>CM075173.1:61813391-62450891 GCA_037576465.1 Parascaris univalens | reverse complement strand
TGACATTTGTTCGTGAAAGGAACGTAACAGTGGACCAGACTGACTGCAGTCATCGCAGAGGGGATGCCAAAGTATGTGGGAAGGATGAAACCCGTTATTTCCTCTAACCTAATTAGAAGAGGATTATTATTATTATTCATTATTATTAGGACTGTTGCGGTATAAAGCTAAACGGTGGTGGTACGTGCTTCGAAAAGGTGCTGTTTGCTACAGGTCCCACTCTCGGGTCACGGGGCTGCCGCTCTTCAAGATGATTGTCAGCCGCGGGCGCTATGTGCAGCTTCTCTTCCACCCGAGTGAGCCATTCGCCATCTCTGCGGACCGCTCGCACCCGAACACACGAGCCACGTTCCACGTGCCACCACTCGTTCCATCCACGTAGTACAAATCATCGGTTTTGCCTCTAATATCCTCGGAGATCTCGGTTTACTGGTTTCGCTTGCTTTATTCACCGCCAAGTCTTGCTGGTGTGGCTATCTCACTGACGATGATTCGTTCACCGGTTGTCGAAATGCACGTTGCGCTTATCGGTATGACAGGTTGTGGCAAGTCGGGTATGTCCCCTTATATATTCGCTATATTTATTGTTAGGAAACCTCACCCGTTTATGGGGAGTTTTTGGTACTGTAGGCGACATATATGAGGTGTGCAAATATACTGAAATTGTAGCAGAAACTGTTACTGATGTTGGAGTTGTGAATGATATGCACAGATAAAGCAGACAATGGGCACTTTCAGGGACTGAGGAGTGAAACGTGTAATAGGTGGGATGAAGGGTACCTGAGTGCAGTGTGCAGTGTCCCATGCGATCTCAGTCTCCACTTTTTGAAAACAACTGAAGAGGCCTCCTTGAGGCAGTGTTGTGGTCATAAAATCATGGATCTTTGTGGGAAGTGATGAAATTTATCGCTGATATAGTTTATTTGTGATCTTGCTTGTGAAGCATTTCTGATTGTAGGTTCTGAATAATATGTCATGTTTATGCTCATTTTCAGCACTAGCCGTCAAATATATCGCGCATCGCTTCATTGGTGAATACGACGCCGAGCTAGGTTTGTGAACCAGTCAGTAGCCAGGTTGCACCAATAGGACATCATAATTGTGCTTGCACCGCACTTCTGTAAATTCCCGCTTGACTTTATACTTATCACTTTCTTTCCTTTCCACACTCATGTCCTTGCTTTCTTAGTTCTTACCGTTCAGCTATCTCCAAGTTTTGCCTCATCTATATCTCTTCCAGGATTGTGTATTCATTTGAAGCAGTCGAGTGCAGTCGTTGAGCATTTGTTTCCTTTGGCTCGATTTTTTTTAAAGTTCTTGAAGGAAGCACATTCTATGAACGTTTTTAATGAATTAATATGATCTATGAGCTTCCTTCACTTTACTCAGGTCTGCGTTTTCACATAGTATTTATGACTTTACAAAATTTTGTATGACCCGCTATCCATTTTAGCATTTTTTCCGAAATGTTGCTACGGATCAGCAATGCGCTTATCCTTAATATTCACTCTGTCTTCTCGATCAGTGAGCAAACTTCCGACCCTCGTGCTTAACGAAATTCTTTTTTTTGCACCAAAACACCAACCATTTTCATAATCTTGGTGCGGCTGTTGGTGGGAATTTCATTAAACTTGTTGTGATTTCAATGATCAAATCATTCAACCGTTGTTGATTCCTCAAGAAAAAACTATCAGTCGGAGCTTTTTTGCCACATTTTCTATGAATTCCAACTCCAGTATTATCGTTTTAGATTCAAAGTGTAGTACATCCAACAGACGAGTTTCTGAGCGTTCTCCTCCTGGAGCACAAATGGCTAGTGACAGTTTTAAGGGCTACTCACTAACTCATATTCTTGAAATTACCCTTTCCCCCACCACCTCTTCAATTTTCACGAGCTATACCATGCATGAAGACAGTCTTTGAAAACTGAGGTGCACTTGAACTTACCACCCTATGATTGTATTGAGGAGCTATACTGTAATTAAATGTGATTTGTTATTCGAAGATTTCCCCCACCGTATTGCTTCTAAGCCGTGAAATTTCGTTTAGGAAACAGGTGTATTCATTTTTCCATTCGTTCCAAGAAACAAAAATAAAATAAAGTGGGGACACGCGAATTAACTGGTGGCGTTGCAACGTTAGGATGGAGCATCAATTTAAACACTTTGAAAACATTTTTAAGTTCATTGAACACTTTAAGTAGTTTTAGTTAAGCCGAGTAGGCATAGCAGTTTTTACAGCAGCTTTACGAGGTCATTACTGAATGGCCGCATCGAGATTGCTTTGTAAAAGTTAACGAGAAACACTGCAAAAAGGAGTCCACCTGTGTAAGCATAGTCAAAAATTCCTTTAAGCACTCGCAAAAAAGTCATAATAATAGTGCTCTTGAGCAATGGATGCAAAGCATGCAGAAGAACGTCGACTGTTTGCCTCTAAATCTCGCGCTTGCGTGGTTATTAAGTATCATCGAGACACTTGAAATGACTATCGAACGCCTATTCCTGCTTTTAATGCACTGTCGCGTGAAAGCAAGAGGTCATGTTTCGAACCTACATGTGCTATAATTCCCAGAAATGAGCTTTTGACAATAAATTTTTTCTATTCTGTATTCCAAAAACCTCCCACACTCTTAACATTGTTTCATTGTCTTTCACAGAATGCGATATTTCTCCATTCTGCTGTTCTTTGCAACCACTATTGTTTACGACGGCTAAGTGTAGTATGAGTAAATTTGAACGAGAATTTCGTGGAAAATCCTGACGACCACAGAAGATCTTCCGAACTTCCATATATCGTTTTGATCGATGTTTCCTACTTGTTTTTCTTAAATTTCAAAGCCACGCAAATAGCGAAGGCACCCAGATTTCCCTCGGAAGTAGTAGGGGTGCGCCAGAAACGGCAGTCTTTGGAATGATGGATACTTGCAATAATTTTTCGTTATTCGTTCTCCAGCCGTGTACACTCTTCTGTGTGCGCATCTAATCCTAGTTTTTTTTTCTCGATTTAGTGGCGTCACATAATGCTCTGATTCAGGCTGTTTCTGTGGTATTTTTCCATTCATTCCCATCTAAAGTGTAGTTGGCTCACGCAATCATCACATCCTCGAACTTGCAGTTGAATAACGGATGTGTTACGTATAAGTATTCTAGTCAATTTTACAATTAATCCTTCTGATGCGTGAAGCCTATTCCTAGAGGTGACAATCAGAAATCTGATGGGAAATTGGAAAATATAGGTAAAGAGCCACCATGCAATTGCTGTAAAAGATGCATGAAAATTTGCACCAATGCAGTATGTTTTTAAAACGTAGGGAAATTTACGTCCATCTTTGAGCGTGAAATCGTTCAATATCCAGTTGATGTCATCACTGAAAATCTGTGCAAGTAGCTCTAATTCAGCGTGTGAAGATTATGAAAAGTGCATATTTAGAGGATACATATTGCCGGCAGGATACCGTCATGTCGCAACCTATGATGGTTTGGTTAATGGACACAGTGGATGGTTCGGGACGCGACGCGATGCGCTATCTGTCCTGGGCAGATGTCTATTTAGTTGTGAGTTTTACAGTTTGAAATTGTAGGTGCTGCTAGGATTCACGGATCTGCATATGCCGCAGCATCAGATTTTTTGTAGAATTCTAAGGACGAAACTCGGCTTAATGTTTCTTACTTATACTCCATATTTCATCTTACTCCATATTTCCAATTTATTTATCATTTAAATTAGTTTCCCGTAGCAGAGTGTCAAGTCTTCTTCTTTTCAATAAATAAACCTGAGAGCAACTAGTAACCAATGGATGTTGCATCAAAGCGCAATTTTTGGATGACATCACTTCACGGCTATCCTCCTTAATAGTCTCCCAAATTTCTGGAAAAAAATGTTTCCCATAATGCAGGCGATTGTAGATTAAACGCTTCTGGATCGTTCTTTTTTTCTCCGACGTTCTTGCTTGGAAACTGCAGCGTTTGCGCATAGTTACTCTCTATAAATATTCCTACGATGAATCTTCAATCGTCCCAAAAATTTGTTCAGCGGTCAATAACCGATATCGGTCATTTCACATCTGGACCTGACCTCATAAGAAGTTTTAGTGCAAAGCATATCCCAGGATCGCACAGCCGTTTGCTATCATAAGACATTGTCGAATCGACCGGATACCAACTGGCGAACAGCTGCGTAAAATCACTCTGACAGTCGTCTTATTGTTTATTCGGCACTGGGACAGGGAGTAAAGCATGAATTATCATTGACCGTTATAAATGCTAATTATGTGAAGCGAGGCGGCTTCAGATTATGTCCGTTCAAACGAATGAAGATGCTGGCCGATTCTGGTTTCGCTCGTCTAATTTACTTCACTTGAACGGCGGCTTTCTTTCCACAATTTTCTCAACCTCACAGACTTTCGAACAGCCCTTTACAGTTCTGAACGAGGGAAATGAAGGGGAAATTTAGTAGCTTTTCTTATGTTGATATCCACTTCCTTGTCAGATGGTTTATTCATACCTTAATACGAACCAGTTTGAGCCTGCGTTAAAGGCTTTTTGTCTCTAAGCTGATTCGATACAAGTGAAGCTTGCAAAGGCGATGGAGAGAGACGTTTTGCTGATGTTCAAAGCTATTTTATTTAGGTTTACGATGTGACATCGCAGCTGTCGCTACAATATGCCGAATCAACGCTGCAGCAAATATCGGCACACGAGCATCATTTATGTGCCAGACAGCATAAATGCCTTCTTGTAGGCAATAAAACTGACCTTGAGCGTTATAGGTATTAAACTGAGCTGTTATTTGCAAACTACTTGGGTGTTTATGTTGGTTCCTGAAAGCAGCTGCAAAAATAAAATCGATATCAGTTGCCGTGAATTGCTTTATTCGAACGATCTCATCATGGTCAATGTCATCATGCTGCAGTTGCACTTGATTCCAGCTTAAATTTGATGTCCCGAGCAATATGCCGGTTTGTGATACGTATAAAATACTCACTAAGATAAGATATGCGGTACTTGGTTGTGTTTAAAGACAGTTTTTCAGTAATTGTATTAAGTGGTTGTTTAGAGGTATTAGTAACATTGGATTATACGTTGAGTGGCTGTATAGGTTTCGAATGAAAGCAATCATAAGCTGATCGGACGACATCAGCCTTCGATGAGATGCTAGTGTGAGCGGTTTGGGTTTCAAGAGTAAACTTTATTAGCTCAGAATTCTTACGTTGGATGACGAGGGAACAATGGTCGATGCTGTCCGCTGTGTAGAAACAAAAAAGGGGTCTGCAAAAGCAGCTTACGTATGAAAAGGATGAAAACATCCCATAAAAATATAAACTATTGTAGAAACTCACTAATTTGGGCGAACTTTCCTCGGTGTTATGTTTACCTTGTATCGACATGTCGAAATGTTGAAGTCCTGTTATTTTCGGTATATCAGGATTCCTCTCATTGGCTGATATTCGCCACTAAATGAATGAGATAAACTCGGATACAGCCGAGTAATATTGAGATTCCAGAGGTTGCACAATAAGATTTCTGCTGCATTTTCCACAAAATCACTCAACGATTTGTTCCCACTTTTCAGTTTTTGCCTTATGATGACTTTTCATTTTCGAAACAATGAATGCAGTGAGATAAGTGAGCAACGTGACCCGTGAAATAGGAGCTAAATTTTCCAAAATAAGTCTTTCGGTTGAAAAGCTCGAGTGAAATAACGATTTCAATATTTGCAATTCAAATTCCGTGCCCTAAAAAAGTAAAGTCCAGTTTGCGCAGCGATTGTGTGGCAAAGCTGCATTTATATGCCAAAATCCCAGCTTCCATTGTTTCTCGCATGCGCATGCGCTTCATCAAGTGCATTGTACGTGCATCGTCGTTGAAATCCTCTGCGAATAACATACTCTTAGGTGCGAAACAGTATGCATATTTATTGTAATTTAACTTGCTGTGGTTCCGACCCCTTAAAAAAAGAAGCTTTCAGAACGTTTGAGGGGATCTACATTAATATGCAGACAACATCATTGAAACATTGGTCTTATCCTCCAGTACAACATCAAGTAACATTAAGCTCACCTTTTCCTACGACATCAAGTAACCTGCATATTAGTAGCTGTCTTTTCTGCTGTTTCTTTCCGTTTTCGAGGGGATGCATTAGTCACTTTCCGGAACCCCTGACGTAAAAATTGGCAAAAAACATGCTTTTCATGCGTAAGCAATAGTGGCAGTCAACTTTGGCAATGAGACATAGTCAATAGGCGATACCATAAAATCACTGTTTGCCTATTCTTTTCTTATTGTATTTCTTACCTGTTATTATAGTTTTCTTATTGAGGCAAGTCAGCGAAGCGGATGGAGAGAAGTTGGCAAAACGGTTTGGGGCGATGTTCGGTGAAGTGTCGGCGGTAGACGAAAGCGAGCGTATTGCGGCACTCATTCGACGCCCGATCTCTGCTCTACTCAGCGAACGTGCAAAGCGTAGAAGCCCATCACCTCGGCTATACTCGTCGGATTCAGAAATCGCCTCCTCAGGTACGATTTTCAAATCCTTAACATGGCAGCGGCTCAGAAGGGGATAGAGCTGTTTTGTTTTCACTCACTGGACTTTACTTCTGTGGAAGCACCACTTTCAGATCGTTCAAATTGCTCTTAGGCGAACTTCTTGTCAGCGATTAGTCCAGTCGCATTACCATATACAACCATTTTCAACGTATTCACGACGTCGAGCGCTTTGTCATGCTGGCACTCTGAGGAAGAATGTGGGTCTTCCTACCTTTAGTTTCAATTCGCAGCTGTTAATGCAGAGCACTCAAAAGACATCTATTTAGATAGGTCTTGCTCATCTTCGAGGGTATTCCTATGATTGAGTTCTTTCTTAGCTTCAAGGTTTTCGCAGTTATTAAGCAAAGTTTTTGCAGCTAGCAAAAACAGTTTTTCAACATCGTTAAAGAACGTCGGTCGTTCGGGAACATTGGGACGTCGATCGAAGAGCCCGAAAAGTGTTGACCTAATAAAACTCTCAACTTCAAAGAAAACTGGAAGCAAGTTACTGAAATTGTTCCATAACTGATCGCCTTGATATTTTCCTTTGTGGTGATCTCCGAAATAAATTGCAATGTGCAAGGTTATTTTATCAGTGCCAGTGTCGAATTTTTCAGTGTTATAATTTCTCTCCGCTTTTCTCAAAATTGTTTTCGAGATGGTTACATGAGCACAAGCAGCGAGCGAGTACTTCATCACACCAATTGCTTTTTAATGTATTTAATGACTTTACCGGTTCTCTGCATGGTACATCTGTGACTTTATTCTTCCTACATTCTCACAGACACCACGCAAAAACAGCGACAGTGACCAGATGCTGCTATGCAATGGTGCCATACTGATCAATGCTGCTCTTCAAATAAGGCGCAGCGGTATTGTTTCACGGAAATTTGCTCGCTTTAAGCTTGAAGCCTGTCAACTGATAAAAGGTTATCTTTCCGTCGGTGACTACATCAATGAGCATGACTCACAGTGTGGATTTAAGTGACAGCTGAGGAAGCCGATTAGGAACCTCGTTTCAGAGAAACGCTATGTATCCATGTACTTTGCAATTACTAAATAGGTTTCCCTAAAAGGAGCCTTTTGTTCTTGCCCTACTTGAAATAGGTGTTTTTGCAGTCGATATCAAGTGAAACATGGTAGAAAGATAGATCCATGTGAATCTTGATTCTAGAAGTCTGGCTTGAAGTCGTTGGCGCCGTAATTCTATACTCCTGTCGAAGTAAACGGTGTGAAAAAACGAAGACCATAGGAATTCCGGTGCTGCTCGAACTATCCCTAAACTTTGTTCAGAAAAACTTGGAATTCTGGGGTTGAAAACGATGATTTTTAGTGATGTTAACTTGCTGATGCTGTTTACTGTGAATTTACCCTACAGGGCAACTTATCGCTTATTCCGTTCGTCTCCTGTCAAAATATTTCTAATCTGTTACCCGCATGGTTTGGCAACCAGCACTTGCAGAAACAGGTGCACTGCCTCCTGTATAACGCTAACAATGTGTCCATTTGCTTTCTCTGCTGAACAGCCATCACAAATGTGTTCCCTCGGAGAGAAGAGAGAGATTAAGACTTCCAGAGAAACATCTGAGGGGAACACTTACGAACATGCCTCTTCGAAGAGACTGGCTGCAATCGTTTAAATTGTGAAGGAAAATAATAAGCAGAGATGGTAAGTTATTGGATTTATTATTTTGCAACCTGTTATGAATCAGTTTCGTCCAGTATTCGCTTTGCGAGATCGGCTGTAAGTAGGCTCCGGTCATCATAAGAGGACCACAGGTGAATCGACACGTCAGCATCCAGTGGGCAGGCGACGAGCCTAAACCCCACCCTTCACTCGACCATGTACGTATAATGCAAGGATGCTGCTACCGAATGGTTGGTTAGTGGAATTGGAAGAAGAGCATCAAAAATCAGTTTCGATGTAATCGGCCTAGCAGAAGTAAGAAAGAAAGGCAAAGGGACCGTCGACTGGCCAAACGGCAGTTGCTTGTTTCACTGGGGAAGAATGAGACATCACGGGGTGGAGTCGGATTCTACGTTTCGAAAGAATGGAAGGCTAAGATTATGTCATTCTCTTCTCGATCTTCTAGGATCGCTCGAATCAAAATAAAAATCAATAGGGAAACAAACATGCCAATATATGCACCACACGGAGGACAAAGCAATGAAGAATATACGCAATTGTTGGATGACATGACTGCTGTGGTTAACGAAGAGCGGTCAACATTCACCGTTATAATGGACGATTTTAACGCTAGCTGGGGCACGAATATCAGGAGAGCAGTTAGCTGGGAATTTTGGGTTGGGAAGCGGATAATAACTAATTGATTTGCGAAAATAACAGCATGAAAATCACGAACATCTTTTTTTTAAAGATGTGACAAAAAAAGAAATTGGAAAAGCCCAGTGGAGATGCAGAAAAACGAAATTGACAATACCATGGTGAACGACGCAATAATTGTGAAAGACACCGAAGTTTTAAACCATTTCCAAACAGGCAGCAACCATTGAATGGTCAGGACAAGGCTTAAGCTAAAGGCTAAAGGCTTATGAACTCAACGAAAAAGAAGGAAAAACGCTGAAAGATTATTCAACGCATGTTTATACACATACGCATTGCCACATTCTCATTTAACAGAGAGTGAACCGACCTACGTAAATATTGTTGCACAGATAAGCCAAGCGACACAAATCGGTAAGACAGTTAAGCAGAAAACGTCGCCTCTTAGGAGAGAAATAAAAGAACTGCTTGGAAAAAAAGATGAAATAAGACGCTAACTCTCCGACAACCCGCAATTCTGCGACGTTAACGAGCTAATCAAACACAAAATATGCGAAAACCGTTACCAGAATTATATCAATATAATGAAGCAACCCACAGCTACCAGGAAGCTGAAGAGGGCAAGAAACTCGCTAGTTGAGAACAAAAATGAATAATTGAGCCGAGGAAAAACTGACAATTCACTCTCACTACAGAAACACGAAAAATCGACCATATCGTTCAGGAATTTTATACAAAGGTGTACGGAGAGGGACCGATACAATTTCGTTGCACGAAAAGGCAACGAGCCGTTCTTACGAGTCATCGACTCAGAAATAAGAAGCGAAACCGTATATCGATGATTACCCGAAAAGATGTTGAAAATGGAGATGGAACTGTTAATAACGTTGTGAAAAGCTTTTTAAACAACATGATCGAATATCAACAAATCCATGAAGGATGCTCGAAAGTTTTATGCAAAAGACTGCAGCAACAAATTAAACAGAAGCATGGCGTCGAGCAGGCAGGCTTTTTACTTCGGGAAAGTCAATAATCGACGAAATCCACGTGGTTACCATGTTCACCGAAAAAAATCAGAGAGTACAACTTGCCCCTTTACTTGCCGTTATAGAAAACGAAAACGCCTTCGATTCTGTTGAAAATGGATGTCTTTGAGAAGCTCCTCGGTACATCCTTCAATAATACCCACCTTCTAAGAAATCCTGCGTAAATCGATAACTACAATTTTCGTATACCGAAGGCAAATACAAATATAGCTAAAGATAGAGATGCACCGCATGGAGACTGCATATCCCCGCTGCTGTTCAGCGCAGCTTTACGGTTCGTGTTCGACGAGCCAAACTGACAAAACAAGCACGTGAACGTGGATGGGAAAAGACTTTTGCATTTGAGGTTCGCAGAGTTCTGATAATTCACATCAAGCAAACAATGAAAATACGAAATGAGAAGTGTAGCAGATGGTTTACGACTAAATACCTCCAAAACTGAGCGAATGAACAACCGACGGCTGAAGTTGACAACTGTGGCAAGAGCGGAGAAGACTGACAGCATAAATGGATTTACCTACACGTACGACGAAGGATCAAACAAGGCTGGAAAGCTTTTTTTAAAGAAACAAAAACTGTGGTGAAAAAGTACCGATGAATCTCAAGTGGTGACTCTTTGAGAAAAGCGTGATGCGAACAGTTCTGTACACTTCTGAGACATTTGTAACAACTAAGAAAGTGCGCGCAAGAGAAGGATAGAAAGGTTCATGACGTGAATCAGACTACTGCAGATGAAGGCCAACGAATGGCTCCGAGGCGTAACAAAGGCAAAGGATTCGGTAGTCGAGGCCGGAATGAGAAAAGTTAGATGGGCTGTAATGTTATCCGCATAGAAAAATGAGGAGTGGGTGAAAGGAAGAGCAGAGTAGACACCACGGATTGGCAAAAGGCGAGGTCGACGTGCAGTGAGATGGAGTGATTGTTTAAAAAAGACCCCAGGAACCAACTGGATCCGAGAAGCTTTGAATCGAGTCAAGTGGGAGCGATATGAAGAGACATTTATTCGTAATGAATACTCTGCTGATTGAAATAAATAAAATAAATAAATAAATATGAATCAATAAATTGAACTGCACTTTTTGGACTGTATCATATCACCACGTTTGAACCTACTTTTTCTGTTCATATAACTTTTATTTGAAAGACACCTCTACATTTTTCTGTTTGATTAGATTCACAAGAGAGCACTGATGGCACGAGAAAGCATTTACTTATCGAAGTGGCAATAACTGCGTAGGGATGTGTTTACAGATCACCGGATTACTGCAAGAGGCGAGCCATCGTTCTGAATTTGTTTTCGAGCACCTCAATACGAGACTCCAGTCGCATGTAGTCCATTTTTAGCTCTCGATTGTCCTTTCTCAGCTGCGAATTCTGTTGTCGCAACTGTTCTATCTCCCACTCGAGATCGTCGCGAGCCATATGCGCTGCCCTGATCAATAATTCAAGTGGAAGATTTTCTTTACTTTACGAAAACAGTCATCGGGAGTTTTGAAATAGGAAACAAGTGATTTGTGAATCTAGAGGATTGGTTCTGACTGAGGAGAATCAGAGGGACTGGCACGTGGATGCTAAGCAGCTGATCCGTAGCTGGTGTTTTCTAGTGGCTATATTATGTGTGCTGCGGTACCGTTGTATATTGTGCTGCTGCCAAGTTATTATCGCTTTTTTAAACCTTTTTATGCATGTATTCTTTACCTTTGCAGTCTGCTTGCCCTATCACTCACAACTTTGTTTACCTCACGTCCCACCTCGTTTCCGATTGCTCGACCCATGTTTTATGCATTGTGTGACTGCTCTTCTCCAGTTGAAAGCTAGTTTTGAACGCTGCTGGTAGATGGAACTGCTCACTATATATGCAGTGTAACAGCAGTTGCTCGGTGAGGGCAAGTGAAAGTTGATTATCAACAGACTTCTCGAGCTTTGTGACGGTCGAGTCAATCATGAAGCTATCGATGCGTTGTATCCTTTGCAAAGCTTTCAACCTGACCACATCGCTCAGTTTTTCCTCCATGACGGCCTCCAAATTGGTCTTATAATGGATCTGCGCGCGACGTGCCAACTCAGCCACAGACTTCCAATCAACAGCCAACTGCAATTCTTTGAATGCACATAGGTGGAGTGCACAAATCAAGTCGCCTTCCTTATAAATGCGTTAATCGCTTTCTAAGTTGAATGAAGCTCTAAATGGTTCGAATGATTTGTTTAACTGCAAAATCAATCATTTCACTTGAAGGAATTTCCAATATAGATTTTGCACTAGAAATACAAATGTTAGTGAGTTAAGATCATGAGGTATTATAATATGGAGCTTTCTTTTACACCGTCAAGGTGATCATGGCTATACAAGGACACTGTGAAAAAGGAAGACTGTAACAGGTCCTATTGCTGTGCTATGTATTCGAGAACGCATAAAATGAAGGTGGGAGTTGTGGGGGAGGGAGGGGGGAGTTATGGACAGCATCATGAAAACTTTTCAAAAACAAGTTGCAAAGAGCACAAAGAGGCTTACGTCATATTCTCCGTTCATCATTAATCTCGCTTTCGCCACAATAGTGAATATTTTATCTAGTAAATCCCCGTAGAGGAAGCAGCAAACACCTGTAAATTTACGAGCAAATGATTTCTCATTTAATTGCAGCCTTCCACTGTTACACGTGATTTACACCTGTTAGTTGTACATTGCCTCCACCGTCATGACGATGTTAGCTTTCACAGCTTTAAAGGATATGTGAACGGATTTGCTCATGCTGTAAATTTTTGTCTAATCTCCTTGTTCGGATAAAAAACGGCCACCACCTATTGCTCTAGTTGCCTCACCATTATGTCAGTCTTCACCAACAAGTATTTGATCAAACCTGAGAATATGCCACAACAGCCCATCAGATAACACCCTTGAAAGACTCAGTTTTCTTGTTGTGCTCATATGTGATGCTTGCATTCGAAACAACAGTCTGGGATGAATTTTTAATAAAGAAAGCGTTGAAGTGACAAAACAAGTAATGGAGAGCGCTATCTTATTTATACCATCAGTTCAAAATGTGAATTTTTTAGAAGCAACATCCATCATGGTTACTCGTAAATTCATGCAGATATTGCGTTTAAATTTGGCAGTCATCACTGTGACTGTCATCTTTTGTAACTACATGGACAATGCATAACTACCAATGATTAAACGACTTAAAAGTGCTTCTGGTCTTTCGCTTTTATGTGCAAGCAGTTTCTCACGGCATTCAAAAGTTTATTTGCAATAAGTTAACTGAGTTAACTATTACTGGGAATGAAATAACCTTCATCCATTGCTGGGCGAAGTATATCGATTGGGTTGAGGATGTGCACCTGAATGTTGGTAAGCAACGCGAGTACACTGTGCAGTTGACGCTCATTGTGGACACGTCTTTGACATTCGGTCAACATCTTATCAGCTTTCTTCACTACTTCACAGTAACCGCTATTCAACGCTTGTCCACATAACTCGTCCCAGTAAGGGTGAACGCATCGCATCTCGCCCAGCTTAAACATCCGCATAAATACATAAGACTAGTGAACTTGAAAGCATACTGTTGTCGTATCAAGCCTAAAGTGGTCGGTCCGAGGACATTCAGCAGGCTGCTTCATCACACCCTTTAGGAAGGCTTACTGAGTGACCTGTCGAACAAAGTAGTGCTAGGAATCTGTTACTGCATTGTTGCTTTTATGTAATCTTATATATTTACAACAAAATCGCATTTAGGCGTCGCGTATGCGTACGTGTGTCTATCCATCAATCCATCAATTTCAACACATGAACTGTTGAATCCATATGTCACCTGTCAAACTGTTTCGCACTCAGTGAAAGAAATTCTGAGCTGTAAATACAAAATAAAGTTTGAAAAAGGCATTTGTAAACGGCCAGGCCCAAAATAAAACGAAATGCCTGTTAGATTGAGTGACATTGCATGATCACTTGCCTTCTGCTCAGCAAAGCAACCAATTTCAGAAGCAGCCAGCAAATAACGGAATATGAGGAATAGTAAATAAACATTTTAAACGATTCAGTCAGTAGTACAAATCGTTTATGAAAGCCTAATTTTTCTAACTGCATTAATGTAAAGTGTAAAATTCATCCAGCTAATTAAGAAAGGTACGTAATTTTTGGCACATTGAAGTGGTTGTAATGAATCTGATATTTGCTAGAATAAACTAAGTATGATATGGGACGTCATTCTAAGTTCTTATTCATGCTCTAGTTAATGTCTTTTGAGTTGAAATTTTAGGTCTCTTAAAAACGTTTATAAATAATTTTACGAAAGCGCATCAAACTAAGTAGATTCATTTGCAGGTTAACCAGTTAAATCAAACTGCGTTGTCATGGAAATTCTGTACTTCCTTGCAGATTTACAAGACTGGCTGATTTGATGATTAGAATGCTAAGGCGAGTGCTCTAACAGTTTTTAAAGCACAGTTCTTTTACTGGATGAGTTCTTGTCCTTTGAAGTGCTTGTATAATGAAAGTTAACTTAAGACAACTAGAATCGAATAATTCTACTTCTCATTTAAGAGATCCCACCCGTTAATAACAGTTATTGACTCAAATAGAGAAAATTTTTATTGTTTATAAATAGAACAGAGATTTGTGGTCTTAGTGAAAAGAGAGTGCTATGAGGAAAGGTATTCAATTCACTTGCAAGATGATAGAAATAAAATTTGCAAAGTACAGTAAACGTCTTGGCAAATATTAACCACAGTAAAGAAAGCACCACTTAACCGCCTTTCTGTTATCTACTATTAGCTCTAACTCTCAAGTGGCAAATGAGGTGGAAAATCTGCCACAAATAGCGTCACATGTTAGAGGGAGATTTCAACGGAAGTGAAGAGATTTTAGAGCAAATCGCGGCTTTTCGAATGGCTGTCGTTTAAGTTATTTTTAATGAGGGCTGTTTTTCGTTCGATGCTGCGCAAACGCTAAGGTCGAACACTAGACTGCTGTATTCAACGAACCTTGTGATTGAGAATTGATTTGAAACATTCGAGCAAGTTTTCTGCGCCAGGAATTCCATCAGATAAGGTGGATTTTATGGAAGGTTACTTTGGCGCAGCGACTTCGAAAAATTAGTGCTTTTATATCTATGTTTTTCTATCTATCTATCTGTGTTTTCCTATCTATAGAGTACTAGAGCTCCAGAAATCTCGCATTTGTTGAGGCTTCAGTCACAAACAATATGGAGGACGAAGATTCTCCTCCAGCAAAAACTTTAGCAAAGCAAAAATATAGCATAGCATCCTCCGAAACAAGAAATACAGTTCACTTCTCATGCTGCTGTGGCGGAATGCTTATTATTAGAGAGTGAGGTGATAGGAATGGCTTCACTTGAAGTAGCGCTGCATTCATTTAATTTAGCTTAAACCCTTACCTGAACTACAAAAAGATGGAAATGAAATAAGGACTGAGCGACTGAACTGCGCGCACGGATCTTAAAGAAACAAGCAGACAAAGAAGAGATAAACTCCTCTTTGATTACTGGAGACAAGCATTGCCAAGGCATCAAAAAACGCGAAATTTATACAAAAATAAACGCGGCTCCAGCGGAATGGTAATATGCAGAACTTCCTAAGCGGTATTGAACAAGCGAACTGTCAGTCAAATATCGAAGATTTAGCTGAATTCGCAATAAATTTTGCAATGAATAATAATGATTACCTCTTTGAATGTGAATTTTTTGAGTACTTGCTGCAATACCTGCACCGGCATCTCAACGCTTCCACTCGACAGCGTACTTCGTTTACAGGCAGTAGCGCCACTGCCTTACACCTACGACTTCACTTTCTATTGCAACTTGCGGTTGTCTTTACAGTAAATACAATGAGAAAATCGCTTCCCACTGATATAAGGTTATAAAATGTGGGCAGCTTTCACTTCGGGTATTAACGTCTTCTTAGAAATTGTCGAATAAGGAAAGTGGAGGTGAAGTAATTTTGATTGTAATGGCCGAAAAAAGTTTAATGAAGGCAAATATCCTCAACAGAATTAAAGAATTTGGTACTCAGAATTATTGGTTTTTCACGTGCGAAGCATCGTAAATACTTGCTTTGTCCTGCCAATCCTGCCCATTCTTGGCCATGCTGGCTCCATATCGAAAGTGTTAACGATGCAAAACTTTTTCAAATAAATAAATAAGTGTGACAGGTGAACCTCTTAGTCAAAAAAATGATTTAAAATTTTTTCGAACAGTTTTGAAGTCACGAATACGCATTTATCGGTGGGATTTTGCATGGTTCTATCGCTGAAAGGCGTTGGTAATGGAGTTTAAGAAATAACGAAATAATCCGTTTCGGTTAGACAAATCTTCCAAGATTATTTGGAATCAGTTGCAAAATGCAGTGAATGTTTTGTAAACTGAACAAACCTTTCATTCGTGAGGGCCTGATGTATACGAATAATACTATCACTGGCATCTGAAGGAGGGCTCTGTCTCGAAGAGCTCCAGCTTAGTTCAGGACTGTGTCTGTCATCACTGGAGTCATTGCTCGCGAAACGGGACTGAGTGGTTTCCGTGTTTGCGCGTATGTCGCTTGGACCATTCACACAGTGCTTTTCCTCCTCTTCGACGATGCGTTCCATTCTAGCTGTCTCCGATTTCGAGCTTGTCATTGGTTCGTTGTTGGACAATGTCATTGTGAAGGACGTCGAAATGCCATCCTGACTCGTCTCAGTTTTGGGTACAAAGGTGGCTTCAGTTTCAATTGCCTTCAGCGCTGAATCTGGTGTAGTACAGGGCGTTACCCACTCGTTAGCAGACGCTTCGAGCTTGTCACTCTCTCTATAGTCTTCCTCAGGAGCGTTTATGTCTGCCCTTTGTGATTTTTCGTCGTCTGAATCAGCCAATGATATGCCCGAGTCAACACCCGAGCCATCGCCATTTGCCCTCTCCGTTTTTTTCGCTGCTTCACGGCTCTTTGTGCTCTTTTCGACGCTCGATTTCTTCGTTACGCCGTTGTTTTCTACCGGCGATTTCTCCTTCAGATCCGAGCTTACCGGTCCACGCCTGCAAAGTAAGACCTTTTGGAGGTCAATCGGGTCGTCACCAACATCAAGAAATACCCAGTGGCTTTTCTTAGCAAGTACAGACGTCGTGATATAGACTGCAGCCCGCCGTACACCACTCCGATCAAAGCCTCAACGGCCCGTAAAGGCCAGCAATAAAACATTCCAGCGTTCCGTAATCTCTAACGGCTAGAGAAGATGATGACGCGACCGGCGAATTAAGGCTCTCTCCGAACGTGGTCAACAAGTTTATGCCTTTGTTCAATAAAAGTCAAAAAAGGCAATAGGTGTGCATTGAAACCACATACGCACACATCGTTAATGTACGGTCCATTAACAGTATTAAGTTTAAATATAAAGCTGTAAACGTTTACCCGTTCCCTTGGTTCCCTTAGCCGACCTCGTCCATTTCACAGCTGTTCACAGCTATTCGCAAGCTCGCTCTCCTTTTTGTTCCTTTAAAATGACTTTTCTGTAAATAACACTTCCGTAAGATGTTTCCTGAGCATCCGTTTACTCCTCACATTTGCAAAGGTTGCCATGGAGCCAAGTGGAGCTATTGCATTATTCAACAAATCAAAGGCAACGTTGGTCCAAATTCGAGCACAGCATCCGCATCGAAGCGTTTGGCCAGTGAGATGAACGCCTTCGTGCAAGAATGATAGTTGGTTCTAATTCGCTGATTTCTACGCAACACGCACATCGTTCCCCAAGTGAAAAACTCCCCTTCAAGTATGCCGATGAAGAACAACACTGCTCAATAATTTGGGCGACTGGCTGACGCTAAACAGATGAAACGGCGACAACCTTGAGCGACCCACAAAAGCAACTAAATGATTGCAAACTGAAACACCTTCAGAGATCGGGCCACAAATAATTAAGAGTGCGATAAAAAAGGCACAACACGGAATTACAAGATAAATGAACATCACGCATGAAACAAACCTCATAAAACACAAGAAGCGACATTTAACAATGAAGGAGACATATAAAGCAAATATCTGAACACTTGGCTGCCACACACAACTTACCTCCCTCGGCATCGTATTCACCAATGAAGCGATGCGCGATATATTTGACGGCTAGTGCTGAAAATGAGCATAAACATGACATATTATTCAGAACCTACAATCAGAAATGCTTCACAAGCAAGATCACAAATAAACTATATCAGCGATAAATTTCATCACTTCCCACAAAGATCCATGATTTTATGACCACAACACTGCCTCAAGGAGGCCTCTTCAGTTGTTTTCAAAAAGTGGAGACTGAGATCGCATGGGACACTGCACACTGCACTCAGGTACCCTTCATCCCACCTATTACACGTTTCACTCCTCAGTCCCTGAAAGTGCCCATTGTCTGCTTTATCTGTGCATATCATTCACAACTCCAACATCAGTAACAGTTTCTGCTACAATTTCAGTATATTTGCACACCTCATATATGTCGCCTACAGTACCAAAAACTCCCCATAAACGGGTGAGGTTTCCTAACAATAAATATAGCGAATATATAAGGGGACATACCCGACTTGCCACAACCTGTCATACCGATAAGCGCAACGTGCATTTCGACAACCGGTGAACGAATCATCGTCAGTGAGATAGCCACACCAGCAAGACTTGGCGGTGAATAAAGCAAGCGAAACCAGTAAACCGAGATCTCCGAGGATATTAGAGGCAAAACCGATGATTTGTACTACGTGGATGGAACGAGTGGTGGCACGTGGAACGTGGCTCGTGTGTTCGGGTGCGAGCGGTCCGCAGAGATGGCGAATGGCTCACTCGGGTGGAAGAGAAGCTGCACATAGCGCCCGCGGCTGACAATCATCTTGAAGAGCGGCAGCCCCGTGACCCGAGAGTGGAACCTGTAGCAAACAGCACCTTTTCGAAGCACGTACCACCACCGTTTAGCTTTATACCGCAACAGTCCTAATAATAATGAATAATAATAATAATCCTCTTCTAATTAGGTTAGAGGAAATAACGGGTTTCATCCTTCCCACATACTTTGGCATCCCCTCTGCGATGACTGCAGTCAGTCTGGTCCACTGTTACGTTCCTTTCACGAACAAATGTCATGGTTAGTTCCTCCTGTTTTCACATACATAATATGTTTACTATATAATCCAAGATTTTTTACTATCCAAGACAAAATCCAAGATTTTACTATATAGTCCGAGCATTTTCATTCAAGGGTCCCCTCCTATTCACTCTTTAAAGACGACCTTCAGGCGTGGCTGACTTCTTAAGCAAACGATGGTGTTCGCTATTTGGAATGCTCAGAGTTGATGTACTTTGACAATAGCCATACGAAAATCGAAGTATTTCGACCGTTACAACAGTTACGCTGAAATGAATCACTATCCTTCAACACAGAAGTCTGAGTTGCGGTGTCTCTGTTGCGCCGTTACTCCTATGCACCGTACTACTCATGATTTTTTTTTTTTCAGTGTTCGAATACGTTTTGCATCGAGTGCGTTTCTGGATTCAAACCTTGTCTTACATCATCGAAACACGAAACACATAGACGTAAGTTGCTGTAGTTAATTGCCTATACGGATCCAACCGTTTTTAGTGTATTATAACCGAAACTCGGCAAATTTCAACCTGTTTCTGTGGTTAATTAGGTAACTTTGATCCGTCCCAACCACATCTATGATGACATTTTTTTCTTCCAGTAACGTGTAATTTAAACTGCCAAAGGATTCTTTGAGCTAAGCGGTAAGGATTTCTCTATTTATGTGTAGGCCACCATGACTACACCTGTTTTTCTTCATTTTCTAGAATCAGTTAATGCAACTTTTAATGGAACATCGTCTTATCCTTGTGCAATGCTTTTAGCTATACGCGCCTAAGCTCCGCTCACTCGATCACGTTCTGATCTGCTTCTATAACCTATACAATCTTCGGTGGTCTCCTTAACGCGTGGTTGTTACCTCGTTGAGCTGTCATCTCAAGCTCTGGGGTTCCATGTTTGAAAATAAAGCAAATAATCGATCAGGGAAAATAGTTCTCAGCCGAAAAACCTGAGCCAAGATCGTTTCTGTTATCGTTACCACTAACTCGAGAGCAATCAGTTGTAAGAACTAAAAAATTGTTAGATGCGAAAAACGGCGTAATCACCATTCGAGTATCCCGTAGAGGCGCGTAATGGCCATGTCGGCCGCACTTTTGCGTGGTAACGATGAGGCGTGCTGTGCTGAAAGCCATTCATTGTATGATCCGAGAGGCATGTATGTGGTCCGTAAAGATCTAAAAGTTATGCGTTCACAGTCGGCATCAGCTTGTACCAAGAGTGCACTCTTACTTCCTGGTAGTGCTGGAAAAGAAGCACGAAAAGTCTAAAGCACCAAAAGCCAGGTAAAAAGAAGCACCAAAAGTCCTCCGAGCGGA
Source organism: Parascaris univalens (assembly GCA_037576465.1). Classification (NCBI taxonomy): domain Eukaryota; kingdom Metazoa; phylum Nematoda; class Chromadorea; order Rhabditida; family Ascarididae; genus Parascaris; species Parascaris univalens. Next base: position 62,430,615 of record CM075173.1, on the reverse strand, counting down.
GGTTTTCCACGCCCATCCGACAGTGCACCGCAAATATGAATAGCTCAAAAAAAAGTATTCATGTCCATCTCTTCATTCCTGTAATTTCTCGGTTTTAAACTGTTCGCTTTCTTTCTTCTCGTTTCAGTTTGTATCCAGTTCTCATTTGTGCAAATCAGCTTGTAGGAAGAATCCAAATATGCATATTTATCCCGAAGTTCTTGAGGCATTTCTGGTTTCTCCTCTTCGAGTCGTCGGCTTTGCGCAACGGCAAATCTAATTATGAGAGAGTCTCGTGTGGAGGATGCCCACGCTGTCATTCATTTCGCTTAGTGGTTATATACTTTTTTCTGCTTCTCTGCTTGCATACCATTAAACCCGTTCGCCATAATGTTGAGGCGTAGGTGACTCCGGGGAAGGAACCCTGTGACCTCAAGGTAATTAGGCTCTGTGTGTGCGTGGGGGTGTGTGTGAGCGTGTGTAGAGGTGTGTGTGAGCGTGTGTAGGGGTGTGTGTGAGCGTGTGTAGGGGTGTGTGTGAGCGTGTGTAGGGGTGTGTGTGAGCGTGTGTGGGGGTGTGTGTGAGCGTGTGTGGGGGTGTGTGTGAGCGTGTGTGGGTGTGTGAGCGTGTGTGGGGGTGTGTGTGAGCGTGTGTGTGTGTGTGTGGGGGTGTGTGTGAGCGTGTGTGGGGGTGTGTGTGAGCGTGTGTGGGGGTGTGTGTGAGCGTGTGTGGGGGTGTGTGTGGGGGTGTGTGTGAGCGTGTGTGGGGGTGTGTGTGAGCGTGTGTGGGGGTGTGTGTGGGGGTGTGTGTGAGCGTGTGTGGGGTGTGTGTGAGCGTGTGTGGGGGTGTGTGTGAGCGTGTGTGGGGGTGCGTGTGTGTGGGGGTGTGTGTGAGGGTGTGTGTGAGGGTGTGTATGAGGGTGTGTGTGAGGGTGTGTGTGAGGGTGTGTATGAGCGTGTGAGCGTGTGTAGGGGTGTGTGTGAGCGTGTGTAAGGGTGTGTGTGAGCGTGTGTAGGGTGTGTGTGAGCGTGTGTAGGGGTGTGTGTGAGCGTGTGTAGGGGTGTGTGTGAGCGTGTGTAGGGGTGTGTGTGAGCGTGTGTAGGGGTGTGTGTGGGGGTGTGTGTGTGTGTGTGTAGGGGTGTGTGTGTGTGTGAGTGTGTGTGGGGGTGTGTGTGAGCGTGTGTGAGCGTGTGTGGGGGTGTGTGTGAGCGTGTGTGGGCGTGTGTGGGGGTGTGTGTGAGCGTGTGTGGGGGTGTGTGTGAGGGTGTGTGTACCAAACACACACCTCCACACACACACATAGATAATATGTTTGGAATGAAGCATTTTTGAATGATGAAGCAAAACATGTTCCATAGGAACTTCTTCTCTCAAGAATTTATGTTATCGCTGAAGAACCGCGACAAGTCTGGCGAAGTAAACGGCTTGTCTCTTCTGGAATATATTCCACTCGACTGTTTTATCTGAAGGCGAAATTAGTCGCACCTCTCCCTTTATCAAAGGCGACTACTGCTTCAGCTGACATAAGTCAAGATCTGCTTGCTAATATTTTAGAAGCATTAAAAAGAATTTCCTTTGCACATTCTAAACATTTTTCAGTGTTGTTGCTGCAATAACTGAATGATCAGCTGCTGTGAAAATCCTTTTACTTCATCGAATTTTAATAAATACCAATTTTTTAACTGCCAAACAGATGACTGAGAGAGGTGATTCCAACTTATTCTTAAACATATGCAAGTGATCGATAACTAGAACTTCTTCTGCCTTAATTCCAAATAAAGGCGACAAATAATTCGACACTTTCCACAAATAATGGAATGTGATCTGCGAGAACTGCAGATGTAGACGGTGAACTATCTCACTCTCGAAAATGCGATCGTCGGCGAGGCAAACAGCAATGAGCGGTGATTTACACCTGAAGTTAAAGCAGTATTTCAAAATATAGTTTCACATTATATAGCGACTTTATGTTTTACTTGTCATTAAATACTGGGCATATGATTTTCGACGATAATTTGAGAGTGCTATCAAAATGGTGAATTCTGCGCGTCCATCTGCTGAACTGGTTTCTTCGAGTGCTCTCCCATTAGGATATCACCTAAAGGATTAGGATATTTTGTTGCGGACGCCGAGGAAAAAAATAAAGACGTTGCCCTCATCCTCTATTACGATTTGGTGCGGGAGAAAAGGATAGAATGAAAGTAGCTATTACGCGATGGCTCCACCCAACCAAATCTGGGGTGGAATTCTTCATAGAAAGCAAAGGATCTTCTGCAGAAAGCACAGTTCTAGGAACGAATACCGCAAAAGTAGAGCTATGACATTTACTGGTTCTCGCGTAAACGCGAGAAACAGTATGCTGAGAATTGAATGGTTAGAAATTGTGCATAATGAACCGGAAGTAAGGAATAGAGGAAATGAAGGTACTGCTGGGCAATGAGAAGTTGATCGATGGCGTGAACATTTGCCATGCCTGTGCTTTCTGAACGAACAGATGATGAACGCCACTCTTTTCACTGGGTCAAACACCTTTGCACGAGAGAGTGGTACGTTTGCGGTGAGCGACTGCTTTCGAAGAACCTTACTCATATGATAACATGTTGACGCAACCTGAGCCTGAAGATAAGTCACAAACCGCCATACAACAATGAAGCTGAGAGAACTAAACCGTAGGTAGTGGTCATAACTATTATTACATGCGAAGCTATTCAATCATTGCAGCAGCAGATGGTATATTGGAAACCGAACGTATAACTACCAAAGCTTCCGCAAATTTTATAATGTTTGCTTCGATTCTTATCTGTTGGATATCCAGAATCAAAATGGACTACCTTGACGGTAGTACCCTCGACCGGAGAGCGACCTGTCTTCCTAATCACCACAAGGACTTTCGATTTGACTACTGTTGTTAACTACTAAGTAGCTGCACCATAGAACTACCATCTAAATTCATTTCAAGTGATAACACCTGCGATTTGAGACGTTTCGTGGTGCACACCAAATTCCTTCAAACTGCTGTGGACAATTATCGCGCCTATGTACCTCAGGAAACGCAACGTGCACATGCCAGTGTGGTTAAATGAAAAGGTAGTGGATTGCAGAGTCAAAGATATTCGACGATTTGTGCGAAATCATCGAGACACTCGAAACAGATAAGCACCATGAAATGACTGCTCGCGATATCTCAAATCAACACCCTCACCAGCAAATGTTTCTATGCAAGTAGACTGAAAAAGGAGAGACTCCTCTAGAACAAATTCTTCGAAATCTATCTTGGACGGAAGTTTTTCGGACACCAAGGAAACCTTCCTTGGACGCAAGGAAGTTCGGACACCCGCTCGAAACTATTCGGGACTAAGAATGATTTATTCATAACCACTGCGTCAACAAAAGTGGAACGAACGTTTTCAGCAGCACTCCGAAACGAGAATGTACTCATTGACTTCGATACGCTTCAGCTCAAGTTGTGCTCTCACGTAACGTCAATTTCTTTCTTGCAATTCCTTCTTCTATAGTTCGTCTACGAAGGATAACTGTGACTCAACCTATTTGCGATCCTGCATGGAGACGGTGCATCAGGCATCCAACTCTTTTGTGAGAATGCAGTGGACAACAGGTGAAGGAAAGGATCGGACTTCACGATTAAACAACTGCAACAAAGAGGGGGTAGCAGTATCAAAGAGGAATTTCAGCAACCTCGGTCGTTCTCGGCATTGTCAAGCATCATTGACGTCATAAATGCTTGTCTTCGTCAGTGTTTTCTCGCGTAACTGGAAACCGTTCTGCGCAGATATATGCGGAACACTACTACACAACGACATAGGTGAAAGAATTGGGGTCTGCCAGCGCTTTGATCTGCTCTAACCGATTACCGTTCCGTTCTGTCAGTTGCACATGCGCAATGCCATAGGTCCCTCGCCTAAATGGGGAAGATTGATGGTGTCGTGGTCAAGTCTCAAATAATACCCACAGCTGGCCACAGACGGAGAAAAAACAACGTTTGAGGATAAAGTTATCCTTAAACGACAAAGTGGTTGGGGGCACGCACAATTACCTGCTTGTTTACTTCTCTACTCGTCGTATCCGTTGCCCTTAATTCCAAGAACAGCTGCCGATATCACCGTAATATTAAACCTGTTGCTTCGTCATCTTCACTGCCAAACAATTCGATAAAGAAAACCACAATGCCGTCTTCCGATACCGAAAACTGCCTCCACATCCTCAGATGGTAGCAACTTTCAAGAGCACTCTTTTTAATGCGTCACATGTGTGCCGCAATGAATAGAAAAACCAACGGTGTTCAAAGGTACCGATAAGGTGGCGTTACAAGAAAATTTCCTCACTCCTTCGCCCACTACATCTTCGCAACAAATGCTATATGTCCAGAAAATGAGAGCTTCGAAGGAAATTGTTGAATACGCTTTTCAGCTTGTTTCTCGCTCTCACTTCTTCGAAGTGGCTAAGGATCTTCAAATTCCACCAGTTAATGCTTTAGAAGGCATTAATCACACACTATAAAGTGTCACTCACTCCTATTTCATTACCCTCCAAAGCTTTTGCCCGTTTCGTTCCTGCTGTCTGGGAACTTCATCTTGCTGTGATGGCCTTGAGGCTGCGAGCCTTACAAAACGAATTTTGCTGTGACATCGCTGTAAATCTCAACATAAACTCTTTTACACGAAAACCTCTCCCCAACTCAGAAGGTTTTCTTCCAGGAAAAATATAAAGTTCAAAATTCCTCTATTCCCGGACATTGACGTCCAAACATTTTTCTCCTAAGTTACACTACATTATGGATTAATGGATCGTTATTGAAACGCTTCCTCCGACGAACAACTGAAACACTAAAACAACTCAATGCATAGTATACGAGATGCTTAAATGAGAAAGTTCCCCCCATGACCAAAAGAGATGATTTTATTGGCAGAAAAGAAATACCGATGGTTGGAATATGCATATCGGTGTTCGCCATTCATTACCGAGAGAAAAAACAAAACAAAACAAAACAAAAAACACTGAAACGGATAATGATCGTATGAACTTTGCGACAACGCATTAAATATGAAGTGTAGATGCAGTCCTCAGTTGGATGTAAGATGACTACAAATCGTATTAAAACGCTTATAGAATGTGTTTCCTTCAAGTAGTTCAGAAAAAGAAACGAGTCAAGGAAAACATGTTCAACGATTACACTCAATGGTTTCAAGTGAAACAGATACAGCAACACTTGCAGCGGATGATTTACAGCGAAGAGACAGCAACGGAACCGACAGACAACAAGAATTTCAACGAAAGAAAGACAGGTATAATAATGTGGTCTATTGGTGCAAGCTGAATGATGAACATAATGCACGAAATCAAATGAACAAAATGAGCAAAAGGCAATGGCACATGGCTGCAGCACCCTGCATGGAACTACAAACGACACGTATTAGCAAAAAGACATACATGGGACGCTCCTACTCTTTGAGCGGAGCATCTCTATTTCCATAGAACAAACGCTAAAAAATTTCTGCATTTTCGAGCACGTGCCCAAAACAGCGAAATAGGAACCACCTAAGAGGTCTCGAAACGGATATACAAAATCTCCCAGCAGAAGACGACCGCATACACTGCATTCTTCTTAAGCACATCCCAGCAGGGCAAAATTTATTATTATTGTTCAGCCGTTTTGCCACCGATCTCTACCAGGCTGAGATGTTGTCGACCGCTGAAATGCTTCGAGTTTATTGTCTTAACGAACTGGAATTTGCTAGGTCCACGCCTGCAAAGTAAGACCTTTTGGAGGTCAATCGGGTCGTCACCAAAATCAAGAAATATCCAGTGGCTTTTCTTAGCAAGTACAGACGTCGTGATATAGACTGCAGCCCGCCGTACACCACTCCGATCAAAGCCTCAACGGCCCGTAAAGGCCAGCAATAAAACATTCCAGCGTTCCGTAATCTCTAACGGCTAGAGAAGATGATGACGCGACCGGCGAATTAAGGCTCTCTCCGAACGTGGTCAACAAGTTTATGCCTTTGTTCAATAAAAGTCAAAAAAGGCAATAGGTGTGCATTGAAACCACATACGCACACATCGTTAATGTACGGTCCATTAACAGTATTAAGTTTAAATATAAAGCTGTAAACGTTTACCCGTTCCCTTGGTTCCCTTAGCCGACCTCGTCCATTTCACAGCTGTTCACAGCTATTCGCAAGCTCGCTCTCCTTTTTGTTCCTTTAAAATGACTTTTCTGTAAATAACACTTCCGTAAGATGTTTCCTGAGCATCCGTTTACTCCTCACATTTGCAAAGGTTGCCATGGAGCCAAGTGGAGCTATTGCATTATTCAACAAATCAAAGGCAACGTTGGTCCAAATTCGAGCACAGCATCCGCATCGAAGCGTTTGGCCAGTGAGATGAACGCCTTCGTGCAAGAATGATAGTTGGTTCTAATTCGCTGATTTCTACGCAACACGCACATCGTTCCCCAAGTGAAAAACTCCCCTTCAAGTATGCCGATGAAGAACAACACTGCTCAATAATTTGGGCGACTGGCTGACGCTAAACAGATGAAACGGCGACAACCTTGAGCGACCCACAAAAGCAACTAAATGATTGCAAACTGAAACACCTTCAGAGATCGGGCCACAAATAATTAAGAGTGCGATAAAAAAGGCACAACACGGAATTACAAGATAAATGAACATCACGCATGAAACAAACCTCATAAAACACAAGAAGCGACATTTAACAATGAAGGAGACATATAAAGCAAATATCTGAACACTTGGCTGCCACACACAACTTACCTCCCTCGGCATCGTATTCACCAATGAAGCGATGCGCGATATATTTGACGGCGAGTGCTGAAAATGAGCATAAACATGACATATTATTCAGAACCTACAATCAGAAATGCTTCACAAGCAAGATCACAAATAAACTATATCAGCGATAAATTTCATCACTTCCCACAAAGATCCATGATTTTATGACCACAACACTGCCTCAAGGAGGCCTCTTCAGTTGTTTTCAAAAAGTGGAGACTGAGATCGCATGGGACACTGCACACTGCACTCAGGTACCCTTCATCCCACCTATTACACGTTTCACTCCTCAGTCCCTGAAAGTGCCCATTGTCTGCTTTATCTGTGCATATCATTCACAACTCCAACATCAGTAACAGTTTCTGCTACAATTTCAGTATATTTGCACACCTCATATATGTCGCCTACAGTACCAAAAACTCCCCATAAACGGGTGAGGTTTCCTAACAATAAATATGGCGAATATATAAGGGGACATACCCGACTTGCCACAACCTGTCATACCGATAAGCGCAACGTGCATTTCGACAACCGGTGAACGAATCATCGTCAGTGAGATAGCCACACCAGCAAGACTTGGCGGTGAATAAAGCAAGCGAAACCAGTAAACCGAGATCTCCGAGGATATTAGAGGCAAAACCGATGATTTGTACTACGTGGATGGAACGAGTGGTGGCACGTGGAACGTGGCTCGTGTGTTCGGGTGCGAGCGGTCCGCAGAGATGGCGAATGGCTCACTCGGGTGGAAGAGAAGCTGCACATAGCGCCCGCGGCTGACAATCATCTTGAAGAGCGGCAGCCCCGTGACCCGAGAGTGGAACCTGTAGCAAACAGCACCTTTTCGAAGCACGTACCACCACCGTTTAGCTTTATACCGCAACAGTCCTAATAATAATGAATAATAATAATAATCCTCTTCTAATTAGGTTAGAGGAAATAACGGGTTTCATCCTTCCCACATACTTTGGCATCCCCTCTGCGATGACTGCAGTCAGTCTGGTCCCACTTTCATTTTCAGCTGCCTTCAATGCTTCTCACCGCGTCGCCGCCTTACTAAGTTCACCCGTTGGGCATAAGATGCACAAAGGCGCAATGTATTCATTTAGAGATGAAAGGATAACCCCTTCGTAATGTATTCTTATCGAATAAAACTAATACTCTTCAGGTTTTTAAGTGTCCCAATAACAACAAATTTTGATATCACTCAATGGTAATATATGACAGACTCAGGACATTTTGCACAAATCGCCCTGTATGTGTGACTTTACAACAATACCCCATATCTCTGACTCAGTGTCTAAATATGAAAAGCAGATCTCTTTAACGCTGACATATCCCTCGAACGATATGACATGCTAGATGCTCCTAGCAACTTGATATCGGCAGAGTTAGACCATCTTGCTGACTGCTATTCTCAAAATAGTAGCTACTTGCGGAACTGTGATTACCATGCCTTGATACTCCCGGTATACGTCACCATTTATTGTCCTACAAAGTGATGCTTGAGTGAGAGTGATAGCGCCTCCCTTCATTGCCTATGTTGCTCACTACTACTGCCGCCAGTAAAATTTACTACTGTGTGTGTCAGAGGAGGAAATAGACGCTTTCGAAAGCGCTCTGCGAATAAAGGACACTCACCCACAGATGACGATCAGTTTTAGCTTCTGCATATATACAGAAGTCGATAAAAAACAATACATAAGAGCAATGATGGTTTTCCGACGTAAAATAACCGCATTGATGGAAACAACAGCGTACCACCTCTTCAGTAAACTTTGGCCATAAATATTGAATAGTTGAAGACGTTTAAGTCATATATCTATGCAAGCAACAACAATAAAAAAGCATGCTACCTAGCCGGCTTCCTTTCAATCAGAATACTCCATCAAACTTTAAAGCTGCAGTGTTTCACGTCTTTTAAATGCATGTAAGCGACATGCAGAAGAATGAAAGTATGATTACTTCACGACTTCTTTGTCGGGCAATCGCATCCTCTCCACGATAGCCAGCAGCCGATCGTCATAACTGAACATAGACGGGTCCAAATATGGAGTGTTCGTGGGTGCGAGTGTTGTTGAGAATGGCAACTGCGATACCAAACGACGATAGGTCTCCGAACGGCTCTCTAGAAGCAAACACGTAGCGCATAGCAAAAAAATGGACCTCAGTTGAAAAGAAACTTCCTTGAAAAAGTAGGATATTGGAATCGGGGGAAAAGTCGTTCTGGTGAATCACTTCAAATCACATGGCATTGACCACGCAATCAGAATTCCTCACTGAGCAGTTACTTCAGGCGGCTGCCTCCTGAACTCGTGTGTGCCACTCACAAGAAGTATCCAATCTTTAACGACGGACAATCCAAGAATCCGCTTAATGCACTTCACAAAATCTGAGACTGCATGACACTTTCCTTAACTCTACCCACTGGACAGCGACTGCGTCAATATTCAAAGCCCTAAGCATAATGTCTCAGTCTACTTCTATGCCACCGAGTCACGCAAATGTCATATAACTGGTTAGTAATATGTTTGAAAATTCCTTTACCAACTCTAGAAAAATTTAATGTGGCGACGTCATATTCGTATACTTAAATGTTTACATTTATATACATGTATGTACTATAGAGGCGTATAATATAACATTTCGGCTGAAGAATATGTAAAAATGATGTATATCTGCATAAGGCAAACAGCATTCGGCTGGTTGTAGAACCGAACAAACTGCGAAATTTAGTGCTATTCAACAAGTCACCGAAATTATTGAAAGAAAAAACAGTTTAGCTCACTCAACGAACAGATTATACTCACCAGTTTTTATGCGGGAATTGTCTGGTGCAGGAAAATACCGGACTGACCAACGTTTGGAAACATATACGTTTATGGCCTCCAGAGAACCTACTAGCTTCTTTCAAACACGGGAAAAAGAATGGAAACATTTAAGAATCATTTCAAAGCTGCCTTTCGGAGCATGAAAGAGAAATAGTGAAAAGAGACCTCCAGTTATGTGGACAAGGAAGAACTTGATGCGTTCGTAGAGAAGTGCGCCCTGTTGGCAATACTGCGCCGTACACGGAAATCGATTATCAAGCAGTTCGGGATGCTTTAGTTCCTCCAAACACCTCTCAACAATCTTTCCAAAATGCTGCGAGTTGCGCTCAAAAACGTTGACAATTTCTGCATTACGCCAATCATAGAAGACATACACTGCAGGAGCCATCGAAATCGGCGCGCCAGACGTGAACGCATCTGAAAACGCTCCAATTACGCGAAAAATAAGCACTCCTTTCTGAAATCACTCTCAAAGGCTCGTACAGTGTTGAAAAATAAAACTTTTACAGACGCTCATCGGTTTAAATTCACTTCTGTGGCCGCTAATACACGATCAGTACTCGCTGCTACCCGACCAGTGTCTTCGTTGAGGATTTTAACCTACTTTGAAAAGTCGGTAACCGCTGATCAACACTAAACAATGGTATATGAGCAAGTACACATCTACGTCTCGAACTAGCATCTGACGTCTGCAATCTACATCTCCTCGACTCTCGAATTAGCATCTGCCTTGAAGGGAAATGGTGAGGGAAGAGGATAAGGAGAGTTGCAACTTGCGATGGCCACTTATCATATAAACCTGTAATCACAAAAACTGTTATGCATTAAACATAATAAGCAGAGAGAGATGGTAAACAGTCTCGCACAGCTGATTATTCCGAATTCAAAAGAAGAAATGGGTATGCAACGTCTATTTGCTAAGTTCGATGCAATTTGATTCCCCGACTGCTTCCCCATTCCTCCCACTCTTTTTCATACCGATGCCCACCAATCTCCCAAAACAGTCAGTCACTGCCCAAGCCGTAAGCAATCCATTTATGACGACATAAACAAAACGGCATACAGAATTAAAGGCTAAGACATCACCTTCCTGAACGAATCGAATGAGCACAAGATCGGAATCTATAATTTGCATCTGCCACATTCGCAAAGAGCGCAGCTGACTAAACATGTGCAAGAACTGAGGTACGCAACCCGCTCTCACGCATCGTCGATACAACGCCGTCAACAGTCTTTGTTTCAGTCCTGGAACCTTAATCCACTTGAAAACACCCCATTTAACGTCAGTTCCCTCACTGACAAAACTTCTTTTAACTTCGGACACTCGTACTACAGCAACGGTGAAAAACAAAACGACCCTCGAGGATCTAAGGTCCTTCCTAAATCCTACACTAGAGAGCATAAGCCGCAGAAAACAAACTTAACGAGAACAACAGTCAGCGGCTACAAAAGTTACACATGATTTCAACTTTGAGGGGTGTTCATAATTAGCTTTGCAATCTTTCTGCTTCAATTTTAGATCGCAACAACAGCGCTTTAAAGACTTCGGCTAGAACTATATACGGTCATGCTCCAGTGATGTTACTCAACCTCGCGAAGGTTTTCCAGCTCCCTTGGACAAATAACGACCTTACTCGCAAAACCTGGAATTCATGAGGCACCTGGAGAATAAAGTGTCGAATTACAGGATAGCGTAATGCAACCTCCATAAGACTATTCACAAATACAACAAGCAAACTAAGTTCGCAAAAACCCACGGAAGCGCTGGCTGTTCACCTACCTTAACTACTTACATCTTATTTGGAAAGAAGCACCTCAGAGATGTACAGGTGACGGAACGCTCCCAAAGATAAAACTTTTAAGCCATCGATAACTGCTACAAACGTATAAATGCATGCCGTATCGAAACCTAGTAAAAAGGATTCGTTAACCAGCAATCAAACCCCATAGGTTCGGGGTGCTAGCATGAGGTTCTCCTCTGAAATACGCACACACAATAGTCATATATTTTCTCAGATTAACGGAAAGAAAATCTGAACCAACAACCACATGACGCCCCGAAAATATGAAACTGGATGGCATCTAATCAAGGAATACGGACGTATCTAGAAACGCCTCTTTTTTTTCAAGTAGCAACATATAATATTTCTAAACATTTTTAGCACTAATCGTTGAGAGGAGAATGAAGAAGTTCTCATCAATGAGTTCAATGTGTGACGATGGTTAAAATTAAGGCTCTCTATGAGTGTCTCGAAAACTTTCTGCAAAATTTCAATTTGAATCAGCATCAAAGACCATCGTATTGTATATATACGCGCAAGCAGTCTCACCCGTAAAAACAACTTGATCGTCGTCATGCATTCCCATACTGACAATGTCATCATCATCGTATAAATGCCTATAAAAAAATCATCTTCGAGTAACAAAAAGGGATGAAACAACTGCTTCCAAGATGATCGAAACCTAACTGCTTATACCGTGGCTGCGGTGCTCACCTCCGCAACCTATGCAACAATCCAGGTACTCGTCCTGGCAATAACAATATCTCAGCACTCATCTGTAAAACATATTTAGTCCCCGTGGGAGCATAACACAACAAAAACCTCCCCTCTCATTAAATGAGAGCTTCACCTGCAAAGCACTTACATTGAAAAAAACCTTTAAATATTTTAGACGTGGCACATATTAGCACAAACAAAGACCGATCAAAATTTCAGCGCCAACTATGTGCTATGAAAATTAAAGCATTGGCGCAATTTAGTGATTCCCTTTAGTAGCTTGGAAAATATCCTTTTTAACCGATTCCTGTTGTACGCAAAATAACGTCTACGTGCCCATAACGTTGGTAGTGTCTACCTTCCAACTTTGTTGAGGACGACGAATCTACCGGTACGTTCATCGATGTGCAAGAAGTGGATTGTCTGGTGTTGCAACGAAAGTATCGCGAACAAACGGCCGACCAGATGCACTCCATGTGTCACCCATACTCGGTCAACGTTTAGCTGATAACGATCACATATAGAACCATCCTTAAAATATCTGTTTCTCTCATCGAACAATCAATTCAATGGTAAGTTGCAGAATAAGAAATATATATACTCATATATATATATATATATATATATATATATATATATGTTCTGCATGATGTTACACAACTCCTTATAAGTCCGACGATGAAGGCATCTGAGATAGCAGTCAGATTAAGGTGGCTAGAAACATCTGAAAATACTTAGAAGAAAACTTCAAAAATAAAAGCATACGACAGTGGAATGCTTCAAATGAATTCAGATGATTCAAATCACACTGCTCAGCAGAAAGGAAGTCAAACTCAAGCAGCTGTCGGAACATACCATCTCAGAAAGACTGACCTATGAACGATGCTCCAATATGCGGCTACAGTGGTCAGCGATCATTTGCAAAGAACAAAATACAGCTACCTGCATTGTCAATATGTTCCACTTAATAAAAAAAACACGCCAGTCAAGAACACAAAAATACCCCTATTTAATCTGAAATTCCCCACACTAGATGGCAGGGATTGAAGGATGGAACCCACTATTTGATTACTTTGTGCCATAAAAGAAAAGGTTCCTTGGCTTGATAACAAATCTCTTTTTGCCTAGTTAGGCCGATGGAAGAGGAATTCTCACCCCCTCCCCACAGTTACATTCCATTTTCACATGTTTCAGAACAATGACGGTAAATCAAGTTAACATAATCTGAACACACTTGCAAATCGACTGTGATGAAAGTGATGTTACTGAGTGCCTGCGAAGATACGCGTACCAACGACTCATTGTTGCGATAGAGATCGAGAAGGGTAGCAGCTGCATCCGACACCACACTTTCCACAGCCACTGTAACAATGCCTACTCGTGAATTATGCAGCTGTATTAAACACGTGCTAATTATAGAGTGTGTGCACAAATTGAAGTTATTTTCTTCCATCAGACGGGAATTGCAGAACTGCGGAAAATGCGGAATTGTTGGCGTAAGATTCTTGAACGCTCCCGCTTACAGCGCCTCGAAAGAAATCTGACTGCCAAAGCTTTCTTCCACTGGGAATGTAACTCATCGCTCCCATATCAAAATATCTCGTGATAAATTCAATTTCACACCCCTCTCCCTCTCCCCACCTCAATCCATACGTAAACGCGTGAATCATCAGCAGCAGTATTCGTCGTAGGACCGTGAAGAACTGGAATAGTTCGGTGGTGACGTTTTATTGTAGTATTAGACAATATACCATTCATGCAACTATTTGGCTAGGAGAATGGAAGACAAGTTTCGATGCCTTGCAGATAGGAAACCTTCAATACTAAGATTTCAGAAAGAACGCTCGCTGGATTGCAGAAAACGAATCAGAGCCAAAAATAAGTAAATTTTTATCAAGCAATATCACTGAAAATTCTGACCGGCGCAGCAAATAATTACAAAACTGCATCTATATGCACTTTGCTATTGTCGTTTTTTACTGCAAGAAAATAAAGGAGACTCAAATAGAAAGCATACAGCTGTTGGCCGTCTAGCCGATGGAAATCCCTTTCAGTCGTTAATTCTCAGCATATCTGCAGTAGCTCTTAGTCTACTCTTAAATTTCATAAAAGCACTCACCAATAATATGTCGAGAGTCGGGAGTTATGAAAAGACAATCTCGCATAAGCATGGATCCTTCTTCTGCATCAGACACCACATTCAAAGTAAAGCGTTCCGGAAAGACATCCTGTAAATGCTTTGTACTAACTGCATCATTAATATTAACGCCTTCCGCAATGATCTCTGATTTCTGATTTATAATGACACTGCATTCCTCCAAACGAGCACCTGCCACGCCGCCTAAGGGCTATATCTGCGGTTTCTTTCTACAAGATATCTCTTAGACTCAGTGGTGGATTACTGAGGTAACTTACAGTGACAGTGCAGCCGAATAATCCCCAAGGCTCTCTAAGCGAAACTGCCAACGGACTAAATACAACAAGAACCATAAATCCATTATCACAAAGAGAGGAATAAGTCTTCGCGCAAGATCATGTAAAGCGTCAGAACAGATGGTGGCAATATCCAAACGATTCGGTTTCGGTGCTGAGACCTGCTAGTACTACGGAGCAACGCCGTCCAATTTTATCGAGGAAGTGAACCGCAATGAACTGCAATGGTCTGGAACTGCAGGAGAAGCAATGTTTACGGTACATGTTTTGATGAGTGACTAGAACCCCACAGGGGAATTGATCATAACTTTTCAGTCAGCAAGCACCTTAAAGTAGGAGCTAGAAACCTGTTGAAGAAATGGATCTTGACTCCGAAGGCATTACGAACTGAATGATACTGACATCGCAGACAGACTACTGAACAAACACAGCTCACAAGCATGACACAACATCCAACCTTCTCAAAAATCTATAAAAAGAGCTCACCTCGAATGCGTTAACATTCTCATATGCACGCGCAAATGTTGTGTAGTTGCGAACCGATACTGAATGATATGTGGATGTGAAGCAAATTAGATAACGACCACACGGAGAGAATCTGAAACAGAGCAAGCGTTAAAGCCAATGTGAGATGTAGAACGATCACGTAATGAATACCTAGGAAGTCGACCGGATGTGGTATGGTCGGAGAGGGAGACGTCAGTGATAACACCACCTCGCGTGCGCTTACCGCAGTCGAGATCCTACGAGCTTCCTCATCTCTCTCTTCCCTCTCAATGATTGCACTACGTTTTGCACTTTAAGCGAATTCCCACGATGCAAGTGCGTTACAACGATTTGCAAAATACAGGAAAACAGAACGCAATTTGCGCCGAGAAATGCAATTAGTTCAAGCCATGGATCCCTCACTAAAAAATACTTTCCGCTCATTAAAAGAAACAAATTCGTTTCACTGAGTACCATTTGAAAGTGGCACTGCCTAAACCTCGACTGATGAGTACGGCCTCCATTAAACACTATTAAATTTAATGCATACAGCACCAGGATAGTAAAAAAACACTGACATAAATGTGAAGCCGAGGCTACACGAGAGGTGAGTGATACTTACGACAACCACGCATCGAAGCCAACTGTGAACGAAGACTTGCTGTTTTATTTCTTAAGTAGACTTTCCCTTGAAATTCCACGAACAATATCAGCCTTACTTCCCTCTCCACTTCCTCATTTGCCCACGTCTTCACTGCATATCAAATCTAACGTACAAAAAAGCCATAAATTTCCAGACGTATAAACAGTGAAACACATCGACTGACTTCATAATGAATCTACTTGTTCTGGCAGTTATTATTTAGATCACGTTGCGAAAAATGAATAATAGCTGCACTTAGCGACCCGTTATAGCTTCGTTCAAGCCAATCTGTTAAAGCGCCCGGAAATATTTTACACTGAACTGAGCCCCTCCAATAATGGCAGACTTTGAAAAGCGCTGTCTCTAAGGATCAGTGCTCACCTTTTCAGAACGAACCCTTTTCGATCAATTCCATGCAGGGCCTTACTCGGATGAACGCACTGATAGAACTCGTAAGCGCCACACAAGAATTGGGTCCCTACAATTGAAAAAAAAAAAAGAATAAGGGGAGAATGCTGAAAAAACACCGATTCAATAAACTTTTTTCAATCTCAAATTAAAACGCACGAGATATACCTATTGCTCAAAATATTGTTTGCCCCGAGGAAGTTGAGTGAGCGGTCGCATTCCCTCTTTAGGACGTAAACAGAAACACTCGGTCTCCTCTTGTCTCTAGCGAGATGGCAGAGTTCTAGAACTAGAAGACAGCCAAATGCGCAACCTTGGACAAAATATGAGAACTGATAGTCGGGAACGTTTTTACACACAATAACGTCCATCCACCGGCACTCAACCGTGGATTTTAACGGTTTCACATGGCACTCCCATTAACGTGGCATTTTAAAAATTAGTGGAAGAGCGTATCACATGAAAAACCTAATAACGACTACTAAGGCTGGAATATGAGCTACGGAATAATGCTCGTAAGCTGGTGCACTAACTGGCATGATGGTACAGCTAAATTTTAAGTGAACAATGTCCACATCCTCTAACTACTGAACGTCCTGTCTTTATGCTATATTCGATTATTTTGCGTAAAAACGATAAAAGAATATTTCTGCATTACTTATTTGTGATCAAGAGTTAAAAAGAGCAAAGTTCTTGCCTACAGGCCAGTGATTCTGACTTATCAAATGACAACCCTGTTCTTTTCTTGCACAAATAAGGCGATTCCGAATGGAATCATTATAATTAAGTAATTCTCTGCCTACGGGAATCAGTCACCTACCCGCTGATCGTAGTACAACTTATTTGTTAATTGGTTGGTTGAGATGAATTAATGTATACGAACCTCCTTAGCCTTAAGTCTGCAAAAATTCCATGCTCAGCTCTCGTGAAATTTGTCAAAAAAACGTTACAAACAGACAACGAAGAATGGACAGGCAAAGTTAGGCGAACGTGAACTGCTACTATGATCCAAAAGAATATACAAAAAAGAACGATAAAGTGTTCATTACCTGGTCGATTTACGCCGAACTCACGCTTTCGAAGCATTAGCGTCGCGTGAACGACTTTTACCCGCCTTTTCCTTAACCAGTCTACATCATAGAGCAACATTGTGTTCCCTGGAAAAGAATCTTTAAAATAGCACTTTATCCGTAACATTGAAGAGTATCGCAAATCCACCTTGCAACAGACAGCACTCACAACTCGCGCTAACCAAGCATCTGCCTCACTCAAGTAATTCACACAAGTGGTCACTGTCAACACTGATCGCGAGTACACTGCCACAAAGTTAGATTGTAACAATATCAGACCGCCGAAGCAGATGTCTACATCGGAGTTTATTAGGAGACTGTCCCATTTCGTTCAACTGAACGCATAAAGGCAATGCCGCTCGACAGATCTACTCGTCTTTCTTCATATTACAGTGGTTGTTGCTCACGTTATCCTTTACAACTTAAATGACTTTCACCTCCCTCTTTTTTCGTGTGAAGAGAAGAAACACGTGGAAAGTGTATCTAACTGTGAACGTTAATAAAAGTTGTGTGGGCTGTGAGCAGGTAATGACGGCAACCATAGTGGGTTATTAGTGTTGCTGTTTATTATAGCTGTGCCCGATTTGTTTGTTCCACCGCCTGGAGACATCACACGACTGATCGACAGGAAAACACCTCGCGAATGTACCACATCAGTTGAAGTCTTGACCGACGACGTCACCGACCCCTACTGCATTTAAAGATGCGCCTTATATACTTCTATAAGATGAAAGAGTCAGTGCATATAAAGAGATAAGTGTTGTTCATTTCTCACCGTTGCATTAATTCCGCGGCATTTTGTGGCTTAGCATGGAACGTCAAGCTGATCTCATCTTTGACCCTGAGAATGCATAACTGTTTCATGAATTATGTCGTGAGCAATGCACCACCAATCGCATTTCGGCAACTCGCCATTAACCATCCTGACAATTCCGCTAACCTTTTCTATAAATATCGCGAATCCTGACTGCTTCAACAAAAACGACGACAGAAAGACAGTAGCTGCTTATCGTTAAAACTTCTACAATATTCCTTCAATAAAATATTCAAACCACGAGCATAAATGATGAACATCCGACGGCACGTGAACGCGACTCCCCTTCTCGCTCCAGATCAAACGCTCCCAAAGCACAAAGGCAATTCAGCAAGAAAAGCTACAGCTTTGTCCCTTCCTTAAAGATACTTTTGTGGCTATGTCGTCAATGCACAGTGAGAAAACCAATACCAGTTGTGATCGCCTCATTTAAATAAACCGCATAGCACAGGCGCCGTCGAACAACGGTGAATGACAATAGGGCCGCATTCTATGTTGAAAACTTTATTTGCCTAAATCAAACATGCACATATACAAAAAAAAGTAGGATCGGACTAGTGAACACGATTGTTGGAGAAGTAGTCAGCTTTATATTCGCCCGGCTGCGGGTGGTCGGCCAGAAATGCCGCTGGCAATTCTCCTTTTAGGAATTTCTTACGCCTTTCGTTGCGGATCGCCCGCGTTCGCATACGCTAAAACGATAAATCCACGTCGTACATATGTCAGCTTTCACCAGAAAATTAAATCACAACCACCGCATCGCTCACACTATTTTGTAGTTTCATGAGAGTGTGGAAATAAAGTTCATGGCGAATTGAAACTTTACTATAGGCATGGCCCACTTTTGAGATGTTTTTGCTCTAAAAACCCTCACGATACTCGCAGCCCACACCCAAAATTTGATTTCAATCAAAAAAATGTCTTCAGGCGAAGATACAACAGTGTTTCGAAGAGAATTGTTCAATTCATCAGATATCAGCAGACTAAACCTAAAACAACGAAGTCCACTCACTGAGTGAACGCTCCCTGCTAAACAACAACAGCTGACACTGAAAAGATGCATCGTATTGTTGACCGCTACAAGTCCGCCCTTCGATTAGTCACCTTGGAGCTTACAAGATAAAAATGCAGACAGAATTTAGAAAATGAGAGAAATGAGACCTGCTTGTCGCTAGTAAGGCATTCCTGGTAATCGCGATGCTCGAGGTCGCAATATTTGCGCCCCAACTTCGCCCCATATGCTTCTAAACATCTGAAGAACTGCGCTTCAAAAAAGCCACAAGGTTTGCCTGCAAAAAACCTCATCATCTCCACCTACCAGAAGGAACAGAGGATATCACTCACATCGGTCCGTTCCGCCTATCGAATTCATCGAATGACCTCTACAGTTCAACACTAGCATGTGAGTCTGTGAATAAGATGACACGGGAATGGGTGGAAACTGTCTAACTCGGCACTTTTATGAAGGCTTTAAAGTATGAGCAACAAATGCGGGACGTCAATGCAGTGAGCATCCTGACCTTCCGAACATTACCGCACCAATTCGCAGTAACACTGAGATCTCTCTTTTACTCTACGTAGCACTATCCTCGCTCGCATGCGAGGTACCGAGTATAGGTGAAATTATATCACTAAATTTCCGTTACTTTCAGTGATATCCCACTCCCAACTCCTCAATAAACAGCGGAGGGATGCTGAAATTGTTTCATTCCGTTTTAACCGAGCAAATGAAAGAGACCACACGCGTCGTGAACGATGTATCGGACGGTGTTGACTGTGAACCTCGACGCGACGCCCGATGCTACAGAACAGTGTGCTTGGGGTGCCGGCTTCATTAGTGTCGTTTGGTCTTCTAATGTCACCCTCCCTCTCTCGTCTACATATGAGCCCAAAACTAACGAACTATCTATAACGCTTGAGATTTCGCAGCACGCATGTATTGTTACGTTTCAAAGAGAGCTAAGCCCACTATTTTCAATTTTTCAGTTATTAACTCCCTGGAATAAAGGGCAGCCGAATCTCAAGCTGAAGGGCGGCGGCCGCTTCTCTTCCTTCCTGCGAGTGGAAATCGACGCCACTGATATTCTTCAAGTCCCATAAAAAAGGAAAGAAGAATCGGGAATATTTACTGCATGAGAATGAATAAAAAACTTTAGGAGAGATCATGTTATGAAACTCCTCTTTAACAAGGGAGTCAAAACTTAAGAACGGGCTCATAATTCCACGACCACGGTTCAATCGCAGTTGAAGGTACTGCATCCTATTGAGGATCAACAGTACGTTCGCCTACGTGTGATGTGGATAAAAATTAAGGAATTCCAAATGAAGATGTGGCTAAGGTCAAAGAAACTCACTCCCTTCAAGACTTGCTATTCATGCTAACATTGAAGAAACGTGGCACTTTGCGATAAATTTGGATGACGACCTAACACAATCGAGAGACGGGTCAGTGCTGACCGGTCCATAACTAGAAGCTGAAGGAAGTTTAATCCATCTCTACATGACCATGGGTTGGATTTAATCCCGGTCGAGACAGCATTAGATAAAAACTGAATCAAACGAATAAAAAAAGAAAGTAAACCTTGCTGAGACAAAGGCAGATTGAATGTATCAGTAAGTGGGACTTTTAGAATAGGAGTGAGCGTTTGATAATTCTCTGGGAAACGATTTCCAGACGACATCCAGCAAGCGGCACAGAGGGTGTATTCTACGAATCCCTGCAACTTGTTTTTCTGAAAATAAGCAGAGACAAGTAAGTGAAAAATACTTAGAGCACGAACAGCACAGAAAACGGTGTTTTCGCGAGTATCCCGAAGAAGAAGCCGCCAAACTGCGAGGAAAAGAACACGAAGAGCAATAAGAGCAATGTTTCCAAGCTCGCGCAATGGCTCCTCTCCCCTTCGCATTTTAAAAAGTAGTGGAGCAGCAAAATTCCCATACCTGCTCCTCAGCAAGCCCTCAAGAGCAATAATCGGGTTACGAGGGGCCAGTCACATCTTCTTAATGGCGCTCTGTTGTATGACACGTGAATTTTTTCTGTAGAAGACCCTCAATTACTTCACTAACCAGTGATTTCGTCTAAATGTGCCTATAACCTGGCGACGCCTTTCGAAGAGAACGATGCATTTTTTAAACCGTCACCAAAAGCCCGCAGGCTTTCAATAACTCCTTTGAGATGATCCACTACAGATGTCCCCATAAGCCTGTGCTTGAGATGTGAAACACTGTATGAGCATGGATAGAATGGTCGTTGGAAAGAGCAATGCAAACGGATCCACCTGCACGACAGACAACCAACGCGTCCTCTTAACAAACTTTAAGCGGTTCAAGTGCACGTGGTGTGCTCCATTTGTAAAGGTGAAATGGAGAATTTGAAACGCTCAGATCACTGCCGAACATCATGAACATGATTCTCGACCATGAATGCCAACAATGACGTCCTCTTCAATTTTCTAAATTTTAGCCCTCATGGAGGAGTCGGAGCGCCTACCCAGCTTACAAAGAAAACGAAGCGAGAACGCTCCAAATTTTATCACGAGAATGAGATGTTCGGCAGTATGTGGCCAGAAATTGAAAATAAAAACTTCTACGGCGAATTTCAAATCTCCAGAAGTCGAACGAACCGGATGAGGGGGGGCAATTTGAGAATTAACGGCAAAATTGTTCTCAGCATTAGTGCTGACAGAAGTTTTCAATGGGAAACTGCGGCGCTTTTCTGAGCACTGCAATTCTGAAATTCCCACTCGTGTGTCGAATTGAAAGGTGGCACATCCCCTCCTCCCCTCCGCCTAAATACATCACAAACTCCCAGCTTCTACTAAACGTATGCACCATTCAGTGAACGGAATCACATCATCTACTTCCATCCAGCCTTAACTTTTAAAATAATCACGTTCCCTTAGGCATCCTTCTTGGTTTTCAGATGGTTCCGACCGACTTACGTGCAGACTATATGACATAAAGTATAGTAAAACGCGGCTAGTGAACGACGCCAAACAGAGTGGAATATAAATTCGAAGGGAACCACTTGAACGGTGAGGTATGAAAGCAAAACATACATACCACCAACCACAATACGCTACCCACTGAGACTAGCCCCCAAGTTGGAGAGTTGGTGGGCGGCGGATAACTCGACTCGAGACTCGAGACTTGCACAGTTGCAAGTCACCGTCGTGAGCACTTATGCACCACGTTGTGAAACACGGCAGATGCTGTTTTTCCACTAGTCTCTCGTCGAGACTGAAGTTTGAGGGTTCAGTTCACATTCGCATGGCATTAGGCTTGGCGAAAGTCACTCAACATTGGGCGTAATTGCTTTCTAAGTGAAAGTAGTTATGTGAAAATGGAATCAGATCGGTCAGCTTGAGTAGTTTAGGGTTTGCGAATGTTCCGTCGAGAACTATCCACCTTTAGCATCCGGTCGGTAGTTCTGGTTTTGACTGTTGCAATCTTCAACAGGGAGCGGACGCATCAAAGAGTCACGTTTTCGCGTGTGCTCATCTATTCCCTGATGTTAAGGCCGATGTGTAACATTTACTGCTCGATTCCGGCATATCGTTGCTGCATTAATGGCTTCCGTTAGTGGTAGTTGCAATGCGATATTTTCTCCCATTCGATCACCTACGCGTTGCATTTCGATCGTCGAGGAGATTAGTGTGAACTGATTTGGTTAAGCATGTAAGCCGCAGTGAAGCGTGCAATTCCCGTAAAGTAGAGGCGGATGGACCGCAGTCGGAGAATCTTCCACTTACCGCCAGCAGATCTGTGTTTCGCAGTCCGCTGGTGTGGGGTGGAATTTGGTTGTAAGGTGGGCAACGATGAGGCCTTCACGATATCCATCCGCAGTCTTACGGCACCCGGGTCACTAGCGTTGTGCTCATTCTCGATTCGCACATGTGCTACTTTTCGATCAGTGAAAGCTGTTGCATCCTCGCTGCGGGTCCTTTCAAAGGAGTTTTATGCATTATCGAATATTATGAGACGACATCATTCAGTTTCCAAAACGATTACAATGTGGAGACCGTTGCTTTTTCTTTCTTGCTGCTTTGAAGGATGACACAATTCACAACTGCGAGCGTCTTCAGAATCCAGAACTTCAAGGAGAGGTAGTTTCGAACGCGCAGGTGTTTGCAGCCTAGCTAGTTCCTGAAGAATGATATTCACTCCTCCTTGCTGGGGCAAACACACTTCGATAACGTCTAATATTTGCAGGTTGACTGGTGCGGTGCAGGCACTGCCCATGACGAAGAGATCTCTCGTTCACCTCGTGCAGAGGGCACTGCTCGTTGTGAAAGGTGCGGACTCGCGTCAATTCTTACAAGGACTGACCACCAATGACCTGAGGTTAGTTCTGTTTGTCGTGCTCTTGCTGTGTTGTTCGATCGCTCTCCTACGGGACACTGTGGCAGCTAGGTGAACTGAAGCGTATGCAAAGTGGAACATCACCTCTAGCACTATTTTCATCGTTTTCACGAGTAATTTTTAAGTACGCGTCACCCAAATCGAGCACCATCATATCCTACGCAGCAATCGATCGACGTTCTCTTCTAATTTCCCGTCGTTTTCTTTCTATCATTTTTTTTTTTAAATGAAGCATGAGTGATTTACCATCTCTTCATACAGTTATCATTAAATAAATGATTTCTGTGGGATTCATCTAATGCAGACAAATCACGTAGCAGATCGTTTAAGGCTTAGCTGCATTGGCTGACAAGAATTAATTCAGTGTTGCGCACCTTCATTGTTTATTTCCAAAACCGTTTCTTAAATAAGCGGAAATTGCTTGAATTCCATCGGAATTTTCCGCATATGGAAATGTGCTCACCGTGGATGAGAAGAAGCTTAGAGATTCATTGCCGGCAACTGCTCGTTTATTGTTCTGCTTGAACTATCTTCGCAGAGAAGTCGACTAATTCCGGCTGAATTGTTTGCATGGGCCGTGCTTGTTACGAAATTATTTTAGCCATCAAAGTTAGTTGCAGCACGACACCAATACTTCTACCAGACCATATGCGCTGGTATCGTGGTCTCTACCTTCCGTAGTGTGGCCGTGTATTTGACGTGGTGTCCGTTGTGCAAATTTCTCTCGATTTGAAATTGAGCCCTGTCTTGAACGTTTAGGTGAGAGTAAGGCTTGAGTGGATATTTATATTCCTTTCTCATTCGAATCGTTTCGATCGTTTTTCTTTCTTCGTTTCATTTGAGAGCGTCTTAACTTCGAAGAATCGGTCTCTTTTTGCTCACCCGTTTTGTCGCCCAATTGTGAAGTTTTCGTTGATCTTTTGAGTTGTTTCAATCCCACTTATAAACATTGCTCTCCCTAATTTCCCAGAAATGCGCAACACCTCTATCTGTTGTTGTTTTGAGCAGATTTCCTCTGCTCCACTTTTACATTTCATTCTTCTGCATTTCGCTGCGATAAAATTCAACATTTCACACTGAAATTCCAACGCATATTCATGTTTATAAAGTATGAAGCAGCTTGAACCACAGGGCTAAAGATTAACCATTCCTATATGAGCCATCAGGGTCAGCGCTTCCTTTCATCATGCCATTCATCTTTTCTCACTTTCATGAAATTCCTTACTGGAACTTCTCTGTGATAAAGTTTGAGCTAACTCGTTGTTTGCTCGTAACATCTTTTCCCTGGAATATATTTCTGTTAAGATTGGAGTCGATCTACACGTTTATATGGCTACATATGCGCCTTTCTGAACCCTTCACCTTATGATGCCGAAAAGCTGTAATTGAGAGAATTAGTTTTTACTTTGTTGCATCGATTGAAGAGAGCTGAATTCGAAAATCGCATCTCACTGCTCTCACTTCTACTTGGTCATCTAGGATTATATCCTGAGCAATTTAATGCGCCATTCAAGGACACATGTATTCTGGGTTAGTGTTTTGCATTGGGCGAGGATGCTTGTAAAAATGCTAGTTTTACTCGCCCTAGCAAGTTTGCCTCTGGCTTTGAGTGTACATTTTCATTTGCTGATGACCTGTACTCGATGTTTTTGAACTTGTGATACCATGTCTAATGGTTAATTGAAAATTCGAGGGTTATTCCGCTCGAAAGATTTCGCCGATCACTTAGAGAGTTACTTGTCACAGTTCTCTTCGAGCTGACTGCAGTTTCTATCAGTGGGTTAGCGTTTTGTTGTAACTATTTTATCGTACATTTAGACTTGCTATTGTTGCGGCCATTATTCGGCTCCACCATCACTTTGGTGTATTTTTCACAAGGTGCACGTCGAGTTGTTTGCAGTAGTGATTGCATTCGTTTATTTGTGTTGTGCACATATCCGCGTTATGCGATGTTCAATTTTGCTCTGAATTTGAAAGAGGAGATTCGTTTTCAGGTTGCTTCACAAGAGTGGTGCACTCTATACGTTACTGCTGAATAACCGTGGTCGCATTGAATACGATTTGATCGTTTATGAGGGAGTTGACGGGCTGCTCGTTGAATGCGACAACCAGCGAAGGGATGCATTGAAACGGTTGTTGGAAGTTTATCGTATGCATAAGGCGGTCTCCATCGAGAAGTGCGGCATGAATGTGTTTTTCGTTGAGAACGTTTATGACGGCGCTGTTGTCGACCCCCGTGTCCCAGCTTTCGGGAGTCGTCTGCTTTCTGATGGTTTACCAGGTTATCTCTTTTTTGATATTACTGAAGCATGGCGTCGTTTGAACTCTCCATACGTCCAAGTGACCTAAAAAAGTTATTTTGATTTATAGGCTAAAAATCCAATGTTCTATATTTGAAAACGGTTGGATATTGCAACTGCTTTGAGTGTTTTAACAAAGGAGAGTGGGTTTAAGGTCATCAATTGTGATAGGATGCTGTAGTTTGTTTGTAAAAGGTGAAGGGATGACGTTGCGTGAATATTTGCAGTTTCATTGAGTTAGGCTTTCATTTATAGTTGCTGAATTAAGAACTATTCGAAATGAGATTGTAAAATGAGAGTTATTTATTCAGATAGTACGCTAGCAGATGCCTCACTATACGAAGAGCGACGACTCGAATTCGGCATAGCCGAAGGCGATATCGAAGTGCGAGGCGCCCTACCTGTCTACCGCAATGCAGACTTAATGCATGGAATGAGGTTTTCATTCTGACATTTGCTCTATTTCCGAATCGAATTGCCTTTAAGTGATTCATTAAAGCGGATATTCGATGAACAATAAACATTATTCATAGCATTCAGCAGTGGCTAGTGAATAATTATATATTGTGACATTCGTAACATTCAACAGTAATAATTATAGTGAATAATTAAAATTCCTTCGAAGAAAGTCAAGCTTGTAGACTATTGTAATTTACCCCACTCTTCTGTTACAGCTCGATTGTCATTTCTAATATATAATCTTTCGGATAGAAGTATGTAATGACCGTAGTTGATCATTTCGGCTCTGAAAGCCATCTAAAGGGGATATCCTCTGTTTTGACTGACGCAAGGAATATGTTCATTATATGGATCAGTGTTGATTTCTGCTCATAGCTATCACATTGAATCTTGTGCAGAATAGAAAGGTGATTAATAAAAGTGTTGCAGTGACGATAAAGGTTGCTATCTAGGCCAGGAAATGTCAGCACGTACATTGCGAGCAGCCATTAAAAAGCGGGTACTGCCTTTCACTTGCGACGGTTCGTCTGTTTCTATTTTCGTCGAGCATTTATTTTGTAAATCACCTAACTTTTTGCCACAAGTTGGTTAACTTTTTTGTAAAATTTGAGAGAGAATCATCGCGAGGTGGGATTTTGCATCGTCACGATTGGATCACGCTAGTGAAGATGTACGGGTTGCTTGGTGCTAATTGTTTAGATTCACGAAGTGCAGCCTCACTGCAAAATTCGGTCTTTCTATTTAGCTGCAGATTTAGTCGAGTAATGCTATTTTAGGGAATTTTTAATGTCTTAGTGGATAATGCCTTTTCGTGAAAAATGGCTTACATTACAGTTTAATCACATTCAAAAAACGGATTTTGCTCTGCCTATATTGCACTCGCCGATTTAGCTTTAACACAGCGCTCAGCTATGCGTTTCGCCCCAAAAGTTACGAGGCTCATATTGTAACGTTCGTACTTCTTTGACATGCAGTAGAGCTCACTTTTTTGATAAGTGAACGTTCCAGCAGATGCTTTCATATCTGCTTCAGTGCTATCCTTTATTGCTTTCAATGGTCCCTCTATAAAAGAGCGATGACATCCATGGGAATTTAGGAGGACGAATGAGGGATTTAGCGCAGGTAAGCACTCACGAAACTCATGATTGGCAACATCAGAGACTTATTCGATATAGTCATTATCTTCGAGGGAACGTTAATGCATCATTTTTTCTGCATTTGCCTGAGATGTCACACTTATTCAGCTTCTCAGATACCGTGCTTATCATTAGTCAGTGTTGATTAAATAACCGGTGAAAATTTAGGTGCAGCGAAAGGTCGCGTTATGGATGCAGATGGTCACACTAATATGGGGGAAGTGTTGGTATGTAACGGTCATCGAGGACTTGCGTTGCTTCGACTTGATCAAGGCGACGTCACGAGGTGCTTGAAGGCAGGAGATGTGGATATAAGGCCATTTGTGCCGTCATGGTGGCCGGCCAATGCTATTTCGAGCGCGAGACCTTCTCGTCTATAACTTCTAGATGTGCTTTAGTGTAAAATAAAGACGTGATTTGCTTTGTATATTTTGTTGGAATATTACTGTTTCCCACCAGTATTTTATACGATTATCGTTGCTATTTTGAACGCCTCTGGTGGACATTGAGTAGCAGAGGGACGAGTGAGGAAGAAGTGCGCTCTTTTGTGGATATTTATTCTTGTGTGATATGTTATCTCAGCGCACTAATGTTGTTCATTTTTTTTAGATCAATCAGAGAGAGGCGCATTTCATAGTCATCAAAATATCATTGCTGAAAGGTGGCAAAAGAACGGTGCGAGTGAATGACACTGAGATGGGAGATGTGATTGCGTTAGCGTATTGTAGCTTTCTTGCTTTCAACTTGAAAAGATTGCAAAATTTCCCATTGTGACTGCTTTACTTGAAAGCTTCCTTTTTTGGGAAACTGTGCAGAAATGATTCGTTTGTGCACACAACTTTCTTATTGTCGAATTATTTCCCACGGGAACTTCCAGGGGAAGGTAGATTTGTATGCACACAACCGGCTGCTTTTGTAGAAGATATCACTTGTCGTCGTATTGTCATTGTAGGTAGGCGTTTATACATCAGTTGGGTCTTGTTGGTCGCTACAAGAACGTATGATGTAATACGGTCAGTGGCATGTCTCTTTTGCGGATTTACATTCCTCCGGAAGTTTCATATAATGAGAGTTAGTTTGCGCTGTGGTCTTGGTTTTTTCGATACATGAGAACTTCGGCTTTGCACAATTAGGCTATTTCCTGAGGCGGTGGAGTGGTGGTGTTGCTTCTAGGTGATTGCTAGCAGCATTTCGAGGTCGAGCTCGCTCCATACATCACTTTCTACACCTTTTCCAGCTCGGCCAAAGAGAAATCGGAAAAAATGTAAGACTGAGGTTAAACGGGTGGGATTAGAGGCGAGCTTATACCAATTATGCTAGGGTTGATTGTAGGTGTGATTTTGTTTTCTGTTGAACTGCGACACCAAGCGGCGCTCCAGAACACTTCTTGCCTTGCGCAGTAATTGTTAGCGTCCCAAATCAACCAACTGGTTTCTCAGAGATGGCTGATTTAATGGGCCGCATATCTGCTCTAGCAACAACCAGTAGCTGAGGTTCCGACTGAGCCGAGTCAGTCACTCTCGACCAGTTTGGCAAGTTTCGCCATTGTGGGTGTTAGAATGAGTGCCGTTGAGATGTTAAATACGTTGCTGACGTATCATTTCTCAACCGTTTGTCTCGCCCTCTTTGAGAACAATGTGAGGAGCCGTTTCTTCATGAGATGAATCTCGGTTGTGGTGTGTAGTGCTCGTTGGAGAAGTGGCGAAGGGAGTGAGATCGCGTGCAGCATGTGGTTGAGAGAAGTTTGCTGACGTTGTCACCGATTGCTATTGCAGTATTTCACAGCATCATGTCGGCCAAGCAGTTTCGTCGATATTTAGAGGTAACCGGGAGGTTGAAAGCCGACGATGAGAAATTGCGTGCCGGTCTGAGTTTACCATCAGACGATGAAACTGATGAAGAGGAACCGCCCAGAGGCAACAGGTATGCTACTATGCCGTATTAAGCTTCGTAGATGTTACTATAGATGGTATGTTCTTCTTCACTTCTCTCGCCATTCGTCATCCAAGCCTAGGATTTATGACGACTTATCCAGTTGTGATATGGACGCTTTTCATATGTGTAGATGCACTAAGAGCAACAGTTTTAAGAACACAGTAAAGTGTCATTTCGTTGATGTCGCGAAAGGTGCCATTGAGTGGTTGCTGGTGGTTTTATGAATGATGAATTTTGAAAGCTCTCGAGCAGGGATATAGCTGTCTCGTCCTTCCACATCGCTCATGGGCATTACCATTATGTGATCCCTATGGTCTTGTACACCCTGCACATCATCCCATATACACCTTTATGAAAGACATTGCAGCGCCTCCCGTGAAATGAGTCTATTGCTCAGAGGGAAATAACAGAGACGAGGAAATCAAATAATTCGTAACGAAGTGTGTGGAAATTTTCCTCGAAATCTTCTTTCTTATTTATTGCTTTCTACTTTTTTGTATTTGTTCTGAATTCTCGCACTTAATGTTGCCTTTTTTCTGGGTCGGGTACGTCCCGTTTTATAGGTTCGCGCTTTTGGAAGAGGAGGATGACGGAGTCGGAAATTCCGATGATGAGGAGGGATTAACGAAAGCAAATGAGAGCGAGAATGAAGGGAATAGCCACTCGCCAATTGCGAATAAAGTTGATAGTAAAAAGGGGCCGAAGCGAAGTAGGAAAAAGAAGGCGGGAAAGGAGAACTGCAGTTCGGACACCGATTCACTGGTGGCCAATTTTACGCGTGACGTCACGGTACCGACTGATGTGATTTACGATGGTACCACAGAGGAGCTTTTCGAACGCGATATTTTTAAGGTCTATTTTTCGCTATGTTTATTGCATAATGTCTCGATTGGAGTGAGCAACAATCTCCCGGAGCAATCCTCGTCCCTCCTCTCCGGCTGCATTCCTCTACTCTTAATTGAATCCATTCGACACAAAACAACTGAGAATTTGATTTTTTAATTTCATTGCATCGATATGAAGATGAAGACAAGATAGATCTTTGTTCTTAGTCTCTCACAAGACCTTTAAAACGATATTGCCAATTGAGAAGAGGTTGTTTTCGAGTTGATACATTTATAGTAAGCTGTCATTTTGTTGTCCTAACATTCTGGGTGGTGACCGTTTTCCGTTTCGGTCTTATTACTTTCATTTGAAGCAGCATCAATGAACTACACTTCGAAAATTATATACTTCAGCACTTAAAAGCTTGTATTTCAAGGTGGGAAGAGGCAGTGAGCTGGAGTTGCTTAGTTTTGCGTTGGTTCGCAATCAGTCACCTTTTTACGGTGAACGACGGATTGTGTTTCTGTAATATTAGGTTTATGATTATCTTGGCTTGGCTGTTGTAGGTTGATGTACGGCTTTTTAACTACGAAAATGAATTGCGCCTAATCTTGGGACAAAGGCCAATCGGATACACGTCACGTGACCATCGCAGGCCTCCAAAGGGTATTATCGTCAAGAAGAAAGCCGATTGGCCCAAAATTAAGAATGTCGGTATGTTTCTGATTCTGTTTTATAACGTTTTCTCTTGTTAACCAAACCGCTTTTGTTTATTAAAAGGGAGATCTGCAGGATTCAGATTGCAAATCGCTCATGAAGGCTGGTTCCTTTGCAGTTAATTCACTGCCGAGGTCATAGGAAGGAAGAAAATTAGTGACGATACGGAGCGTTACTTAAGAGCTGCAGAAATCTGTATCAAAGGGGAACTGCAGAAAGCTTGAGAGCTACAGAAATCTTAAGAGCTGCAGAAATCTGTATCAAAGGGGAACTGCAGAAAGCTTAAGAGCTGCAGAAATCTGTTGATAAATCGATGGAATAGCAGCAATCAAGCTAAGCCTCACGGGTTCGATTTTTGATGAAAATGTAACTATTTGAGGTAACAGCATCACTTCTATTGCAGATGAAACAGTCAGAATGTTCCAGTGAAAATCCTTTTCCATACACTACAATTTTCGCATGTTCACACATCAATTTATGCAAGGTGGAACTTTCCGTATAAGTGAAGCGGATGCTGTTTCTTTCTCCTCTCCCATCCCTTCTCTCTCATTCATTGTTTCATCTGCACTGACTTTTTTGAGGGTTTTTGAATGAGGCGATAGAAAAGTGAGAGTTCCCAAATCTACGAAGAGGTTCTTTTCGATATGGTAATAATTGATTGCTTTGATAAGTGCTTGCTATTCGCAAGTCATGCCGTACAGAATCCATGACACTTAACTGATGTCAAAATGAGGAGAAAGTGTGTTCTCTTGAAACTCGATGGCCAGTGCAGCTTGTAATTAGTGGACGCGATTAATGATGAATTCCGAGGAAATCTGAGAAGTGAGAATTGCGGTGACATGCCCTGGATCGACCAGAAGCGATCGTATTTGGCGTAAAATTGAGCAAAATCTAGCCATGTGGTAATATGTGGTTGTCGAGGCAAGCGAGTTCATGTTGTGACTTCAACCGTATTTTAAACTTTGAAGGCATAACGATGGAATTGGATCGCATAGAGGGCGAAGTGAAGTACTATAAGTTTGTTCACAACGCTCACTACAAAGAGCTGCAACTTGAATTCTGGAATGCGACTAATACAGTGAATGAGGAAACGATCTTGGTGAGTGAAATGGTGTCGTAGGCGGTGTCAGTTGCAGGAGAAAAGCGGAGAAAACTTTATTGGTCGATGTGACTGCACACTTTAGTTACGGAAAATCAGTGAATCGGGCGAAAGTGGGGTAGGAAGTTAGCATTAGCCGTTCTTTATGTCTCCCTCCTTCAGCATGAAGGAGTTCCATCCTCTCGAAGTTGGCACGTTATTAAAGCAGTTTACTGGCCGCAGGACGCTTCAACTTGATCTTGAGCGATACCCGCTGGCAGGAGATGACGTCTGACATGTGCATAGATGAAACTTCTAGTTAAGATGGGATGGACCAGAACGATCATTGTAACAGCGATGGGTCGGGGTTCGCATCCTCATTACTGTTCTTACTTCATATTTAGTCCCTGAAAGTTTGTTAGCGATTTTATTCTTGCATCGCTTGCACGTGTTATTGGTGGGAGATGTGTTGTCGGTCTGATGGAAGAGTTTTCTCTCGAGAGACGTTGGTGTGTCTTGTTTTGTTTCGCTATAGTTGGATAGTTTCATGGACAGGAACTTTTTCCGTCAGTATGCAGTTATTGTCTTTTAAGGAATTGCTTTCATCTAGATGCCTCATACGGAACTACTGTTCTCGACGTGTTGTCTCAGCTGAGATCTCTTCGCATATATCACGCTTTAAAATCTCCACCTTTTTGGCCTAATAAGAACTGTTAATTTTTTATACCCAGCAATCCAAGAAGTTTAGCAGTTGGCCATCCTGGAAACAACTTGTAAACTGCTGAGACCTCGCGAGAATTTGATTTTCTTATGCATCCT
Organism: Parascaris univalens; assembly: GCA_037576465.1. Classification (NCBI taxonomy): domain Eukaryota; kingdom Metazoa; phylum Nematoda; class Chromadorea; order Rhabditida; family Ascarididae; genus Parascaris; species Parascaris univalens. The sequence continues at coordinate 62,398,014 of CM075173.1, read as the reverse complement.
ACTCGTTCATAGTTAAAAAAGAGAGAGAGGAATTTGTCGCAGATCGATCTCTGTGAAATCCTCTTTTCCGGATTTCTTCCCACCAAATTTCCGGACGCGTCGACAAGCACACTATTGTTTATAGGAGCGAAATTCGTTGTTTTGCTCCATAATAAAGAAACTACTCTCACTTTCGACATAAAAAGAGGTCTATTTTGGAAAATTGAATTCTGCGATAGAACGATTCAAATTCTTAAGTGTAGATTCAAACGAAGAACGAGCACTGCACACGCGATGTGCTTTGCTGATCGATTTTTTTTTTCTTAACTGTTGATGAACGTGGTGAATTCTCATCGAAAAATGATGTGATAATGTACGTATTCGAAGGCTATTCTTCGAGAGTGCCACTATCATCTCGACAGCCTTATTGTGATGGCCGACATAATGAGCAGTCGGGATGAACATCGCGCCGCACGTGACCTTATTGGTAAGTCTTCACGCTTTACCTGTCCTAGTGGTCAGGACAAAGACAACTACACAGTGTGATTGTAGAATAGCATCTTATTTGCCATGGATGGATCTGCGTTCTTGCTAGAGAAGAATAAAATGCCATGATGAGGTTAAATATGCACCTCTCGACATAGCTCTAGCAGTGATCGTAGTATTTTTGCGGAAGCAATGTGATAGAAGTTTACTCGTTTTCTCGTGTTCGACTAAAGACCGCTAGATTCTTCCTTCTTCTTTTACTGAAGTTTTTCTTTTCTTTTAATGGAAGTTCTTACTGCCTTTTGGTGAGATCACGTATCCATTGTGCTCTCTTTTTTCCACTCTTGCTTAAGATTGTTTCATTGTTATCTCAAAAATTCGCAGCTCGGTTTTCCTTTAGCAGTATTTTTTTTTTTTTAAATCTCAAAGTTTATCTTGTCGAATTCATGCTTTCAGAGGGCAGCTAATCCTAGATTGGTAGCAGGTAGTAGGGTATGAAGATGGGGAGAAAAATTGTTATACCAGATTTCGTCTCGACGACTTATCGTCTTTATTTGCGTACTGATTTATCCGCAGAGCATGAATTTTACCTGCAAAACGTCGTGAACTATTTCTCAGATGGTTCCCGTCTATCGCGGTATCATAGGAACTCCTCATCTTTCGGCGAGCGCGGTACCGCTATGAACTTGGGGGCTATGGGACCAGTTGTCCGATAGCACATCTCACAAAGTGGTCTTAGGTTAGAACAGATCTACGCCGTTGACGTAGAGCATTTACAGACGTGTAACACTCTATTTTGGGTTATTTGTGTGGATCATGCAGTGCCCTTTAATTTGAATCTAGTGTATGGTACGTTTACTCTGCAGAACGGGGAATCTTCTGCTGCGAAAGCCTACTTGATGCCAGATTCCGGTTAACTGATTTCAATGATCGTTTGGATTATGATGAATTCGAGAATCGTGCCTTCTTTCTTCTCTTACATCGTCACATGCGTGTCCTTATCGATCGTGGTCTTTCAAATGCGGCGTTCAACGTCGCCAAGCTTTTATATCACCTCGATCCAGCCAGCGATCCACTTGCGATCTTACTCGTTATTGACACTCTTGCTATCAGGGCGAATCAGCCTCATGTTGTGCTTCAGATCTACGAGTCCTTGAAGGTTTGTTTTTGCGGTTCCATATTACAGCTATTTGATTGTTTTAATTTGCAGAATTTGAATTTCTCAACTTCTGTAGGAAGAGTTAGCAGCGGCGTTTTTTTCTGTAAGAGCCACAATATACGCCCATCCGAGCCATCGGCGCTGTGGAAAACGAAATAATTTTTGCTTAATTGATGTATCATTAAAAGGTCTTGAGCGGTGAACTGCTTCATTCAAAAGCATAGGTGAATCTCGATTGCCGAATGTGAATATTGCATATTTGTATTCGATCTCTCCTTACATGCGATTGCTTCTTGTGGAGCCTTTTTTCGGCAAAATTGAGCTCTCTCGCTGAAAACGCTTCCATCGAAAATTCGCTTCCCGTTGAGTTTTTTAAGTCTTTGAAGAGTTTTTGCAGTTTTGTTTCCTCGAGTGTGCAAGAGCTGTTGTTTAATATTTAGCCACACGATTGAGATATCGTTGCTATACATATATATTCGAGATGATGTTTGTTTCTAATTGTTGCATGTATTTTATCGTTGATGAGTTTTCATATTGGACTATTTCCTAAACGTTCGAAACTGCGCATTTGAGTTATACTTATTGTTTTGGTGAAATGAGGCATCTATGGATAAAGAGGAGATTGCTATTGCAGGATAGGAGAGGTGGCTGTAATGGTAAAGCAGCAACAGTCGCCTGTGATTTGATGATCCCTATCGTTCGCACACTTCTTTATCACATTTTCCTTTAATGTGAATAGATCTTCGTCAGATGAGAAAACAGCTACCACCCAGATTAAGGAATAATTTGATGAGGTATTCATTGCGTATTGTTGGTGGATGTTTTTATTCGTCTTGGAGACAAATTAGTAGCCGAGAGATATGCATACGAGATGAAAAAAGGTATGGTTTTCAGTGTTTTATACAAAGTGTATTCTGCAGGTGCTACGTTGTCTTCAGCAGCTTCCCAACTTTGCATATTCGGTTGCCCTTGCTCACTTCCAAATATCTCTGAAGAGCGAGGATCGATCCCTCGCCGATGAAGCCGTATGTTGTTGTGCTTTTTTGTATTTTACTTTTCATTTTGCTCGCTTACTATTTGCCGACGAATATGACTTAGGTTATTGCTACAAGAAATTCGTCCTCTTCTTTTGTTTTTGCCAAGGTGTTTTCGCCTATCGACCATGGTTTTGCTTTGCGAACCTTCCAACTTTAAGACCAATTGGGTGGCACTTACTGAAATTTTATTCTTCTAAGAAAAGTATGTTCAGAAAAGAAATTACACTCCTGTCGTTTTTCTATATGAATATGCATTATCGAGGATAGTGATAAACTTGTATTGCGATCATTGTTTTAATTCCCAGTCGTTGTTGTTCCACGACTTCTTAACACCTAGGAAGCTATTCCCTCCTCTTCGTAGTTTTTAATTCTCTATTATGGCCAGTTGGGTCCTTTTTTCCCCACCTCCCCTACCCTCCTTTCCCCTGTTGATTTTTTTCTGGTAGAGTAAGGTCGCGTATTGAATCTATCGTTGCCTCTTACATCAACTGCAGCGATTAGTATTTTAGCCGTTACTGATCCGTGCATTCTTCATCTTTTGCTAACGTCTTTCCATTGCTTCCTTGTTATGGGAATGTTGGAGTGTTTCGCTTTCAGCTGGCTAGTGCTATTCGGCATTTTCCAACAGTAGTGTTAAAGTTGTTGGATAGAATGAACGTGCAACCGGATGCCGATCTATCGAACAACGTCAGAATGGGTGCACTTTACCACGAGAGGTTTGCATTTTCCCTATTGCCTTATATCAGCACTAATAGAGTGTGGAATGAATTTTTCTTTGATGTGTTGCTGCCGTATGAGTGCTTCAGTTTTCCACCGTTGTTGATATTGTTCGTTGCAGCGCGATTCATCTTCGCAAAAGATGATTCGTTTCGTTTTGGATGATAAGTGGCGGAAATAGTTCGCCATAATCAGTGTTGAGTTCTGTTCCCACGAATTCTTTCTTTTTTGCGGCTGGAAGAAATGTACTTTCGTCGAATATTCTTCCTTCACTAGCAATTCGTGGGGAGGAGGAATACCGTCGTGTTTCCAGAAGAAAAAACATCGATCGCTTTGTAGTGAAAACGATACGTGGTGACGTCTTGAAAGCCACTTATATGGAAAGTCGTCTACCAGCAAAAACCGTTCTTGTTGTAGAGGGAGGAGTTGGAGGAGGTTGGTTCGGGTTCTCGTCGTAATTGTCAGCAGAAGGCAGTTCCTTCGTTTTTTAATGACTCAACAGTGATTCAACGTTTGTCATCAACCTTCTTTGCATTCGCAATAATAAATAAATCGAAAATTCCGATAACAGCGAGAAGGGCGAGAGTGGGGACAGGATAGTGGCTGACATAAAAATTTTACTTTTCCTTAAGTTCTGTTCTCGACATTTTCATTTTCGAGTACAATTACAATGAGCTTGAATTGTTTCGCTTCTAGGAAGTGGGAACACGGAATTTTTCTGGTGGATGTTACCCTTTTTAATGGAGAGTTTGAAACTACGGCGAGACTGGTGAAGTAATTTTAAGTCTTTCATGAAAAATGAGTTCTGGAAAGGTAATTGCAATCTCAATTTAAGTTCATTAGTGGAATCGCAATCACTGATTTTTGATCGATCTCATTTATAGGTTCTCGGGATCGATAAAGATTTGATGGTGAATTGCGGCATAGTTATTTTTTAACGCAGGTAGACGTTTTTGATCTTCAGTTATCCTTCACCAAAATCGAAAGATAACGGAAAGCGACGGGATCAGATGAAAGCAGCTGAAGAGAGAGAAAATAATTCTTTACCATATAATTATTATAGTGTTTCTTTCTGGTTTCTGAGGTGTAATTAAAGGAAGAGACAAATTTGAGGCAAAGCGAGGGTCTTCGACTGCTCATCTCGATATACGTTGACCACAGTCATGATCTTTGGCGGGAGAGTGCAGTCCTCAGGTGGTTTGAGGAAGTGACTGCCGCCACTATGTCAACTTTCCATGTCTATGAGGACGAGATGCTCGAGTGGGAGAAATTGTATGCGTTAGTTTCGTTGTTCCTTTTCTTTAAAGTTCCGTCTGCACTGATCATTTATTGCTTCGTTTTCTTTCTAAAAGAATCGATTGCGCTGGATGTCCTTATTGCGCTCTTTCAATATGTGTCACGGCGGCTGCAAATAATATCCTGTTCGGTAAATTTTTGTTCGAGTCAACTCAGTGTTACTGATGTTTTATTGTCCCGTCTGAAGATTGGGCGACAGCAAACGATTCTTAACAGTCGTCGGTGAGGCAGGAGATTCTCTCTGGCTTGTATTATCCTCTTATGAGTGGAGAAGGGTGAATGTCTGTAGAGAGCATGTTTCATAAGTGGAATCATCATTTTTTAAGGGAACGAGTCTTAATAGTTTTTTTTTCAATGTGGGACTATTTCAATAGAGACCGCAGAAGCCATCGTTTCGGATGGCATCTTGACTTATGATTTCATCGGTGTGACTATAGTGTCGAGATTTTGTTAGAAAAGATGAATTTACCTAGAATATTTCCCAAGATGAATTCAAGTAGAACGCTTTTGTGTAGAAAATGCTCGAAATAGTTGCCGAGGCATCAACGTTAGGTGACGACGATTATGCTTTATGAATTTTGCATCACATATGGCGAAAAGCAAATTAGATCTGGCTCTTTATTGGATTATTTGCTTTGTGCTGTTGTAAGCTCAGTTGTTCCAGGAGCTTTTCCTGTTCGAGTATTGTGCTTGATGCAGTTGAATTATGTATTTAGCAACCCCTGGGGTATAATTATTAGTTGTGCGGTGATAATTGATGTAATGAATTTGCATATGCATGGAAATAGTTCACAAATATTGCAAAGGAGAAAGTTAAATGGGGAAATTTCCCTCTGTTCCGTCTGCGAGATTTTACGTTGGAATTGACGAGTGTTTTAATTAAGGCACTTAGATATGATATGGTTAATTAGTGGAAGAAACAAATAGTGGACTAGCGTGTTCTTAGCCGAATTCAAATGCAAGAAAAGTTGTGTTGCTTTTTTTAATAGGGCAGATGCAATTAAACAGTTTGTAGTATGAAGAAATGATGAAAGAAGGATAAAAAATGCAGAATGAATTCGTTGAGCGTGTCGGACACTGAACACGAAACCGTGAAGATATGCTTCTAGAAGATGCAACGGATATTCTGGCACACCAGCAAATGTGAGACGACACGCCGTATTGTGGGATTTGGCGCCCAACCCGAATTCGTTGCTGACTGATCCGATACCGCCAGCACTTTCACGCTCTGGCTATGAACTTGTTACAAGACAGGGGCCTGTGCCGTCTAGCGGATCGTTCTTCGGGAATCTGATACAATCGCTCGTACCGGATCCTGATCAGGCAAATGTTGGCTTTATTAATTCGAACATAAGTACAAGCGAAAACATTGCGCACAAGTAGAGCACTATACACACAGCCGCATTCCATCTGCAATAGCGTCTATTTTATTTCTTTATGAAACAGTGCAGGTTTCATTTCGTCGAAAAAGAGGATTATTCACAAGTTGGCCACCTTCCGTTAGAAAAAAAAAAACACTTCGCACTAAGTAACGTATTGAAGTAAATGTAAAGCACTAGCAAAGCAGGAAAACTAAAGTTTAACTTTCATTTGACAGATGAATTGTTAATTATAGATTAGTGTAACGACTAAGTATTTAACTGCATTATGACTATGTGATCTAGGCTCGCTATTTTTGCATTACCTTCAATCACTGTGGAATATACTAAATGAACTTATTCACGTTTCTCTCTCTCGCAGATACCATCGTAGATCTTTAGGTTTTACACTCGGAAATTGCATTTGATTGTGCAACAATACGTTAAAGGTTGTGCTGAAATTAATGGCTAGGCATTTGCTCTTATTTTGATTGTATATATTTCTTTCCATTCTATGGTGTTTGATGACAGTCACTGATTTTTTATATGATTTCGTGAAGCTACACAAACCTCTTGCGACGTTTAGACTCAGTTAAGTGGCCCATTTTTCATATCTTTTCCGCCGAATCATACTTTCCTAGCGTCTATCTTCGAGGTGTTCCACAATTACCGATGCATCTTATTTGCACCTACTGTTGCTCAGGAGTACTATCTGTTTTTGGGATGGGTGGAATGGGTGAGGCGATTTGTTTCATTTATCGGCTATGGACGCTTAAACGATGAAATTTCGCAAGTGAGATGTTTTTCCTTCCATTCTTGGAGTTCTGATCGAGCCTTTGTGTGTTGGATTGGTCGCATGAGGAAACGCACTATCAATATTCATTGTTTCGTTTTTTCGGCATTAATAGAGAGAGCTTTATCTAATGATGTTATTGTAAAATTGCATAGTGGGCTATCTAGAATGAAGCGCATTCCTGATCACCCGAAAAGCTAGATAGATTAATGATCGGTTGTAATGGAGACTTGTCGGCATTGGAAGCCTACAAGTGCGCATATGAAAGCCTGTTTAGTTATATAGACTTATAGGAGGAGAAGTAGTTTGGCTAGTGATGATCTTCGGAGCAGTTGGGAAGTTTTCATTTAGTGGTCGGAGCGCTTCAGTAGACTTGGGAGGGAGTGGGAATTTTTTAATTAAGATCATACTTGAAATTAAGAGGAAAGTGTCCCGTTGGAATATTGTAGGTGCGTCGATTTGGGAACGGTTAACGCATTAGTTGAGAGCATTGAGGCACGCTAATGCGATAAGAGCATTTCTTAAGACATCGGTGCACGTTCTTTTTTTTCATCATAGCGTTAAATCGCACGGCGGGGAAATGCTTACGTAGCTGAATCGGCATCTCATTGAATTTGATCCGACAGTAAAAATGCGCGAGTCATATGAGGTGTTAAGGAATGTGTTGAGGGAACCTGTGGATGGAAAGACGTATTGGGGAAAAAGAAGATCGAACACGTATTTTTTCATACATATGAAACGTTCTTTTTTGAATCCACGGAGGATATGCATATGTTTTTGCTGATAGGAGCGAAGGAGCTGTATGCTTGCCTCTTGAAGAGACCTCTATGATTTGAGTTAAACCTCTCTTTCTGAGGGAACATTCCGAAAGCGACGTGAGGATTGTGGAACTCTTCGCAAGCAAGTCCGACGCAGAGCTACACCTTTAATTGGCAAATTAAACGACTGGCAAAGCGTAGGCGTTCTTGGCTGGCAATTTTTTGCTCTTACACACTCAGCTGCAGTGTTGCCATGGAAAAGTTGAAGGGGGTGCGCAGAATCGAATCGATAAAGTGGCAAAGTTTCGTTGGGTTGAAAATGCTACAATGATTCTGCTTTTTATCACATATGTCTGTTCATTTTTTTATTCGCAGTGACGGTAAGAAATCGAAATAATGGATAGCTACAGCGCTGCTGTCGATGTAGAGAAAGATGACGTCGATAAGCAGTAATTCGTGGACGATCTTCGCTGTAAGCAGGTTGCTGGGGAAGTTCAACCTTCGATGTTGACTGCTTTTAGCGAATAGAGGTTGGAAATCAAGAGTGGCAACAATGGTATTTTGTTAAGAATTCGTCAGCTTTCGTTTCTTTGAAAGCTTAATGGTGTATGTAAATGACACTTGAGTACGGCTTCCCTAGGAGGGGTGATATTAGGTTGTTGGCGGAAATGTAAAACCGCCGATTACATTTTACTCAGCAAACGCGAAAGTCGGTGAGGAAAGTGGTTCTCACCCTTTGCCATGATGTGCCACCTATACTGAAATAACACTTACTTGCTAAGAGTAACGCCAGGTGTGTCTGCGTACACGATCGCTTGGTCGTGTTCAGTGCCATCATCTGAAACTCACGTTGTACGTCACACTTCTAATCGGGTGCCCTGTTCTTTGTTCCGATCAAAATCTTTTTGGCTAGTAGCCTTCATTCGCAGTGAGATTTATTCGTAACTTGCGAAAAGAAAGTTATTTTTCAATGAAGATCCAAGTGATATATTTGGCGTTCAATATCTTTTTGCATATTCTTCACAAAGTGGTTCGCTCGTTGGATCGGTCGGTAATACAGTTACTTAGAATTGATGTGATGATTGGTGTTAGTGTTAAGAAGCGACTTATAAATTCGCTTTGAGGGGACCGGACAAGTGAAGTTTGACCTGTCAACGATGAGAAGGGAGAAAACGAGAGGTTAAACGAACCGACTACTCTGCGTGAGTTAAACATCTTCGAGTAATGTCGTTGAGTGCTGCTGTTTCAGGCAGAGCGCATCGGCGAAGTGGTCGGTGAAATAGCGAATATGGCACGTCAGTATATTTATAGAAATAACGCCAGCGAGGAGGATCACCGTCGTCCGAACGACCCGCAGTGAAAATGTTCTCCTAAGGCATGTGCCTGTATTCAAGAATTGTTCTTGGGATAAATGCTTGTTCACATCACACGGCTGCAACCTTACATAAGTGAGACGATGAGAATGTGCTGGTCGTCCACTTCATAACTATGCTGAATACCAATGGTTATTGTTTCATCGGTTCTGGTTGTTGGACCGTAAATTGGAGTTGCAACAATATGCGTTCAATCTCGTAAAGGTTCCCCTGTTTTCTCTTGATTTTTGCCACTCAGAGCATTTTATAAAAGATTTGAAAAAGCCGGATACAAATCATGAGCGAGTGACGATGCCTGACGAGTTAGTCGAAGCGAGCGACTAAAAATTAAGCGACTCGATATACAGCAGTGGGAGGAGCGTCTCCGAATATCGGAAATTGTTCACAGGTCGACCCCGCACGCGCGCTGACTCATACGTGTTTCGATGCTGCGAACGTTACTACCTTATGTTGGCTATACTGTCACCGCTGCAGACGTTGATGGCATCCGCGCGCACAGTCGAACTAGGTGGGTATTTCATCTCCCGATGCGCAAAAACTTTTTTGGGAATCCCACTGTGGCCCTCAAGGATCCCTGAATATCTGTGGGGCTTGCGGGTCGAGGCTTTCTGATTTTTTTCGGTGTCTCTCGCAAAATGTTTTTAGAAGGGAAGATTCTGCCATAAGGGAAGATGCAGAGTCGTGGGGAATCCTTCGGTTAGCCTAGACCTCACGCAGAAATTTCAGTGAGATGTAGAAACCGATCAGAAGGATAGTTCGATGCAAGAGATGCCCAAATTCCGCGTGCATCATGGGCTGCCCCTTCTGGCACTTTCGCCATAAATAACATTGCACGTCATCGGAATGCGGTAAACATGTTGTGAGGTGGCAGATGTCTGGTGTTGACTGACAACGAAGAGGTCATCTTGCCATGTTGCGTTAGAAAGAACAAGTGAGAAGTAGGGTCCAGTTGGTTTACAGAACAGGTCCAAACTGAAGGGATCGAAATGAGGGATAAAGAAGTCTAGAGATTTTATCGTCGTAGCTTCTGCCGATCACTGCGTTCGCCTATTTCTATGGAGTTTGATTTTGACTACATTTCACTGAGGAGAAGGCTCTACAAAACTTGCATTGGAGGGTTCCTGTAAACGTCAATTTTTACGAGCAAACGTCGAAGCATATCGGCGATGATGCGTACCGATCACAAATATTTGCAGTCGGGACTTGGAGAATTCTGCTCTGAGAACTTCGATAAACAACTTGGAGATCATTCGGGAAGAACTAGCCACCAACTCCCAACAACTTTTCAATAGGATCGACGTTCTTATTGCATAAATAAAGAGAGCGCTTACATAACGAGTGCTTAATATGTAAAAAATACGCCTGTGAGCAGTTGTGCGCAATGATGCGAGCTTGAGTGATGAATAATACATTAATAGCTACAGCAGCAAAGTAATGAAGAGTGAAATATTAGCGACTGAGCACAATATGGGACATGAACAGAAATTGGAAAGGACTGCGGTTCTTCAAAATAGACTCTGAAAAACAAGCTGATTGAGATATAAAAAACGGGATCAAGTGGTGTCAGATTCTGAGACAATTCTGGTGGATCTGAAGATCAGGGTAATTTATGAGTGACAAGTAGGAGCAAGTAATCAGCAGGGAGCCATGTAATAAATATGTCAGTGCAATTTCAGTTACCACAGCGTGAGACGACACGGGATTAGTAACACACGAGGCCTCACAACTCAACATTATAAGCTGCTATTCCATTCTCGATGTAGTCCGAGATTCTGAGACCTTGCGAACGTCTTCTGAGTACTCTGAACCTCGGCCTGGCAGCTTTCTGGACACCTCCACGAAGCCACAACCTCAAGGACTTCTGACAATCCCAGAAGCGTCCCAAGCCGTGAAGAGATACGACTTGCAGAGCTTTTCCAAAAATCAGCGTCAACAAAATATTATTAGCAACTGGCCAGCCACTGCGAGAAGTATTCACAGGTTTGAGGTGCAACTTCTTCTCCAGGGTAACAATCGGCAGCAACGGGACAACGTAAGCACGGTAAAAATGAGCTTGCAGAGTAGCATGTGGTCGGGCCCAGGGCACGGTACATGCCGTCTGTACGGCGCTCGATGAAGCGATCGAGCTCAGCCACCGAGAGAATGCTTTCAATATCGGTCACCGACAACTGCACTCGACAGACACCCTTCTCGCGCACGAACTGCGCCACCTCTGATGAACGCACGAAAGAGAACTCGCGAGCCGCAGCTGGATCCCTTACGTGGCTTTCCTCAGCGAACTTTCGTCTACTCTGCAAATATCATCGCCTCCTAGCAACAAGACAGTTATATTACTAACATCCTTGCAGCTTATCTCAATTAAGCGAGAGTGCTAAAAAGAGACTCACATAAGGCTAGATGATGACACCGAAACACCGGAACTCAAAGCCATGCAACGAGTTGTTAACTCAAGGTGGCGAGATTATAAGGTGGTCGACCGAAGTGAAAGCTTCTTCTTAATCCACTTATGAATCTTATGTATTCAAGCTACATCCAAAAAACTTGAACACCACATCAGCGCAAAATGCTGCGGAGGTTCAAAGATCGACTGCTTTCTCAGGTGAAAAAAGTGAGAAACGCGGATCCCTTTATTTAAAAAACGCGACGAGAGGAGCATCGAATGCGGATAGTTTTCCTCTGTATCTCGTCACGGCATAGTACCTGTTGTCCAGTACTGTGCAACATCATGTCACCTTACGCCTCCACAAAATACATACTTACGTATCTCACTTCCTCACGAAAAACCTTAGCGTCACATGAACAATAGCTTGATCTCACATAAGTGAACGGCTGACACAATCGAAGCTCTATTTCCACACTGCACCTGCATGAACGGCTGCGAACTAAGTCAATAAATGAAGTGGCTGTTTAAGAACTCGAGTGAGAGATGGTACGAAAAGCTTGACAAATGAAGCTGAACTTCGCGAACTCAAAGGTCGCCCAAATATTGACATACACTGTATATTGCACACGTCATAAATCCCATCCGGTCTCCACCATCGTTGAAATCTTTCTTTGCTCCCACTAAGAACCTTGCAGATGTTTGCTTCATAATGAAGAAAATCTATTGCAAATATACGAAACAAAATATCAGAAACTGAAGGCGATATTCCGGCACTTTGCTTTTTGTAATCCAAGGGTGTCCATATCTCTCACTGTTGGCGACCTTCATCCACCTAAAACCTCTCGCATCTCGCTGCATTACCCTTCGCTCTGCTCTCCTTCCTCTATTTTTTATTTCATTATCTGCATGCAGAGGTGAAATTCGCCGGAATGAGGCTAAACTTCGAGTGGGAAAAGCAAAAAACTCGAAGAGTAAAATCTCTCCCAATTTGTTGGATTCTTTTGAAAATTTAATAGAGCTCTTCGGATTGCAAAGAAGGCAAATGTCTCAATTAGCGTTGTATCGAAATACAATCTTTTAAGGCTAAGACAATGGAGCCAAGCTGAGCGTACTTTCCCCTTCACTTTGCGATCTGACGCTAGGAGATATTTCTGTTCTTATTTTCGCATGTTACAGTTCTCCACTTTTTTTTAAACTACGGCTGGCTGCCGCCACTCTTTTGAAATGAAAATCCACTATTATGCTAAACTTAATCTGAGGTGATTTTCGAAACTATTTCGTAAGTATCAGCACGACCTACTGCCGAACTCATGAATTCGTTGGACTATTTCGAACAAACTATTAGAATTGACTGGGGTTCCATGAGTCTAACTGATTATTAAGTCACTGCCGATACCAACTTACACCCTTTTTTTTCAGGTCTTTTTATCTACCTTTACAAGGAACCGTTTCCCACCTATCAGTAAAAATGAAATTGCATCCACTAAGACGGGAGGGAAGGGAAAAAGAAATGCATTATACCTGCAGCATGCTTACGCAAAGGTGTACCAATGTCTGAACGAACTGCGAGTCGAGTTGTTGTTCCGAGTAGAATGCACCTCCTGTTAGCGACTCGTCAGCTTCCACATCGTACAGCATGTAGCACTTCTTAGACGTCCCAACGGCCTTCAAATAAAGAACTATTTCACCGCTTCCACTTAATTTATGAGATCCTCTGCACTTGCGAAAACTTCTGAGCGCATAATTTAATGCGAGTTTATGGCTGCCTGATCGGCGATCTACTGGGGATCACTTTTTACACACTTGAGGAACCCTTTTATAAGAATAGACGGAAATTTATATTTCAGTTCACCGGAAATGGTTCCAATTCAGTACTTAGTTACTGAATAATGAACATCAACTACCGAAAATTTTTCGGTTTCAGATGCTTTTTGCTCAATTTCCAAAACTTTAAATTCTCTGCTACTATATGTTGTCTAATTGTGGCCACATTTCTCAAATGTTTGTTTCCCCTCCTCTACCTGAAAAAGAGAAATGAATGAGTTTACCTATGTAAGTTTATATTTATCTATAAGTTTGTGTCTCCTTACCACCCACATGTGAACTACGAGCTATTTCTTCCGTTCATCGAAAATTTTCTCTTGCATTCCGCGACGGTTTACTGAAAAATCAAATTCACACTGCATTTCGCAACGGTGGCAATCAATTGTACCTAAGAATCTGCAGAAATCCTAGTGTGAAGGTTATAAACATACTAATGTTGTCAGGATTAAGCTTTCCAGAAGCAGAAAACAACAAACAAGTATTTGCGTTGCATACAAATCTTCGTGGGCAATTTCTAGAACAATCCTACGCGATGCCAAACCACAGCAAATCTCAAATGCTTATGAGAAACTGGTCATTTTCTAGACATTAAACTCGGCTGTAAGATCGAATAAAGAATTGCATAAAACTGGTGTTCAAATATGGCCAAAGACACTGAAGTTAACATGGATCCTCTAAAGATAACGAGGATACATTCACAAATTATCGCTTTCTAAGCTGAAATGAGACTCTCATGTTTACAGAACTTCCTTCAAAATACTGGCATCTGCACCACAATCAACGTTCTTCTTTAGCGTCTCTCGATTTTAGGACTCAAGCATCCCTCGTTTTCCCAAGCCCTACATTTCATCGCTGCTAGGAAAGAAACCTACAACATTCCCCCATTGACAAGCCTCCAGGACCGTTCCCTTGGCAATTTTTAAAAACGGATATACTCTGTAAAATTAAGTAATAGGAAAATCGCAGGAGAACTTCATTATTCTGCTGCTGACGCGTTCCTACATCTCATTTGCTAGAAATATTCGCAGGGCAGTTGCCAAATTATCGGAGAGTGGAATCAGGGTATGTCAATTCGCTGATAAATACGTAATAGAGGAGATCTAAATGCTCGAAATATTCCAAGAAAGAACATTCAAAGGCGGACGAGGTTTTGCAGAACATGAGAGAGATTTGTAAACAGTATTCGAATTTCTTATGTAAGGGTGCGCCCACTTGCATAGAATGCATTTTAGCTATACTCATTTTGAGGTTGCGGTTCCAAAAAAAGTTATTACATAATCGAATAATGAGAAGGAACGCACAAATGTAATTACCTTAACAGATTTGACCAGCTTACGCTGTTCCAGGACCTTGAGTGCCTTCCTAACCTGTGCCTGTGGTAAACCGGTACGACTGCGTATCTCTCGTATCCAAATACCCATTTTATTCGACTCTTCGATGAGAGAATATATCTAAGTCAGATAATATAGCACAACATGAGTGGAAGCGAAAGCAACATCTGTGATATAACTGCTACTCGTCCGTTCTTTTCTCAATTCCCCTTGTTTTCCTAGAAAGGATTTTTCGACAATATTCGAGTCGGCACTCAACTTAGGTCGCCCATACTCTTCAGACCGACTTCAGAAGATGAAAATGGAATGCGAAATTCAAAAAAAACGTGCTTAGAATTAAAATATCCCACAAAAAGTGGGTGAAAGCTTTTAGGAAAAAAGCAAAAGAATGGCTGGAAACAAAATACACATGTAGACGAGAGTTTAACTTCATTTTAAAACACAACTGAACAAGCTGAACCGACCAGATAATGACCGCGGTGCAAAAGAACTCTTTTCGAATAAAATGCATTCACTTTTGTGGGCTGCTTTTGAGAAATTTCAGTTCTCAGTGCATTTTCCCAGTCCTCTGCAACCTTCAACACTCCGCTACCTCAGTGCTGTGATCCAAACCAGCTAAGTTAATCCTTAGAATCAGAATATATGCTAGCAATAAGAGCTTGTTGCCAATATCTATGAGGATTGCAGACATAGAATATCGCGCTGCCACCTACGAGTTTCTTTCAAGCTTCATTGGGTTCTTCCGGACTCCCCTTGTTAAGATTTTTTTCAAATATGAGAAAAATGTTAGGTAATGAGTGGCAATAAGCCATTTTCGCTCCATTTCAAACTCCACACTTTTCAATTACGAAGTCCAACGATACCATTGTAAACCAAAAAATCGTAATCAACTTCTCCTTAGTGTATAGCATCCGAAAATAGGAAAAGAAAACGCTAGAAATGCATATCCTAGAGCAGCTATGCGTTCTGCATCCTCACCTGGAAGGAACAATTCAATTCAACTAAGTCACTTCACAGAAAACGAATTGAAACTGAGGAATGTAGAACAAAAAGCCGAATGGGCTACCAATTGTTCTTCGGCGGATGCATCGGAGATTTGCGTCCCCCTTCGGATACGTAATGAAAAAGAACCTTGCTTCGTGCCAGGCAACATTTCAATTTTCCCCGAAGACAAGAGGCTGTTGACGGTTTCGCCACGAATTTTTCCCTCCAGAGACGCCGTCATTTTTACTAATTCCTCGTTCGTAACTCCATCAGGATGATTCTGAAGCAATTCGAGAATCTCACTTTCAGCTGTCACCAATTCTTCTTTCGGCATCTTCATACACAACGATCTTGTTGCTAATTCTCCTGAAATTAACTTTTATTAGCAGTATAGCACGAAGTGTTAAGTAATAACGCAAGCACAACTTGTTGTGGTGCTCAGCTATATTCAATCAACGAGAGTATCACCGATTGATGTTTGGCTCGGAGAGAAATAAACCTTGCAAGAGTGAAGTGCTTCTATTATTTCAATGGAGAGACGACCTAAGAAAGAGAAATTTGCGGAATTTAACTGTCATTTGCACTATAGTGAAGCAGAAAAATTCGCGTTCTGAGGATGCTTTTTGCATGAGTCATCCATTATAGACCGTCATAAGCTGAATCGCAAGAAGAAAACAGCGTCCACTACCGTTTTCAATCTGAAGTAAGAAGAAAACAAATCTCCTACGGTCACAAATTCTCAAGAAGCTATGCGATATGACGCGAATTGGAGACCTACGTGAACCATACAGTACGTATAGAACCCCATCGCTCCTGGGGCTCCATAATGTGCTCTTTCCTCGCCTATATTTATTTTCTAATTTTCTAGCCTCGAAGGCATGCCATGTGGTGGAGAAAAGAGTGGTTTGCGCAAGTGATAAGCAGCACGAAATTCATTCCAGTAGTTGAGAAGAAGGAGAGGAAACAACGACGCAAACGACGTTTCATCACGACGAGAGAAGAGGCAATGAAAAGAACGTCGCAATATTGGTGCTTCCGATGCGACATCGTGTCTCAGCTGCACTCCAGCAACTTCCTCAAAAACCTCGAATGGGGTGCATCCCACTACATTGAACTTATCACTATAAAGCGACACTATATACTCTACCGAATCGAAGAATAAATTCTAAAGGATATTAAATGATATTTTAGATCATCAGAAATTTCAGTAACTCGGCTGTGACATACTTTATGCGAAAACGATGCAGAACTATTGCATGAAGAATGTAAAAACGCTCTCCGAATAAAGCGGTAGCTTTCGAATCTGCCCATCGGGTTTTCGCTTGACCGCATGAACGCCTTGGGATGAAATGTACCCACGTGGCGAGCGTTACTCCACCTACTATCAATCATGTTCGCTACCTGCCCTGCCTATTCGCGTTCATGTCTGTTCGGTTCCTGAATATCTTCGGAGGTGATATGATACCTTGCACGTTACGGGCTCCACTACTCTTTGTGTTGGAACCATTTTCTCTTCGTTTGCTTTTGTTGTTGACATCTAGTCCGTTGCGTACAGCATGGCAGGCATGACTCTGGGGTCGAACAACTCAACCCCTGCTTCTATGGTTAAGGCATCGTCGAGAAAAACGGCTCTTACCTTATTAGAACGAACTCATTCTTCTCTCCTAGGTCTACCGCATTTGCTTACGAAGTTGTTGGCGAAGTTGAGCTCATGTCCTAAGTAGATGTAGCTTCTAAATTTTATATCCTGGTCGGCAAGATGAATAGTCAGCGGAGAACGAAACTTTTTGCACACCCATTTCGTTTCGGACAGATTTATTTCCGGTTCCATGTCCTGAACTCACTCTGCAGTTCCAACTTGTCCTGCAGTTTTGCCGCGATAGTCTGCTAATAGCAGACGCTTTAATTGATCGCTGCCAACGGAGGTGAAGCCCTTTTAATCGAAGCAGCTCAAAGCAGGTTTACGGCTATTACAAGATTCAGTGACACTCTGCCATCTTGGATGCTCTTCTACAAATAGTGACATGAAAGGCACCGTTATGAAGTTTGAGAAACTTCCTTCTGTAACGTTCAGTTCTTAAAGCAGATCGACGTGTTCTCAGCTGATACCGAGTCTGTTCAATCATCTTAACTTACCTGACTGTACCTCGTCTCCACGAATTTTTGGTACCGGCTATCTGTTAACGGTCTTTTTGGAACAGCACTATTCATTACATCATCCTCCACGGATTTCGACGATACGTGAACATCCAGTTGTATTGGTGCTTATCATCTTGAGTAGAGCTGCTGGAAAGTTGCTTAGACCGACGTCTCTTTCTCCCCTCTTTATTGCTTCATTGCTAGTCTAAAGACGTTGCCTCTCCCAGGATCTTTGTCTGAAGCCTTTCTCAGCAATATTTATTCCGATGTTTCTCGTCGGTAGCAACGCCTAACTTCGGCTCCGCTCTTTCCACTGCGGAACTCTTCCAGCAAAAACCGCCGACGAATCTTTCGCTTCAGAGCACGCTTCACCGCCTACAATCCTTTCGTACTTCGCTCATCACTTTCTCGCTGCAGATGTTTTTTCAAATAATTTTCCGTGCTGTGTATGCATACCCATATATATGTGTATATATGCACACGCATCCATACGAGCAAGCAGGGAAATCCTATAAAATAATGCGTCAAGCGAATGAGTGTTCATAAAGACAAGAATGAGAAAAAACTACTCGGACTAGCATTCCACCCAGCCAACATCGCAGCCGCCCATCCCCACCACATCCCCCAACTTCCGGTCGTTTATTCAACTGCCTTCTGCCGTTAGGTCGCTGCAGAGAGTGATCCGAACATTACAGCTCGGCTGAACATTTCAGCTTTAAGATTCCACGAGTCACTTCATTCGTTCAATCTGCATTTTCTAGGTTTAGATGAAATGTGCCCAAGCAAAGTACCATTCGCCCTAAGAGCGGAAGGAGGTACACAGGTGTGAGCAGCGCTTAGCAAGAAAGAGATAACGACTCAGATGCTGCTTCTCAGTTAGGCTCATGGGCGCGAAGTTCCACATAACACGAACGGCCTGAATTATTCCGCTGCCATAGCACGAAATCACATTTCCTGCAAGTGACTATTCAAATTGCGTTGTGCAGATTTCGATGGAGTTAGGTATTTCGTCGTCCTTCATCACTTTGACGTTCTTTTCGGATGAACCGAGAGTTGTTGGGTGCTCCGATCATAGAATACAATTTTGTTACACGAGCACGAGCATCACTGCCGCAATGGTACTTACTATCGTTTCGTAGTTCATCATTTCCGCTTAAAGGCTACTGCGGGATCTCGCATGGGAGCTCCGACAAAAGTGGTTCAGTGATTTTTAACGGCGGGGTTTCCTCCCGCAAAATCTGCTTCTTTCCGTACAGGGTTTGTGGAACCGTGTCCAACCTACGGTTTCCCTCATCGCCGCAACGAATCCAAAAAAGGGTTTTATCTTCGCGAGCTGGAGCAAGTTCTTACACTATTTGTTCGAATAGAACGCGCTGGAGGGGAACTTAGTGCGTGAAGGAAAAAGAAATGAGTGCGGATGTTGTTGGGGTTAGAGGGCTTAAGTGCGGCTGTGAACACAGTCTATGTTAACGAGTGATCTCTAACGATAAGATGAGTTCATGCGATCTCTGTCACCCAGGTAACCTTCATTTTGTGAAAGAAGTTGTTGTGCCGGCACTCGAGTCGATCTTGATGTTGGTTTCGTCTCCCATTTGAGGTTTGCCTTAAGGGCCCATTTCGTTGTTGCCTTGCTTGCCAATCCGTATCTACTATCTTCTCGTCTCGTGGTTGCGGTTGCTTCGTTTCTGCGGTGAGGTTATTCACACCCCGGAGCGGTCGCACTGTAAAGCTCTATTTCATGTATAGGTTAGGAGTTACAAAGTGTTTGTTTACTGCTGCTATTTTGCTGATTAGAGCGTCGGCGGTGAGTGATTGCTGCCTGCAATTTTGCTGGCATGGCTGACGTTGCAAGTCCGATACGCTTTAGGACTTGTAGGTTTCGACAGTAATGTTATTCTTAAGCGTCGTTCGATGAGGACGTTTATAGATATCGGGCACGAGTGAAGTTCATTATTACATTTTTTCTCTCGTTGAAATGTCCGTTCTCGATGAGGAAGTCCGCGATGTTGACTGCGCCATCGCTTATTATTACAGCGTACGTTAGTTGAGGGGCGACGAGAAATGGTTGGTGATGAGGACGAGACGCAAATACGTTACGTTGTTATTGGTGAGGAAGACGAGTTGAGCGTGCAAAATGTGTCTTCGTTCTCACAGCCTCTTGAAGTAACATCTCAATCCCTTCAAGATCCCGAGTACGGTTCGCTTTCGATAACGCACTGTCCCGGCTATCAAAATGGTTTCTATTTAATTGTTGTGCTTGTAATTCTAGTTGTCACGACATCACATCTCTGTATCCGAATACATTTTCCTTATAATCCGGTAGTTCCAAGCGGACGGCCGTTGAAGGTGCAGCTGCAAATCAGTCAGCTATAATTCGAGTATCGAGAAGTATGGAGCAAGATCGGAGAAAATGCAGTAAAGCCCTAGTGAGGTAAAGCTGTTATAAAAAGACAAAGAAACAGAAGAAATAAAGTGGAGAAAATGAGAACAAAACTAAAAAGGTAAAATAATAATCTGTGGTGAAAATATGAATCATTTATCAGTCTGGGGAGAATCGACGCTGCTGCAACAACACTGCAGAAATAAATGTGACTGTCCACCGATTTCCTTACTTTCATGAATGACTCTGTGGGGGGGCATGCTTTACCTCATCTTTGAGCACTATACACACCGGTTAGGCCATCCTTTGCAACTGCTCTGGTCTCAAGAGTAAAGCCGTGGTCGAAACTTGTTACAGTGGCCGAATCGGTTGAAATATTCATGCCTTTTGCTTATGTTTTATTGTTCATTGGCAGCTGATGTAGCCGCCGGTTTCATTATTGGGATTGCCGGAGCGCATACACTACTTGTCTTTTATCATTGCAGTGATTTTAAATGCCTCTCCACCACATTGGTTGTGTGAAACGACTGAAGATGAGGTGCAAGCTACATCGACTCACTATATTCCTCTGTCGAAGGTGCTGAGCCGTTTCTGATGGTTTCGTTTATTTTATTATCACCTTTCGTCTCTTCTTTTGTCAGCCTCGTTTCAGTGAGTGCATAGGGCTTTCTTGAGGAAGAGGCAAGGAGTCTATGCCCGCCAATCGGTAAATTCACACCTTTATAGCATTCCAGCAGTTCTCCAGAAACTTTTTCAAGATTCGCTGTGGCACAAAACTGGGGAAAATCTCTGCGTTTGATTGTTGTCGTTTAATAAGATTTTCACTTTCTGAGTGTCCCTTTCCCCAGGATTTTGTCGAGCGACATTCACACAGAAATATCGGTTGTAAGCACTGCCGATATTCACTTCCTCTTTCAGATGCGTCACATTGACTGCCTCGATATTCATTAATGATCGTTATATTTTCACTGAGCGTTCGTCATGCTGTCTCATTTCATTTTTATTGGGCGTATAAGATGTGAGATAGAGTTAACGTCGATGTCTGGAAAAAACACATGCTTACTTGTTGGTTATAGCCGAATGCGTAATTCACTTTCAGTTGTCTTCACTGAAGCGGTCTCTGCAATTAAAAGATTTCGCTAAAGGCCGACGTTTTTAGGTGGGTGGCACTTTGCTTGCAGACATCACGTCTGACGGCGAATAGGTCGACGCGCATTATCCCCTTTTCTTCCCGCACACTTGTTCAAGCCCAGTGCTTTCGCTTGAGAAATCATCTTTCAGGAAGCGCTGCAGGCGGTCCTATCTTTACCAGTTATAATTTCCTCATCCACCTTCACTCCTCCGCACGAACTGTTTTAGTCATGCCAATTTTGCTGTCCCAAGCGTAGTCTCAGTACAGTCTCGGTGATAAATGCAAGAATGCTTTGAAAACTTAGCGTTTTTTAGCTTTCTTTTAAATGAACAAGCAGTTTTTTAAAGTGCAACACTGTTAGCAACTTCACCTACCAAGTTAAAAGATGGTCTCCGTTGAGAAGGAGGGGAGATCTTTTGAGAGACCCGAACAGTATCCCTCTTCTGTGGGGCGCCCTCCGATTATGCAGTTTTGAATTCCGAATGATCCACTTGTATATTTGGTCTGTTTTCAGTGAGTGTAGATGATTTCCGACGTTTCTTCTTTTTCAGGATGAGTCATGTGTGAGATGTCCTACTTGCGATAGTGCACTTGCCACCTCGGATTTTTTAACACATGTTAGGTCATGCAAACTTCGGAAACAATTCAAGTGAGCAATGAAGTTCTGTTTTCTGTTTTATGTAATTGTGCTGATTGCAACTAACTGGGTGCACTTCCACTTTTATTCACTCCGCCCATCAATTTAATTTGGGTATCTTTTCGCCCTAACTTGTTCTTTCCCATCGTTGTGATATATCTTCTTCGCTTTCCTCACTTTCCAATATACCAAAAGTTATTTGGTGATCGAAGAATAGTGGGAGAGATTTTTTGATAGTGGAGCGAAGTCGCGGAATTGACTTAAAGCTAAAAGTTTCTCATTTATTAATCGCTGGAAGTTATCCGATGATGAAATGTTGTTATGAGATCCAATAGAAATTAGATGGCTAAACTTAGATAATATTTGCGGAAATTTGAGGGAAAGAGGGAACTACGTCGTATATGATCTATGCGTTGTTCTTCCATTAATTTTGAGGGCGGTGTTTATTGTAACGTTTTTAAATGATGTTAATATTTTTGCGAGAAATTCATGCCTCTCGTTTTCATTTTCCTTTTCAATGTAGAAATTCGATAATTTCGTAAAAACGAGTACTGAAATAGAAATATTTTTTCCAGTGCAGTTAGTAACTGAAGGAAAAGCCGTCAAAAATTGGAGAAAATCAGCGATCTTCCTCGTATCTGTGACGAAGTCTAAGAAGGCGCCAGTGAATAGGCTTTGTGCGATTGCCCTTTCTATTCGCCTCTTTGAATTGTTGTAGATTCTCGAGCTATTCCCAACAGTATTTTCTTCTATCATCGAAACGGTTTTTCGAGGTGTTTGTGACGCTTCCTCCTAAATTGTTTAATAGCTTTTTTTGCTCTCTATAGATTTAAAGTTTTCTTGTGTGCTTTTTATTTCTTAAACATTTAATTTCATGGCACCTTTAATCATTTTCTTTCAGCGTCCTAGTAGGCCTGAGGTTATTCTCCTATTCCTTTACATACTGTCATAGCCGTTGTCGTGGTTTACGAAATGAAGTATCAACCATTCGATGTTACGTGCCATGGTTTGGCGTACTTGCTAACGGTTGGCAGGAATAGCAAGGCGTCAGTATGAAATAGCGAACAGTCTCCTGTTTAGATTTTTTACGATTTTCGCGCATAGGTAGGATATTGCAGATGCGATGCATGTAACGAAGAATTCAATAAGGAACACAATTTGAAAGTACATTCGCTGAGGATGCATGCAGTGGTGAGTGCCGAAGAGGATGGTAAAATCCGATGCGTGCTTTGTTCGAAGGTCTACGCAAGGAGTTCAGCCTTCTACGGTCATCTCGGCGTTCACGCCATAAACGACACCCTATCGTGTGCGATGTGCAATGAGGAATATGAATATCAAGTATTCTACCCTCGCCCGCGTTGTTGATTTTTTAGAGCTTTTATGCGCTCACAAGTAGGCTAGTTGATTGAGGTATTACTGCTTTTTGGTGTGCTGGAAGGTTACTTGTTTTTATGCGTGCCTAGGGATTTATTTGCAAGTTTTGGAACCTCCCCAAGCATTGAATGTGCATTCACACTGCATTAATAAAACGATGAGGTTTTCACTGATGCATTCTTTAATCTTTTTTAAGTATATGATGCAAGCTTGACTTATCATTGCGGTTTCTACGAGTTTTGACACTAATGAGCCGAGGGTGTTATCAAATTTTATAGCGTTGATCGAATGATTAGTGCTTTCGCAGTACAAATTTCTCTCAAGACAATCAATTCGTACAGAGAGTTGGAAAACGGCGTGCAGGTCACGCATAGGCATTCTTTCGTTGTGTTGTTTTCAACTGTTGCGACGGTGGGATGAGGGGCGATCAGTGTTATCAAATCATCCTAATCGACAGGTTTTGCTGTTCACATTGCTCAGTGTGTACGCTTTGCTGAACGTTTTCCTGATCCGCAAATTCCTCAAAAATGACCGGGTTATACAGTTCCCAAGCCAGTATAAAGAAGTACTCTACATGTGACGGAAATTAATTGCACTGGAATCTACTACTATTGCTGGGTCTTCTGAGAGCGCGCTCCCTATTCAGATTAGACTTGGAACATTCTAGTTGTAGTTTGGAGATTTAATTAATCGACCGCCGCTGCATTGTGGCGCGGTGGGAGGTTTTATCTGCTCCTCAAATGGTTCTGCAGTATGGTCGATTTAATGAGGAACTAAGATGGCAGCTTTTCAGGCTTTGTTGAACCATCATATGCGTACGCAACACTTGACACTCACAGATGATCAGCCGACAGTGCACGTTTGCCGTCAGTGCTCCGTTGTGATAGCAGATAAGGAAGCATTAGAGAAGCATCTACAGCTACATCGGAAAATTAAGTCCGTTCTTTTTTCTGCACCCTTCTACCATTTGTTTTTAGTGAAAAGAAACTCCTGAAACTTCATTGGCTGCAGATCACATTTCTAACCGTCCATTTGTTTTTATAAGTTTGCTTATGAAAAGAGTATTCGATCGCTGAGGTAAGGTGTCTGTGGTGATTCTGCTCAAGGATGTATTTCATTTTCGATAGCGTTCGAGGCATATAGTATAGAATATTTCCATCCTCGTGGTGTTACTTTGCTATGGGAAAGCATGAATATTCATACTAGAGTAAGTCGCCTGAACGTATATTAGCGGTGATGACTGATTTGACATACCTTCATTCCTCTTCGCATATGATCGTCTCCTGTTCGAGAATAGCTACGTGACCACAGGGTTTTGAGGGAAGTTGGAAAAGCTCTGGCCTACTCATTACATCTTGTTTGCATTCGCATGAATTTTGCTATCATCGACAACCTTTTTAGACATTTTTGTCTTCTGGAATCTTCATTTTAGTTTCTTTTTTTTCTGTTGAACATTATTTCTGGGATTTACGCGTAACCGGAAGCATCGTTTATTTAAATTTCAGCATACTGAGAAAGTAGGTGTGCCACGATCCTCTTTTCTGTCCTTCCCATATGTTTCTCCATACTGATCGTTATGTTTAGTTACAATTTGCCTCGCTTACATTAAGCGGCCTTTTCTATTTTTCCCCACATATATGGGATCTTTCGTGTAAAGTATAGTTGCGTATTCAAATAATTCATTCATCAATGAGACTGTCTGAGGGGTATGAGGTGTGTGAGCGTTGTGTTTGCAGCAAATCAATGAAGCACGAGAAAAGAAACAAAGTGAGGAGCAATGTCGAAAAACGGCACAAATGTCATCGGTGTCATAAAAGTTTCGCGAAGAACTTTGAACTGCAGCGTCATTTTGTGGTGCATACAAGTGAGTACGTT
The DNA here is from genome assembly GCA_037576465.1 of Parascaris univalens. NCBI lineage: Eukaryota > Metazoa > Nematoda > Chromadorea > Rhabditida > Ascarididae > Parascaris > Parascaris univalens. The sequence goes on along the minus strand of CM075173.1, from coordinate 62,372,999 downwards.
CTTCATATGTTTTTGTTTCGTACCCAAGTAAGGTGCATAGAAGCGATACCGTCCACTCTTACTGCTATTCTCCCTTATGCAGCCAGGTATGGTACTGAATAATAGCGTCTTCCGCTACCACTATCAGGGCGAAACAACAGTAGCGGATGTTCGCCTACCAGTAATTGAGCTCATTTAGAATAACATTCATTTTATCCAAATGTCGTTCACTACTTCATAACTGCAAAAGCCTCACGATCAGTGCGTTTCTCTGGTAGAAGAGAGGAAAAAAAACGAGGGTTTTGCTAAATCAGCAAAAAACGGAATTTGTTTCATGCATTGTTAGGAAGAGCATAAAGGCAACTCGGTAACGGAGGCAGCACCGTAGCTTTGTACCGCCATCTATTCATGAAGGTTGGTTTGAGTGCTGTTTGAAGCTGCACTGGATAGCTCATAACCAAAATACAGCTCAGAGAGAATTCAGCTTTGTGCGGATATCAAATTGGACAGGGAAGGGATGTTTCTCAGGGGTTTCACTGGACAGCGATTTTCAACGGAGCATCCTTGCTGCCGAATAGGTTTAACAGGTCTTTTACCATCTTCAACAGAGCGTGAGGGAGGGAGTTTTATATGCACATGATGGTTGAGTGAATTCATGTTGTCCGGCGGTATGGGATGCTTTTTGTAAATAGCATTCTCCGAGCTTTCTCACTCTGGTGCCATTTCAAATATCATACCCTTGACGGTGCATTGCTGTCCTTCGCCTACACTTAACCTCCTCTTTCCCCTCTTTATCAAGAGATCGGATGAACCTTTCCCTCGTTTTCTCCTCGCTCCCGCTAGAAGTTCTACGGCATCTCTGAATTTCTCTATTATAAAAGGAGTTTGTGATCGCCACGAATGGAAATATTTTAAAAATGAATGTGTACGCATGTGAGAGTCGCACACTTTGTGAGAATCCGTGTTCCAGTCGCGGTGCTACGCGAAGCTTTAAAATGCGAGTTTTGCAATACGGAATAATTTAAGCGACAGTTCGAAGTTTGTTATCTCTTCTTTGCAGTGCTAAATTCTCAGCTCCTTAATGACGTCCCATAAATAACGGAATATGTTCGTCTATATAAGTACCTTCCCTCAGATCACCACATTTATTAATGAAGTGCGATTTGCCAGTGTCAAAAGCGCGAGCAGTGTTGAAATTTATTCTCCCGAATGAAGTGCTGAATATTTTCTTCATATTTTAGCCGTAGAGATGAGATGTTGTCGTCACCCTCCTTATTACTTTCATTATTTGCGACTTGTTTACGCATAATAGTGTTCACACATAATAATAGAGTAAATGGCGAAGAAGTGTTCATATTTTTCTGAATCATTTCTGGCGATATGAAAAGAGTCCATTTTAGAGGAGAGACGCTTTGTTTGCGAGCGATGCGGAAAGAAGTTTTCTCAGAGATCGTCGTTGAGTCAGCATATGCAGACGCACGTCGAACATGGAGCCTTTCGTCATAAGTGCACACTGTGTGCTTCAACGTTCTCCCAGGTTCATCTCACTGCTTCTTATTTTGTTTTCCGTCTCTTTCCGGCTGTCATTTATTTCCGACCCCCAAAATGAAATTGTTCATCTTATTTTCAGCACTTTTTTATCTTAAATCTTTCAAAAACTCTCAACAAAAATATACCATTGGGATGTTCACCATTTTTCAGCGGGATTATAGTGTTCACAAATTTTAATGCTCACATACTCTAGCAAAAATGAAAACAGAAGGCGTAGGCTTGAGGGAAATTCACGGGAACGTATACATATATATGTCGCACCACTGCATCGTTTAGGGCACTCAGAATGTGTCAGTTCGAGGCAGAGACTAAGGTACGAGCTTTGAGCTTACGGCTTTACAACTTTATGAGCGCGTATTCAAGGAGAGAAAGAACGTTGCACCGACGGCTGTTATCTGCAGGATGTTTGTTCAAAAGATGGTGCAGAAAATAGTGTGGTGTAAAATGTTAATTACAAATTCCAACGTCATTCAGTTGATTGCTTCTTAGATAGGATTGATCGCGTTAATGGTTTATTGCTTTATTATGCTCATGTCACATGTCGGGTCTAAATAACGAATATGTAGATAAAGTGGATTCGGAAGGTAGGGGCACATCTGCTCTTTGGGCATGTATCTGATTTTTTCTCTCGCAATATTTTACTTCCTTCTTTTCGTCTTCGTTTGTCTATTTCTTATCGACATACAATCGGTGTCGTTGTGGGAGACGCTCCTTCATTTTGCAGAGGCGTTTTTGAGCGAGCATCACTATGTGCATTAGAAGTTCACATAAGTTGGGCTGGGAAGTGATTTGTTGCAGGCAGGTAATCTTCGTCGTCACGTGATGTTGCTCCATCCTGCGGATGTTTCCTCGCGTACCGTATTCAGATGCCCACATTGCACATGTGTCTTCAACTCAGTGCAACCATTGCAAGTTCACATGAGAAAACGACATCACTATGATGCAAGTGGATCACATGACGGTATATCAAGACTTTTCATCTGCACGTTTCAGTTCGGTTCTCTTCGACGGACCGTAAGTAGTTATCGCGCCAACATATTTTAGACATCACGAAGTAACGATATGTTTGATTTGATGTTATGCTTCAAGAAGTTTCCAATCTAGTTTTGTTTTGACCTTGAGAATTATTATTTGAAGGGTCCTTGATTTTGGCTGAAGCGGCTCCATTATGATGGCGATAATATTACATAAATGCTTTAAAATATGTATCCGAGGAGCTTGTGACATATTCGAAATTAGAACGTTTCGTTTGTAACGATGTGTTGAATCGACTCTTTCTTGCGCGCATTGCTGAGGCTTTCTAGTTTCAGCGAATTCAGTGAACCAGTTATTTTGTAGGACTTAAAAAGGATTTTGCAGCCGTTCTGGAAAATTCGGGTTTACAGGAAACAGGCGCCTCTGATCCGCAACTGGTTTGTTCATTTATTTTGGTAACACTGTTCTTACTGTTGTTGATGCTTTCTTGATTCAATATAAAAACCTATCGGTCTCATAAAAGAAGCTTTATGGGAGGAATTCTCATGGGAATTTCAAAACCTGGGTCATTTTAATACAGACCATGTTGAGCGGGTCGCTGATGGGAAATATTGATAAGAAACTGTTTCAGCAGTTTGCTTGCGAAATATTTTAGAGAGTGCCGCCACCTTCACTCTTTCTTCCCCCTCCTCAGTCATCGACCATCTTTCTTCCTGTTCCTTCCTTTTACCTCCTTTATACTGGCTAATGTGCGGTAAGTCTATGAAAAGTGAAAATTGAAACTGTGAATTTTCTGAAAAACACTAAAGAATTGTGCACGTAATGGCTCCCGCCTAACGGATAGGTCATTTTCCGTATGATCCAACAGATTCAACAGTAGGTGGATAGCTGGAATCTTGTTTCATGTGCTTGAAAGAACAAATTCAGACAGTTCACTAGATGAAGCATTTATTTCGATTTACTTCGATCCTCGCAACAAATGGTATGGATTTTAACGTTGTCTGCTGCTCAACATTAAATACAGCCACCGTGTTGATATTTGGTTTTTGTGATGTTCATCTTAAGTGGCATTATCGTCATCTGAGCAATTCTGAGAATTTAGAATGCTCGTAACCGACGTCGATTAGTCTGTTGTTCAATCTGCGGCAAAGCATTTGGTAAATGTTCGGACCTAGTGCGTCATTACCGCATCCATAGCGGTTGTCGCCCATTCTCATGTAATCGATGCGAGAAGAGCTTCTCTCTGAAATCGTCGCTCAAGCTACATTTGGAAAACCATGTGCGTGAAGACAGCACCGACAACTACTACACTAGCGCTAGGTGTCCAGTATGCATGAAACAGGTTAGTTTCGTTCGGCATGCCTTCATTGGGAGTACTTTTTAACGGATGTTTGAAATTTTGGCAAAAAGGCCTGACATCTTGGTTTAACGGGCTCTTGTAGTATTTTTAGAGGAACTAACTCAAGTTCATGTTTTATTTTCACAAGAACCGCAACAGGTAGGTCGTTGAAGGAAGCAAATTCGTCTTGCTGATACACCTCTGCTTCATAAGTTTTTTCAAACGCAGTTTTGCCTAACTGCCAATCTTTGAGTGTCGGTTTTACGGCAACAAAGGTCGCAAGTATTGGCGAGGAGGTTCACCTGTACTGCTAGGTAGGAGTTAATTCATCCCTGTGTATTAGGAAAACTGAGACCAAAACTTCGAGGGAGATTTATGTTCGACTTTGTTTCAAAAAATGTTATGGTTGCGCTCTGCACATCAGATAGGAAAAATCGCTCGTTTTTAATGCTTCCACATGCAGTTTAGTTTTTTCCGTAAGTGGAACCGACGTTTTGATGGTATTTTTATGGGAGAGATCCGCGTTACTTCATGCTTTTAATATGATTTTGCGGGTTTCGGCCGTTGCGAAGCGTGCGTGTATGTAAATTATACGGCATTCTTAGATTGTTGCGGCCATAGGACAAAAAACGAATGTTCATTTGCTGGAAGAGTATCGTCATGGAGTATCAAAATGCTAATTACGAACAGTTGCAGCTGCATTCTCGGGCTAATTCTTATCCGTGTATCCAAGCTGTTTTTTTCTGTTATTACGCACTGAAAGTCTCATAGTTGCTGTATAAAGCGTAAAATGTGAACTCTAAGCGGTATAAAATTTCAGCTTGCTTCGGCGGCCTCGTTACGCAGGCATATGAAATTGCATACCCGCACGTTGGAACACTGCGCCACCTGCTCGCAGGTAGCTCTCACTGACTGAAACTTCGCTGCATGTCTCATTCTCTTGTTGCCCGGCGTGTTGCCATTATTTTTTATGGAAGTGAAATTCCACTCGATGTTGCTTAGATTTTCGGTCATGTTGTAGTTAAGCAGCCCATGTAATTTGTTTGCATCCCCGTCTGTTGTATCTTTCGTATCGTATTTTGTTGTGTGTTCATGTAGGTATTCGAAACGGTGATTGGATGCTGTAATCCAGCTTATGCACTGATCTATTGAAATTCGTAACGTTGGCGTGCTTTATCACTAATCATATCGCGGTTTATGTACAGTCACAGGCAGATTTGAACTGCAAAGGTATTTTTATGGTTGCTCAGTGTCATTCGATAAAGCAGAGACATTATGGAAAGAGGTGCTCATTGGAGGTGAACTGATGTCGAGAAGCCATCGAAGGTGCTAAATCTTTATTGGCCATTAAGCGGTGTGCTTTAGAAATTCGCGTCGAAATTTCCTCTGGTATCACTGCCACGAAAGTTCATAGCGGAAATCATTACCCACAACTGTGATCAGAATTCCTCATTTACGAGCCACCGCCACCTTGAACGTGGTGAATCGGTGTTGATCCGTTGTGCATATTTATAGTCACCTTGTTTCTTTTTTTTTTTTCTGCATATTGATGGGTGAATTGCAAATTGGATAATTTGATTATAGTCATTTGCAACTAAGAAGGCACTCGAAAAGCACGGTCTGTCTTGTGCAGTCGAACTGGCAAGAGCCGAAAGTGGAGGCGGTTTAGTGGAACTGATGGCTCCTACTAGCTCGGTGCTCTCAAACGATGTACCTTCAGTCGAGCCGTATCACTGTCGGACGTGTACTGCGTCATTTACAACGTTGCGCGCTCTCAAGGAGCACATAAATCGTCACACGGGTATAAAGCCACATGTATGCCGATCGTGCCACAAATCCTTCTTTTCGTTGGGTATGTTGCTTTATTTTTGCAGTTGCGAGGAGAGCTGGTTTCATCTTTCTTTCTGCTCCACAAAGTATTTGAAGCAAACTGTGCTTTAACGAATTAGACAAATGAAATGTTTCATGGAAAGTTCTACATTGTGTCAACGAGAGGACTCTTCGATCGACCCACCTTAGCTGCGCTGGAATAAGGACAGGAAGACGCATGAAAAGGGATGTGGGTGTACAGAGTATTGTCATGAGCTTTCTTTTTCAGTTGTTGCACTTCAGTCAGCTGAAAGAAAATGAGGAATGTTTTCTAGGGATATCTGGTGAAAGTGGTTGTTTGCAGCTCAGCTGAAATCACACAGTAGCATCCATTCGAATGACGCGTTGTTCAAGTGTTTGTTATGTGGACGTGCATTCCGGAGAAGGGTCCAACTAAGGGATCATATGCGCAAGCTACACAGAAAGGACTCAAAAACCTTCGAACCTGAGGTTGTTTCCATTTATTTTTCTTTCCACATGACTTCTGCTTTATCTCTTTGCTTCGTGTGAAAGTTTTTTCCTTTGCATTTAACGTTGCTGAAGTCGTTGAAGTTGTAAAGTTCGCACTATATGGAAGCACCACAGCTAGACGGTAGCTGACAAATATACTCGATTTGTATCGTTGGCGAGTTCGTGTTAAATCTACTTTCCTCATCATAACGCACTTTCAGCTTCTTTTTGAGGGAAAGAAAGCTACGGGAATAAAGTGGTCTTCATGCGCTGATAATGCGCACTTCGTGCCGTACTAAGAGATTGGGCGAGCTGCCGGGAATGCCGGTGCCCGAACAACGTTACCGGGTCGAAAGTGCTCAAATTAATACCAGCTAGTGGTTTTTGGCTTTGTTATTTCTAATACATGAACAATCACACAGTTGCCAGCAACCAGTCTGATATTAGTGTCGCCGTTTTTGGTCCCTTCTGTGAACTGTAATTAACCCGGCAATGTTGTTGAGAATTATAACGAAGGAGCTCGTTCCATAAACCGCGTCGTTTCTCTTTCTCTCACTTTTGCTAGTGAGCTCGATCGTACTGTTTACTGTACACTCGAATTGTAGGAGCGTAATCGGATGGCTGTCGAAACGAATGAGCTGAACGAGTTGGGTCGTGCAGCTGAGCGCTTTGTGGGTACTCAGCTTACCGGTGAAGTCTTCCATTGCGCTGATGTGCAACCGTCGAACTCACCAAGTAAAAGTCGCCATCCGCAACATTTTAACAAAGTACGCTGCTTTTCGTCTTGATCTTTAAAGCTTTTATGTAGAAAATCTTGAGTTACCCTTCCACGAGCAGAGCATCGTAGTGAACGTTTCATGCCGTTTTTATGTTTTAGCAGAATATTTGTTCTGTATAGAAAGTACATGCAAAGGCTTCATAAACGATTTTTATAAACAAATGAACTAGTTCGTGTGTATTCATTAATATCGATTTACATTTCATCTAATCTTATTTATAAGTCATCATGCATACATGTTTGCTCAAATTTTAGAAGGTATATGAAAAGGTGGGGAGTATGGATCGTTTTTAAGGGGTTCTGAAGAGACGCAAAATCAAGGACATTTTGGTCCTTGACGGAAGAAGAGTGTAGATCGATGGTGTAATAATATTGAATAAACAACTGATGATGCTCAGAGATCGAGAAATGATAAGAGCTATTGCTGTGAAATGTCTTTCCTTAGCTGGATGGAGAGATTTGTCTTCGGAATCAGCGCATGAGAGAAGGATTTGTGACAGGCCGTTTCTCTAGAAAATACCTGTTCTCAAGTTTGCTTTGATCGATTAGTACTTATCCTCATAGTCTCAATTTTCCTCTCGTTTTTTAATGCTTAGGAAGTGTTGCGTTTAAAGCAGCATTGCGGAAGAAAAAAATTTGTGTGGATCCTGAGCAGGATTTGTATTACTCGGTCTTTTCCTCCTAATGGTTGCTTATCCATCAGAATGATGAACCCATTTAACTTGTTTAGCCATGTAAGCTTGTCATGATATTTCCTAGAACCGGTGATCTGCAGGGAAAAGAGGCGTTGGGTTTGAATTGGTTGCAGGGATGCGTCATAGATGATTTTTCACCGGTTGAGGATGCGTTCGCGTCGACCGTGTCTTCCTTTCGACGTGAACCTCGTTGTCCCGTGTGCCTTTTCACTTTTCACTCAGGTTTCTCTTCAACGCTTTGTTTAAGCTGGTGACGGCTACCAAACGCATCAAGTTTATACGATATTTAATTTCGTGAATCGCTTTTGTAATTGGTAAGCTAATTTGCAGCACTCTCCGAGTTGTTTTGAATGAATTCGCACAGTAACCGTTTTATAAGACTCTCATTTTTCAGTTATTCAACGAGTTGATAAATGAAGTGTTGCTTTAATTCGGTGGATTATCGGTGAGTTCGTTCATTTATTTGCAGAATCAGCGCTATGCTCACACCTAGCCAATCTGAGCACCGATACGGCACATAAATTTGCCTCGTTCACTTGTTCCGTTTGCCATGAGAACATCATTGGCTCGACGCAGTTCGGTGAGCATCTCAGCTCGGCGCATAAAACAGTTAGTTGTTGCTCACTACCTATTGAATTACAACAGGGAGAGCAAAACAGTTCATAGTTGATATGTTTCGATGCTTTAGGTTGTCTTTAATGCCCTCAGGTTTCCTCACATCGATCGTGCTCAGATCGAGGTCGTGGAATGGAATGAACATGAATAAAACTAGATTAAGCTAAAATAAGAATGTTTTTGGGGAGGTGAAGAAGTCTCGTCGAATTAATGTAAATGATACATTTCATGGAAATGTCTAATTAAAATTATTTTGATGAGGAGTTTTTAAAGTTATTTAGTGTTTCGTGAAAAAAGTTTTTTGACTATCAGCGCTTATGGAAGCTTACAAAAATTCCAACTTCATGCAGTGTCTTGTTGGAAAAGGTGGGAAGGTTAGGCTGATCTCGTTACTTATCTGGCTACTGATATCATCTCTCATGTATTCCTAAGACGTTTGGTACAGGTTTGGGTGGAAGGAATTTTTTAGCGTCAAAGGTAGATTCAAGGAGCCGAAAGATTTGACTGGGCGCAGAAGTGCAGTGGATAGTTGATGTTAAAGCTGCAGCAGTTTTAATTATTGGGTTTGCAATGCAGCCGCTGAACTAATAGAGTAAACTGGCAGTGTCACCTACGAATCACTGCAATAATGGTGGGTCGCATCTTTGTTTACGTAATGGAAACTTAACGTGAATAGTTTGGGAAGAGGGGTAAGGGTTTTTCTTGGATAGGGAGTTGTTTTTTCTTTTAAATTGAGCAGCATACGGCGAAAATCAAAAGTTTCAGTATTTCACAACTTATGAAATGCCAGAAGTACGCTAGAATGATTTTCGTGCTTTCATTCTATATTGCATTGGATCCGTTTCTTGAAAGCAATAGTTGAAGCCTGAACGTCTTAATCGAAAGATGTGAATACGTGTAAGCTGAGCATATCAAAATAGGGAGGGCTTTTGCATATCTCGTTGCTTTGGCCAATGACGACATGGTGGCGAGGGGACGGCGTCTAATAAAGAGTCTGAAGCATGATTCAGAATTTTCTTAACTTATTAGCGAATCCCCCAGATACATCACTTTTTTAACCGATGGCGATATTTGCAGCGAAAGCTCTCGACTCAGAGAACTACGTGTTATACACAAGGATCCCCCTTTTTGTGAGCTCATAGGGCTGCAGTTCCTTCAGACATCTATGGCAGACGTAGGTTTTTGAGAGTTCATAAGCCGGAGTAAACGATATCTGCTTTTCTGTGTTCTATGCAAATGTGATGTTCTTCTCATTCATATTTTTAAGGACTTCAAAGGAGAAAAAGTTGAACATGTTGGAAGTCTTCATCCGCGAAACATCGCCGTCAGTGATGAGAAGGTAGAATTACGTATTTCTTAGCCTTGTACCTAATAGTCATGTTTTGTGCAAATTTTTTTAACAGTAGCGGCGAATCTTTAGCAGTGTTTCATTAATGAATGTATTACTTTTATGATTGATGTGTTGGCGCATTTTCGTCTAGTAGGAGAGCTTTGGCTTCAGTAACACGATTTCATCATCCTTTAGTAGCACGCTTTCTTTGTTAGAAGCATGGTAAAGTGGTAGAGAGTCTGGCTGTGTCACCACCCCAGTTGTACTGTCGTTTTCAGCTCTGTTTTCTTCCTCTCGGAATTTACGGATGCTTCTGAATGCTGCTGTGGCATATACCATCACTAGATTTTCCGAAGCCTTCATCAAAAGGCTTTTAGTTTTTAGTTGTCGTTTTGTAAGTCGGTCTTTTTGTGTAGTTTGGCTTACATATGAGTTTGCATTTCCGTTTCTCTTGCCCCCTACATTGCTCGGTAGCAGTACCTTTTGGTAAAGTACCATCTCTCCAACTGTTTTGCCGGAAAGCGTTAATTTCATTGTGCTGTTTTATTTTCAGGTACACAGTTGTGATTCGTGCGGAAGGTCTTTCAAAAAACCCTCAGATTTGCTGCGGCATAAAAGAATCCACACAGGTTTCATCCTCTTCAATAGTGATAACTTGGCGTTTTTTTTAATCAGTGTTAAAATGGCATCGGGATCGTTTAAGTTAATAATTTCTATTGTTTTCTTTTGTTGCTACGAGCGTCATGTAACGCTTGCTTTTTATTTTACTCTCATCGCTGTCATGCGTTATTTAGAACAGAGAACTATCGGAATATGGCCTCATCGCCATGGAAGGTTATTGTTTTTTTACAAGAGCTGTATGAGTTTAGAGAGCATCGGGTGTATGAGTCGAGATTTGCTGAATTCAACAATCTGCGCGCTTGACTCTTTGTTGGAGCGGTGTTGCTGGAGCTAATTTCCGCCCTCCCCCCACTTCTGCTCCTTCCGTCGTCATTGCGTTCTTATACTTTCCTCACTGAACTGTTTATTTCGCCTTCCTCCTCCGCCTTTTTTCAATGAAATGAGGTAAGCACTCCTGAAGAAGACTTGATGTAGGCGGCGGCTACTTTAGAAGATCACTGCTCCGAAATTGCTCCTGTAATTGCATTATCATGTGGATGTATGGAGTTTTAGAGATCTGGCTCTTGGTCTGCAAGCATGAATTTTTCCGGCCTATGTCAACAAGGTTTTCAACTAAAGTGTTTCTTAGCTTATACCTCAGTCATGTTCTTTCACCGGATGACCTTTGAGCTGTGTCACTCTGGAACAATGAATTAGTAAGTCAATTGGTGAGACGCCAGTCGACAGCATGCAACGCATTTATGAGTCCATGGTGACAGAAAGTTGTATGTTTGAGTGGTTGAAGTATCCTTAATGATAATTCAACGTAGTCAAGTTGTTTATCACCCCGTAGAATTTTTGAAATGTTGTTTCATTCGTCGATTTTTGTTGTTGTGAAATGGCTCTTCACCAGGACCAGCTGCTGCCAAAAATGATTGATGCCTTCTTAATACTTAGGAGCAGTGGGTTCCGATTACTTCTTGAATGAACAAGTCACGTATTTGATGTATAGAATGAAAAAAAAAACTATCGTTTTTGAGGAGAGAAGCCATTTTCTTGTGGAATCTGCGAACGAGCATTTCGAGTGAAGTCGACATTGTATCAGCATATGAAGGTGCACGACAACCGCGGCGAGAAGGTGCGTGAAATGTGTTCTGTGTGTGGAAAATGCTACTGCTCAAAGTCTTCACTCAAGCAGCACCTTCTTATGATACATGCTCAGCAAAGACCTTTCAAGTGTACCGTCGACCTGTGTGATCAGTATTTCGGGTAAGTTAATTTTTATGGCATCTTTGCATCGAGGTCTGTTGTCAGAGAAGACTTGCTTAATGTTTGATGTTCCCATTTGGCCGTTTGCAGGTGTGAAAGTGAAATATGACAAAGGGGACTCCTTGTTCTGCTTATGCGAACCGAAGTAGAGGTTTAAAACTCTCGGAAAAAAATGTGGAGGTCCACTGCTTCTTCAACGGTGACTGACATTTGCCTTATGTAAATGCTTGCCTTTAATAGCTGCTGTTGTGTGTGAGGACATGGTGCAGCTTGTACTCTGTTTGAAAAATTAGAATGTACATTTTGGTGAATGACATTTTTACAGAGTTGTTCGGAGCCGCGATGCTCATGTTCAACGATGTCACAAGGCGACGGCCGATAGCGAAGGCACTCATCAGCCTCGGATAGAGGACGGTGCATCGTGGACCTGCAGCGCTCGTGAACAGTTCATTGAGACTGCAGCTCAACTCGCTCCATCTTCTAAAAACGTCCCCACTATTCAGCCGTCGTTCAGTTCAGCTTTTTCGCGCCCTACCCATCAAGTTTGTCGTTATCATTCTTTCAGTTCGATGACTCATTACTAAGTTGACGTCAGTATGTGAAAAATTATTCACTTTTCAAAAGGTTTATAAGCATCATCGCGAATGTATGTCATCCGTTCGGAAATGAGTTGTGCGCCGACGTTGCAGCAGCCATTTCTAAAGAAAGCTGTAAAAAGTGGATCGCTATTGTTCATTGGCCGTTAGTCATGTCGATTTTCCAGCACAATATAGACGCGTATTATTTCTTTGGAGTGCTATTCCTCTCCCCCGTCCCTTTGTTTTGAACTGCAAACTTCTGAATTATAAAAGGCGGTATAAAACCCTCGGATGTTAGTCATACAATGTTTTTGAAAACTTTATTTGTGTGATGCAGGTTTTAAGTCTTGTGCAGCTATGAATATACTACTAAGCAGGTAAAAAACCGTCTGTGCGGATTAGAGAATATTATTTGCGACTATGCAAGCGCAGCATAAACATTGTCACTTGCAGGTTCTTCAGCTTTAAAAGAAGAGAGAGAGCGGGTGCGCTTACATGACATTTTCAGTTTTTCCAAGCTTTCAGAGCGACCTATATTAGACAGCAATCATTCATCGATTATCCTATCTGCAAAATGCATGCACAATTTGCATTTACTTGGTGGACAGGATTTGCTCATTCATTTACAGTTTTAGGTCCTCACTGTGATTGCGTCGTTATAATAACTATTTTTTATGTGAACAAGGGCAGTGTAATTTTTCCACTGTTTCGTGAAAGGATGAGGCAAGCAATCCAGGATATGAATTTATGATAGTTTCTGACGTCTGAAAGGTGCGAATGGCGGAAGTGGTGGGAGTTTGTACTAGGAGAAGAGCATTTACGCACAATTTGGTAGCATACGTTTGACTGTTCCTGAACGAATTCTTGAATGAATTCTCCGTATCGGTCTTCCTCCACAACCTATAGACATCAAACCTTGCTTAAGTAGCTTTAGTAAAAGAAAGCTTATCACGATTTTGTCATTTCACCGTTATTACATCTATCACTTTTGTCGCTTTTTGTTAAGACATTAGGTTTGTTACGTATAAATGGCGTATTTTTAGATTGGCAGTTTGCGAATTTATACTGGCGTCAATTTTGCCTTGTGTCTTTTCAGAATGAATGGAGTGCAGCCACCAATATCGCTTTGCGCCTATCGCCTCACGCCCGTCCAGGAAACGTGGAGGTGCACATTAGCGTAGTCAGGTTGCTTTCTGCCTTCAGTTCGTTTATAGGCTGTGACCTTGTTAGGAGCTGTTCGGTGAGCGTTCTCTGTCCCTAATTATTATCTTTAAAAAAAATGTGAGAATATCCTTTACCGCTGCCTCAAATTCGACTCGCCGGTTATTCCTTCTACACCGAAGTCGGATATGCTGAAGTCGAGTGTGACGTATGCGTTTCTTTCTAATTTTAATAGCTGAAACTTCTGTAAGAAAAATGTTCTCTTCATTCAGTCAGAGATTACCTTTTAAGTATACAGCGTAGTGTCTTTTATTTTTTGCTCTCTTTACGTCTTTGTTGTAGCGCGATAGTGGAACGGCTATAATGGCACACTCGTACATAATTTCTGAACTTCGACTCTCTCCTTTCGCCGTATATCGAGATGATGCCGCAATTTTCTCAGTCCTATTCTTATTCATTTTTTGGTTCCTTCTTTCCTCTAGAAAACCTATACGAATCCACTATTGCGACTCAATAAAAATGGATAGCGGATATCCGGTTCCTTCAAGTGTTTACTTTATTATAAAGTGCTGGTTGAATCCCAGGTCACAAGTCTTAGATGTTCTTAGCAATAAGTTATTGTAAAAAGTGAATGGATGAACTTTTAATAGATCCACTAAAGTAAATTTTTCAAGGTAACACTTCTTAGAGTTACATATTTTGCATTATTTTACAGTGGTATTCCGCCAGAGGACGGTTCCATAATCATCGAACTGTCAATGCTCAGGCCTCTTTCCTCGGGCGGTATTCTACTAAAAATACCAGTCTCTTTGCCGTTCCTGACACCGGGCTCTTCTATAGCCGTTGATGCTCATCGGCTTCTCATCATGCTTTCAAAGACAGAGGTAATTTTTATCCTGTTCAATTTTTGTAAGTTAAAGCCTTTCCTCACCTTTCCTTTTTTCGATTCAGGAAAGTCTCTGACCTCGACTATGTGTTGAGAGTCGAAGCAACCCAATAAAAAAACCACAATGCAGTTGAGAAAAAACAGTGAGATGGGAGTGCCTTCGATTTCGGTTGTCTGTTAACTTCAACATTCATGTCTATCAGTTGTTCATTTTAGCGTCCTCATCATTAGGTGAGCTAATGAACAGTTTTCGGACCCAGAGGTCGAAAGAAACATCTAAATGATGTGAACTGAAGAAGCTGCGGCAACTTGTTTTGACATCATTGCTTTTGTTCTTGCTCTCAGACATTTTTAATTCTCAATTACAGTTTTTAGAAACCTTCATATATGTAGGCTTCGTTACTATTTTAAGTCATCTTTGCTTAATCGTTCTGTTTTTGTTTTTTTGTTTGTTTGTTTTTTTTTTTTTTTTTTCAGAACGAGACTTTGGTTGTGCCACTGAACGTTTCAACGGAGGTAACGAATTGTCCGGTCGCTGTGTTCGACGCCTTGCCGACGAGCGAGGTTGCATTGCAGCCTACAACATTCGCAACGAGTTGTGCAATTTGTTCGCAATATTTTTTGACAAGCGAGGAGAGTGAAGCACACTTTGCAAGTGAGGATCACGAAACTGCCGAGGTTTCTTCGTTCGTACAGCATTTCTGTCATTTTATATCCGCTCTTCCACTCTTGTTTGTCCTAAATTTTAGTTGAAGGTGTGAAACGTCCCTAAAATTCCGAATTGTTGGCTCAGAAGATCTCAGTTTTCTACCTATTCGTCGTTTTGGATCAGGTATTGTTATTGATATCCTTCTTCAGATCTTTCAGGGTATTACGAACTCACATTTAACGGGATCTTTTGCGCACGCACCAGAACAAATATCTTCCTATTCTGACCGATTTTTTTTAGGGGGGAGGAGGAAGATGGAAAGAGGTGGAGAAGGAATTGATGTAGATTGGCCATGAAAAATGCTCTGTGTTCTAGTAGAAGTCCTCGAAATCAGCAGAATAGTTGCAGTACATGACTCCTTGCAATACACGAGTTGTTTTCAGCTGCTGTCGTTATCCGAAATGAATCATCAGCATGTGGTTGGTCTCACATTGAATGCGCCACTCAATCAGTACCTCTCACTTCCGTAAGTCTCAGTTTAAATATCTTCTGATGAGTGGATATTTTTTGAGACGAGAGGGGCAAAACAGAAGTAGAATGCTGTGACGGAGAGTTAGTTATTTATCTGCTTTGCTTCCATTGGTGGTTGGCCTTCAAGTTTAATCCTCAGACAAAAAGTGTTGTGCTTTTTCTCCACTAGGGAATTTTTTCGGAAATTATTTGTTGGTGCATTCTACTCCGGATTATTTCTAATTTGTTAGATGTGCTTACTTCGTAATAATTTCTTGCAGTTGCTGTTCAAAAGGCTACTTTTTTGCATCGAAAACAATTTCTTTAATAAAACTTCAAGTGCGGTTTCCCTCATGTTTCGATTTTAGTTCAAAGAGTGTGCCAAATGAGGTGTGCAAACTATGTCTGGGACAATTCGAGAACCACGAAAGTCTCCTTGCTCACATCCGTCGTGTGCACGAAAGGGATAGCACGGACGTGCTAGCAAGAAGGGATCTCTTCACGCGACGTCGCACTCTTAATTAGTGGTGACGAATAAACTGCTATTTTATATGTTGTTGCATTGCTTAAACGAGATGAGAATATATGCAGCAGAAAGGTGTCACAAAAGAGAGCGGAATCGTATATTGTGATCTGACAAGACGGCTTAGTTGCGGTCATGCATGCGCACACAAGTTCGTAAGCAGAAATATCGATGTAGGACGCACCAGACGTCGCTTAAAGTGCCAAACTTCCAGTTCCTGAAATCGTATGGAAGGCGTTGATTGGTAGACAGCATGGCGATAGCCGTGGAATTCGAAAGGCGCTGAGGAGTGCGTAACAGCTTACCTGCCTGGTGAAGTAGCTCTGGAAATGGATGATGCGTGAGAGGAGACCCGATCGTTGTTTGGCCTATATGTTTCTGATATGGGAGTTTCGCCTGGTCGCAAGGGTGGTAATGGTTCTGCATTGGGGGCTATGAGCGTAAGCACGGCTGGGCCTTGCAGTGGGGCAGATCTTGGTGATAATGGCAAATATTCAAATGAGATCCTTTAAGTAGAGGTGTTGAAGGGTTCCGTGTGAACTCATTCGGCTCTAACATATGGGATCACTCTACTCTAATATATGAGTCAGTTGGCCTTTAGATACTAGCTGATGTCATGTGTTGTCGAGAGGGGTTCTGTCGGGGTGGGCTTTGCGTCGGAAATGGTAGATATCTGCGGCGAGTTGTGACAGGGTATATGGAAACACTGCCAGGTCTCGGTGGAGCTGATCGGACGTCTGTTAAGGTCGACCGTTTTTGGCACAGTCGAGGCACATATGACTACACATAAACAGGCGAAAGATGGTGGTTATGCATGGAAGTTCACTCCGCTCTCGGAGGCGGGTGAAAAGGACCGTAAATGGTGGACATCGAAGCAAGAGAGAAAAAGAGCGGCAGCAGTTTTGTGACGGTGATGATCCAGGACGGAGTCTGCAGACTCGTATTCAGTAACTTCCGATGAGACGGGAAGGTCCTAGATCACAGTGACACGCACGAGATGTACGAGCTGGTACACTGTAGTGACGCAGTCGCGTCATCACTTGAGTGTATGAGAATGCAAAAGCACTACGAAACGCTGAGACGAGAACGAAAACAGTGATGTTTCATCGTAGGCATGTAATCGAATCCGGGTTATCGAAATCTCCGTGGCAGCAGCTGTACGGTGTGATGTGACAACACAACTAACATTAATGTTGGCTGCTACACAACGAACCCACAGGTGTCTGTCGAAACAGAACCCCCGTATCCGCTTTCACCAAACATCTTAGAGAACCTAAGGGGGACTTAAGAGAAGGAGATCACTTTCTATCCCTAAGTGGTCGGGATCTGTGGGGAATGTTTGGTGGATAGGTCCGCATACCTTTTTGACAATCCGTTGAAGGGCGAAGCAAGCATTGAAAGAATTTCTCGTCCAGTCGTCATCACTTCCTGAATAGCGAATGCTCATTTTTGCAGTTAACTGGATCTAACTGGAAGGTGCGAAGAAGAAGTACTAGCCCTGAAGCTGTGAGAGAGAAAAAAGAGTTCACAAGGCGGTGCCGTAGTATTCACTCATTTGGGGTACAGAGGCCTCTTTGTCATGCCATAGCTCCACTGAATAGAACTGGGCAGTGGGAATCGTGCAATGATGATTAGACAGATTCCTGGCCTATGAAGGTCGTTCTCATCCAACATTTCGCTGGAGGACACCTAAAGGTCGACGGATTTACCGACGGTGTAAGCCATCGGGGATATTATCGCGAAGTGGTAGCATGATGCAAAGTGACGCTCATGATGGGTATTGTTTGAACCGTACACTCGGAGCAGTCGTCAGAAGTTAACATTCCCAGAGCCGGTCTCCCCGAATACGAATTTTTGCAACGTGCAGGAGGGACCGGAGATCAGAATGAGATTGTAGACTTTTAGGCAACTTTGTTCATCGGTCCGGGTAAACGGCAGCTAATTCTAGAGGTAAACCCGCCATGACTTGGCTCCGCTGGATGGAACATGGAGGTGGAAACCGTGTCATGATGATTATAGACAGACCCCTTTCGTAAGCTGTACGTCGTCTAATATCTTATTAGAGTCGGCCCAGGGTCGATGACGTTACCAGTGACGTAGGCCATCGAGACTACGACCGCGAAACGGCAGAGTTCCAAATGACGCGCATGATGCATTTTATCATGAATTAAAATGAATAACGGGTTAAGGATGGCGGAGTTGATGCTTCAGGATAGTAACTTGACCACATTTGTGCCCTGCGCTCTTGGCTCAGGGTTGTTACTTCCTTTTCATCCCTTCAAATCTCTTGCAAATCGAGACAAATGAACACCACTCCACGATGGACTTCTGAATTGATGTCGGAATGGATAACGAAAGAAAGGCGGTGAAGGTAGACAGTAATAATTTTAGCAAGTCAGGGACAGTACTAGCATGCTAAGGGTAGTAACAATAGCACTTCATACGTATTTTTGTTCCTTTTTCTGCCATGAATAAAGAATCTAAGCTTAAGTTAACGCCAGTAATGGTCAGATGGATTTTCTTTCAGCTAGGATTCTGACCAATCGTGAGCGCTCAGTGTTGCTCGACATCGCTAGAGCAAAGTGGGTGTTGCGTTCGGTGCATCGCACGGTGGGAAGTGCGGCCTAGAAGCCAACGACTGAGATATGCGCTCGGCCAGGTGTTGGAAGCACAAAAGTAAGCGACGCCAAGAACCGCTGGTGTTTTTTGTGGTTGGGGGATGAAAGGCGTTTTATCTTACGCGGTGAGTGTTGGAGAGATGTCGCTAGCTTGGCCTTCGGAGAAATTTCTCATGTTCTTTTCATACGATGGTTATTTCAGCTTCCACTTCTCTGTTTGTAATCTTCAGAAAGCAGTTGATTGCGAGGCACAATGACTGATTCATTTTTGTGGTGTATTTGACTATGCGAAGAAGATGCGAGTTCCCACTTCAACTACCACATCGATTTAGGAGTGTTGACACATCCGGGGTAGTGGTGAACAATGAGCCTACTGGTTTGGGCGTAGCGAATTTCTTTGATCGAATTGAAACTTCTTTGTGATCGAATAACAAATGTGGGGTGTTTTGAGTAGTGAATGATTCCCGTGATTGCCATGCTTATTTGCATGTTTTCGAAGCTGAATGGACTGATGCTCTATTGCGTCACACAAGAGTTGGAAGGCTGTGCTGATCTTCGTCTCACCTGATTCACCCATTTGACAGAAGAACGTGTATTAACTGCCGCGAATCCTGGGCCACATAGAGGTCTTTCCCCTCGGGATGTAGCTACCATTTAACTCATTCACATCTTCCGGATAGTTTTTTGCCGCTGAGAGGTTGGTTCGTTGGTTTTCATATCCGGAAGGACAACATTTTCTAAAAGCGCTTGCCCTCTAAGTTTTTCAAAAACATGTGGTGTGTGAATTTTGCTGATGAAGACATGACTGGGAGATGAGAGCGTTAAGTGCGTCTCTTTTCTTCGATGAGCAGTTTTCCCTTGGCTCACCAGGGCTGGTCATTTCGCTTCCTCCCTTTTCTGCGTGTTAGAAAAAAGAACGTCTGTCTGTTCAACAAACAGCGACAGTGTTTCTTTATGCTGCAATAAAAGGAACATATCTGAACAAGTTTGTCAGAAATTGAAATGATATCCGCTCACATATGGCGGACAGATCTGCTTCCAGCGTTTTGAAATGGGGACAATCTCAAAATAATTCTTTTCGGTTATAATCAAAGATATGACGAATCACGATTCGAAACTTCAGCCTATAGTTCTTGATGATCAACAGTGATTACGCCAGCTAAGGTCGGCATTCACCTAAACACTCGTATCCTTCATCACCATCTTTACGGGTAAAACCTCACCATGTGAACGTGAGAGATACCACTTAGAAAAGTTTTCGCATAAGGCGAAGCACATACGGATGATCGTTCCTGATTGCTAATGCTATGACGATGTTTCCAATGAGAGCAAGTCGTAACCTTCTGTAATTAAAATGACGTCATAATCACCGCCATAAAACCGGTATGTTCTCTGGATGACAGTTTACTTAAGAGAAATATGAAAGGAGGCACAGTACTGCCCTATAATATTCCACTCAAAGCAGGATGAAACAAGGAGGAAGCATTCACGGTTTATGGGATTTGCTGGCATAAGAAGCATTTGAAACGGCTAAGGTAGCCTCACCGATTTAATAAGCCTTCACATTTAGCATCGATTACAGGTCGGTGGTCGATTCAAACCTTCATCAAAGTCTATATAAACCTTTTGTGTACGGGGATCGCCTTCAACAGCAGCACACCAGCCGCATTATGATGTCGTGAGCTGTACGAACGCAGATTTTGCATTAGGATAACCACATTAACTATCACTGATAACGTTTGAGAAGTGAAGATGACTCCAAATTAATGTCACAGTGATTCCGAGCTGATCTCACTCCGCAAAGTGACGGCATAAATCTCTCCCTGAATAACGATAGGAGAACCGTCAGGTTCATTTGATCCTTGCCTAGGTTGCATTGCATGACGCGCAGCTATCCTCCAACATCTCCCGTTGACAACTACTTTCACTTTCGACCCTCCCCCCCCCCCCCCCCCCACCCTCCTGGCTCCCCATCCCTGATCGAGACATCATACTTCAGATTTCGAGGTATTTAGTGAAATCTGTGCTTAGGTAGGTGATGCTGACTTCAGAATCGTGCGCTACTCATATGGCGTTAACCAAGGTAACGAAATGACAGATGCAGAATTGGGCGCTGATTGCGTGGTATGTAAAGCGCAACAACATCAAGTTGCCGGATAACATCGAATGGAATTTCAGCGGAGATGGCTTTCATTGAACGCAGCCTTCTGCGGAAGTCAAGTCGTTTCTAGGTGCACTTATAAAGTTTCTGAAATATAATGACATCTGCTCAAGGTTGCGTTAGATGTAGTTCACGGAAGGAAGGAAGGCATTTCGAGAACAAGGATGTCTAAATGGAACTTCTTCAATAAACAGTGTGCGGCCACCTTAGATGATCGAAAGCTTTCACTGTGAGGTAAATTCTTTGTTGGAAAATTGAACGACGTAGTCATATTTAACTGCAATGACCCCTGCGTCATCTTCCATGCTGCTTGGAGGTGAGCTTAAGGCGCATGTAAGATAGCATTCTTATTACCTGTAAGGGATTTCCTCGGCGATATCTGGTTTAGTAGGCGCAGTTCGATGCCGGCTTAGGCAATGTTTGTTTATTCTGAGTTAAGGAAGTCTCAGGTGGTGAAGTGGATGTTCCCAATACAAGAGTGAAGTACAAGATAATATCTAAAACATGGGACGCATTTGCTGCGCGGTGACAGCCTGGGAGAAGTCGAGTGAAACGGTGCAGGTTTTCTTTCATATTAAATAGAACCAGATTCTAACGGCATCCCTAAGTTGACAAAAAACAAGCACCTCGAGTACGATTTTCTTTCGTATTTGATATGCACGAAGCACATCTCTCCTTATGTTGTTCTCCACGGTGGTTATTATCATCCTGTTTTTGTTTCCAAAAGTAAACTTGTGGTACTCGATGAAGATTATGTTAGATGTTGTTTTGGGGGCGATGAGAAGATTGTCTGAGAACACGGTATGTCTAAATAGAACCTCGTGTATAAGAAGTACCATATTACCTTCTAGGATCGAAAAATTTGACTACGAGGTAATCCTGTCATTCTCTTGATGAAATCGCCCGGTAAACTGCGCCTATCAAAATGAAAAGGCATTCTTTGTCAGTGGATCGATCATTCGTTAGAATCTGTTCGCAATGGAGAATTCATTAGCGATGTATAACTTTGGTGATACATATTAGTTGATAGGCACCTTTTGCTCCTATGAGAGACGTCAGTTAAACGAAGATGCAAGCATTCACAAGACACTTGAGTGAGCAATGTCGCAATGCAGAATTGTTCGGTAAATAGAACCGATAAGTAGCTGCCCGTAATAAGGAACAGCCACTGAGCTAGCCACTAGCTCGGAGCCATCGTTCATGTACGGCTCAGTGATAGTCCACTTCTTGAAATCCGGTTCGAATACGATCCGTAGCACCTTAAATTTAGTAGTTTGCATCCTGTCGCTTCCTATTTTTGATTAAAAATCAATTATTTTTGGAATAGCACGAAAGTCCACTCAAATAGGCAGTCATCAGTATAGGTTTGCTGACCTTGACTCAGTAAAAGTAGGCTGCTGCTAAGGATCCTATAAGCCGTAGAGCGCATGAAGCGTTTTAAGCATGGCATAGTTCATAAATATATCTGCATAAAGACTTTAGCAATATGTGGATGATATATTCCAGTTGATAATTAGAGTTGCTACCCGAAGTCCCACCTCGGGTTCCGCAAAATCTTACAAAACCAATAAGCCAATGGTATAGGAGTTCCAAATGAAATCCTCGCAAGTATGACTGAAAAGACAGATGAAAGAGCAAAGTGGAGGCCCTTTTAGCAGATGCGACAGTGTTTGGATTTTTATTACTTCTGGGGAGAAAGAAGGCCAAAAACTCTTCTCAGGGCTTAACTTTGTGGCCATGGTCTTTACAGCCCTAAGGTAAAGAATATTCTCTGCAGGAATCAACGAATTTTGTCATTTTGTTTCTCACCACATATTCCACCTTTCTTAATGTTTCTAAGTTGTCATTTACGGCCAGTCAATTACTACGAAGCGTTTGGTATAATGTGTTTCCTGTGTCATTTTATATGCTACACCTCGTCTGTTTGATAGTCACTTCGACAACGTCATACAAACCAAACGCTATTGAGAAAAAAGCCGGAAAACCGCTGATGGTTACTGGGATACAAAGAAGGACGTTCGAAATTCCTTCAATTCAAGGGTCATTCGCATGTGATGCATTTAACAAGCTCGGAGAGATCGCGTGCATAACTCGAAACCAGCACTAGAGTTCCATGCAAGCGTAGGCGTTTTCTTAATCAAGCAATGTCAGCGGACTGCTCAACAAAGGACGGGCTGCGAGACTTAATAGAAGAAAAAGATGATTTTCACATTTATATATAGTAGATTCATCGCAATGAACATTTCCACATGAGTTGTCGCCGTAAAATGCAATGAAATTTGTTCAGTGGTAAAAGTGCAGACGTGAACTGTTCAAGCATTTGTTTAAGCTAGTGATCCCACAAACCGTTTCACGACTTTTTTAAAAATCTGAAATTTTACTGCATTTAGTCGAGAAGAGACAACGACATTGGAGAAATTAGGCCTGTGACTTCTGTGACGGAAGCGTTTACTCTGCATTTCCAAATACTCTAAAAGTTAAAGACATGGGCAATAAATTCATACATTATGCGCAAGACAATCTAAACTCCACGGTTATGGAGAAACTGCTTTTCGAAGTTCCCGAATGTGATAAGTACCTGGGATGGCGCAGAAATCTGCAAATTGTCAGGAGATGCGCTGTGGGCAATGAGCTCACTCACAATGGGATGAGCACCAATCCACAGAGCACCCGTCTCATCGACGTGAACATTATCCGGCACCGTATATAAATCGACCGTGGAGATAGGCTCAACCGACTTGTAGTTCTAGAAATTCAGGAAATATGACAACATAGGAAAATCAGTCAATGATGCATGGAACTTCCCCACTTTTTTTCGCAATTCCTTAAACAAGAACTCAGACAACACCTTAATATTATTTACTGTCCGTCGAAATGGAACCAAAGGCTCCGTTATAGATATAGGAGGGTGCTGCAACCTTACAAATTTTGAAGGATGATAATCAATAAGGTTTTCGTGAATCACATTTTAAACGTTTATGTTTTCGCTTGTCCATTTTAAAGTGAACTGTTCTGAAAAACGCAGTTTGATTACCCTGTTCGTCAAAACGGATTTCGAAACGAATACCTCAACTTTTACTTCCTTAGAGTTAACCATAAACGCCTTTAAGAAGTAATGCACTGCTTAAAATATGAAATTTATTAAACCCGGAATGCTAATATTTGATGGCGAACTTGTTCAGAACAAATTAACCACTCGTTGCTTCTACCCGCATATAGCGCTTTCAAGAGGCAAAGAAACAGGAAACATACCTCAGCCAATTTGTAAACAGTAAGCTTTCGGCCAACGGGTGAAGAGATGAAAAGATGCTTTCTGGATGCATCGACTGCGATTCCATGCGGTGAAACTTCTGACGGAATGAGTGTGTGCGATCTCTAAAATGCGTTATATAAGCAAAACAAGAACGCTCACGTACTATTTACTTCTTCATATGCCTGTCGATGGAGCATGGATAAACCGGGAACCATCAAATATCGATAGTTACGGGTTTTATACTATAACAGAGCTAAAAGCGCAGTCAAACTCTACACGCACCTCGCTGTCATAGAAGATAACACTTCCAGCCTTTATGCCGCTAATTGCCTCTAGTAGATTCAAGAAAGCGTTCTGCACACTACCATCGTTCGTCACAAAGAATTGATCCTTGCCGATAGCGACAAGACCATTTGGCCTGAAAGTAAATTCATGTTGCCATTAGAAAGCATGTGATCATTTTCCACTGCTGCAGTTTCGAACAATGTTTTACAAAGTGTGAAAAAAATGGCACAGCGAGCGTCGATACTGTGCGAGAATCTATTTGAGTCGCCTCTCACTATTAAATACTCGTTTAAGTTATTGCATTCATGCCAACATTTAATAACTCGCACGTCTCACTGAGTACATTTTACGATTCCGATTAAATGGAAAAATTTTCCACAAACTCATTCAGAGGACAGCAAAGAAGCAGTATTCGAGCCCGCAGTTTAATCAGAAGCACTTGCATTACCCGTGCCCAATTTGAATGCCACATGAAACTACTTAAAATCTCCGCTAACTGACTACTTCTTTACAGACTTCCGATGTCGACATACTTGTATAATTTGACTAGTTCGCCTTCTGTTCTTATTCATTCTGTCGACACAACAAAAAATTGGTGCTTAGAGACTAAATATATGATCCTCACTTGGAGGTGTGGAAATACTCTAAGAATAACTTGGATACAATGGGTTTGAAAGAGCATTGCTTTGACTACTGATGAAAACAGATGAACTTACAATTTTCGACATACATCATTCCAATGCTCTTTTGAAATTTCTTGGAATAAAACAAAGCAATCAACTGATGATGTGTTAAATTGTTTAAGTCACTTTTCACTCCATCTGAGATGAGAATTCGAACTCAACCAAGCATGCAGCAAAGCACTGCACCAACCTGATGAACTTGTTGTCCTTGATCGACTTCACATGCTTCAATGTTGTTTCTCGTTCATCATATGCAAACACTTCTACCGAATGTTTAAAGGCGCTGTCGTGATTTATAACGTAGAGCTGTATCCGGCCATCAACTATCACTGATGACAGACCATGAGGATGGAAATTCTCCTATTTGTAAACGTATTACCGCTCTTTTAAAAAAGCTGACATTATAAAAATAATTAGGAAAGCAAAAAAGTGATGTTCGCTAGAAAACGGGTGTAGAAACATCGTCGCATTTTCGGTGAGCTTTTAGGAAGTAAAAAGGTACCACCAGTATGTGCATGTGAACGATAAAGTTGCCTCCAAGCTCGATAATGAGCTTTGCTTCACAGCTACTCGAAGAGCATTTTGTGTGCTCGTTGCTGAAGCAAACGAACGCATAGTTGCATGTCAAGAAGTAATGAAATACAATATGGCAGTTGGCTTAGATGGCACGTAGCCACTCAAAACCGCTCATTGAAAGCCTACTCGCCGATCACATACTACTGCTTCCACGAAACATTCTAAAATTGAGACAACCTCTATGACAGGAAATTCACCTCGTTCAGCGATATTTTGCAATCGGCAATATAAAAGGCAGTTCTAACGACGATTATACGACGCTCTTGTCTCGACTGTTTTTTTTTTTGTTTAGAAGCATTTAACTCTGGAATCGTTTAAAAAATACGAGAAGTTAAAATGGAAGTAGATTGGAAATTGTGTACATTATAACTGTCGTGCACTGAGGCGAGAAGTAATGAAAGGGAATTGTAAACCACTGAAGGCAAACCTCATCAAAGTCTCCCTCTAATTTTAACGGTATCGCTTTATATTGGCCTTGCGGTTGCGAGAAATTATATAAGAATATCTGTCCTTTGGACTCAAGCGATCGCTCTGTCATGTAATACAGCCCCGACGCAACGAACGCTGAATTAAGGCGTTCCACCAGCACAGCATCTTCGGCTCCATATTCTAAAAGTAATGTTTTGGTAATTCAGATTTCAAAAGTATTAGACTAGTTATGCTAAAGTGATCTGCTCCATATTTCCTACCTTGCTGTTGTCATATACAGCATTTAAAGATGATGCGCATAATCTATGTCCTGCAGATGAGTCTGAAGATAAGCAGAAAACCTAGTCCTCTGCATGTTTCTCTGGCAAAAACCGGTCTGA
This sequence comes from Parascaris univalens, assembly GCA_037576465.1. Lineage (NCBI taxonomy): Eukaryota > Metazoa > Nematoda > Chromadorea > Rhabditida > Ascarididae > Parascaris > Parascaris univalens. Next base: position 62,346,857 of record CM075173.1, on the reverse strand, counting down.
AAACGTTTTCGCTTTGATATGCCACAGTGTTTTACAGAGAAGGCGGAGTCGGGGATCGAGAACAGGGATCCACTTCCATGACCTTTCCTGCAAGTTAATAAGACATAGCCTTCTAATTTTATACTCTGCGAAAATTCTCCTCCTAAATCGAACGAACCTAACATTTTTTGTCCACCTTTCCTGGAATTTTGATCATTTGTCGAGGGCTTCAGCTTCTACCTTTAAGAACTGTACTTTGATTTATCATGCATGTCGAAGGATAGGAAGAGAATGCATTAAGACCGGTTTTGAAGTGACGGTCAGTCTCGCGACGCGCTGCACATGACACTCATATTCAGATAGTGTTTGTATTTGTTTTTGGTTTCTTTCCTGACGTGAAAAGAACTGCTGAAAACAACACTGGAATACGTCTTTATTAGGTACAGAGGTGTGCAAATTTTGCAGCTCCTCTCACCCTTATTAAAATGGAATTTGAATTCAACAAATTCAACTTCTGGAAAAGAAAGACTACAACAGTCTTAATAACCAACTGTAGTGAGCACATGAACAACGATTCAATCTGTGAGTACCCAAAATTTAAACGGAATTTTTCAAGACTCATTTCGGAGGAAGTTTTAGTCATTAGAAATCAACTTCTATCACATGTTGGGCAGAAACTTGTTTTTGTAAGCTTTATTGAGGATTATAAAAGGGTACACCTATATGTGATTGAGAATAGTGTGCTTTTCATTACGTTTCAAAGTTTAATCTTCATTTCAAAGCTTCAGACGTGCTAAATAAGATTCACACTCAAATGAATCAGAAATACTGGATGCGTTGCAGGTTGCCCTATACGGCGAAATCGCTTTTGAAGTCCGAATATTCAACCATTTCACAAAAACATTATCATTCTTACGCAATAGCCATAAATTCAACTTGATCTGAATAAATATGGCAATTTGCGTCCCAAAATAACCTAGTGAACTTTCAATAAATGCATTAAACAGATTTGCTCCGAAGGCGGATTTTTCGGCACAACTTGTATTACTCAAGGAGATGCAACTTGTCCACTAAAAAAGGAAGAAAGAGGAAATAGAAGTACCTTGTTCGAAGTGAACAGCTGTAATTATGCTCTCAAAATTGTATAGCTGTGCCCATATTGCATGATAAAAAAGCTATCGAGAAAAACTCACGAATGCCCTCCACCGTGCGGCACGGACCAGGTCGATGGTTGTAAACTTGCTTGTTGAGATTGAGTACAATTCTAAACAAGCTGGTTTTAGCAGCTTATTTTACAGCAGATCATTCTAAAATACTCATTAACGTTACTGTCCACATTCCAAAAACTCCTAGAGGTTTCAGCAGACAGCAGCTGTATGAAGGAGGAGAATCTAGTGTTGTCGATATGATGCCTCTTTGATTATGTCATCAAAAATTTAACGATTCGTTAAAATAATGTTTATCCACGGTTTCCGCAGGCAGAAATTCCGTATGTCAGAGGTTATGGTAGCTTAATGATAGAGCGCGCTGAGCACATCAAACAAGGTTATTACTCATTTGTTGCTACAGCTGCGTCTAACATGCTGCCTTGCATATTTGAACTTTTTTTTCCTTGAACGAAAATATAATCAATATAAGCGGTCTAGCGCGCTGAACACCAAACCGCTCCCAATTGCCTTTATACCTTATTTTCTTTAAAATTTCAGGAAGTTGACATCCACAAAAAAAGGTGGCGCCGTGGGCGTGATGAAAGGTGCTGGATATGCCGCGCCACCCAAGAATTTCGAAAACGATTCTCATAGGAGCCACTTCGAGAAACATTCGCAGTGGACCTAGTAGGGAAGCTGCTGAAGTATCTTTCGACTCCATTTTGCAACCTACCAGAATCTCAAAGAGCAAAAAAGTCATAGTAAGTACCCTTGATGTTAATCTTCTCCTTACGTCTTTTTTTTCTAGCGTCTCTTTAACCGCCTCCACCCACTTAGGCTACGTCCTCAAGTCGCTGCCTATTCTGTGGTTTGAAAATTGGGTATTTAAGCACGGATTTTTTGCAGAGAATCAAAACTCATGTTAGCCCATAAGGCCCCTTCCATATCTCACGGTTTCGTCCAAAATGGTGAAACGTCTCATTTGCTAGACGGTAAAAACATTTATCTTATCATCTCAGAACTAAGCCTTCAAACCTCTATCACTACCGTTGTTACCAGAATGTGGCACATACTTTCTATTTAAGTACATCATATTAGAGTGCTATTGGGATACAAGGCATAAATTAAGTCTATAAGCGGAGAATCATTTCTGCTGTTGCATTTAAGGCAAACACCCTTTACTTAAATTAAGATAAGTGTTCCTACCGTCAAGGAATGAATATAACGTTGCAAATGTCGTGGCATATAATTGTCACTCATTACATAAATTGAGCCAGCCCATTCCCACAATTCAATTGGCTGATTTTACTGGCATATTGGAGTTTTGTTACGCATTAAAAGATGCCGAATCTCCAGAAAAATAACATCATTCAGGTGGACGTAATTGTAACGATCTGACTTCTCGGCCAGAATATGACTGAGGAAGTCATCGTTGTTAAACCTTTAAAGGTGCAAATTTTCAATATTCTCGAGAACTTTCAAACCTAAAGGAACTGTCCAATCTGATATCTGTCGAAAGTAATTGTGCGATAGCTTCACAAAGCGATCATTTTGAGCAGAAGTCTAACAATTCAGAAAGAACTTATGAACTCCACCTACAAAGGTTAGTCAGTTTCTTGCGAATCCCGCAGAAAAATTTCTCGAAAACCATATTTCGACGTATTTGTTAATGTCCCGTCCGTCTTTTCTGTTTTTCAGTTCGCCTGCCCAAAATTGGCTGGATGTGAAGGGTTTGGAATTTTAGCAACAACAGCTTGCATTTCTGCTCATGCTTGGTCGGAATGGCAGTGCTTACTTCAGTCCTCCCCAATTAAAGGTTGATCACTATTGTAAGAACAGTTAATGGGAGTTGTTAAAATTTTTAAAAGATACTGCGTACGCACTACGGGGAATTATTTCTGGTTCCACTCCTAGAGCCGAAGACATTGCATCTGCATATGTCACGACGCCTGACTCTCTTTGACTGCTGACTTCTGATTTGGAAGGATGTTCAAATTGCTACTGATATAGGAAAAGTGTGGTGAGTCAAGTTAACGAAACGAATAATCGCGTTCGCGGAGGATACTTACGCAATTTTCACTGCAATTGCTGCTACCAAGATGCCAAGCGTTGCATATCCAACCAGTTTCAGGAGCATACCTGTCTGAAATCTTCGCAATAAATTAGGCACTCTCAGAGCGACAAATTAAAGTAATCGCTAAGAGTTGCATCTGGTGATAGAGAACGAGACAGTTAGGAGGCGAAATGGCATCTCTACTGCAAATCAAACATGGGCAGAAAAATTTCGGTGGCATGTGATTGGTGCAATAAACATTAAAATATTTACACAGGCGTTGCAGTGTCGAGAAAAAAGGCGATATATGCACATCTGTTTGTAAGAAAAGTAAACTGATGTAGCCCTGCCCGCCTCTGACGGCTACTCGCTGTCACATGAATTTCATAAACTTCTATTTGAGCTGAAGTACATCGATGTTTATCTTGGACGCGATGCAGAATAAAACGAAATAAAACATAAAAATAGTAAATTTGAAGCACTCATATAACAGGGTAAATATTTATGACGTTCACTTGGAGACTGCTGTCGAAAAAAGAAGCACATGTCTTACGTGAGACAGTAAGTAATTTACTTCAACTCAACTAGACATCTTGGAAGATTCGGACCGCCATTTCAGACGACGATAAATCAATAAGGAATGAAACATAGAATGCAATAACAGCTTCCTCAGGAAGTCATTGCTGAAAGCAAAACGACAGCAGCAATCAAACAACATCGGCAGGAACGGTTCCTGTCTTCTTGCCAAAGGCGCTCGTCGATTCGCACGTCACTGTGCAGTTCTAGCAATCCCTTATATCAACAGGTCCGTTGCGAGCACTAACTGATTGACACAAAACATGTCGGAGGGCAAATGCGAGACTTATTGTATTTCATGCTTTTCAAGAACATACCTGTCAGTTTAGAGCACATTTCTTGCACTAAAATACTTTAGCAGGTTAAGCAAGTATTTTTAGCTATTGGTAGATTTAAGTATAATAAATTCACTGAGGAAGTATATTTTTGAGTAAAGAATGACATTTGAAGGTCTGGAATGTTTAACGCGAACCACAACAGCGTAGTATTCCTAAACGTTAAATTAGAAATATGATTTTAAGCAGCTTGCTTATAGGAGCGCATGGTCCTTCAGCTGACTCATATACACCTATAAAGTGGTGTGGACGCCTCTTTATTAAAAACAGCTGGTTGCGGGTGTCCTAGTATTTTAACATGGCGTTGCGTGATATGGTAAAATGCATGAAAAAACCCTCAACTTCTAAAGGAATGCGTTGGCTTCGAGGTTTCTTACTTGTAAACCCTCATCTCTAAAGTTAAAGAAGACTCAGATATTTCAAAGTCGACGCAGTGATAGACTGAAGAAGAACTACTTCCGCATGATTTACTTTCACAAAATCACTGCCAGCACCTCGGAACTCAGAACAGCGATATTTCGAACACTACTGTTTTATGGCAACGTATTTACGTCCAGCCACCATCATATCCTCAACCAACTCGAAACATTTTGCGAGTGATCGTTACAACAGCAACAGTTAATATGAAATGACCGTATCAAAGCTTAAAATAATTAAGTGCATCAACATAAGGACTTGTTTCGAATTTCGACACCACAGTCAAGCCAGCAATCTACTGATGAAAGAAATTGGCCTATTTAGACCCTTATAATGATTTAAGATAGTGCAACGGAGGTATTTAAAATAACAACGAACCAACTAATGAGCCTTACAACGCAAGGATTTGATGTCGACAAGAATATCAGAGGTTTTATGAATGAACTCGACTGCGAATCCACAGCACTCTGCAGCACACCAACGATAGAGGGAACAATTGCACACAATGCAGTAAAAAATTAACAGCGAGCAGTGGCGCAGCAAGCCTATTGCACTCCACCACAAAGTGCAGGGAACAACCGCTGATGAGCGCATTTTTTGGCGAACTGTTCCTCTCATTGCTCGCCAGGACGGCATCTGACTCCCACTCAACCTTGCGATCTAGCTTACCTTTCTCGCTCCTATAACGGGTTACAACGGTAGTGCGTTGGCGTCAAAGGTGTGAGTGAGTATTGGCGAGTAAAGGCGGCTACATAAAACAACAGTTTTTTTGTTCAACTTCGGTTTCATTTCAACTTCTTTCCATATGAGGGTCTAACGACTACTCAAAAGAAATGAAAGTTACTGATCTGAGAAAGAACGCTCAATGTTTGTTTCTGCATAATGAAACAACGATGATTTCTACAAGTTTTGCTATCAAAATCCGTTTGCAGTAATGGCTTATTGTACGAAAATATTGCCTTCCGCAAAGGAATGCGACAATAAATCAGTTCAGATTTAAACAAATCGACCCACATTTAAACATCTTTAACACGAACATCTCTGTGAGGAGGACGATTATGATGTTCGTATGAATCACGTAAAAATGAACGCCGACACAAAATTGTCCTGAAATAGAGACGAAGTTGACGTATATATCCAGCAAACGTTCTTAGAGCTGAGGACCCTTCTCGTATTTGGAATTTTATTTTTCAAACTTCTATTAAATTAAACCAAATTTATTCAATAATTTAATTTATTCTTCATTGCGCCTATGATCTGAAATAAATTTCCGGTTGTAACCTCTCAAATTTCACGCTTATCATCATCCCGTTTTGTTATCTGATGAAACGCTCCACACAAGAAGTTTCTGCACATACCTTGGAGGTGTACATAACAGGCGCATCTTTCGAAATTGTTTCCCCAAACCACTGAACGACGACCCATCTTGCGGCGGCGCCCTCTCTCCTGAACAAGATTACTCTGTAAATGGCACAAGATGTATTAAAGTGTTCTTGAGCTCCGTCTTGAGGGACGTCATCACGAACCGTCACGGGATCTTGATGGTTTCAAAGGCTGTAAAAATCCTTAGTGAATGACACAACCCTATATCCTTGTTTAGGTCCCATAACACTGCAACTGTAGAGGGTGTTACGTGCATATTCCAAATTCCTCCGACAAATTCGATCTCCTCTTCCTCCATATTTCGCGCCTGAAGTTGCGCCAGAACAGTTAACACGATATGAACTTGCAGATGCTACTCACGTGATCATCCCATTTTCAAGGGTCAACAAAACCACTGACGTTAATTAACACTAATCTAGAGGTTAATTAATACAACCGTATGTAGAAACCAAGAAAAGATTAACTGTTTGTGGCCCTCATATACAAAGTAATGTAAAATATGACAGTGAGCGGTGTAAAAGAAATGAAAGTTTACCCATGCTCGAATTCTTCCAAGCCAGATAGTGATGAATGGGCATAAAATACGCTGGAAGATGATGTAGACATCAAATTTTTCTAGTACCCTCTTTAGTTGCTCACTTGAAACTGCCTCACATTCACATTCGGTGACACACAAACATGCGCAGACAAAGCGTTGCCACTGTTTTTTGGAAACGACAATTGTAAAATAGGCGTATAAAATCCCGGGAAATCGTTCATATTCTATGGGACATCAGAAGGAGGAAACCGCTCATCGATATTCGGATCGGTGCAGGTTAAACATTTGCAAAATGAGGTTTATATTCAGTGCTAGAAGGATCTGAATATATTGTCTGTAAGCACGAAGGTTGTTTCTATAATTATTTCTAAGTAGCTTTGGACCCGTCAACGATTGGGAAATGATGTCCATGCGGAAATCACGGACGCCACTCTTCATGATTGACAAAAGTGGACTGTTTGAAGGTACCAAACGGGAAGCGAAGTGCGTCAGACAAGAAGTGATCCGCAAAAAATATGGCAGCCAGCTTCCGACCACTCACAGATACTGTCAAGATTTTCCCGCAGGATACAAAATTTGACGGGGACTTCCAGTCATTGGAAGTTTTGATCAAGCTCGTGGAAGTTGTCTTAAAGAACTCTGTAGATCTTTCATCGTAAACATCACTAACATAAATACGAACAATATGAAAGACAAGCGTCCCAGCTAAACTGCCCCACCCACCCTTTCCACCAATCGACTCCTCACCTCCCTTCAAGGCACAGCTCCGATTACGCTGTGTCCCCATCACGCCCACTGGCATATATTACTAATAACATATTTATATAAATGCACCGCTGAAACATGAGAAGGTTCGTCGGAGATTTCATGTGTACCTGTATTTTGAGTCAAATTTGAACTAGTAAATCTTAGCATTGATGTAAGAGATACGGTAGTTGCGATAATTCGAGCCCGAGTGCGACAATCGATTAACGCCTGTGTTGTTTTGTAAATGATAAAGTGGTTGCGGTTGTTGGTGAATGAGGACATCGGGGGATGCTGCGTGAGGTTCGTTTTTAAGGAAGGAGTCCGCTCAGATGCGTTCTGGGAACTCGTCGAGACACCGCTCGGTGACTGCGTGCTGGCGAGTTGTTGTCTCTTGCCTCTTGACGGCTGTGCAAGTGCTCATCTTTGCTGCAGTCTTGTAGGAGGTGTGCGATTGTATTATTAAGTGAGAGCAACTAGCATAGGTACACTGCTTTCCGCAAGATAGTGAGTTTCGAAGCACGTTATGCCACCGTTGGCCGATGCCCTACAATGTGTTGCCTTAAGGAAGGTGTCCGATTCGTTCAGTTGTAATTGCTCTTCTGTGTTTTTCGTTGAAACTCGTTGATATAGGGTTGCGGTTGTTGTAGGGGCGACGAGAAAATATTAGCGTTAGTGGGAGTATATCGGTGGTTTGCTTTGCAGCACAAACGAGTCTGTCACTTGCACATTTCGCTCTCCATATAATCTGTTGCAGTGTTTTCGCCGCAAAACACTAAAATATTCCTCAAAAATGAACCAAATTTATTCGAAAATCCAAAGTTCATGGCGGTCCTTAGCCTTCCTCTGAGCAACGTTTTTCACTTGGTTGCTGCACCGTGAAATAATCGAGGTGGAGAGGGAGTGTTCGCAACCGAGGCTTCTAATACGCACAGGAGTCTAGAAGTGTGAGAGTCTAGGCTGCTTGATTGGAAAGGTGGGATGAAGAATGCACTGTATCGCATAGCACATACCTGGTGTGTGGTGTTCTAAAATCGCAGCCAAACTTCATTGGCATTTTCGTGGCTGAGCAAAATTCGGACGTGATACCTCGTTGCAGTTCGTTGACGACTCGGAAATCTTGAGATCGGAGAGCCAACCAGTCCACCATGACAAACAGTAGCGTCCTCAAACGGTTTCAGGTTTTTGAACTGTTACAGTAGAATCTTAAGGCAGTTTTATTGTTTTAAAGTTCTGCACAGAGAGATTTTTTATTCAACGAAGTACAACTTTGGGCTCCTTCAAAATAAAGGAATGCGAGTGGTTTTTATTTCAGCAAGAGAAAGTGTTCTCTTTCAAAAGGAAAGTGCTCAAAACCTGATGCTCGATTAAGCAATATACACACCTAAAGGTTAAGGCAAAGTGGGATTCATCGCGTTTCGTTTGACTCATTAGTTCTCAAATGTGGCGAGAGAAGGATATGGGAGCGTAATTTGCTGTTCTGTTTGTGAGGTAAGACGCTTTCTGGGTTTAGGATTTTTGCACTCGGTCGGTTTCGCAGTTGTTCTTTTCTTTCTTTCGGTTTCTTTGGGCTGCCCCTTCTGCTAAGGAGGTCGAAATAGAGGAAGGACACTAAACTTGTGTGGTTATCGTCATAGCTCTTCTTGGAGGAATTTATGCAACGAGGCTAGTTTCTTTGTGTTCCGCTACGACATATTCGGTTCGAAAGGGGCGATTTGGCCCAACATTGGCGTTTGCTGACATCGATACGGCAGTGCCTAAGATGTTCGCTTATTGCAGATTTTAATGTCTCGACGCGCAGACGGATTGGATTGTAAGGTTTATGTCGGTGGTTTGCCAAATGACGCCACTTCCCAAGAGGTTTCTGAATTACCAAAACGCTTTTTTTTGGTTCCAGCCTCTTTGTTATTCGTAATTCAAAGTAAATCTGTGTTGGTTTTCGAAATCGCCGCGAGTGCTGAACTATTCTCGCCGAAAATTTGAGGAAATCGCGATGGTGGGAAGAGTGGTCAACCGTTTCAAATGTGCCGTCTAATTTATTCCAGATGCAGCGGTTGTGATTCTCTTTCATCCGTTACGAAAGCAGAAACTCAGTAGAGTGCTTGGCTTGGATGTGGTATACTTTTCACGCATCGTTGCTTCCATCAACATTGCTCGCTCGCAGAAACGTTTTTAACGGAATGTTTTAAGCCTAGCTTCATTGAATGCTCTTTTATCCCACATTCTGAATTATATAATTGTCTTGTCAAAGGTTTTGCGCGAAGGGTTGAGCGTCTGTAAGTGAATCTATTTTTTGTTTCTTATATTTAGATGTTTCACCTGCAACACTGTAGCGAATGAACCGGGACGATCGCAGTATTCAGATTCATGCTGAGAATAAAGATTAGCTGGAAAGCTATGTTTTCAGAGTGCCCAGTAACTGTTGCATATTCATGTGACTTTCAGCGTCACACTCTCAATGTTTGTTAGGCGTGCGAAATGAGGATTGATGCGAGATGTTAACGATGCGTCGCGAAAAAAAGAGCCTTTGAGCGTGGCTTGTTAGCAGCTCATGCTCAAGTTGATGAGCTCATCAACAAGTAGAAAGCTTATGGAGCGGCGCAACTTCAGTCTTGTCGAACTTGTTTTGCACAGTAGCGAGTATTGCCTGAAGGGAAGATTAAACAAAAAAGAATCACCGCTCACTGAAAAACTGAAAATGGCAGTGAAAAAAAAAGAACTGAAAGGTTATTTGAATAAATTCGGCTACAAAATGCCCAGTGATAGCGTCAGGTCATTTGAGGACATCGTTTTCGCTCCGTCATTTATAACTCAAAATGCTTTCATTTTTTTCGTGATGAGAATTTGGTGACTTTGAGAAAAAGAAGTATATGGGGTTTCATTTTTACGAGGGAAGGGTGAAAGTTTGTGTGGCGCGAATCATACGGAACGGCAGTTTGCCTGTGATACCCATTTTTTGTTCGGTGTTGAGTCCTCTAAAAGAAATCTTGCATAGATTAAAGTCTGAGGGGAGCAACGATATTGTTCGACTATTAATGGAACCTTCGAAATCAAACGGCTAGTCTCGTTAACCGAGGTGGTTAATGGCTGTTTTGATATCGAAGTAGTCTAGACCCCCCTCGATTACGAAATGAAGCGACTGATTGCCGCTGCGCAGTAAACATTTCATGTGCTTGATTTATTGCTCTTAAGTTCATTCATCTTTGCGACAATGAACGTTATTGTGAACAAAGGATTTTCTGCAAAGGGAATTTGGCGCTGAGAACTTCATTCACTTCAGAGATGACTCGTGTTCTTTGTTTTTGTGAACAAAATGTTTCAGTTGGAGGATGCATTTCATCGTTTTGGACGTATTCGTAAAGTATGGGTAGCACGCCGCCCACCTGGTTTTGCATTTATCGAATTTGAAGATAGTCGTGATGCTGAGGATGCTGTTCGAGCACTTGACGGAACGTGAGTTCACGGTTCTTCCTCCCATTTTGTCTTCCTTGCATGCTTATTTGATAAAGTGAGTTTGCCATCAAAGGTGAGTCTTTGTGATATTCAGCAATGGGGAGTCACTGTGGAGGTGTACGCGAAATGGTTGAGATGTGGCAGTGAAAATTGAAGCCAACAAGATAGAAATGGAAGCGTTTTCTTGAAACGTCGGCTCTTTCCCTCGAATTCTGCAGCCAACCGTATTTCACTTTTTCCATTATGTTTCATTGTTTTTTCATAGATGTTCTGGCTTCGTCACACTTTTTTCAATTACTGCTAGTGGTCATAGATTTTTTTCAGCGTTGTTTCCTCTTTTCTTCTCCCCTTGGTAATTTGTTACGCAATTGGTAACGTATCTCGCCGTTCTCCTTCCTCCTCGTCCGCAGGTCGTAGCCAACATTTCTTTGCATGATCGGGCCAGGGCTCCTCTGCTGCTTGCCGCGAATTTTATTCACGTTTACGGGCATATTGATTATATGCCTTTCTTAGTTTGATGTCGTCTGAGTTCTCTTTATTTCGCTGGACGCATGTACTGCTTCCTGGCGGTCCGTTGCACAGTACGTAGACTTGCCTTGTGTGATGGGGCTGTAACTTCCCTCTGTAAAAACTTAACTGCATCGTCTGCTCTAGGCTGTCTGATCGGTCCACTCTTTTGCATGAAACAATAAGTCGATGTTTCAGTTGCATAGATTTCATTTATCGTTTTATGTAACGTACTAGGTTGAGTCTGCGAGACTGATAAGTCACAGTGTCAGTTAAAAATGCCAGCATATAACACCATGCCCACGGATTTTTTTAAAGCTAAAGTTTTCGTAGTTGATCCCTAATTCGTGCCTGCCATAATTTTCTTCTTCGGCGAATTATAATCTTCAAGTGTAAGGTTAATGTTCTCTAATCTGTGAAATAGCAACGAATTTCCTCTAACTTCAGCATATTTTCTTCGAAGTCAGTGTATTTTTCTTCACTTCCTGCATTTGCTGATAAATGCGACTATATTGTTTGATGCACGGAAAGAATGCCACCCGCTATCTCATTATTGCCTGTGGCAACTTCATTTATTTTTCCATTTACTTCTGTTCTTTATTTACATACTTGTTCCTATGCTTTCATCGGTTGACTGCTTGCAGACGTATTTGCGGTGTTCGTGCGCGTGTTGAGCTTTCTCACGGTCGAAGGCGCAATGGTGCACCGGACTACGGGGCTTCCCGAGGTGGTCGATTCTCGAGGTATGTTTGATTGAACCATCCTTAGGTGTTAAAGTCTCAGGCTAGAGGAGGGTCGGGTTTCTGCGGTAAGTGATTTGCTTCTATAAGGTATTGCTGAAGCGATAAGCTAATGTGATGAGAAAGGTGCGCCTCCTTAGGTGTTTTGTCGATATTGGTTGAACTAAGCAGTTCGGGTTCTTTTACGTGACTCCATAAACTGAGTACCGTGCAGCTTTTTGAGAGGCATGCGTAATTACTAAGCCTTTATCAAGCCTTTCCCTCTTTTTTGTTTACTTAGGATCGCATCGGCTTGCACACTAAGTCGAAGAGGAAAAGCTATGCAGTTTGTAAGCAGTCGACTTGCCTGGAATGTGATACACTAGCATGTGGTTATTTTGTGACTTTCGAAGTATGGTTTGTATGAAACGTACTGTGCCTAAGTTCGCAACTCCTAGAGCCAACTTACCCTGCCGCAGCTGACATTCACCCATCATTCTTCTGCGGTATCGCCGATTGCTCAGGGTTTGCATTTTATGGCTTGTTATTGGGAGATGGAACGATAGCGAGAGGACTGCAGTGCTTCTTTTCATTTTTCTGCGTTACTTTTATTTTAAGCGTAGCAGAGTTCGAAACGCACACTCATCGTAGCGTTTCTCGTCGAGTATGGTGCTGAGAGAAGTGCTGCAGGAGTTGTTTTGTTTTCTCTCCGTGTGAAGTTGGCATTAATCTTCAGTGGATTACCTGAAATTCTGTTTGAGTTGGACATGCAACGCGCATCATTTCATTGGGGAAACTCATTGCAAGCATAGAGCTTTACTGAGGCAGAGGGATTGAAGTTTGGGGGGGAGGGGGAGGGAGAAATGTGTTGAATTAGAATGCTTATCGTGGGATCCAGTGAGGGCGATAGTTTTTGTTTTAGCGATCGTCCGCATCCCAGCGAATCGCCTCAGCGTGCACGTCTCGTTTCTGCAACAGCTTCCTAACCATATTTCGTCTTGCCCCGCGCCGTTTCCGCCCATCTGAAGTGGGTTTTTTGCTGCCTCTTGGCCGCTTTACATCTGCTTCTTATTGAAGTTTTCTCATTATGCTTGTCGCATCTGACTGCATCGGTTTGCCCGCGATGCTTAACCTTGCTGGCTGTTGTTATAAGTTCATCTTGCTTATCTTGTAAACTGATAGTTGACCAAACGCCAGGTAATTTAACAAGATGACCTTTTTCTGGTCTAAAGAATTACGACCTCGCGATGAGCCGTGAGATCTCTTGTCTTAGTGATGAAGTGTTTCCACCATAGGTTTTATGCATAATAGCTCCAACAAGTTGGATCGTTTTGGATGTTTAAAGCATGAAAATTGATTTGGAGTGCTTTTAAATCGGCTATTGTACCATTTGAATCAGAATGCAGTTGGATAAAAAGTTAAACGATTTTGTTATACTTTAACAAGAGGACTGCGTAAGCGAAGCCTAGTTTTTAGGGCAAGGTGGTTTTGCCTCGTAAAGGAGATTTGAAGTGACGGTGCGATGACCTATTTTACGTTATTGGAAGTTTGTGATGCATGCTGTTGCCGTTCTTGTGAGCGTCACACTGTCACGCTCGTTGCTCACAATGGATATAGAATAACTCTGCAGTGGTGGATATGATTGTTTGGAATGTTTTCTGCTCTAATTTCTGTGAAACATTGTAGTGAGCCAGCCTTATGCTTTGCGTGGATCCAGTTGGGAATTTCGTAGAGGAGTGGTGATCAAAATTGATTGCTTAGCCGCCAATCGAAACTGTTTTTGAAGGTTCGCTTCTTTAGAAGGTATTTTCTTTCGCAGACGAGAACAGTTCCTCTATATGTGCGACGTGCTTAGCTGATATATGCTATCTCACAACATGGAACACTTTGAGGGTTCTGCTTTATAGTGTAGCTTTTATTTTCTAGCGAAAGTCGTTCGTTGTTTATTCTTTCTTAGGAAAGCATAACTTTTCTACAAGGCATGCAAAGTTTCATTTAACGAGTGGTAAATTCATTCTCGCTGAAATCACTGCGCTCTCCCTTTCATGGTTGGTTCCGTTATTCCTTTTTATTGCTTTCTCTCAATTTGTGCATCCTCTGTTTAGAAGTTGATTGTTTTCGGTTTTGGTTATATATGTGTGAGTGATATATGCATGAACGTACCTGCAGTACAGTTTTGCTTTTCGCTTTGGCTAATTGCGTACACACTTGCGCATCCAACTTTCGCTGATGTCAGCATTAGGGCCTAGAAATGGAAACATTTTTAGAGTGAAGGGATGGGGTAAAGCAGAGGAAATATAGAGTACTATGGTTTGAATGAGTGTGAACTTCATTTGTTGCACTTTTAAATAAAACCTCTCAAACAGCGAAATAATGAGTGTTGTTCATAATGGTCGATGTTCCTAAGCAGTATTGTTTCAGCTAATTTAATCTTTTTTCCATCTTTCTCTATACTCATTTAGTGGGTATTGTTGAAAATTTCGTGTTCAATTATTCCATTTCGAAAGTGCAAGGTTACCTCCCCGTTCCCTTTAGCAGCTCATCCGTAGGTACATTTCATAAAACTCCCCGAGGGTCCACGCTTTCCCCTGCCAAATGTTTACCTGTTTCAAAGATTGCTGATTTTTAGGGTTTTAATAAACATTATTTGTGTTTGGGCGTGGGAATGTTGGCTGCTAAAAGTGTTTGAAGCCGGGCTTTCGCTGCTTGCATGTTCGTTCTAGAGTTGGTAACGACAGCATAGTTGAGGAATGTTCAGGGATATGACGCTTTTGTATTTCATTTTAGTATATCTTGACTGGCTGATTCGTGTTATACATAAATAGCCACAGGGTCCATATTTTGCTTCCATCCTGTGGCAAGGCTATAGGGGGAACGCCGGTGTTGAACTGGAAGTGGGAGGGTTCGTAGCATGGAATGCATATTGGTTTGATAAAGAGGATGGGGTGGGAGGGGAACATGTGAATTTGACTCGGGTAAGCTAAAAGTGACGGCGTTCGGTAGCTGCGGGGTTTTGTTTCATATGAATTTGGTTGATACTTGGTTTAATTTTAGCGCACTGCGTCCTCCACTGCGTCACTCTCGTGTCCCTTCCTGCTTCGTTCTACAGCTCTACGCAAAAATGACGCGTCTACACTTCTCGTCGCTATAGCCTCTATTCAGTTCTAATCGGCCGCCCCCTCAGCAACTAAAGCGACCTCCCTTCTGCTCTAAACACTCAGTAATCTTTTTGGGTTCCCCCTTTTTTTCAGACCGCTTTCCACAATTTTTGAGTAACGAGTTCACCCCATTCTTTATTTTATGTTTTTTTGCATTTCGAAGGTAAGATTTAATAGTGGTTTCAGACGCTTTAATAGCAACAGTCGATATAACGTTTATGAGGTGTTTTTGGGAGGGATTTTTCTTACTTTATAAAGAAATTATATTATAAGAATTGGTTCTTGAATTTTTTCGGGGTGAGGTGAGTGTGTTAAAAAGAAGCGGGTTGTTTTCTCATGAGGAAATTGTTTTTGTTGAAGATCATAGGAGTTTGCTTTCGATGTAAGTCATACGACTGCATTGAATATTGCGTATAGGCTTCAGCACCGAATTTCAGCTGAGTGGGCAAGGTTTTAATGTTTATTAACAGGAAAGCGACCTCCTTTTAAGATCAGTATGTGTGATGGTGCTTACTGAGTTCGTTCATTTCAAGTAGGATTTTTCAGCGCTGGAGATGGTGGTGCAGTTCCTGTTCTCTGTTTTTGAGTGCAAATGAAGATATGCCTTTGAAACTCATATATAAATAAGATTTCGGGTATTTAACAAAGGGGGGAGGGGAATGGAGTGGAGGAGAATAGCTCGGCAAGTGTGATTTACTTCGTAGAAAACAGTTATGAGTGGGGTTCGATAATGTGCACTAGCGAGATTTTGTTGCTTAAGATTGTTTACAAGTTCAACACAAATGTACGTATACCTACTTATGATTTTGAGGTCACGTTCACGTTCTCCATATCGCGGTCGCAGCCGTTCTCGCTCGCCTCCTATGCGTGGCTCACCAAGGTACGACGACAAAAGGGAAAGTGCTAGTCCAGTGCGGTGAGTAGCTCTTCTGTGTTACTAATAAGTCAGTTTCCATCTTATATAAGATTTCTGCTCATCAGTTATGCATCTGCTCTCTACTGGACTTAACTGATTTTGTTTCGGAATGGGGCTATTCATCCATAAGTAACACATAATGGGCAATTTTGTTATTTCTTGGGTAATTTCGGAATCGCACTGTGCATCCGTCCTTTAATCTTGAGTAAATTCGACAGTCATTTTTGGCGCTTTCAGGCTTTGCAGCTGATGCCTGTCACTTCAGGTTATTGCGTACCACTGTCTCTGAATTGAACCGTCGGAGAAACACCTTTTTTTTATAACACATAGCTATCCTTCATAACTGTTTTCGACGTTTCACGTAATTTTTTCACGAGGTTTCCCTTTTGATGTCATTTGCCACCACACCACTGAGGTCCTGGTAGACAAATAAGAACGAGAAGCTTACTGTGGTTTGTGAACTTGCAGTCGATACGTTTCGGAGTTGGTGCATATGCATGTGATGCGATATTGTGAGTAAAAATAAATCCTTGTCTGCCAGCGAGTAAAAAATGAATCCCGCAACGTGTAAAGCGAGTAAAAATGAATCCCGCAACGTGTAAAGCTATTGTACTAATGGAATAATTGTGCGGGAATAGGCTGGCTTTTCGCTTACGGATCGCCAATTTTAGGGCATTCGGCGAGTTAGCACGGTAGTGTTCGTCTTCAAAAATATGTAGAGATGCCTTTTTCCGGCGTGACCACAATCTTTTCAACTTTTCAAAGTATATATTCCGTGCTCTTGATGAAAGCAATCTTCGATAAGGCCAACGCGCCTTTTCTTCATTCGTAACTATAGGTTTGTAACGCAGACAACTTTCTGAAGTTTCAATATGTTCGAAGGAGAAAGGGGAAGGTGAGATTGGAGAATGAGTACTCAGAGGCCTCTCTACAAATTATTAGCAAAGGCTGATTTCCTTTGATTCGCAAAGGTTGAGCATCGGTTGCGAAATTTTGGCTCAGGAGAAGGGTGCATTACATACATTTTTGCCAAATTATTTTCAGACTTAATGTTATTCCTATTCTCCTCAGTAATGTAGGATGCTTTCTCCTCCAATTCTGATATTCAGCAGATTTTAATCTATGTACTCCTCAGTTACCTAATTTGTGCAGCTTGAAGTCACAAAATGTCACACTTGTACTGCTCGGTGTATTTCACAACCGTAACCGCTTAGGAACGCAGTCTTTGCGTTGCAAGTTGCATGTAGTGTTGGCGGGCTTAGATGGGAAGTTCCGACACCGATCACCCCCGTGTTTAGCGCTTAACAGCGTGGTGCGTTATGTGAAAGAGGCGTCATGTAGTCGCATGCTGCATTTAGACGAACGTCTACGCAGAAGTGCGATTTTCGACTTAGATTTTCTGATTTTCACTTTCACTACCAACTAGAAGAAGTTCAAATTACTAACGTTTCCAGCAAGGCCTCACGGATATGGGTTTTAGATCCCATCCAGAGGCTACTTAAGTTGCTTCCACTATCTTTTTTCTCCACTTTCGCTTCCATAACTGCAGTAGACATCATCCTGTTTCACTGTGGTAGAACTCGTCGGATCAGGCCCTTGAATATGCGAGGTCGCATGAGGATAACTGCTGGCTCTGTGCATCTGTCAAGAAATGTGTTGCCAGAAACGAAATCAAATCATTGAGTTCCTATCGAAACAACCTTCGGTAAACGTATAGTCATCGCGCTCGAGATGTTAGGACCCAGGGAATTGCAGTCAAAAGTGATGGTTAGAAATTTGAGTCTGTAGGAAGGCCCAGCGAATACACGGCTTTATGAGTGTTTACGTACTGAAGTTTGTGTTGTTGAAAGTCTCCTTGGTTTTCTGTGGTGCGTGAAAAGTGCGCTTATTTCCTTGCCGTCATTCCTTGTTTTTCGGATGTGGAATTTCACCAGCTGCAAGTATGGAATGCTGGTTGAACCACTTGTCATATCCAAAGTTACCGTTGTTCCTTTTTTCAGGAGCAGTCCAGATGTGCGTAGTCGCTCAGGATCACCGATATGAGTGCCCTAGTAGGAGTGGTGGCATGGCGCCGTCGTTTTTACAGAAAGTTCATCGTGCACGCATTGCTGACTACTACTGGATATTGTTTGATTCGTTTTGTGCGTCTCGTTCCATTCGTTACTTGTTTTATGGCGGGTTGCATCTGTTTGCGATCCGACTGGTGTTGGCAGATTTATGCCTCGACCAGTAACTAAGCCATTAATTGCTCCTCTGTTGTGTTCGCAGTTTACAAAGTACCACTATGAACGTCTCGCTGTATCTGCGTTAAACTTGTTTTTAAACGAATCTTTTGTCGGGACTCGTCTTAGCTCACTTTGGAACTTGTCGTAGTGGTTATTTCACGGGGCACGTACTCTCCTCCGAAGCACAATGCACAAACGAAGGACAGCTGATTTTTGTGGCGAGAAATACTTCCCCAATGAAATTAATGAGGGGCAATTGTCAACTTAACCGCGAAGGGTTAGCTGCGCACCTCTCATTCTTCTCATGCGTCAGAAATAATGTTCACAATATGAAAACTTTGTAAGAAGCAGTCTATTTGATGGAATAAAAGCAATGAAAACAACTCCACGAGGCAGTCATCTGGTTCTTCCGCTTCAGGAAAGTGAGTCGTCTCTCAGAGCTAATCATCGAACGGCTTAAGACTGCTACAGGGAAGCGAAACAAAAGACTTCGAGTTGGACCGACCAAGATGTGTTGATCAATTCCAACCCAAGTCGAAAGCAAACAGGGTTATACACAACCCGCAGACAAATGAACCTGAGAACGACTGAGCGGGTACTCATCTCAAGAGTATGGTATAGAAGCACGCAAGAGTGCAAGAACAGGCAAAGCACCACATTGATACCACGTTAGTAAATACACATATGTCGCTGAGGAGCATTTTCCTGAGAACAGTACATCAACGCAACACGAAACTTAAAACATCAAACAAACAAAACTCCGCTCATACGAATTTAGCAGGTTGCCATCTAACACGAATCAACCCGCGAGAACAATTAATTCAACGAAGACGTCAACACCATACAGAATACCGAGATAAAGCAACTCAAAACATGAATAAAGCAGAGGGCTAACAACCCAAAATATTTCTACTCTTCGGTGATAAAGCCTCCTCTCTTCCCCTTTGTACGTCAATCTTCTCGTAGTACGCCTAGCACCACGATTTTGAACAATGCAAGGAACATCGCATTACAGTAAACATCGTTCGGAGAAGCAAAGCACACCTAAAAAACAATGAAAGCAAGGCAGACGGAAATGGTTCCGATAAAAGTGCAGAACCGTCATAAAATCATGAACATTTCAAACGCTCATACAACGCGTTGTAGTCGTCTGTATAAAAAGCAGTACAGCAGCAGCGAGAACGGCATTTGCCAGCACATATTTGCAGATCTAAAGATATTAGTGGTAGTGTCTGCTATGTTTCCCGCTACGAGCAGTTAGCTGCAACCGAACAAGTAACATATGGCTAGACGAAGCAGTAATAACGCATATCACTCGCGCTATGACTTGAACACTTCCATATAGAGCGGCTGAAGTTTGGCGTTTGGTTCGCTTTCAAAAAACTCCGAGAGCAGCTGTTTGTGCTGGCGAGCCACCACTCTAAATGTCTGAAGTGAATCCAATAAACGTTGCAGCGCCTCCTCCGGATGTACCATCTGAAAACGACGCAGTTTTATCTCGACATGCCTCATCACCACTAACGAGAAGAAATAACCATTCTCCTCAGCAAACACGTGCCTTTATTCCTAATAAGGTAGAATTATCGAAGTATTTTCTCATAAGTATGACAGAGATACAAAAGGCATTTGATTGCACGCAATATGAGAATCACATTGAAAATTTTTACTGAGTCCTAGTTCCCTTAAAGTTCTGGGAAAAATTTATCGCCCTCGAGTAGTGAAATGTAGTAACTTTTCACTGCTTTCTTCCATCTCGTCAAAGATCCGCTGTTTCAGAGATACCTACCTAACGATGCCACCGCTGTCAGGAAAAAAGCCGTTTTACGCAGCTCACAAGCAAGAATTAGGATTCCTAATGGTTCGCAGAGTTGGAAGTTTTACGAAACTTGGTCACACTGCATAGAAACTTACTCCTTTACGA
Organism: Parascaris univalens; assembly: GCA_037576465.1. Lineage (NCBI taxonomy): Eukaryota > Metazoa > Nematoda > Chromadorea > Rhabditida > Ascarididae > Parascaris > Parascaris univalens. The sequence goes on along the minus strand of CM075173.1, from coordinate 62,326,785 downwards.
AAAATTAGATCATGTTGTTTTGTGATTACAAACAAGGAAATGGAACTTTTCGTACTCTCCAGTTTTGTCACAGATTTGAAATATTTGATTTAATTTCAGAGCGAATCTGAGAAATCCATTTTAGCTGCAAATACCAACTTCTCACGACCACAAAACCCTTCTTTTATGTAAGAACGCAAAACTGAAGGTGCGCTAGGTAAATTGCAACGTGTAGAGCTGCTCTGTGCTTCTTTATGCATCTGAAGGATGTACACTACGTTCTCACAGGTCGACTTTGGCAGATGAACGTCTATGCAATCTAAATTACGTTGTTCCGATGGAGCAGTGCAATCAATGAACTGGTAAAGCAAGCGCAATTACAAGCGTAGACGAACCTTATAGTAAAACAGACGATGCAAACAACCCTTCAACCGTTGAACTAAGTAGCTCGCACTCGCCGTCCCTTGCATAAGTATCCATGCAGAAAACAGAGCAACTTCGGCAGTAGATAACTGGAACTGTGCCAAGTTGTGCAGACAGCTATGAACCTGTAATGTAACCACACTATTTTAGCACAACACACCAGAGAGCATTCGCTCGTCCAGTGAATGCCGTAAAGCAAAAATCCATATTAAACCAAAAGCGAAATGATATATTCGAATTTGGCTTGAGATGCGAATCGGAAGTATTTGAGGATTATTCTCTCCATTTCGGCTCTTCCTAAACAATGCGCGATATTTCTCTAAACGAGGTCCACCAACTTCACTTGAATCTGCTACTCCCCTCTTTTTCCCTCTCGCGGCCATAACCAAAACTGCGCCAAGGAACGGCCACGACAGCAAATGAAGATTCTTAATAAGGAATCGACGGCAGTAATGCAGATGATATATTAATGTCACTTTGACATAGAATTGACAACCAATGGAAAAAAAAGAGGCGCTCACCGTACGGATGAAAGCAATTAGATGTGGCTCTGTGGTGACAAAAAGTGACATGTGAAAGTTTTGTCCGCTCAACGAGATACTTTGAGCTTTAGCGTCGTAGAAGATGGACGCTGTCACAAGACACATCTCGAACACGTTGTCCTTCAACACCGATATGCGCGTCTTCTCATCGAGCTGGTTGAATTCCTCGAAGAATTTCACAAATCGACACATACTCTCAATCATCTTCGACACTTCTGTTGCGAAAAAATTCCAATAGGCAGCTCGGTCCTACAATCATAATTATAAAAATTCACCCTCTTCTTCCTCTCAACGCTGAGCCTTGCCAGTAGATTACTGCTCGCTTTCTGCTAATCTCATTTCGACACTACAATTCTTTGCATTGGATCTGTAACTTTTGTATTCTTAAACACGTCGCAATAAATTACTTAAGAAGAAATCAAGGGAAACATTTGCAGAATCGCGTATGCAACCGCAGCAACTCGAAACCAATATTTCTTTGATGAAAGTTTTAATAGCCTACCTCCAATTATTTCGAGTTCGGCGAAACGCTACTTGAAAGTTTCTTGCCAACAATACCACCCCTCACCTTCCAAAAATAAATAAACAGAGCAATTTTATTAGCGTCACTTGAAACGACGCTGATCACGAATGAGATCTACCCATAATTAACGACAACGTATCTTCCAATCTATTAAACAAACAAATACTTGTCGGATTTTCTCACCAATTAAAGGAAATTCTCTTATATTTCCCGACGAAAACCCTAAATGTTTTCTTCTTATCAGCATACCAATGACTGTACGACTTTCGAATCACACAGAAGAGATGAACAAACCATGTTTCTAAAGGAACGTTCAAACTCGTCATCGAGAGGATGCGAATTGTTCTTCAACCATATCGATGCAGCATGCGCTGCTTCAAACTCAGTTTTGACCTGCGCGGTGAAGATCTCGTCTTGGGAAAGCACTTCTTGGTGGACACTCAAGTAGGTCGCCTCCTGAGAGGGTATTGCTGCCTGGAAAAACTGCTCTTCCATGACCTCTTTCATCTCTAGTGCGTATTGCACATTATGGGGTTTTTCAACAATATCCAGATAACGGAATGAATGCAGCAACACGTATCTGAATTCAGTATTTAATGAGCAGCAATTTCTAGGAAAGGACATAGTTCAGGAAGCAAACTCTTTATTTTCGACGTAGATGAAGCACTCACGTGGGACGTAAGCTGGCACTGGCAGCGAGCAGTTTTAATGTTCTGATGAAAGCGCAACGGCCACTTCATCCAAGGAAAGAAGGTTACTTCAAATGTCTAATACCCAAATTTTCAACATTTAAACGCTAGCGTCCGTTTATAATTCGATTAAACAGCCTTCTTCCGCCGGAATAACAATGCTAAGTACCACGAAGATGAGCTATCACAATAGAAGAGATGAAATCAGTCGCAGAGGGCAATTAGATTTTCTAAAAACACAACCTGCAATCTTTTATGACTGGGAAGTCTTATGTTGAATTCAAGTGAGATACTTCATAAACGATGGGCCTCTAGGTGGCTCAGGAAATGAAAATCACCAGTACAAATTTTCACTCCTCCCTTTGCAACAACCACCGGGAAGATGAATAATTGCGCGTTCTCGTTAAGAGACTTTGAAGAGAGAAATCTTTCATCTGATACTTCTACTTTTCTCAATATAGAGGCAGAAAAATGGAAAACCTGCTGAGGATGTTCATAGATCGGTTCCTGCTTCAATGAATAGTTAACCGGTGCCACTGCCGCTTCGGCAGCATATTCACTCTTGGCGGCATACTCAACGCTGAACACATTCTCGTGAACACTGCTCGAGACAGTAGGCGATGCACCTGGCGAATAGCTCTCATAACTGGGAGCACGCAACGACGATGACTGACTGCCATCAACAATCGAACGTACCTGCTGCTGAAAGTTTGCATCATTTCACACACGCTAAAAGCTGGTCCACATACAAAATAAGGTCGCACTGCCAAATATCTTTCCGCCTCCTGTTTTGAATGCTTTTCAGTATAAACTCTTGGCCAAATTGTAGGAATTCCACTGAAGCAAGAAATCATCAAAAAGAAACTGTGTTAAACTACAAGTGATAAAATGCAAGCTGAAAAGCTTAAACTAATAAACCCAAATCTGCAAAGACCTGGACGATTTGCGGTCGTCGGTTTCATGATACGTGAGAATGCTTAAGATAGCTTCCACAACGCATGATGACACTTAAGGCAACCACCATGATTCACAGAGACAGTTAGGAATGCTACAGTTGATAAATTTTAATTATGGCGCCACGCCACTCGTTAAATAAAAAGCGCCACTGAGTAAGTAACCTTTTCACGTTGTTTCTTTTGCAGGCGACCAAATTTGACAGAATCGCGGCTCATCCCCAATTCGAGACACTTTTTCAAACGACAGAACTGACACTTGTTACGATTCACTCGATCGATCGTGCATGTCTGACCTCGTGTACAATGGTAGTTCACAATGGCTGACTGGCTTCGTCGGAAAAATCCCTATAAAGAGACAAAAACTGAAACTGCACGGACTAGTTGGTGAGCCAAAACATGTTCAAAGCAATGTGTTAATCGATGTACTTTCTACTTGAAGTTTGACGAGTGGTTGCGAAAATGCTCTGAAGGAGGAGTGGATTTCAACCAAAAAAAAAGAAGAGCACTGCTAACGAAGTGCTAAGAAGCAGTTTAGCTAATGCTATAATAATATGTACGTTCTTAAGTACATATACAGAACATCGAAAGTCGTATTTGTGGCAAGCGAAGTAATGCAAAAATTGACACTGCCGATCAAAACCAAAGACTTCTTCCCGAAAATCTCGAGTTCTTGAGGGATTCAGTTAAAATGAGAGTTAGAGAAAACACCGAGTTTGAAAATTATTCCTTTTTACCTAAGGCATTAGCAGTTCCAAGACACCTCGGCTATTAACAGCGAAAAACTGCAATTCTTCCATACGCAAGTCGTTTCGACAATACATGCAGTTACACCTCCCGCCTACAACTGCCCAGTTTACGTCATTATAAATCGCTCGCAAGGCCGAGCCCACCCACGTCGAAACAACCACATTGATGACGCAACATGCGTGGGCGGATAGCTGAAGTTAGGTCTGACACTGTCCTACCTACCCATATCATGTGGCAATAAGCGAGAAAAGCAAAGCTGGAATTCCATTACACTACATCGCAACTTCCTGTGAACCGCGCTTCTGTTATATATGTATGCTTCCGCCCCTTCCAGGCGACATTCCTGTCCACATTCACTGCACGGCAGAATCGTTTATCGCATTCGATCCTACCGAATTCCTCGAGCACAATTGCATTCCACCAAATTGGCCTTCTCGCACTCCTTCATCTGGACACCTTTTCTATGCGAGTAGCATCGCAGCCGCACAGCTCGAAAAGCTAGGAACGACAAGGAGCTAGGAACGCACTGTTCGACTTCATTTCACTGTTCATGGGAGAAGATCGCGGAATTTCTCGCGGTTTTGCGTGTTCAAAACTCCGCTAATGATAAAAACAACACGCAGAATCTGAAAAGCGCAAATACCAACTTTCAAAAGAGACTAAATATTCAATGAATCTCGTAAAACAGGCTGGAAGTGCCGTTCATAGCAGAATATAACACGTTGCTTGCTCAGTACGTTCTTAGAGACATTTCGGAGGGGTGAATATATAAAGCCGGCGATGACAGCTCCGTTAAGGAATATTATCGCAACAATTACGTTCTCGAAAGGCCCCTTTAAGAAAACCAGCTTCAACCTCAGTATTTCCATCTTGGATTTCGCGAGGAGTCATAAATCACTCCCATGTTTTAATTTCATCAAAGTAGAGCTGCAGTTAATAAATTTCTGGTTGAATGACTGCTTCACACGAACGTTCCGGCGTAACCGCTTTCGAAGCGAGCATCCTGTTAACGAGAAAACTTGTGCGGGAAGCATATGGGAAAATCCTGCATGTAAATTTTGTTCAAACGGATATGGCAAATATCGAAACAATGGAAATATTGAAGATAAATTTCGGTGGACTTTTTGTAAAGGAGTCAATGCGATGAGGATGCAAAACAGCTCCAGCATTCCGCTTATTACATCACATCCTACTCATTCCACATGCTTACTCTGGTCCTCAAGCGAGAGTGATGAGGAGTTTTACCACTTTAGTGATCCGAAAGCATCAAGTTCTAAAAGAATATAAACTGTGATCGCAATACATAAATTGAAAAAACCGCTAGAAAAACACACAAATCTCACTGAACAGCTTCCTTGCTTCAAACGACGAAAAATTATTACGCGAGCTGCTATTTAAATCAGCGAGAGATTAACTGCAAAACGCTCCGAAAATATTTCTATGAATTTCATTTCGCCCTACTTATGTCAGACAAATAACCTTTCTGAAATCTCACTGCGCCACATCAACAGCGAAAAACTGCATTATGTCCACCTGCGCTAGAGTATAAATTAGTAACTTCTGGGACGTTACAAAGTCAATAATGTGATCATTCATTCGCCGGATCTCTTTGAATTCCACGAACAAAAGCAGTAAGCTTCAAGTTTATCCTGACTGCACGTCAGTTGCCAGGCTTTTTTCTATTAAAAGGCTGTACATTGATGTTAAATGAAGATCTTTTCTGAAGCGAAGTGCCGAAACAACCAAATACGGCTACAAGTTGGGAATAGTGCATCAGCTTAAAAATATACCTTGTAGAAATGCATAAGGAAAACTTTAAAATTCACTGTAACTATGGTGGAGCGCGTGTGAAGGGAATAGGAACGCAGAGTATTGAAGAGGATTCCAGTAAGCAAATATTCCATCGCATATTAGTTGAAAAGTTAAATTTGTCATGTCAGTTGAAAGAAAGATGTTGTAAAGTAATGCTTTATCTTCTGCGACTACTACGCAGCACGCAAGGGTTTTCCCCCTCTCTTCAAACATTCAAATGCGGCATAAAACCATTAAGCAATTTCGTTCTACAGGTAGTTAGAATTAGACTGAAGAGAACTTTTTGGGCGTCAATAAACTCGATGGAATCTGACCTCATCTATACAAATAGGCCTTAGAACCGTTACTGCTACAAATTTTGAACATTTGAAGGTATACTGATTTATGAGAATAAGTAAGAATATCAGCAAAAGATCGACCTCGCAAGCATTTTTCGCCTACAGTAAAAAACAAGGCGTTCGACTCCGGTATTTAATTCTTGTTAGGCACAAGGATCGCATAAACTAAACTTCACATCTTGAGGTTCAATGAAGACTGCTCTGAGCGCTTTCAGAGGCAGGCAGCCAGACCAGACGCAAAGTACGCCACAATCAGAACTGCGACTCAACCACACACGGAAATGAATGCGGATTTGATCATTACCATTGAATAAAACAACATTATGCATCAATTTGCTGTACGTCATCGTCAAATTTGCATGTCAGAATCCCCACACAGATAACCAATGCAACAATATACGTCTTCAAAAGAACACGAACTGCAAAGAAAGTCAAATGCTTGCCAACGTAAACATCCACTTACCTTACAACCTTCACACGTTATTACGCCGTAGTGAACGCCCGATGACTTGTCTCCGCACACTTTGCATAGAACGACTTTTACAGGAGCTGAAAATATTTTATAATTTCGGTCAGTGCGACAGTTTTTCATAGAAAAACCGATGAGAAAATAATTATGCTAAAAGAATTTCAACAGAGCTGATCGACGCTGTATGCGGATCTGAAATTTTCTGTGCTCCTGCTCATATCTGATTCGTTTCTATGGGACTTTTCGAACGATGTGATTCCCTATCCTGCAATGCACCTGTGACTGACAACACAGCTGTACATTCAGCTCACCTCCGCATAAATTACAAAAGCTTATATCCATTCCCACTGGATCTACCGCTTTACTCGCTTTTATAAACCTCTCAAAATTCATGCTGGGACAACATATATGCATGAATTAGTGCAACGGAATGTGGAAAGTGAATAGCGGAGGATCTGCTACAGTATTTGAACATGTATATGGCATTAGCTTTAGAATACTCAAGCCTACGGGTCACCAAAAAGCAGAAGACATTCACAGAGTTAACTGCGGATATCAGAAGTCAATTAGGAGTGTTGTTAGACGGTTAATGTAACAGAAGTCGCATATTCAGATTCAACTCCACATGCACTTTGCATGCTCACAAAGCAAAGAGCATGAAATGCCTCATTTAGAGAGGCACAGAGAATGTCGTTTTCTTCTCTAGCAAGTCTGACGTTGCAAACTTTTTGAGATTGTCCACAAAGCGTTGGCAAAAGGAATTTTAGAAAGCCGATGTTGGTTAATCGTTCAGTCGGATAGATTAAAAATTTAATCATTCATGATGCTCTTTCATTGAACATGATGTGTAACAAATGGAATCCTTCTCAGCTTCTGTAAAATTAAAAGCTCGCCAACATTTACAACAAAGCGAGAGTACTTCAGCCTCAAGATGAATCAAAGAAAGATTAAGAAAATTTTCTGCTAAAGCAATCTCATCGGTTTTTTATGCTGTGCTTCAGCTATCTAAAGGGGAACCCCCACTCCGCCGCCTGAGAACACAGCTCGACTTTATGAACGACCGTGGTAAAATATAAGAGTTATGAGTTGGCCACAATCCCTACAAACAGTTAGCAAAAACTGCAAAGGCATAAAGGAGGAGAGGATTTCATTGATGACTGAGTGATGTGGCAGGCTGCAGAATTAGCGCCCATAACCTTCTGCTCGAAACTCCCTCTGTTTTCGGTACAACGTTGCTGACGAATGGGTATTATACGAGAACTGCCGGCACACCACCGTTCCCGATATGTCGCCAGCAATTATGATAGAAATAAAAAACTTTTCTCGTCGTAGGTGGCATGAAGAAGTATTCGTTTGTGCGTCAGACATAACATTAAAGTAACTGTGATAGCCTTTACCACATCGTTTCGTATATTCATTTGTGAGAACAGAAACTCGGTGTTCCTTGAAAGCGAGAAATTCAAATGGTCGGAAAAATTCGGCGAAAATTTATGCATCCGTATGTCTTCATGTCAACTAAAATCAAGTGGCGTCTTCCTCGCCTCATTCCGAATGTCGACGCTCTCAAACTTAAGGGATGACAGATTCTGTTTCAGAGAACCTTTCATAGAAAGTCGCGATTCCCATGTTCACACACATAGTCGCTTCCTCAATCGTTACGTTGTTACGTGCCGGTACACGACCGTACCCGCTATGTCGCTTACGTTTAACTGTCTATTATTATCCTCGCAATGGTCAAATCTTGCTAGCGGTCCACGATGTTGGACGGACCACAAAAATTACGACATGACTGCACAGTGAAGGGATTTCTCACGAAATTCAGAAAAAATGCTCTTTTGGTCGTTCAGACGGCCGGATGAAACAGTGCGTTCGTGTATTCATCATAAATGCGGAAGAGGAGTCATAATGGGCCAAGTTTAAACTCAAATTACCCGAAAAGTGACAATGCGGTTTCCCGAAGAAAAAGGCTAATAAACTGTAAACGAGACTATCGGTTTTCGAAAAATTTTTCAGCAAACCCTGCAAGATTCCTAAGGAGGTATCTGACTCCAATTCGCACTTCATGTGCAGCAAAAACTGAGCACAGTGTTATTCAATCACTGTGAATGACCGCGTTCCAACAATGTTTGCAGGCAAGGGAAACACACAAACGAAGACATAGCAAGCGTTCGCATACTGCAAAACACATGCAGCGAAATTCCCGAAGACGCCATGTCCGAATGGAAGAAAAACTCCAGAAGTGAAATTTTACTCCCTTCCTCTTTGGACTTTGATACTTTTTTCTCCATAGCTTGTGAAGACCAAATAATGGCGCTACTCAAACGATTACGGTAATGTTCTGGTTGTCCTGAAGTCACAAACAGGACATCAGAACTATGGAGAATAACATGACTTCATGTTCATGCGCAATTTGGCACTAGTGACATTCGATAAGTTCGTGGCGTGACGCTTCCCCAGCAATAAAGAGTCGATGGCGTGTTGATTTCTTTACAACGAGATGTGGTAACAAAACGAACAGTGCAACTGAAGGTTTCGGCCCAACTTCTTTAGGACGATGTTCAGTCGCATATCAAAATTCAAAATAAAAACTTTGTGGAACAGAAACAGAACGTTCGCATGTCCCGAAAATTGCCCTGATTTCTCAGGATGATAAAGATGGACACCGATAATGGAGGAGAGAATTTCCCATTCCTTTAATACTCGCCCAGAAGCGTAGAACTACCTTTGCCTCCTACTCATTTTTATATCACACAGTTTATCGCTCTTCACCCTTCCTTTCCCTTCACGACCTAAATCGACAATCCCATTTTTATCTTAGGTTCGCTTATTTCCACAACTTCCTAATTAATGCTCGCAGTACTCAACGAACTTGGACCTCCCGTTTTCATACCTAAAGGGAGTAATTTCACTTCCACTTTCCTGCCTGTTTCCAACCATCATTTCCACCACTTATACTAATCCTAGGTGCGATTTGAACAAAATTAGGCTCACAACTGCGTGGAGTTTGTTGAGTAATCCCTAAGCATTTGCGGCACCAGAAACAAATACACTAAGAATCAAACTCGATATTTGTGTTTGGTGAAATAAATCACGAAAGAAGGTCCTATCAAAACTAGCAGCAATACATAAGCAAAGTAGCCCATTTCTGCTATTCTTGCTCACCGAATGCAGCAACATCTCCGCTTTGTTTATGCAGTAGTTGTAGCGTAATGTTAGCCAACAACATTGTTTATGCAGTATAAGAATAAGAAAATGAAATTCTTTAGCGGCCCACTGAAGGGTAAAAGATTACAAATATGAAGTACCTCACCGCAGAAATACCTCAAATGCTGCCGGAGATTTTGTGCAGGTATGTCTTTCTGAGGAAAGACTGAGTTTTCAATTTACTCGCACATAATTCTCCAAAAAAAGTGGAAACATCATGGTGTGGAGGCTATTCGAGAACAGTGACCACGTGGTGAACGAAACGCTGCTTAATTTTATGAAGGCACCAAGGCGAATAAGCTGAAATTTCAAATAGCGGCCTCTTACTCCTTCAGAAGTTGCTGCTCGCTGCTCACTGTGAAGGCTGCCCTAGATATTAAATTCATGAAATTAATGAACGCAGTTTTTGTTGAGGGAACCACTGAAGTGAAGAAAAGGAAAATGCGAACTTTCATCAGGAACTGTAGAAGTGGCCGCTGAATCCGATTCAGAGGACGCGGAAGACGAAGTGGACGAGAGCGGACCCGAGGTGGTGATCACCCCGACCGCATTACTAGCAGTTGCGAGGGTGAGGGTCGACGTGGGGCCAAGCATCATCGTCTCACGGGGTCAGGTCACCAAAAAGCCGAACGCGCCGATTGCAGCGACGAAGAGCAACGCCTCGACGGGGCCGGGTCAGCACTACTCACAAACCGCTATGATGATGAACGCGTCGCGCATTGCCAAACTCCCCATTCTCGTCGATTTGCTTCGTCTCTCTCTCTCGAATGCCCAGCACCATTCCCGTGGGCGCAGCCCCCACCTTATCTCCGCTTCCCGCGCTTTTGTTTTGCCCCCCGCTTTCGCAGCTCATCGAGAATCGTGTTCGCCTCACGCAGCACAACCAGCGATGCACAAGAACGCTTGTTTTTGGTTGCTTCTGAGCTTGGAAATAGTTCACATTGTGCGCCATCAAAGTGGTCCTCACAACGAAACACCATAACTGGTTATACTGAGCGTAAACAACTTTTTCTGCAGTTAGTTGGGAAAGTGAGATGTTTGTTGTGATAGCATCATTTGGAAGTGTGCACAAATGACAACACATCAATTAAGGTAAATGTTCGATTCGAACAGTGCTGCACAGCACATTTTTCGATGAAGGTTTACTTAGGAAGAGATTACCTTTGAGAGTTCACTACGACTCTCAACTCAGACAACACCGATCAGCAAGAATATTTTCGTATAAATATGAGTTTATTCGATAAAATAATTCACTGTTAGTTCAAATCGAGAAGTGGACTTCCCGTGCTCTTTATTAACAACTGAGTTCTTTGAGGGCAACTCGAAATTAACCTCACTAACGAAAGAAATCGATTACCTCAAAAAATTCATCCACCAGAGTAGAGGAATTCGCCTAAACAAAAAACGATGGAACTCTCTCGTTTATAAACTTTAACAGCTCGAGAACAGCAAACCATAAAAAGTGGACAGCTTGAAGGTCGCTCGGTTTGTGACCGAAGTTCACCAATTGGTTTCTCACTCTACACCGGCTTCTACTGTATGGTAATTAACGATTGCAACATTTGTTCTCTGCAGGAAAGTAAAGTGCATGGCATTTGCATAAGGCTGGATATGAGTCCCACAGACGCAGTAACAGGTCTAGGTTTTTAACTGTCACTTAGCAATATGAACTATGAAATGAGATCCCAAATAATTCTTAGGCAATTCTCAAGTGAAAATCAATCTGCTGTGGTTTTCTGAGAAACAGGATGGGCACAAGACTATCTTGGTGTTGTAAACGTAGAGACCGACGTGCATTTGGGAGGCGGTTGCTTTGTTGTTGTTGTTGTTTTTCTGTTTAAATTCTTGTGTGTGCTCACCTCATGCCCACTTTCAGATGTCATATATGACAAGGTGTCACAGAGAGAAAGAGAAAGGATAGATCCGTTGTTTGACGAGAATTCCGAAGACGACGATAATACCCAAGAAGGGAATACTAGTTGCAACTGCTCCAAGCGATGTTGGTGATGACAACGACGAAGTTATGAACGACTTCAAGTATCAGTGCGGTACGCAGGATGCCCGCACAGTGTGCGTAATAGTATCAAGTGTCGAACACAAAACGCTAGCCGCTCACATACTTTTCCTGCTCTCCCAACATTGTTGTCATAGACTTCCGCGTGATACACAGTTGGCGAGATGTTCTGAATAAGACGCCACTATTGGCACACCTGGCCACTTCCCGCAGTAAGAGGCCACCTTTCTCTGAAGACTGTTGAAACCACTGCTGACAGACTTGTTCTCAGTTCATGCGTACAGCCAGATGCCACCTGAAAGGTCCTCAGGAGTCCCTCAAATCACTAAAGAAAGCGATTTGTTTTGCTGCTGTGGATTCGAAGGTAGTAGTCGATCAACCAGCTATGCTGCCTACATCAGAAAACTGTTGTTGTGGTGTCCACTCTCTGACCAGTGAGCAGTTCGAATCATATCATACAGTTGCGCACTGCTCAAAAAACGGCATAATCTCAGACAAGATGCTTCTTACTTTCTATTTATCCTTGTTGGTTCTTGAGGTCCAGCACAAGCACTGCTACATAAAACACTTCGACTTTGTGGCGGCTACTGTTCCAGATCGTGTTCTTTTGGACATATTGGGCAGAAGCGCGTGTTGAAAATCCTGGTTGCTGCCGTATTAGATGAATTCATTGTGCCATGTTACGCTCAAGTAATCCACTGTTGTAAGCAAATCATCACTTCATTAAAATATTTGAGCACGAGAAGTGAAACTTGTATAATAACCCCTGAAGAAAATTTCATAGAAATTTTAATAAAATATAACAGGAGGGAGCCCGATTCCTAGTTCTAATTATCGTTGTAGGTATGATTTGCCGCCTCACGCTGCACAACATCATTTGCTTATTTTAAGGAAGTTCACATTACAAAAGTTCTCTTTTCTGGATTATTTCTTTTCGGACAAGAAGCAATCAGGATGTCAGCGATCGTTGGCTTTTTTCTCGTAGAAGTACGTTCACAGCTAGGAACCTTCACCTTTCATTTGTCTCGTGCAAAACTCACTTCCTTCTCATACGTCAAGAATAGTGAAATCTGCAAAGAAATCTCTACCCGCGAATAACTAACGAAACAACATAAAATAGGCCGTAAATATCGTCAACAGGAGAAGAAAACTTCTCCCTCATGGCAGCAGCCGAAGTCTCCGCCAATCAATGACGTACTTCATTGCTGGAATTGAAGTGAAGCAGTGCAACCTGTGTTTAGATTTTCATTACGAGTACCTTTCGCACGAAACTGCCTCGATACCAGGGCAGCTGTCACAAAATGCCGCCTCAGCATGACGAGCATCACAAGTAACAAAGAAAAAAGAAGATGCTCTCTTCAAATGTGAGTTGAACAAAGCATCCTATTAAACCGGGATGTGCTGCAACTGCAGGAGAAGATAGCGAAGGCATTCGAAGTGTGGCAGCTGTGTAAAACCTCGTCAGAGATCGCCTATATGGCAGTTGCCTCTCTTTCGAACTCAAGCCAAACACTACACGTCTCAGCTAACAATTAGCCAAGAAAGTAGTGCATTCGCATGATATACACAAAAGTGCTTTTCTCCAACGCTTATGATGACCTATTATAGAAGCGTTTCAGTGTGTAAATAAGAATTTGTTTACTTATTCCAACTTCCCTAAGTGGGAAAACAAAGAAAACATGCAAGTAGAAGCAATATAGAAGAGCGAAACGTTCATGGAGTCAAAATTTCAAGAATATTAGGGCAGCAATAGCGCATGGATCGAAAAGATTCAGTTGGAGTTTGGAGGCTGAAGGAATGGAGGCGTCAACGATATCGGCAGAAAGCAGACGGCAAAATTTGCTCGATCGGGAACTGCCTGACAGGGGAGTTGATGCTGTAGACTGTTTTAGCGAGCTGATACTGATACCCACGCGTATTCCGAGGAAGAGGGGAATAAAATATTGCCGACATTCAGATGCCGGAAAAACCCAACACAATTCTACGATAGACAATTGGGTAAAATTTGAGCCCGCGATATTCCAACGGTGAGAGAACAACGATTTAGAGCTTCGCAATGTAATTTGGCTGGTATGGACTACAAATGCAATAAGGATAGGGTTTCTGAATACTATAAGGGAGTCCGATGTCAGAGATCAAGAAAGAAAGATTGCGCGAGAAGCACAGCGTTCAAAAATGCGATGAAGACCGTTCGATAATGGTCTATAATGTGCGGGGGAAAGCGCAGAGAGTACAGCTTACAATTTTCGACGAATAACTGGAACCTCCAGTAGACTTCACCGTCGATTATAGCTCAGAGAAAAGTGACACCGAATTTGTTTAACAAGCCTAATGTAGTTCTGCAGAGGATGTTTTCATCAAGTATTGGGGTTCGGCATGCTCAAGCTTGGAAGGACTTTTCTAAAGTGTCGCTCGAATAACGGAGAAGTATATCACAGCATTTGGCACGCCATCCACTTCTGGAAAGTGAGTTTTGCAAGTTGCAAGCATAAAGTGAGATGGATGAACAAGTTGTAGGAATGAGTTACAGATGGGGTGAACCCAGCATCCGAACAATTTCCAACAAAGCATTTTTTCTCTCAAGCGACTGGCACAAGGTGAAAGTAGGAACCGTTCCAAATGGGTGCACAGATCCAAAAACTTTCCACGTTTTTTTCAGATTTAATGGATCGACGTGATTTACAACGGAAGACACCATCCTCTGGTGTACATTATGGGCACCACATTTCTTAAATCGTGGTGCGGTGATCGATAGGTTGAAAAAAAGGAACGGACGAACAAGTATGTATGTGGACACAGGAATTCGTATTGCAATGAAGCGCTACAGCCAAGTAAATTTGAGAAGTGCGTAACAATGGCGAATATTCAACAGGGAATTGAGGACATGTGTGTCTTTCAGCTGCCCACTAGAACAGCCGCTCGCATAAATGTTCGGAAAACGATGAACAATGATTAACACTTAGTTTACTTTCTCACACATCCATCTGTCCGCACAAATAGTGGGGGGAAAACCTTTTATTGCCCACACATTACATGCGCTTCAATAAAACTTGCCGTGAATTCTAGTGCATCTCCACACAAGTAGAAAAGGTTCTTGAGACTGGCAGCTGGCGAGCATACAGTGACTTTTTCAAAGGAGCCATCTGAAAGTGAAACAAAATGCCGTAGACAATATCAAAAAAGTTCTTCATTTAGAGTGCATCATCAAACGGGTTATTCAATAAACTAGTAGTAACTCACTTGAGGAATGTTAGGCTCAAACTCACATGTGGAACGAGCTGATATTAATTCATTCCACCGAACACTTCTCGAAGAGGATGAAATTACAATGAATGAAAGTACCACAAAAATTCAAAGAAATTCCACTCAGTGAAATTTGCATTCAGAAAAAACCCACAAATTCGATGGAAAATCTCTGCAATGGAAGTAAAACAATCAGGATCAAATCCAGGCTCGACTGGCTGTCGTACAATATGCTCTAAACTGAATTTTTTGCTATAAGGAAGATAAATTGACTGGATTTAAATCAGCATGCAAAGCTGAGTACGTGACATTTTAGAATGTTATGAAATTATCCGAGAGCTAAAATATCTAAGCGTACTTACGGCTAGTGGGTATTTTCCAAAATCACTGCAGTCATTCAGATTCTTTATTTCTTTGCCATTCATTTAAGAGGAAGTAATTTTCAGGTTTTTCCTCGTTCACAGCTTTTTTAAAGGTTGCAATATGGACGGCGTAAGAAAGCGTTCCATGCTGTTTTGCTCAGTTCCCACGTCAGACCTTCCGCTTTTAGAAAAGTTTCACTTGAACCAGCTAACGAAGTCGACGATCAACTGCACCAACCTGAGATCCTCTTATTTCGTGCGTCAATTCCTTGAGAAGTATTTGTAGGCTTTTGCCCTCAATGACGGTACACTTCGGCATATAAAAATAGAATGTTCATTTTGGAATTCATTTATTTCCCCAGCTTATTTACCCATTCACTGCACCTGTCTATATACCAACTTTCTTCCGTTTTAAGCTTCTATTGCCGCTAGTTGCATCTTATCATCACTGCATGATGCGGTCGAAAACTTCATCTTCTGTAACTGCAAAGAAAATTTCGCTAACTTGAAAGTTGCACAAATACTGGAACTGAGGTAAGAAGGATGTCATGGCTGCTGATCATCGTTTCTTCACTTCGACACCATCATGGGTCTAACAACAACCTGAACGGTGCTCGAAGATATGCACATCCTGTCTTCTCTTTAGTTTTTAAAAAATTCAACCGACCACTATCTGTGATCGAAAGCTGTGCCTTAGAGTTTCTTCCTAGACCTCCTCACTACCTAAGTTGGTAGTGTGCTCGACGACAGTGCGCTACTTCCCTACTCGCAAGCGTACTTCTCGCACATTAATGCGGCATTCGCTGTGACTCCACGTAGCTCCTCAACAGTCGTAGCTCTGAGAATATTTG
Organism: Parascaris univalens; assembly: GCA_037576465.1. Taxonomy (NCBI): domain Eukaryota; kingdom Metazoa; phylum Nematoda; class Chromadorea; order Rhabditida; family Ascarididae; genus Parascaris; species Parascaris univalens. The sequence goes on along the minus strand of CM075173.1, from coordinate 62,310,633 downwards.
ATCAAAAATAACCCATAAAGTAGCCTATTGTATTACCTTGACTGAATGCTCTTTGTTGTATCCCTTGTCGGAAAGTGATTTTTGTTCATCTCTCACCAATATTTCTACACCCCTTTCTCTCATCTCATTTCCCAGCAACAAGCTCGAAGCGCTTTGCTGCCGAATCTCATCAACTTCCAAGGGTAAAATAGCTCCGGACGAATTAACTAGGGGAAGGTGATGCGCAATTCCCTTGGATGCTTCTGCGTTGTATCAACAGCAGTGTTGGGTTTTGTCACGAAAACCAACCTGTAGTGAGTTGTTGCCAATTTGCCTCGGCTCTGTTCGTCCCGATTGCAAATGCCCATTTTAGTGGTTGGGGCGATCGATGATTGGTTTCACGGGGAGTTTAGTGGGGGGGTGGGGAGTGCCTTAACGAAGTAATTATGCAGGTGAGATGTGCTGAAAAGCGTCAACGGGTATATTTTGTTTTGTAAACACAGGTCTGTGTTGGTGTCCGCAAAGGGTGGAATTTGCCAGCGCACCTGGGAACTGTGGAAGTATTGCCGTGCACGATTTTCTCTTTCCCCGCGGGAAGTTGCTCTATCACTCTCACGTCGGGCATTCGAGATAAGCATTCAAGCTATTGGAAATGAATCAGAATGGGGAGTTCTGCTCGACGTGTGTTTAAATTCGCGCCAGTGGCCATGCGTTCGATTACAATAGCAAATGCGGGGATAGATGACTGGTGTTGCTGCAGTTGTATGCCGTTTCGTGGGGAGTGTTCCAACTCGACCGGTTAACTTCCTGCTGGAAGATGTTTGCTTTTTTGCTCGTGCTCTCAATGTTTCCCAGTGATTCTCGTCAAATCGCCTCCGTACTTTCAGTTCGTTAACCTGCAAGGTCCGTGTTCATAACGAGGAGAGGAGTGAAATGGAGGAGCCCGCACCTGGTCGGAAAATTATATGCAGGGAGAATTAGCTTTCATTCCTCCACATCTTTATGCTAAGTTTTATGCCACTAAGCTCATTCTGTCCAGTTCTCTCTCGAGCCAATAAGTGCATTTTCCTCATGAAGAATGCCACGGACGTTTCATTTTTATACATTGCGTTCATTCAACCTACAACGAGGAAAGGCTGAACCCCCTTATGGCTGTAGGGAGCTGCGCCCATTGACATTTTTCAGTTGTTTGGATCCTCTTGAGGATTCCTGCGCTCTTAAAATTGGTTCTTTTTTACGATGAATGAGTGGCGGAAATTTTTTCACAGAAAGCGGCAAGAATTTGCCTTGTGGTATTGTTGCGTTTTGGCATTCTTTCCGAATTCTGTTCGTCTGATTCCACGATTCTGGACCCAAACTCTAGGATTCTATGCTAGTGCTGTAGCAAGTTATTGCGGATGTTATGCTGACCGCCGTTTTGCGTCGTTGGCTCGTTTTAAACAATTTCAGTCGTCGGTTTACTTGCACAAAGGGATATATTTTCCCTGTGCCGGAGTTACTTTCAAATAACCTACTGGTTAATGTGGGAACTCGATTGGCGTTTAGTTTTTTTATTTGTGCAATTTCTCGGAAGTAACTCTCTCTGACACTTGTGCAGGGATCTCTGTATCCTTGCAAACGGAACTCACTGCTCGTGGCGAGCAAAAAAGGTACGGACATGATTTGAGAGCAAATGCAAGAGAGGCGTATGGGAGGAAAAAATGGAGACGTCGAGGGGAGAGAGTGGTAAACTTACAGAGCGGTCGCATTTTATGCCACATTATTGAAAAAAAGGAGAGAAAATGAATTGCGTAAGGCGTTTGTTGCGCATCTTCTACGTGTGATGGAGTGCGTTATATGCAGAACCCATGTGACTGCAGGGTTCCACTGTTCGCATTTCACATTTCGCGATCCTCTTGTCCCACTCCCTCGAGATTATGAAAGTAAGACTGTGTGTTATGCTTTTGGCTTGATTCAGTCTTAGAACCGTTCAGGCCGAAAACTCTAGTCTCTGTCTCCCTTTAATTCCCCCCGCGCATTATGCCGCTGGGTCGAGAGCGCTCCTAGCATGAAGTCAAACGCCAACGGAGGGAGTGCTCTCACTGTTTTCAGCTTCATAAAGCATGGAAAGAAAAAAGAATATATGCGTTAAGTTTTCAAGCAATGAAGCATCTCTGTTAACAGGGATTTACGTTTGGCAGTCAACGGCACACTGCCGATACTTGCCATCCAGCAGGATTTTCCATTGAAATACTGAGTTGATTGCGGCGGGTCTTACCATAAGATCTCAAATAATTTCAGAGAGAGAACTGAATAAAGGTTGGGTCCCGAAGGTCTCGCCCACCGGTCATTCACTGCCACACAAAACAACCATGAGCTGTGCATACATGTTGTACTGTAGCATTCGCAGCGTATGTGCAGTTGCTATATAGAACTCTATAAAAGTGAAAGGTCGGTTTGGTTGGAGGCAAAGTTAGTAGCAATGAGTGCCGCGGTACAAGTGTCGTCAGCAGAAGCGCCAGTGGCCCTCCATGGCGCTCTAGCCTTGTATGAAACAGGTGTTATTTAATACTGACTTCGACGTCGTGGCACTTTGGCCTGTTCATTAAATCACCGCCATGGTTCACATAGCTTCTCCATCTCTGAAACACTGATGAAACAGAAGTGTTTCAGGCCGTCAGTTGCGGGACGTTATTGCTCAACTTAAAATTAGCAGTGTTACTGCAGAAAGAGCCGTGCGGCAAATGCATCTTGCTTGAGCGTACGGATCTAATTAACGCCGGTGCAGGCTGCCGAGTTCTTACATACAACCACTACAGCGATCGCGCTTCTTAACTGAGAAAAGTAAAGAAAAGTTGCCGAAAGGTGTGTGAGCAAAAACACACACCAAGTCATGAGCAGCACAATCATGTACGTATAAGCGTGCGGTATACGTGAGCACCGGTGACATTTAGCACTTTCAAGTGCTGTATTTAAAATAGAAAAAGTTGGTGAGATGCGTAAAAGAATTCCAGGAATTCAGGGTTTTCACTGCTTTATCATAAACCTTATGCTAAATTCTAGTCACTTGAGATTTAAAACAGTTACGAATAGAGGCTTTGCGCGCTAATTGAAAGCGGCCGGCGCAGAGATCGTAAGCTATGACAGAGGAGAATAATTCATCTGGAGAATTTCGGAGAAATTGTTTAGGACTTTTTACCGCAAGACAGTGTCGGATTGGATACCGCTGTATTCTGGAGATTCCAGAGGATACTTAGTGAATAGGGACCTCGAGACGCTTTTCACAGCTCTACACGACGGCGATGTAGTTTTCAGTAGGCTCAGGCTAAGGTGTAAGAAACCTTAGCACAGTAACGTAACTGTTTCAGGTAATCACAATTTTTGCTTTATTTTACTCGTCCTATTTCAGAAATAAGTTGTTATTGCCTAAGTGATAGAAGTTCTGCCTTATACTTCGACTCGTTTATTGCCTCCAACTTTCAGATGTCTTTCTGGCAGAGACGGTCGGCATCCTGTGACAGTTAGGTGGGATTTGTCAGAAAAGTATTATCTTAACAGAGGAGACGGTGTTATGCCTTGATGCGATGGGTGCAGGATTTTCCACTCTTTCTACGACTTCGAATTTCTAGAGAATTTTTGGATCGGAAAACTGGCACAGCAACTGACTGATGTTGGATAATATCGCAAAGCTTGAAGCCACATGAAACGTAATTGATCGAAGTGGATTCAAGAATGATTTTTTATTAAGCCAGCTCCATGCTTGCCGCCTTTCTACTGGAGTTGGGGGCTGTTTTCACCTCGATTTCCTTAGGTGTTAGAGAGACTTTTTAAATGTCAGGAACCAAAATTATCCTACTCGTATTTTTTGTTCTCATTTGCAAAATTTTATAGAACAATTTCAGAGAAGCAGTTTTTTCCTTATAATTTGCTTTATTTTCTTTCTGTTCGAACGGCTTTGTGTTGCTATAAATCGCACGTCACTATAACTGTTGTAAGTTTAAGTTGAAGTTCCTGCTTTGAAGACTAACTCAGAGAAGTAGATTCAAATGTGTTTCTGAGATGTCGTTTCCAAAGCATTGAATTTCTGCATACGGTGGAATTTGTTCGCTCATTATCCACTGTGACTGCTGATGAGTAATATGCGTTTCTAAGACATCGGTCCTTCCCGATGTGAAGATTTCGTCTGGTCCCGAAATGAGTTATCCGCTTCACGTTATCGATTGATTGTGCTCAGTGAAGGCTGTGGGGCGCCTAGTGGCGCTCCTTCATCCGAGGCTGTCAGGGCTGTTTCGCTCGGAGCGGCCCATCAAACGAAGCGAAATGCAATGAGGACCACTACCTCACGTCAATTTATTAAAATCCTGTTGAACAGCAAAATCTCTCAATCGTACCCTTTGTCGTCGAGTGTAGTATAGCATATGCAAGAGATTAATTTATTATATTCACAGCACCTCGTTCTTAGAGGAGTTCAGATCGGCCCTAAATTTTACTTCTGAGCGTTTTAGTGGATGGGAGAATGACAGCGAATATGTTGTTCTCATGGAACGATGTAACTAGAAGAAAGCTTTCTCTCCCCGTCGCGGGCTGTGACTCGAAAGTGTTCAAATTTACAATCTCTCCATGGGATCTGATTCGTGCGTCCAGGTCTTTGCCAGAGTTTTCACATCTTGAGCTTGTTGCTTTTTTCGATTACAATACTCTCGTCAGAGCAGATAATGAGAAGAATTTTTTCAACGTTACTGCGAAATCTGACTCAGGAGCGTTCAATTCGGAAACATATTTCACATCCTTCGTTTTTTTGAGCATGGAATTGCCAGATGGCAAGGTATTACGCATTTGTGGAAATAATGCTCCGAAACATTGCATTCGTCACGGAACTTCGCAACCGAAGGTTCACAAGCGGAGAAGAACTGAATGTGACGTTTCTCTTCGACTAACCAGAGGTGATGAAGCAGCTGAGATCGGCTGCAGTCTCCATGGCTATGGCTATTGAAGCGTAGAGATGTGGAACAGTGCTTTTGGCGTACGACGCTTAAAAATTTCTCTCCTCTGTGTGCACATGATTTAACGAAGCTAAATAGAGAATAACATTATGTCAGATCTTTTTATAGACTCGATAGAGGTGATAATCGGAAGGAATTTCTCCGAAGGCAGTTTCACTTTGCCACCTGCAATCGTCATCATAGACGGCAAATGTTGCTGAGTTGCGTACATCGTAACACGAGCGCTGCGGCGGCACATCGACTATATTCATGTCGAATAGTTCTTTCGGATAATTTTGGATTCTATCGTGAAATTTATCCATAACGCAACTTTTCCACTCACAGCTTAAGATTTAAGTCTTTAGAGAATTGATAGATGTAATTAACGCTGGCTGTGGATGATGCTCTAAGAGTGATTTTATGCGACCTCCATAACAAAGCCGCGATCCATTTTGCGAGTATTTGATGCATCGTTATTAGAGTTTTTAGTAAAAGAAAATAAACGTACAGACGTAATTTATGAGGTTCGCTAAAGGCAGTCACAAAGCAGAACACTGTGACGATGTAATGTTTTAAATACCAAAATTTCCAAAGGTTCAACTTTATTCTGCGGGAATCTCGGTTTTGTTGGCTGAAAATATCGTTGTTGGAAGCAGAAACCATCTTGGGGGACGTCATAAACACGGGTTTAAAAAAAGCTGTGGAATTCGTTGCACATATTCCCGCTTGCTTGGGTTTTAGTTGGAGCAAAAGTGCTAGTCGTTGAACATTGCGCTTATGTTTGATCCTCATCGCGCATCGCAAATGTCGCTCGGTGAGAACTGTGCAGCACCGATCCACCAAGAGAGCTTTTCGGCAGCTCTCAGCAAGTCTGCTGCATCTCCTGCGTATTAGGATCAAATATGATCTGATGTTATGCCATAAAATTTAAAAGAGTCATCATGTCGGGGCTCTGTTGTTGTTTCCTATGTCGGCGACGTATCGTTTGTCTGTGGAATGCATGTCATATGTCGTTTTCTTAGAACTGTATCTCGAATGTAACCGAGGGCACATCGTCCATGTCTAAAGCTGAGTGCGGTTTGTGGGAAGTGTTCATGAGAAGATGGAATTTCATCTAAAAATCCAGCAGGGTTTCTTTTTTTCAAATAACAAAAGTTGCTCCGGGGGAATGCTCAAAAGATTTAAAATAGTTTTTTCCTTTCAACTCTCGAAAGGAGCTCACCACTGTCTCTGTTTGCCCTCCTCTTTCTTTTCCTCACTTGCTCTCGACCATCGATCTCTTTCCTGAGTACGCTAATGAATGGTCTCGTGAGTGGCGCATAACTTTTCATTTGATTGCACTAAAGCGGGCAGGTAAATTGCAGGTGATGGTGGATTGTCCTCACCTCTCGCGGTCAGTCTGCATTGCACAGTTGGACCTCGAGCAATTGAAACGATTTCGTTGTGGGAACGGCGAAGTGCACAAACAGAAGCGATCGTCCAACTCACATAGTAACTCCGCATTGCAGACGCGCAATCTGTTAATACTTAAGAAAAAATATGACGTTTCGTTCGCTGCGTAAGTTGTGTTCTTTTCACTCAGTTCTTCTTCATTATCCACCGTTATATGTTTATAATGACTGAGATAGGTTTACTGCAGAAGTGTACCTTCAAATGCCGCAATCGAGTGGGAGTCATTCTTTGAGGGAGGACTTTGAAGAGAAAATATTCGGATCTTGAAGGAGGGGAAGTTTTTTATTAGCATGGTTACCTCAGATTTATGCACCAAATGCAAAACTGTTGCGAAATTGTTACCACACCTCTACGTTTTGATTTAAAAACGACGATAAGTTACAGGTTCTCCGCCATCCAAATTTACATGACTTTGCTGTGATCGACTTCTGAGCTTCCGAGTTCTGTCTGTTTGCATCTGACGTTGCAGATTCACTACAAGCACATGCAGAAATTGTTTTGCGTTTGCTCCAAGCGGAGTCGCATTTGATTATAACGACTCTCGCTTTCTCTTCCCTCTATTAAATTCCGGTTTTCGCAGTTTCATTCTAGTCATTTTTTTCATGTATAAGGTCTAAAAAATTGAATTCGAGATAAAAAGTCCGAAGCTGCATAATTACCTTCCATACAAGCTTTGTTTGAACAGCATCGACAGAGAGATGAAGGAAAGGTTATCAGGTAACGTGCATCGGAAATTGCATCGCAGCAAATTAAGCAAAGGTTTTTCCGAGAAGTCTTTTTCTGTGGAAGTGATGGAGAGTGTCGAGGCATCTGTGGTTTTTGTAAAGACTTTTTAGGAATTTCTTCAGACTTTTTTGTACTAAAATAAGTTGAAGCTATCCTTAGTCGCTGATTGGGAGATAATTGTTCTTTTTCGAAAAGTCAACTCTATGTTGAATGTATGAATATATGCTCGGATAATATTGCAGAGAGGAGGGTAACTGGAACTGTGTGGAATGTGGCACGTCGCAGTGCCCTTGGCTGTGTCTCTCGTGTGGCCTCATACACTGTGGTCGATACGTCAACCAGGATGGCCTTAAGCATTATAGAACTTACCCCGGTCATTCAATTTGTATGGATTGTCACAGTTACAGCGTTTTTTGGTTAGTTACTCTCCATAACCAGTTTATCCTCACATTAATTATAGCCTTTCATTTATATCGTCTCGAATTTAGGTTTAATGTTCTATTCAGAGAAAAATAATCCAACTGATGCTTTATATGAATTGTTTATCGTTCTTTTAGAAATTCCCAATTGCTGAAATTAGAGTGCTTTCCAGTAAGTGCGAAATTTTAAATGGGCACTTACGGTCACCACGCAAATGCTAGATCGCCTTCAGACATTTCTTAATTAGTAAATGCGCCTATTCGCTGACCGAGGTGACAGACAGGTGTGCCACGAATGGAACGTTTCAACAGTTCCCTTAAAGAAATTACTATAATCGCTGCATAGTACATAGTTGGAACGGCTCAGTGCCAAACTAGCGACAACGAGCATCTCTCCTTCGAGATTCGAATAACACAAAACACCTAAGGCTTACTGTTCATGTTGATGCGAAATGGCAGCTGCCCAGGGGCACATTGCAGATTTTGAAAGTGCAAACTGATGGATAAGATTGGCCGATGATGTTTAAACGCATTTGTGTGTCACCTGCAACTCGACCACTTCAGAGAGTTCAGAAATATAAACTTGAAATTTTCAGTTTGTGTTTCAAGCGTCTGCCATGAGTACCATCGTACTTGATAAGGAATTGTCGCAAATACTAGGTGAATGTCGAAGTTGGTGACGTTGTCTCAGGGTCAATGAGATCTTCCTAAACTATCATATGCATTTATTTCCTTGCTTTATTTAAGCCTGAAAATATGCTGGTCACCAATTCCAATAAAATTTGCAGTTATCAGTGTGATGATTTTGTCGGTTGTGACACCGACGATCACAAAATTGCATCTGTTCGGTCATCACTCGAGTTCTACAATTGCTCTCGGTAATATTCATGGTATATATATATAAAAGTTGAGTCTAAACTATGTGGTGTGGGTATGGAGGATTAACCGCCGAAACATGTTCTGGTGTCTATATGTGATATGGAAAGCAAAAAATGATATATTTTATTTAAATATGTGAATTTTGCATCGAAAGTTGCGGAAATTTATTTAGTTTTGTATAGCTGATTGATGCGGGAAAAAAGCGGATATTTTGACTTCAGATTAGAGCTAGCGAGTGAATCGTGTCTTGCCAGACATTTCTTTCAATTATTCCTACCGCCTCATCGGTCGGTATGAGTGATGGGATTGCAAAAGCCACAATTGTACAAGCTTGTGCTCTATATCACATCACATAACCTGTGATCTGAGGGATTCTTTCCATTGTAGATTTCATCGTTTGTACCAACAAATAATTAAACGGTCTTAATCTTTTTCTTTGCGCATGAATACGGTGACCGGGTGACTAATTGCTACTATGATAGCTGTCGTACAGTGAGAGTTCAGTTAACCGGACATTGTGTTATGCCTCATTTGACTGTTGTCTAAATGGGCATAGGAAACCAATGGGAAGCGGTTTTAGACGAGGCGATAAGCGCTTTATTAGTGGTGTTGCATCGCTAAGGTGATAGGTTTGTGTCATTTTTTAGGTGATCCTTAAATTATTAGAGGTGGGGGGTGGATTTAATTGATGTATTTTTGAGGGGATGGCAAGGGCGATAAACATAGCAACGTATTATCCTACTGTTTTGATTCTGCCGATTCATAGCTTCATGTTTGATCAATAGCATTTCCAGGTCATTGCTACATGCTGTTTACGTTCGTTCATTTATGGTGGTCGCAGGTGAACTTAGTTAGGTGATACTTTTTTTTACAGAACGGAGAAAACCATTGGTGTGAAACTAGATAAAATCTATTCAAGCAGTGTGACAATAGGTGCAGCATAATGGAGTAAAGTAGCAATGAGAATGACGCACGTAAGATACGAAGGGAGCAGAATAAGGCAGCGCTGAGATCCATGTGAGAGACCGTTGGGTTGACAGGTCAGCAGATAACGAAAATTGAAACATTCTATGCGTGGATAAGAGCGAGAGGTGGCTATTCCAGACTTTCACGACAGTGTTCTCGATCCAGTCGAAAACAACGTTCGGCGCATATGTTTCCGTTTCTGTTATCAGATTATCATAATGCAGATTCGGAAGTACGCAACTTTGAAATATCACATGCCGTTTCTTATGATTTTCATCCTGGTAACGCATCCTAACTAAGAATGGATGGCACTGTTATTTAGTGTTTTACTGAAAGCAATCTGCCAAGTTGTGTTGGTTTTTGAAAGTCGCTTGTAATTTTTTCAGTAGCGAAGACCATAGCTATTCTTCGGCGAAGTATGAATCGGTGCCGGAACCTGAAGAAATAATTGAAATCTCGGCGACCGATTCACCTCCAATTTTTTGTGATGATGATGTGGGAGAGGAGCGCCGGAAAGCGGAGCGTGCCAAGCAGACATTCTTCATTGCGGATGAGATCGACACTCTGGAGGTACAAGTCGCTACCGAACAGGATGAGGATTATGAACCCGATGAGGCATCCTGTTCCGAAAATGGCAGGTAATTGAGCTTATTGTTCAGACTTTTTCTCAGTTCATTTTCGAAGTCTTATGCATATAAGTGCAGTGTTTGTCATTCTATGTGCACACTTTTACTAGATTTTTTCATAATATGTTGCGACCACTGATATTTCCAAGTGTTTTTTATTTTGATCATTCATAAAGCAACTTTACTAGCTATGCTATGCATTCTTCCAGCCATAGTTCCCTCAGCAATGTTTGTTCTCATTTCTTCTCCTCGAATACTTTGCAATTGTGAAATTCCATCCTTCGTTTTGCTCTCTCCTTTGAGATGGAAAATTTCTTCGAATACTCTCATTTTTGGTGTTAAATATTCTTATTGACTTCATGGTGCAGTTAAAAAAATCAGCTTATGTTTGTTCATTGCATATGCACGACAACGTTTCTATATGGAAGCATTTTAATGGAAAGTTCATTGAAACAGCGGCCCATTACTGTTCCTTATGCCAACTTGAATAAAATATTTCTAGACAAGGATGGCCTCAGTAAACTTATATTTCTTGAGCTAACTCGGAGATCTTTTAAAGGTTCATTTCAAAAATAATATTTCCATAGTGAGAAGTACTGAAACCTGACTAAGTATTTGCCTTCAAAGGAAATGCTATTAAGTTTAGTGATTTCTTAGTGTTCTATGCTATACAGTTTGCTTAAGCCGGTTCATTCTTTTAGAGCACGTGGAGTTGAATTTCACCTCACATCAAGCGGCGATGAGTGTGCTGAGATGGATGAGACGAAGTCATCTCACGTTCAGAGCAGCCCGCAGATTGGCACTCAAAAAAGCACTCCCCTGTCAACGGTTAATTCGCACATATTGCAGAATGCGTGTGCGTTACCGAATTCTTCAAATGAAAACTTCATAGGCATTCCGAGGACACTAAGGAAACGTAAGAGGAAGGTTTGCCCTCATGATTTATGTTATTGCACAATGGTTTCGCTGCTTTTTATTAGATGAATCACCCGTCTACTTTTGCAAATTCACTATGACAATCCTAAAATATAGGACGCTAGGTTCTCCAGACTTGAGATCTAAAAAGTCTTCGAAGGTAGATTTTAGATGTGCTGATGAAGTATTGTGGCACTCATTCGTGAAAATCTTAAAGGATGGGGAGAGAGGGATGTTCGAATAAAAACAGTGAATATATCTAACGCACTAGTGAGGCTTCGTGTTTTAGAATAAGTCTATCTGGCGTTTATTGAAAATGAAAGTATCATTTAGACGAGCTTATTTATTAATATCATGTAATGATGATCGTTGAATCGATGGACCCCGAATGTCGATATCTCATCACATCTAAACATTTGTTGAGCGTTGTTTGTAGCGTTGAGTGTTATCCATTGAAGTTATCTCTTATGTGATTGCAGTTTTATAAGTGCTGAAGAAATTTATGGAAACTAATAGAATCCGATAAAAACCTTGTAGAAATTGATAAACGTCTGAATTCTTCCAAAGTTGCAAATCATATGGAATACCCTGTGGTGCTAAAAGAGCCACCATTAATTTCGTGCAGTTTGCTTTTCTATTTTCTACTTTCTAGGAGGATCCAGGCCAAGAGTCGACAACGTCGATGCTTTGTATAATGCCCGCTGTGAAGGCGATCACCGTTGAGGAGAAGAAACTGCGAGGGCTGAAAAATCTCGGCAATAGTTGCTTCATGAACTCTGTACTTCAGGCGCTGAAGTGAGTTTGATCCGTAACACTTTCGTGTGACTGTTTCTTTGCCTCCCTCTTCCCATCCTCTCACATTTTGCATTTTTCTGTGCAGGATATTCTTGTCGGAAGTTCTGCTAACTTTTCACGATATATCTTGCCAGCCCATATTGTCTACGCGACATTCCTCCCAGATTATAGTGGTGGAGGGAGGAGTGCTGGGGAGAAGAAAGCAAATGATCTCCATTCATGATCATGAAGTGCTTATGTTGAATGATACATAGATTTTTCACGTTGGTTGATATAATAATACACCCTATCGGCATGAATGTATGAAATTTACTTTCAGATATCAATAAACTGCAGAATTCAAATAGGAAAAATGTCGTAGGTGTTAGTGGCGTCAGTGAATGCTGAAGTTGACTGTGAACATGAGAGTTGCCTTGAAAACAATATGGACTTATGTTTAAAGAGTCTCTTATCAAAATATATACGGGTACAGCCTTTTCAGTGGTGCTAACATCAAGCTATGATGCGGATTAGGTAAACTTATTTGAAAACATATGCTGTTATGTTTTTTTCATGGATTATTTCATGTAATCATATCATTATTTTTATTGTGGCTGCGTATTACATTCTGATCGGCGCTACTATGCGATAATGACTGCAAAAAACTATTGGACTCTATATAGGCACACAAATTATAATAGAGTAATGCGTTCCCACTGGATCACGCCCACCATCCAGCGCAGATGTGTAGGTGAATCTCGAGTAGGTTTATTTTCTCTCAATAGGCAGGGAAAATTTGTGAGACGGAGTGTAGAAAATGTCGAAAAGAGCAGTTATTCTGTGTTGTGCTCTGCACTAACTGTTATCCATTAACATAGGGTGAGATGTTTTTTTTTGCAGTTCGGTTCAGATGTTTCGTTATTTTATTTGTTCTTTACCACCACTTGAAGTCGACGATGTTGTTGGTGGTGGTGTTGAAACGCGTACTCCACGATATAATACTCGTAGCTCTATGCCGTTATTGACGGCAGATAAACGTTCGGCACAAGCGTACGTCGTTTTATTAATTTATTCATTTTACTGCTTGTATGTGTGCATCTACGATGTGTCTTTGATTCGACAGGTCAAAAGACCGTGCATCGAAAGGTGTGAAGAATGATATGCCATTTTTGTGAGAGGAAGCGGGAAAACGAAAACTTTGGTTAGCAGGTACCGGAGATGAAATTAAGCCGAAATCGCATCGGTGCTTTGCAGAGTGGATTCTTCTATTGGGAATGTAATTCTAAAAAAATATAGAGGAACACAGTGCTGTGTGATATTGAGGGACTACCGGAGGAAGTGTTGATAATTCGTGTCCTGTGCAAATTTCGTCGAGGAAGTGCTGAGTATGACAAACGCCAGCATAGCACTTGATGTCATTTCCTAATAATGCCGTTTTTAATTACTAAGGAGAACCATTTATTAGGTTGGCAAAGTTAGATGTACCACAATATTGAAGAAATTTAGTTATGTTTTCTTATCTCCCTTTGTGTCACATTGCCTCGTCGCCTTATGAAACGTTCGAATTCTTACTGAGGCGCTGTGTCAGACTGCATGGATGTTTCATTCGTGATTCAGGTATATCCATCTGGTAGTAGATCATATTTCTAAGTATCAGAGTGAACTGAATCTACTGATAAGTTTCTCTACATCGACAGATTAGTGCATCTAATTTATTCGTTTTTATTTTCATTTTTCGTTTCATATCACTTCCCTTTACTGACATCTTTTGAGGGTTTTTAGTAACGTTTTATTTATATGCTGGTCGTTGTTGAGTCGAAAAAGATGCATTTCGTATATGTTTGCAGATTTAGTGATGAGATTATTCAGACACCTTAATGAATGTTCTTATAACAGAACACTGCCTAAGTTTTGTCTCAACAATCAAAAACGGGTCGACAGAGATTCGCTTAGTGGCAAAACTGCCGTTTTTGTGCCTCGAAGATAAACTAAAGTTTGCAATTTTGCCAGCCACTATTTTCTCCTCGGGCAGAAATTCCTTGAATATTGTCCTGAGAAGTGCATTTTTCCCGAATAAATCCCTTTATACATTTTCATCTTTGTTTGTAAACAGGAGAAAAACTGTCAGTTTCTAGTAGTTCTTGTTATCTGTGAATGTGGAGGATTTATTTTCCTATTGGTTCTCCTCTGGACTGAGCAGTAAGTCACTGATACGAATTATGCTTTGTATTGATTTCCATGGACGTTGAACTGTGTTCGTTTTCTAGTGACATTCGATAAGCTGCGGCACAAGTATTGTTTCCATCACAGAGAAGTTTTATGTTCAATTTTCATTCACGGTGCACCCTCGAGGCATTTTTCCAAGGATTTATGGGAGGGAGACCAGCTGTAATGGAGGAACGATCCGACTTATGTGTTTTAATTTTTGATCCGAGTTCGTTTGAGATTATGAGCTGTACAACTCTAAAAGCCGTAAATTTGGTAATGCAGTTGAAGCTCTGTGTGAAGAACCCTGTTTCGGTACATATTTGCAGCTGTGGTATTCGGTGAAGATGCTTAAATGTGTGCATTCTTGGGGGCATGAAAGCGCGCAATTGCATTTGTAGTGAGTGGTTTGTTCAAGCAGTTGCTGGCAGGGCATGTTAGTAATTTGCAGTATGCTTGTGAGGGAATGTTAGCGATACGTTCAGAAGTGAAACAGAAACATCATTAAGGGCGATGAACTCCTTAAAAGGTGTACACCTCCATCATTGCTTTTGATAATTAATTAAATTGTTCCTTATAACCCGGACCTGAAAGTGAAGCGATATTTTCGTTGGTAGTGCTGCCAACCGAAATACTGATACCCTGGAGGACGCAGTGGTAGTGCTTGACGAATGAAGGTTCGTTGCTTCATTGTGGGATCGAGTTTTATCATGTTGTGTTTGCATACTGTGTGTGTTTCATTGTTTGGTACAATGTCTGTGGCAAGTTAACCGCCGCTTCGTGTCCGGAAAACCATTAGGACCCGAAGAAAGTGACGCTTTTGCACGTATTGCGCGTTTGAAACAGGTTCAAATAGTATGTGGCTGGAAGAAGAACTTTATCTAGGTGAGTGCCATAAACAGGGGATGTTTTATGAGTGCTAACCGCGTTTTGATCAAACAAGATATTAGTTGATCGGCGTTTGTGAAATGCATTGAAAATATTTCATGAACCGATGTTTAATTAACTAGTCTAGTCGTTCCACAGCTGGGGTCTTCGCTGAAACAGCGTGGACTTTCGAACATAAAGGAGATTGTAAGGTTCAATAATTATACATGGCACGTCTCAACTATGATGGAAATGTGGACGGGTACTTTCCTTCTGAAATCAAGTTACTGCTGCACAGTGTGGGTTATGCTCTGGCAAGTTAATTCACTCCGCAAAAGTGGAGCGTCATTTCAATGCACCATGCAGCTGGAGTATAGATGACGTGAGAACGTCGATATGTGTGCATCAATGAAAACTCACAAGATGCGTCGTCTCAATAGTAGCAGAGTGGGTATCCGTTGTCAGCTTATGCCTTAAAATCCAATAGTTGGGAACGATAGAGCGAAAGGACAAGTCAGCTGCACTCAAAGAATAACGAACGTCTAACGTCCTCACGACGTTCTAGCATGAGCTTCTTCACTGGTAGGCGCAAATCGATTTGCGAGCAATTCGTTGGTGGGGGATGGATGGATGTAAGTTGCTAGCTGTTAGCTGTGTGGATCACGCTCTTTGTCTGCTTCTCGTTTTTGACGGCTTCTCTTTGCCCGTTGGGTTGGTTGTCGTCTCTAACGAGTGACGCCGTGAGGCGCATTTTAATAGCACTTCGTTGCTTCGTTCACCACCGAACGCCATTTTGCACACAGCTGTTCTCACGGGGTATGAGCTTTTTTCCCTTTATTTGTATACTTCAATCGCTTCACCGATCCATCTGCAGTAGCGTTCCTCCTTCTCGTTATTTCGATTTGGCGAGACTGCTTTTCCTCAATTTGAGAATTTTTCAGTGGCTGCATTTTTCAGGAGAACGGATTGATGCCCCGAATCTTCACTTTTCGAGGACGATAGTATTCTCTGTAGGTGTTATTTAGTCGAGCAGTGTGCTTCTCTTGCTTTTCGTCGCCGTCCTTCGTCATAGTACAAGATTCCACATCCACCATCTCTGTTTTATACAGTTTAGTGCTTTTAAAGTGCTGTCTGTATAAGCTGAGGATAAGTTGGGAAAAGTGTCATTGTCTTATGATCAATTTCAATGACATTGTCTAAGGGGAGGTGGGTGGCGGTACGTACAAACGAATGAATTGCAAGGCGAGCGAGTTTTTCGTTCTCAAATTTTTTTGTTGAGTCACTTCAGTTTTTCCGTTACTTTTATTTTCAGGCAAGTTTGGTACATGTTGCAGTTCCCCAAATTCCATTTTTTCCTCCATTTTGAACGGGGATGTGCTGATTTGTGCTGTTAGTTGGAAGAATAAGTGCTGCGGTCTCTCACTTTGAGAGTAAAAAGTGGGCGAACGACTGTTGAATTGTAGTGAAGACATAACTGCATGTCATCCATTGCATTTCTTCGTCGTAAATCGAAATGCATCGACGATATTGGCTTTTGCATCGGTTCGTCTTTGAAAGCGAATATGTTTGCAAGGAAAGGGGGAGGTCGTGCGATTTGGTTGTAGAGCAGCTTGCTTTGGCACACATCGATAGATTTCATCGTTTGTTGCAAAGTTGGGGATCATCAGCCGGGAAATTGGTTTCTCGTCTCGTGTTTTTTCGGCCATTATGTTCGCCTCAAAGTGAGTGATGTCGATATTCTGTCTGAGGCAACTGCTGGTCATACTAGTGTGGCTTCTGCGGATCTCGTTTATTGCACGACCATGAAAGCAAAAAAATTCTTTCGTTTTGCCCGATGGTACATCGGAAATTATTCCAATTTGATGGCTTTCAACTATGCATAGAAGAATGAGCGCTAGACTCGATGTCGTTTTTGTCTCTTTCCCTTACTAAGGCTTCAGTTCCTGAATTAGTCCAAGTTTTTGAACTTGTCTTCGCTGAGGAGCTTATTTTTCCTTCCAGCATTTTAGGTGGCATTGATTTTTTACTGTATACATTATATGTCGTCAAACAAAGAATCTATCGTAGGATACGCACGTTTACCTATATGTGATAGTGGTGTTCGTAATGTGTATATATACTATACACTTGTATGCATGTCTCTGTGCGGGTATCGTATTGAGTGGCTAAAACATCCCCTCAACGTATTCAGAAACGTTTGCTTGCTACATATTGAGAGTGTTTTCGATGTAACAATAAAATAGTCGGTTTACGTTTATGCAGCTAAGAGTAAGCCATAGGAAACGTTATGTGAATCTGTAGGTTTACAGCGCTATAGGACCATTAAACTTCAACAGCCTTAGGAAAGCATTGAAGTTCCTCTCGACTAATGAAAAATGATGCGTAGATCTTCTTCTGTACATCTCATAAAGATTTAGTTTTGCTAAAATTGCACTCGTTTTGCTTAATCAGGAGTTCCTTTTCGTTGGTGGAAACCGCAGTCATTCTTCAGAACTGTGAATCGACTCATTAGGGAAGTGTAGTCGCTCTCGAAGGCCACGCTGGTTGTAGCAGATTCGGTATGCACCTCAAAGTCAGCATATTTCATTTGGAAGTTGATGTCGCACTTTCTTTACCTTGCTTACCGCTTTTCGTCCAGCGCAGACAACGCGTTCATCGAGACGGTGGAGGAAGAAGTTGTGCCTTTTTTTTGTTTCGATTCTACGTTAGCTATCAACGGGTCAAGTATATCGAATTTGAAGATTCACAATTATTTTTCACTGCTCTCAGAGTCATGAGGAATCTCTATTAGAGCAAACCGACTTCTAGAGCATTTTCTGCCGCAGACGGCCATCAACAATTCAGCGTTCCGCGGTTACAGTTTTTGTTTTAGCTTCATCTCGGAAGAGCTCAGGAAAACTCTAAATGAGATTGGCAGTGGCACCGGTGCGTGTGGAGGTGCGGTTAATGCGTTTGGACCTGAGGGATTGTTGATGGAATTCTGCAAGGTCGCACCACGTTTCAGGTGCCTCTCTTTGCTTTTGCTTTCATGTTTCGTTTATAAGTTTTATCTTCTTAAGTAAGCAGTGGTGTGATGCAGGAAGGATGGACGATATGGAGAAGGCAGTGATGAGGAAACTGAAAAGCCATCCAAAGCTGTAGAAGGAAGTGGGTGTTGTTGTTACTCGCAAATCACCTTGTGATTTTTATGGATTCATCCTAGAATTGGTTACACAAGTAGGTCTTAGAGATCTCGACTATGCATCATGTGCTGTTATAGAAATATGGGAATTTCTGTTGCGAGTGGTCGTTCAGCAGTGCTCCCAATATCTTTCACGCAGCTTTTCTTAACATTTTATAATTTAATACTCAGTTTTTCGTGGAATTGTAAAGTCCGCCTTTGCTGACCTTCGTGGCGTTTCCGCTGGAATGCTGTTCGGCTGATATGCTGCAACAAAGTTTTTCATTCTGCTATATTATCTTACACTGTGCAGTCAACATATTCTGCAGCATTAGTAGCGAACCATTAATGAAGTCTGTGAGAATGTTGAGGCAATAAATGAGAGCAAAAAAGCGTTGATACTGCGCCGTCCAGTGATGTGCAAAAGCGGAAAGAAACTGAAAATGAACGAAGGAAGTGAGAAACGATATTCACGAAAGCGTTGGCGGGAGGGCTATTTAACGAGTGAGGTTTGAGGAGAGATCGAAGCATCAGAAACTTTGAAATTTTTGCTTTAACGGCACTTTTGAGAAGAATGTTCCAAGTGAGCGCAGAACGGCAATGAAAACCATATGAAATGTTGTCTGCGGTACGTTCTTTTCTGAGCGGTTGGCAGTGTTTTCAACTTCATTGATATTCGAACACAATTGGACTTTAGAAAAGAGATTTTGAGCAAATTGCTTTTGGACATCTTTGAGCAGTAGGAAATTGCAAACGAGATGAGGAGACCACACAAGAGAGCAGCAATCCAGATTGGCAGACTGTACGCCATCATAGCCTCACGCTAATTTTCGAGAGATCTATGCAGCAACGCATGGTGAATGCAGTTTTGCCATCGCTTTTGCGCAAATAAAGCGCCGAACCAGTTGTGACAGTGAGATCATATATGCCATCAAATGTAATGGCTATTAAGCCAAAAGAAGCACTTATGTTGATGGCTTTTGTGAATAGGGCATTTATCATGAGAAATGTGAAGTTGCCATAGATTTTTTTAACTGTCCGAATCGATCGAGTTTGTCCTTTCAAATCATCAGTTGGATCATTTGATGGTTGATAAATATTAGAGTCGTTTGTAGAGAGGATGAAATTGATTTGCCTCTTACGATGAAAAGACTACCTTCTGGTAAACGCCTTCCTATCGGATGCAGTGCCTTAATGGAATGTTCGTTGGCGCAGAAATCGCCCTATGCCTTTCAGCATTAGGCAGACACTCGTAATCTTCTTTATTTTTGAAGTAACTTTTCATGACAAACGAAGCGAAGAACTTTGGTATAGTGGGCGTGAACGATATCAGCTTGAACTTTCAGGGGATTCCAGCAGCATGACGCGCACGAGTTTTTGCGCTGCCTTCTCGACAGGATGCATGTGGAGTTGAAAAGTTGTCGTATACCTGATTGGTTGTTGTCGGAGATTTGCGATGGCGGTGTGAGACTTGGTACTAGGTCTCACTTCCTCACGAGTAAGCGCAGAAGCAGGTAAGCGGCATCCTTTTCGCTAGTCTTACGCTTCCGATTCGCTCAAGAATAGTCTATTAAATCACTGCAAGAGGGTCATACTTGTTCAGCATACCACTTCGAAATCAAATGGCCACCATTCGTCCTTATAGTCGCTTGATTACAGGACATACTCACTTCTTGTAACGTTGTCTGTTTCACGACTAGTTTGAATTTCAGGTGGACTAGATCGATGCCCTTATTTATTGAATACGAGGGTGGATGAATGTTTCGCTCGAAAATAGTGTGGCATTTTGATTTGCCGGAACGGTCGAAACCACTGCTAAGATTTTGTAGTCTGCAGCTTCTTGTTGTTATGGGGGATTTATGGTATAGCCGAGAACAAGGATATCTCATGTCAAGACGTCAAGAGGATTTCCTGGGCATATAAAGAGAAGCGAAAAAGTTGGTGAAGGTGTAGCCAGAGAGCAGATAGGCGCAAAGCGTTTCGGAAAGTGAATTTTTTTTTTTTGCAGTTTGCAGAGGGTTATTTTCCCTTTACATCTTCTATTTTATTTCGCGTGAAGTGTTTAGCATATTTTAGAATGTCTGGTTGTGAGAAGGCGTGCGCTATATCGGCAATGTTTGAGGGCACTCTGCAGAGTCAGGTGACATGTCTCTCGTGCAGTGCTTGTAGCAACAAACATGACCCCTTCCTTGGTGAGTTGACCTTCCATCACTTCTTTCCCTACAGATCATGTTCTGTTTCATTGACGAGTGCCTACCAACGCTATATGAAGAATTTAATCGTTTACTTCTTTCGTGATGAATACTTTCGTTGAATTCAAATGCAGTATGCTGGCAGTTTTAGAGCTTCTTAGAAGTTATGCGGGTTTCGATTAAATGAAACACTTCCTTTAAGTACTAGGTAAAGTGCTGTGTTCAATGCAGACTCTAGATTAACACTTTTCAGCTTCATTTTTTTCAGTTTTTGAAGTAAGAATTCGAATGTTAGATTATAAGCTTTCGATTTGTTACAGGAATCGAAAAATGCTCATTTCATGGTGGGAGGGGGAGGGGGTGGAAGGGGTTGTGAATTGTTGAGACTACGTGAGTTGTGAGAGGCTAATTTGTGGCTCTGCTTCATTTTTATGTGGTTGCTAACACATAAATGAGAACTCCTTACTGAGAATGAGTGAAATTGTAAGTTAGTGTAGCTTTCTTAGCATAATGGGACGAAACGTCCGCAATAGATTATTTTGGATCGCTCATCGTGCATTCACTATTAGTCAGCTTGGGATCGATGCATTACGAACAATGCGAAAAGCCAGGGTGCGTCTTTTAGATGAAGAATCTCTTCGTCACTACTTCAATGGAGTTCTGTTTGAAACTCCTGTAGTTGTGACCTCTTGAACGCATTAGTAGCTCTGCCATTTGAAGATCTTTCTTTGGATATCTATGTGCCATCGAGTGGATCTCGTGCGGGAACGGTGCGATTAGTGGATTGTATGCGGCGTTTTTTCGCCAAGGAGGAGCTCGATAGCCGTGAGCAATACACGTGCAACAATTGTGAGGAGAAGAGACCCTCGACGAAACAGCTCTTCGTTAAGACACTTCCCAATGTATGTTTAGAGAGAGGCTTCCAGTTTGGTTCATCGACGAGTACATGCTAATGTTTTTTATTTGCAGCGATATGTTGATTTCCTTTCCCATATGACGCGAGAAATTTTTTGTCTCATGAAAAATTTGGTGTTCGGTATTGGAAAATGTTCGTTTGAAAGGTAAATTTCGCGGATTATGCCATTAGGCGGAGGGACTCTCTGACAGCGCGTTGTGGTGGGCGCAATCCAACGATGCTTTATAGCCATGGTTTTTTTTCATTCAGATTTATATTGGTGGTTTGTTGCCAAGCGCCATGCTTATCAGCGCCGTCTATCACTGCTTCTGTTAAACGAAGGTTGTGGAATATAGCCGTGCACTAAATTTTTTCAGCCACTTAAAGGAATTGGAGCAGTCGACAAATGCTTTTTGACTCTGCAGTTGTATAGTGTAGAGCTGACTAAGTTAGCAGACAGAGAGTAAAGTACCGCATAACTTTCTTATTACTCGGAGCTACGGTTAACATGACAGCACTACTCGTCCTCATGTTTCATCTGTATTTTCTAAACATTCTCTAATTTGATGCGTTTATTGCAGATCTTATGTTTGCATCTGAAACGCTTTCGGTGGTCGAACTCATCGCATAGGGGCAAGCTGGACAACATGGTGGATTTTCCACTCACCGCTCTTGACATGAAAAGCTTCATGATTCATGAAGTAAGTCATTATCTTTCTTTATTGTTACTTTTGTTGAAGTGTGTATTGCATTGTTGTATTAAATTAGTCATCATCCCATCTATCGGTATTTATTCGTCATCATGAGTGGAGAGGGCTTTTTTCTCTCATGGGACAACGTTGTACATTCCACCTGAAAGTCCATTTGTTACGTTCGCAAACAAAATGTGCTTCATTTCGCCTGTGTATGGGATCAGCACGCTTGAGAACTGACGACCACAATTTTTGTTTCGCAGCGGTGAAAGGCAACTTGCCTAGGGCTATACACCTTGTTCTGAAATTGTCGTTTTAATCTGATGAAGTACTGTATGCATATAAAGGTATTGTTAGCAGGAGCGCGATGCTGCGGTAACAAATTCTACCAGCGATTCCGGCAGCATGACGACTGAGAGGCGTTCCAACAGGTATGTGATTTCTTTTTTCACCTGCAGTGGAAGCTGGTTTTGGGTGCAGTGCTGCACCTTTTCATTTGCATTTGTGCACTTTCAGTGCCTTTCTTTTCTGTTGAATTGAGTAATATCTAAGTTAGATCACTTTCAACTTAAGCCAATTTTACCGTCGATTCAGTTTTGCTAGGGGCATAATATTGCATATCGTCATCTCCTCCAGTATGCCCATCTGAAATAAGAATGAAATCTCTTAGCGTTTAAAACAAACCCATCATAATGATACAAAGTGGTATAACCGCTTTTCCAATTCGGTCGTGGATCAATTTGTTCGTTTATGTTTATTTTCGAAATTCCTCTTCGATTTCGTTTTGTTGCCGAAGATATGGGAGGTGTTTGACAAAGATGCTGGCTCCCGTCGTCGGAAAAAGTAATGACACTTTTCTTCTGGCTTTTCGTCTTCTTTTTAATTCACTACACAATTGAAAGGCAAATGAGCGTAGGCTAGCAAAAAAAACATTTGCGTGAATCCTCATCCTAACACTTAACCTCTGAGGGGTTCGATGGATTCAAACATAGAAATTTGACGGAGTGAAAGATCTACGGATCATTTGAAGGGTGTTGTGAGTAAAGTAAACACTATTTGATAGCGGCTTTGTGAATTGCTTCTCCATTTGACTTTCGGAGTGTTTATACCGATGTCAGTTGTTAAGTTGTTCGTCGTGCTTATCTTCGAATGGAAGCAACGATGATTGCAACACGATCTATGATCTTTCGTCGTTGGTAGTTCATCATGGATCTGGGTAAGGCTGCCACCTTCATTCTGAGCGTAGTTTTTTGCCCATATTGCAGTTCGAATTCGTTAGTTCCAACTTCTGCGTCATAATTTCTTTGAGAAATCCTAAGTTGAAAAAAGTCTTTTTGAGCATATGGAAAAGGGGGGGTGGGGTCGGTGATGAAGGCCACTACGAATTCTTTGATGATGTTACTGCTGATTTTGACGTTTTATCCGATGAATAACAATTTTAACAGCATATCGCCGGCAGGTGTGCTTCTTAGCCACTGAGTGAGGAGTATTTGCAGTGTAAGTTCCGGTCACTATACTTGTTACGGTCGGCATGGGAACCACTGGTACCATTTCAACGACAGTTCGGTGAAGTCGTGTTCAGAGCAGTCTGTTGCCAAGCAGAAAGCCTATATATTATTCTACATGCGCAGAAATCGTCTATAGCGAGTTTAGCAAATGCCAATTGTTCGTCACGATTTCGGATGTCACCGAGCACGACGTTGAGTGACGTCGGTCTGCGGTTGTTCTTTTTTCGTTGTTGTTCTAACTGGCATTTAATTCTCCTAACGTTCTCCAAAAAGAACTCCTCTTGTCTTTGTTCGTTTTCTTGGAATATCCCAAAAGAGTATCTTCAGGCTTAGATGCTTAGCAGCGTGCTACAGAAAATTTCAAAACTTCTTTATGAGGTACTTATGCAACGGCCTTGTGGGTTGCCTCTGAACGGTTGTTTTCTTTTTTAAGGAAGAATTCGGATATTTCTGAGCTCTTTCTTTTTTTGCTGAAGTTCTTTAGGTAAGCATCTTTTCTGGTTTACATTTCGTGACGATTTACCTAAACGTCATTGCAGAGTCTCATTAGTCGACTGAAGTGTGCACTTTTGCATACAGCTGCGCTAATGCGTACGATAATCCGAGAAAAGTTTCGTTGTTTTTACTGCTGCAGCTCTGAGCCGTGAGAGAGACCATCCTCGTGGTGCTTGTTGCATTCAGCTGCCCAACGGGTCAAATAATTCGGGTAATATTGGATCATGTACAACGCTCAGTTGTCTCCCACGCACATCTTTCCCCCCTTCCCCCCTCCCCCCAACCCACCCCTATGCAACCGTCCCACTGTCACAGTTCAGCTATGAGTGCTGAGTGCCACATGTTATACCATTAAGCAAGTCCACGTTCCCATTGTTGCGAATCCTTCTTTGTCCTTTTGCCAGTAGTTCGTTGTTGTTTTAAAGTTTGCGCTGCAAAACATTCAACGATGATGCAGTGGCTCTTTGCAATTTCCAGCTGTATTGCAGTGATTTCTTTCAATGATATGCGAGTGGCTCTGTGTAAGTGGATCATGAAGGCGTGGCAGGCATCATTTATGATTCCTAGTTGGTGAGTGGATATGGTAAACTTTCAGCGTCTTGAAATTATCCAGTTTCTTTCCTTTTCTAGCATTCGAAACATACGGCCGATGTGCTGTCCTCTAGAAAGCTCAGTCAGAAACGTTTAAGAGCGGTGTCCGGTGAAGTGCGCTCATGAGCTTCAGTTCAGTGGAATTGTCGAGCAACAGTGAATCGGGGATCTATTTTCGCATCCACGTGACAGTTGATACGTTGCTAGTTTGATTCAGAGTTGCTTCTTGATTATTGTTCTCTCGTTTCTTCATTGTGCATACCGGTTGTTCTTCATCTCAGAAAGACGATTTCACGTGTTCATCTCAGAGTAGTGTAGAGTTGCTGTTTGTCGATACTTGCGCACTCGATGTATTTCTTCAGCTCTTCATGTCTCAACTATCTGTCGGGTATTCTTCGATATTGGTCCACTCAACTTTCTGTAAAAATCAGTTGCTCGTTGCATTTCCTCCCGCTTATATGTCATTTGTAAATGCGACTGTATACTTGAAAGTAACTACGGGTGCATATCGCAGTGTTTCCCCATTAGAGCTAAGCAACAACTTTTCGTGTGTTCGCTTGCTTGTTTGCTTCTTTGTAAGTCACTGCTTTATGACAGTTATGTGGGCTCTTCAGAGACCTTTTGTGTATATGAAACGCGAACTGCTTATCTAAGAGATGCGACTTGATGTCGGAATGACTTTTTTTGTGCCCGTTGGCATTTTTGTAGCGAGAGGGGAGGGAGGGCGTCCCCCAAAAAGGCGCAAGTGAGTCTCTCATTCATTCAGCTTTTTCGATGTTGAGGGAAGTAGGCGATGGGCGACCACACCTAGCCTCAGCTGGCAATTTTCGGCTGCAGCAGGTATATTCGCGTTTGTGTTGTTTGTTCACGGCATCAATTTCTTTTGTTCTGCATCGCATCAAGCAATATAAGCCTAGTGGTTGAACTGAGGCAAATGTTCTCTCATCTCATTTGATGTAACGCTGAGATGAGGCTATTTTGGAGGAGTTAATTGTTGGAATTTTGTTCATCCTCCTCGTTAATTCCGTCTCAGGGAAAAAGGTATATTTTGTTTCGTTTTCATGTTTGAATTCACTAAATTCTTATTTTCCTCAAACAAAATTGCGAAGCGAGTTCCTTGTGCAAGTTTCGCACCGTCTCTAGCTTAAATCGTGTAGTTTTCGCTGCATACGTGTATCTATAAACACCGGCGTTTAGCCGCGTCCAGCTACAGACGGATTGGCGTTGCGATCGGATTTCGTTAAGTGATGTGAGGGTTTTTGCATTTTCTAGCACGGTTGCTTGCAATGATCGCGTCGTCGTTGATGCATTTTGAGTGACGTCCGTATTGATGTTCGGTATCCCCACCATAAAAGTGTTTCGTGGAAATAATTAGTTTGTTGCCGTTTATGTTATGAATAAGTTGAGGGAACAAGCAGGACATAATGGATTTTGTTTCTTGAGGGAGCACATTTGCTGCAATGAACGGCATATCGAGGGAACTGAAACGAAGAGAGAGGATAAGTTTTTTGCCGGACTGAATGAGTGCAGTCTGCATGAATTCTTGGGAACATGGGGTCGGGCAGCTGTAAATGTCTTCGCTCACTTTATGTTCCCTTCCTATGTACAAATATGTTGTTGCTGTGTATGTTATGGCGAGCTTTTTGTGCATCCGTTGCGTCCTTTTGATGCGAAACATTTGAGGAGAATTCTTAGGAGTTTTGAATAAATGAGAGGTGCTTTTGTGGATTACTGTTTGCTGGCTTTGAAAGGCTTTCTTTCCGAAAATCCGTTCGGATTTTTCTTCCATTTCGATCGCATTTCAGTGTCGGTGTTACGAATAAGTAGTATACACTTAGAGAATAGCATTGTTTAATTCAATCGAGTTATGAGATTTTAACTTTCGCTCGGAGACGATATGGAGTGAATCTGCTCCAGTGGACTGCATTGTTTTCGTGGAACATTTACCCGAGGGAAGCGCAGCCCGAACGTCGTTTATGGAGAGAATGATGCTCGACCTTTTGCACCGCTAATTTATTTTGAAAGTTGCGCAATTAATGAGCGAGAAAGTGTTTGGTGTGCCCGCATTCTTCTTAATCGACTCTCTTGACGATGATGTTGGTTTAGTACTGAATAACCAACATTACGTTTTAATATCGTCCAGTGTTGTGAACAAAGTTAGGGGGGGATACGTGAGCGTGGTTAAAAGTGAAGGGAACCATGAGGAAAGGCAGTGGTGGAGGGAGGTGCCTAATTTCAGTTTGAATCGTTGTCGTCGTGTCGCCCTTTGCTCACTTTGAATAACTAGTTCGTGGGTGACATTCATTTGCACTCGTGGGATTCCATTCTCGATGACTCTCTGCTGAGTCACTTTTTAGAAGTCGTCACGTCACTCTAGTTGACTTGCGCAGTCGGACAGTGGCGGCATCGTCGCGCGAGGTACCAATATAGTTTACTGTGATGCGGTCCTTTCTCTTTTTTTGCATTCAACCTTTCATCCCTCTCCAGTAGAGGCGGTGTTGCGCAACAGATGAACAAATTGTTTCGGCGGCGTTTCACTATACAGTGCTGTTCCAAATACCACCATCATATGTTCCTAGTAATGCATTCCGCCTATCAGTGCTTGAAGGAACACCGAAACCACCTTTTACGAACGCTTCGTTCAACGTAGTGGGGCTGTTGTGACGTCTAGTGAGGAGATGGATGAGGATCGTCGCAGTTCGATGCTGTCACTGAGTTCGGGAGGTTTTTCCGCGTTGTGCGTGGAAAGTCGATGAGTGCGATTCGCACGAAAGCGTTGTTAACCACTGTGTAGTGGAGAACCGCGCCCTCCTTTAATACGAACATTTTTACGAATTAAAAAATTCAATGTCTTGAACTTAATGGCTTTTTTTCGAAGTTGCAGTAGTCGTTTTATGCAGAGATTCTGATGCCTCAGAGGATTCGTTTTGGTGGCCTTCTGGAAGAGCGTCGTTGACGTCATTTGAACAATTCACTAAAAGCATCCAGGAGGGATGTTCGTGAAGTAAATAATATTCCCCCTCGCCTTAGCAAAAAATTCTGTGCGATTGGTTCGCTTTCAGCGAACTAGTTGGTGGATATGCTTGAAGTCGACGAGCCAAGTTCTTCTATATTGTGCAAGCGGTATTTGAGTGCAGCAATTAGCCCTCGGTAGCTCTCTTTTTTTAAGTAATACATTTGGCTCAAAGCTGCCGAGCAAAGAAGCGAGCGAAATGAAAATTCAGCCGAGTCCAAGTTCCCCCGTCACCGGAAAATGCCACGTCGTCGTAAGGGAATTATAGATTATTTCAAAGGTGATAGTAGACGAGTTACCACTAGCTCATAATTTGGTTTTGTGACCGAAACGCACCCCTTGTCACCACTTGTAGGCTTCAATACTCTTATCACTACTGCTTTCCTTCGTTCCTCTCAATTGGGGAACAGTAATAATCGCTTGTTAGGTTCAGTTTCGAGATGGAATCGTAATCGGGTGGGAGTTGGTGCGGAAAGTGAAAAAGAGGGGAATGTCATGAAAAAGCAAAAACAGTTTTCTCCGACAGCCCCGCCATTGCTCTTCGTTGCTGAGGTCACAACCAGTTGCGAATAATAAGAGCGTAGACTCATCTGTGTCGGAACATAAAGATTTTTTGGACGCCCGTCTACGTGGCAACTTGCTCATCTATTTCACGGCAGAACCATATGAGCGGGAGACGGTTGCAGCTGACGAGGTGTTCAGAGGTCATAGGATCGTAGCCAACCTCCTCGCGGGCAACCGATGTGGTGTGTCCCGTGGGGCGTGAGCTTGGCCACTGTGAATGGGTAGGCGGACGGTTGTTGCGTCGGCATCGGTGCGAATGCGGAATATTGCGAAGCTTTATTGTTTCTAGCAGTGTTTTTTCATAGCCTTTACATCGTAGGTATTACCGTGAACGATATGTTTTTCGCGTAGTTGTTTGAAGTTTGATTTTTGCTGGTAAAATGATGTGTTCAGGTGGTGCTCATGGCAATAACGGGTTAGAATGACCTTCAAATGGCCATGGCAATATGAATTTCCGCCTTTCTTCACGTAAGTTGTTGCTTGCTTGTGATCAGCATTAATTTTTATCGAAAAAGAAACGATAATATAGAAGTATTTTGATTGATTATACGTGTTGTTGGCGACATGATTACAATAAGTGTTTAGAGAGAAATTTGCAAACTCTATAGACGCAATTGAGTTTGGAATGCTATTTCCGGAAGGGGAGGGATTGAACCCGAGGCGGAGGACTGTGTAGTCGCACCTCAAATGCGGGTGCCGAACTCGAAGGGAGGATATGCGGACTTCCTCTGCAGGAATTTATTCGGAAGTTTCAGGGGAGTGATGCTGTGCCCTCATTAAGGGGATCTCTGATTTGGAAGGGAAAAGAACAGAACCGTCGCATCGGAAGTGATGGTTAAAGGCGTCGCAGAATGGAAGTGAATACCCTCTGCTGTACGGAGCTAGTCTCGAGCGCGGCTAGTTACTGCTCACGAGGCGGAGATTGGCTACAAATGCGATATCGTTTTGCTGCTCAATGACATTTAGAATAGAAAGATATAAGAATGGAATATGACCGGTACCTGAATAATGTCGCCAAGCTGAGTCGGTTAATATTTGTATGACAATGCGCGGAGCCGATGTAACAGCGACGTGCACTGTTTGGAATATGAAAGAAGCGACAGTCGTCTATTGAGCGCCGCAAAATTTGCATGTTCTAAGCTGCAGGTGGATATGCGAGTTAAAATGATCGTATGTGACAGTCAGTCGGACATGGGATGATAGGGCGAAAAGCGGACGAGATCTGCGCTCGTCTGCTGTGTTGCATTTCTCTTTATTACAGTAATGTTGTTCTTATCTTACAGTGATGCGTCACTGGCTTGCGTTTTTTCCTCTAGCAATCCAGAATGTTTTATATGCAAATTGCAGAATGCTATTGTTTTTCCGACGGGTGCTGCAATAAATTCAAGTCAAAAACCATCAAGGGAAGGGGGGAATATTGCACTTGCAAGGAGATCGCAAGGGGGACGTGGATGGAGTTCCATGGTTTTACATGTTTGGAGAAAAGAATCAAGAAGCTGCATATTTCCTCACCCTCATCTCTTTCCTCCTCTCCTCATCGTATTTTCTCCATGTCGCCATTTTCCTCCCTCCCTCCCCTCCCCCGGCTCTTAAATACGCTTTTGATAATTCACTCATATAACTGCATTTAGAAGTTGTTTTCAAGACGCATTAATTTTAGTCTTCAAACGACTCTAGTGACGCGCGAAAAACAGCTGGAAGCGTGGAGTCGTTTAGTCGTCGATTACTGTCAGTTTCACAAGATCTATACACTAGATATAACGGACATCTCGAATACAGAGTTGTTCGTAAACGCCACTCTCAATCGGAAACTGCCGCTGGACGGTGTTCGTGCTGTCTTCGATTACCTCGAGCACAAGCGTAAGTGCTCGTTTCATTTCCCTCTATTCTACCGATTTCCGTTGTACTTTTCCTCAAAATTAGCGTGTTTTTCAATTAAGGGCGGTCCATTTGTAAGACGAAGGCAAGGGCGCTGTCAAACGTTTTGCAGCGAATGCGAGCACTCGCTTATTTATTGTGCTTTTTGTTGTTTGGAGTCTTGTTATGTGCACAGAAAGGTTCAATAAAAAACATCCTGCTTACATCTCAGATCGGATGTGCGTAATGCTTTTTTATCACCTCGAGTAATATCAAAGGTTAGATCTTTGATTGCTCTTTAGTATCCTTTTTAAAAATTGCAGTCGTCCACAGCCACTCTTCGGTGAAGCCGCTCCAGTGAGAGATGTGTCTTATGCTCAAAAGGAAGTTGCGTAACGAGGAGCACAGTGTTGTGCACATAGTGCGCAGCATATCTGATTGAAAACGTCGGTTGTATAAGTCGCCTTATACCGTTGTACTTGCAGATTTCCATGAAGAATGGAAGAGGTGGGGATGGGGAAAGGAGGTGGAGGATTGACGTTAAATATGGCGAACAGGGAGCCCCTGATGAATGCTGTGTCCATATGACCACACCTATTGCATTCTTTTCATTCCTGTGCACTTTATACGCATTCTTATCTCATGCCTCATCGAGTTTTATTGAAAAATTGGGTCGAATCACCGGAACTTTTTTTAATTTTTCGAGGGGTTTTGACTGGGCGCTCCTTTGCTCTTCCTCGCTCTCCTTGCAGTCAATTTTTATCTTTGTTGCGTTCGTTTGTCGTTCGATTATGGATTGAATCATTTAAGCAGAAGTTTACGTCTGACCTTTCCTTATCCAGGAGGGAAGAAGAGGCGGTGTCGAGATGCAGTTCAAATGATTGTCAGAGTAGAAGACTGTGCTTACGCGTAGATCTTCAATAGAGGGCACCACAGATAAAGGTTGCTTCTAGCAACGCCTGAAATTTGTAACTGTTGCGCTTTGTAGTGGCAAAAGCAGTAATTCTTCATTTGATGTGAGTTTTTTGTTAAATCCAAATTCGTTTGTTCTTTCAGTTCAAATTCCGCTTTTTTAAGGCTGAAGTTCTGTTTATGTTGCTGCGTTGTGTTTAAGATTGCGCGGTGCATCGTTGCCAACGTTGTTCGAATTATTCGTAACGCTGTCATATTCGTAATGCCGCGTCTTAGAACTTCCCAGTGTGCGGTTGTATAAAAGGAGCGATCATTTTAGGGCATATTGACTGGTTGGATAAGAACAAGACCAGGTGTCATATATACTGGAGGCGACCTGAAGAGTGGGCCTCACTAATTTACGAGTGGGCTGTCAGTAACGGGTTACTCAACACACCGTGCACTCTTTACGAAATCACTCAGGGTGACGACGTCGCACAGGAATGTAAGTTCATTGCGTGGTTTGTGGAGGTTCTCACTGATTGAAGTTCCGCACCCACCATGGGAATTCGGTTGACTAATGCTGGCGCTTGGATGAATTCACTGTGATTTATTTACGTTAATCGAAAGTTTGTGTTGCATTGGATACGAGTGCTAAACGCTGGGTTATAAGTTGTTTATTTTAACATTGCAGATGTTTTGAGTATTGCTCGTCGATGTTCACACCGCGGGCCTATTTCGCCCGCAGACTGACACATTTATTCATTTATGCCAATATGCCGGAATCGGAAAACATGTAAAAGTATGCATGTGAGCATTGTCAGCAAAGAATTAAGCGTTCGCGAAGCTACACTATGAGCGGTTAGACAGGAAAATATTTCACGCCGTCGTGCCTGAATCCCGAATGTTTGGTGACGGCAGTGGCATGAGGGATTTAGAAATGTTTTTGTTCGGATTTAATATTCGTTTGGATCATTTAGCGTTCTACGGACTCGACAAGGACGTTCTGTTGAAGTCGTTGATTATATTGGTAAATCAGCGACGAGCTCAGCTCTTAAATATTGGCACGGAGGCCGAGGGTGTTAAATTTCTGCAGTAGGTTTATGTAAGTCTTTTGTTATTCAAGATGGAATATCACTGCTATGACTAATATTTTATTTAAAGTTGTATTCGATAGAAGTTGGATATGTTGCAGTGTTGAAAGTTGTTTTCTACGGAGGAAATTCATCATGTTAAGTAAGCCCAGTAGCTTTAATTGATGTGTAGATGTTCTGCTGTTGACGTATCGATTTTGTCCTTAGGGTTTTTATTTTGATCAGCAACGGTAATCCTGGAAGGGTTGAAGGCATAACTTGTGTAAAGCGAGCGTCTAGAAGAGGAAAAGATCACGAAGACCCAGTTCCGCCAACCACGGATTGTGATCCTTTCCATTGTTTTAAAAAATGATGCCTCCATTGATTGAGTGAATTTGACGTGTTTGCAAAGTGAGCTGCGAGGCGTTGTTTGGAGAAGAGGGGAGAGAGGGGATGGAGGAGGCTGATATATGTATGGGTCTGCAAGTGTGAAATATAGGCGGGCGTGATGCATATGTGCCGGCCTCACTTTGTTGCATGTGTCGCATGTGAATGCGAAAATATAGTTTATTGACGTTGCAGAATCTGATGGATACAGCTGACGTCGATATCATGGTGCTTATAGCGCTATTTTATATTCTGTATTCCGAAGAGGAACGAAAAGTATACAGTATAAAATGAAAAGTAACGTTTTTTTAGGCGAATGTATATTGGCACGGCGTTGAAGTGCAGCACACTGCGGTCGTGTTCATTTGTAGGTTTTTCTGAAGTTAGATTGAAGGAAGCGGTGAATGGATGTTTCTTCAGACAATGTCTCTTTGCAGCTTATCGCCTCTCAAAAGGTTCTTTGCATTCTGTATTGCGATGAAAGTCTAGGTTTTTCACTTTTCCTTCCTCAATAATTCAACTTTTTCAAACCAAGCTGCATTAAGCATTGCTGTAAAAAAAATATCTTTCTGGAAAATCATGATTATTATATCCAAGCATTCTCATGTCGTCACTTATTGCTAGTTTTTTGTCTTCATTTACGGAGTCTATAACTTGTGGTTAGTGGGTGACCTCCCTACACTTCCTCTTCTCCTCTCGATTATGGCAAGGATTGGTCATAATTAGACAAGGGTGAACTTTCCCCTTTTTCTTTTGACCATTTATTCTTCAGCAGTTTTATTTTTCACTGAGAATCTAGTTTGGGTTTTCGGTTTCAACTGTTTTATATTCACCAAATATTTATCGCTGCCGGAGGAAATTACACTGAGGAGGTGGGTTTACAAGCATTTACAGTTCATTGTCTTATGGAGAAGGAATATTATTTCAGCGGTCGTCCGATTTCCTAACATATGCTGACACTATTGAGGAAGGCGATACAGTGATAATATATGTGAATTTTGGCACCTGCCATGCGGTCGAGGTGAAGCGAGGCTGCACGCTGAATATGCGATATGGCGCATTGAAACACGAGTTCCTCATAGGAAAACGGTTCGTTTTGTTCATCGCTTAGTTGCATCTTAAGCACACAAGAGCGCCGTTGTGAAATGCCATGGCCGACCACACAAGAGGGCACTTCTTCGTGTTAAAATTGCAGCAGCGGACGCATGCACTGCCACATTCGATATCCGATCACTTGACGCATTTGGAAAATATAAACGTCAGTAATTTCACTGTCGAGAATAGGTATATTGTTTAAAATTGCTCACTTGGAAAGCGAAGAAATTATGAAGCGATTTTGCCATCGAATTCCTGCATATAAATATTAGCTGTGTTGCTGAGGACAGATTGCGTCATGGGATGATGCTTTTCTTCGGACGTTAGTGCACAAATGTGAGTATTCTCGTGATGCGAGCTCGAGTTGTTGCAGAAGGGGAGCATATCATTTCACCTCTTATATTTCAATGGGATTTTTCTCTCTGATTATAAAATTTGAATGCGGTTTTTACCAAGTGAGCAAATATCACCGTAATGGCATATGTGCACATTAATGCAAATGTTCAACGAGCAAGAAGTGTAGTTGGTGTTCTCGTATTTCATTCATTTATGCGTGCTGCTAAAGTTTTGTTTGGCGAATGCGCTACGCGTATACAGCACATATTGCTTGCAGTTATGGTTCTCGAGTTTCGGCAACCGCAGGTTACGTGTACGTACTGCGGCCGAGCGCTGACTTGTGGACAAGAACTCTGCCACGACGCACTCAAATTCTCTACACACCCGATTGTGCACTCATTCTTCTGCTTCTCGACGCAAAGCCCGGATCGGTTAATGATTGCATCTTTGGCCATAAAACGAAGATTGCTGGAAGGAGGGGGAAGGAGGCAGAGAATCTTTCTGAGCGCGTTGCTAGTAAATTCTGCGTTGATGAAGAGGTGACAGGAATTTTAGTTAGAAACTGCATATTGATTGCATTGATGGGTGCTGACGTGCGAAGCAGTGAGATGCTCAGGATGTTGTACGGTTATTGTGGTTGGAGATGGTTGTAAATATATCGACAGTAGGAATTCTATTATGCTCGGTTATAAGTTTAGTTAATTCATCGCGAACAAAACTGAGGGGTTCAATGCTAATCAAGTCTCAAGGAGTTTATAAAATTTTAGTCACACGCCACATAGCTGAGCTGCTGTTTCCTTGCAGCGATGGCATACCGTTCTGTAAACCATTTGTATTGAAGAAGTACTTGTCTTTGTGCATTTACTGTCTACGCAGTGGTGTATACAAATCTGCATGCTTTCGACAGATATATTGGATGGTTTTGGTGTTAAGTTTGATAGAATAAAAGGTCCTTACAGGTTATATGTGAAAGCGGAACGGGTAGTGGCTCTTTGTCACATGCTCTTGCAATGACCATTGCGCCGTCAGGTCACCTCTATACGCACGACATCGAGGAACCAAGGGTGAAACAAGTAGAAGAGGAGCTGAAGGTGACTTTTTATGCGCTTACTTTGTTTTCTCGTTAGCTGTGCGCACCATTTAATTCTTATTCCTGTCTCTTCTAAGGTTTGTCTATAAAGTAAGCAAAATTCAAACTTTACCTGCAAAGGGAGACATTTTGCATTAAGCAAGTAAACTTAGCGCGCCATGATTACCGTAATTGCTGACTCATATTCGTTGTGCTTGATAATAAGAAGCAGCTTTGCTTACTGGAAAAATACTTCTAACGTTTTACCGTTTTACCGTAAATCACCACCATTATTGGTAGTGCGCCTTAATGTGCTTAACTCATACTAATAGCTTTTTTTTCACAAATGGTAACATCTCGAAACGAAACCATTCCGACCCAAATATAGCTTTTTAGTGTGATCGTTTCTAAATTGAAGAAAAGTCCCGTTCAATAAAATTCAGCTCCTTTTGAGGGTCGCTTCTTAACTGTCATTGCCTATAATAAATCGACGCTTTTTATAGTCTTTAGCAGTCCCATTTTCTTACTCTTTGTTTAAGCGATGCTTAAGTGGTGAAGGACTGTCAAACGTTTACAGTTATGACGCTTATGATATTCTTCAACACATTATTGCTTGATTAGACGTTGCTTCAACACATGCTTGATTAATATTTTATCTACATACATTATGTCAGAAAATCTTTCTGCTCATACTTGCTCCTCCTCATTGTTTCTTTCCCTTTTATGGAATGCCCCCTAACATTTTCCCTCATCAGGCGCCCAGATTCTTCCGTGTTTCCCGAAGATTCCGATTGAGGTGTGCTAAATGTTTTATTGACGTAGCGTCGTTTTGGAAAATGTTCGAGTATGTTCAGGAAATTCCATCTCAAATAAAGTACAAGTTTTATAATTGCCAAAGAAGTATCTTAATGCTCATCTAAAAGAATGTGTGCCTTTAGAAGCACGGCCTCGGTGAGGTTACGACTTGCGTGCACCAGAATGTTTGTGAGGATGGCTTCTTTGTTGAGAATGCATGCGATGGAGTTTTCTTGGACCTACCGGCACCGTGGACCGCGATTCCACACGCGAAAAGGGCATTGAGTCGTATTCGAGGCGGCCGTATTGTCAGTTTCTCGCCTTGCATCGAACAGGTTCGCCTTTTTAGTGGTAATCTTATTTGACATGACTGCATCTTCTTTAGCGCCGCGAACGACGCTAAGGAGGATGCCGACGCGCTTAAGTTTAGGGTGAATTCGCTTGCCTTCACTACCGTGAGCGCATAGAACGGGACGCAATAAAATTTGCTCATGTAAAGTGTGATACGGATGCAGAAGTTGGAGCGCTAGCCCAACAAACTCATTCGCTTCTATGAAACTGTATTTTAGAGACGGTGATACCATAAAATGCTTCTCAATGATATAAGAAATGCTTGATGCATTGTGCCATAAAAGCTAATATGAAACAAATTATTTGCAGCATTCCTTTCTTCTTCGGTTTATTTACTTTTTCAGCCGGAAGGAAATTATTGTCATGAGAACGAAAGATTGGAGTTTTAATTATTGTCAATAAATACCTCGAAATATCCTGGGCGCTGTGGAATTTTCGAGCCCGTTCACAAGCGAAAACATCAGTTCATTTGTTAACACATTGGCAAGGCTTTTGGCAGTCATCTGAAGGTTTTTAGGAATGTGCACTATTTTTTTTTTTCGCCTCTTTCATGATCTATTTGAATCTGAGTTGCGCAAGGTGCATTATTTGAATGAATAATTCAAAGCGAATTAACAAGGACTGATGTTTCCCATAAGGTGGCTGCCATTCGCTCGATTGGGACAAAAAATGTTCTGAAAAACAACTGCGTAGGGGAACCATCATGATACGTTCTTTCTGCGAACATTTGTTACAAGTTCAGTATGCATTTTCGTATGCAAAAATGTTGTCCTCAGTTGCGCTGTGCACCACGGTTATTCAGCAGTGCGTGCTTATGTGCACATGAAATCGGTATGCTGCTTAGTGTTGGCAAGTTTATAAAATTCTGCGGAAGCTTGGAGCATATACCATAAATTATGATTTTTAGATGATTTCCTTCAAAATTGTCACATTTTAGGAATCTTGCTGCCAGTTGTTTGAAGACTGTAGAGGATTATTTGCGCGTAGCGAGTCGGTTGTGTTTCATGCAAATTGTTTTTACTCGAATGGGCAAACAGTTTGGTGTTTTAGGTGCAGAGAGTTTGTAGTGTGCTCCAACATCAAGGATTCGTGCAAATCGAGACAATGGAGCTGGTACCGAGGAAGTTGAAGGTAAGTCGACGCATTCACGTTCTTAGGTGTTGCGTTGGAGAGCCGTAAGCACAATATTCATATATTTTTTTGGTATGATGTATTGTACTGATTGGCTGGGAGCGTGAGTCTAAACTGGCGTCACTATAAATTACTACTTTATTTTGTCTCTTCCGAGTTATTCTTTGCGTATTTTGAAAAAAAAAAAAAAAAAATAACCTAGAATTGAGCGCATGCCTCGGCAGAAAAAAAAACCGCATTTAAATTGAGGGGATTTTGAGAGTCTTGGCCTCGTGAGGAGAAATTGAGGGGACTTTTACCAACCATCATGGCGCCCTTTTTATGACCAACAAAATAAAAACGAGGATACGGAGGGAAGCTTCCAGACGAAGCGACTATTTGTGTGGTTGTAATTGATGAAAGAAGAAAGACAGCAAATCGTGACGCAAACGTTTGGAGGTTGAGAAGGAAAAACAACTTGGCTTTAATTTTATAATTCCGCTCCGGGTTTGAATGAAGCTTCGTAGTGCTTATTTGAATAATCGTGAGTCCATTCTTTGCGGGTTTGTCATTTGTCCGCTTACATATTTACCACTTAGTTTATAAGACTCCCTTCAAGTCTGTTTCCTGCAGTGAGGCATTAAAATTTTTTTAGAACTGTAGCTGTCGTTATGTGATGCAGGTTATGAATGCCAAAACGAGACTGCAATAAAGCATTAAGGTAGCGGAAGTGTCGTTGGAAACGCTAGAAGAGTTTGCTCAGGGGAATGCTGCTGTCGATGAGCACCGAGAAGATGAAGAGCATGGCGGCAAGAGACGACGCCTGGAAGAAGATGCCTCCGCTCAAGAAACGTTCGCCGAGCAGGCTGCCATGCCGTCCCACTCGACGCTTCTAATTTATCCACCTGCACAACCTACTCATACCGGTTATCTAACGTGCGCCACATTGCTATCCTCGCTGCCGAGTGCGTAGATATGAAATGTGACTTTCTGTTTTCTCACGCTGCACCCACACTCCAATTGTCGCTGCAATCTGGCCTGTTAGGGATCCTGTTAACCGTGGGCCCTCCTGTCGTTTGCAGCTCTCAGAATGTGCGCATTCATGTGAAATATGTTCGTGAAGTGACTTCGTTTGCATTATTACAGAGATGGAGATTACATTATGTTGTCAAAGTCGGTTTTTTTGGCACGCCTGTAGTATTACTGAAGATAGCGTGAGGTGCATGCGGGCAGGTGGCTGTGTATGTATGGATGCCCTTGTGAGGTGCGCCGTTATTCATGAGTCCGCGTCATTTAGTGTGTTTTCTTCGAGATCGCTTCCTTAGGAGACGTTGTTGCGAGTGTAGCCAGCGCTTTCTTTCACTGCAACGAGGTGTCAAGCTTTCGTTTATCTCTTTCGATGTCATCCGCACAGCTGGCCGTAGGCAACCACCTTTCAAAAAATGAAAGAAATTTTCCATCCTGTTTAGCGCAGCTTGGAAGTGTTTGTTCGCCTCTGTTCATGTTCCCTTCATTCTCAGTCTTCCATTCGTTTACATCTTATGGTAGTCGATGTCAGCGCTGAGATGTCAGTTTTTATGCGTGCGATGGTGGCTTAGTTGCTTCTGTGTGCAATCATTGCAGTCGGTTGGCTTCTGAGCGGGTTGTTATATAATTAGATGACTCACTGAGATTAGTTGTACCACTTCGTAGTAGGTTTTTGTTTCCTGCTTGGTAGATACTGTTGCATGAGGCGGCCTCCCGTTGAGTGTTCATTTCAAGGAGGGTGATGGGTGGGTGTCCATTGTGGCTGCCCTTAAAATTCAGCTTCTTGTCTAGACTCGATATGTTGCCGATGGGCCAAAGTAAAAGTGATTATTCTCACTTCAAGGTGAGCGGCATATTGGCAGTCCGCAGGTGTACGGCTAGAGTTGAAGTGGTGTCAATCGATTCAGTAGTTGTGTGAGGCTTTCTCGTGTCTCTCTCGCATTTCTTTTGGTTTGTGTTTGGTGATCGTTGGAACTCTCCAGCCATTTCGTTTTCCTCCTTTCTGTACTAAGCAGTTGCAGTCTGTTTGCGATGATTTTTTTTTTAATTTGAATATTGGGCTGTGAATGACGTTTGTTTTACATGATCAGTTTCGAAGTTTGACTGAATAAATTGTCTCGTAAGGGTGCGGTTTGCTTGCCGGCAAGACATGGAACGCACAGTTAACTTTGTATATGCTGAAGATACCTGCGTGGTGATTTCGCAGGTATCTTAGAGTGTTTAACTAACGAGACCTCCTCGCCTTTGCATCATAATATACAATAAGACCATCACCTCCGAGCCTTCAAACGTTTTCCGCCCCTTCACCACACTCCCTCCTCTTTTACTTTAGTTCATGAAGACCACTTCTGTCTACATCCTTGTTGGGAAGCTTTAGGAAATCAACGTGAGGCAATTTTCCGTTTAATAACCTCATCCGGCCAGAAATGTTGCGAAATTAAGTCGGCAGATGAAAAAACGTTTTTTTGCAACTACAATACCGTTAAAATTCATCCAAGTCTTCCACATGCAGTCACTCTGAACTTCGAACAGCCGAAGTCGCTGAAATCAATGTGCCAGGACGAGGTGAGATGCATAAAGTGGAAATTACGAACAGTCGCGTGCCTCCAGACGGGAGCATAAAAGAAATATTTGCTTTCACTGTTAACGACAAATAGTGTGTCATTCAAAGGCAGCAATAAAACTTATGGAGGAGAGCTCCCGTTCAAGTGTGCACAGACGATTGACAGTCCATCGAAGCACCGAGTGAGTTTTAAAGAGCCGTTATGCTTACCCCTGCCCTGCAGCAGATGCACAGTGTCACTTCCCGGCATGTACTCTCAACTCATCGTCTGAAAAGTCTTTAGGGGAGCTGGGGATCGGCAGTGTCACGACTGCAGTCGAATGAGAGGCTTGAAACTTTCAAGAATTCACCTTCACACTTTCCCCTCAAAAAACGTCCCCGTCTTTCGATTTCTCGAGGTTCCCGGCATTCTGTCTTAATTTAACTCAAATATTTCCTGCCCGACTGCTCGAAAAAATGGTTCATCGCAACGTCATTCATCGTTGTGGCAACCTTGTCCTAATAGATTGGCTTACTTTCCTCTAATTTTACTTATAGTGTCTTACGGTCGCAACAGTTGTGATGCTAGAGCCTAATACAGCCACACTTTTCCTTGTTATTTGCTGCGACAATTTCCAGGCGAACGTCGTTCATTTTAATGCGTGACACGTTAACATTCACTATGAGAGAGTGATAATATATTTGCTGGCCGTTATTTAAGCAACGCATAAATAAGCTTTTGTTTGGTACCATTCTACCTGAAATTGATTGTTGATCTCATGGGCCAATACTGCTTTGGTAATGTAGCTCGCAGAAGACCTCGAACAATCTGAGACTCGTTCGCAGTATTGTTTTGCCTCGTTTTCAGAAACAACGAGAAAAAAAAAACAGAACAAACCAGTACGCACTTAAACAAGTGCACA
Organism: Parascaris univalens; assembly: GCA_037576465.1. Taxonomy (NCBI): domain Eukaryota; kingdom Metazoa; phylum Nematoda; class Chromadorea; order Rhabditida; family Ascarididae; genus Parascaris; species Parascaris univalens. The sequence goes on along the minus strand of CM075173.1, from coordinate 62,270,298 downwards.
TCATCACAAATCATTGCCAATGGAGAGTCATCGGATGCAAGCCCTTCTTGAAGAGTACATGGCACCACTCTATGCACTACACAGCGTACTGCCTCGTTTAGCTGCTCTTGGAGAGAGGCACATGCCAACTGCTTTTTGCAGTGATTCTTGATGCTCCTCACCTCAAAACTCCCTCTGGCGTCTTCCTTACAAACCCTTGCTAGAAAGTTTTTCGAAATGAATGTTTGTGAGGCAGAGGACTTAGTAGGTGGACACAGGAAAGGAGAAGAGGAAGTAATGAACGCTCACATTGCATCGCTGGTATCCCTTCAGTAAAAGGGAACGAGGAGAAAAGAAACAAGAGACTGACGAAGTTACTTTCAATTTGCAACTGACTTTCTCCTGTCCTATGTTCATTTCCGAGTATGCGGGAGTAAGGCAAAAAAGGGCACGTGTAGCGCGCGAGGATCACTCTCAAAGAAATACCGATTTACCACAAATTGTCATTTACAGCAATATTTCATTGCTGTGCTGCAAAAATTGCTTGTGGCTAAAGTTTATTCTTATCACCATTAGTATCTTTACTGCAAAAAAACTACGGCCTGCTTACGTACCCTAGAAGACAACTGCATGTCCTCCCATCTTGTTTAAGTGTGTGAGGAAGGCTCCTCCTAGGCGGAATCAAGATCGGCTCACGTAGATTTCATGAAGTCATCGGCAAGTTTTAATGGGACATACAATCTCATTTTTTTATCCCGCTAGTCCAGACTTTTCGTTGTCTTCCACTTTGGATTTCCGGGCGCATGAATATATACATTATTCACTGCAGAGTAGAATCGTGGAGCCGTTAAATTCCCTTCGAAAGCACTTTGCCTCATTGCTACAACTCTCTTCGAAAGTTCACTTTTCTCGACACAGAATAATTGAATGTTTGCCGAAAGGAGTTGTTGGTGCGAAATATGGGCATCGGTGCATGCGCCCATTAAATAAACGATCGCGTGTTCTCTGAAGTGCTGAAAGCATGGAGAACGGAGATGGGATTTCCAGCTCAATTTCTCTCTTGAAGAAAATAATATTCAACAGCGGCGTTTATCGCTTTTCAGTGTTTGCCGTCTCTTCGACAGGCCGGGACGTTGAATACTTACCTGCTCCTTACCCATCCCTTTCATTTTCCCTCAAAACGAGGACCATCCATAATCCTTTCTCATCCTCTTTAGCAGTTACTTTACAGTTCACTGGTCATTTATACTACTGCCGTTGAGATTGCCACAATGGGAAACCGAAGCAAAGAGCACAATACAGCGACCGTCTTGAAGGATGGGGCATATACAGGTTAAGGAGTATTTTAAAGTAGAATTGGAACAAAAGGCACCTTCTTGTTTGTCGTGTTCGCACTTAAAAGGTAGCTGGCTTTGTTTTCAGCTGTAAAACTAACAACTACCTGTTCTGTTGCAGTTCGAGAATTTGAATACCTGAAGAAGTATGATATTAGCGCAAAGCACGCCGAATAAGCGCCATTTCAGCTGTGGATGACTCTCCCCACGACTTTGACGATGGTGAAGTTGGACTAGGCAATAAATCCAGCCAAATCAAAGAGGAATAATAATTCGCCAGTAGACAGGAGATGTTGTTCACCTTTTTCCTCTCGACACAGTCGCCGCGCATGCGGATGAACATCTCTCAGTCCAAAGCGGTGTGCTCAGCGTGTGAGGTGCGACTCATTTGTGTGAGGCAGCACACGTGGATGTTCGGCGCCGTAGTAAAGGGAAATGCTAGCGCAATTCTCGTAGTTGCTGACTGCAAGAGCACGACGCCGGAACCGTCCGTAACTCGGCGGGTTCTTCCAGGCAACGTGCTCGTCTCCTATATATGGATGACCTACAACGAATTAGGAGCGGTTGTATACACCTTGCATATATCAGATCCCTTTATCGACGTTGTGGTGTATGTTTAATTTGAAGTTTTAGCGGCACGTGGCAGTAACAAAGATGACTTTTGCGTACTGGAGGAGCGGCCGAAATTGAGTTGTGTCACTCGTTCTGTCTTTGTTGCCGTATGCACAACTGAATTAGCAGAGATATGTGGTTGCATGCGTGCAGCACAGTAAGTCGGTAGTGGGAAGGTCAGTCCAGAGGTCATTCATTGCAATCGTGCGAGATGGACGTTTCGTCTCAATGCGTATGTGAATTACGCAGGAGGAACCGTCCCCTCAACGTACCTCATGTGCACAACAATTCCTTCGTAAAATGAGATTTATTCCTTAGAGATCAAATAGAACCATTCGCTACACTCTTCCTGCACTATAGATCATGAAACCGATTGCTACAATTTTCCTTTGCACAGCAAAACTCGGCATTTACTGCAGCGAATATTTGCGGATTCTACTTTTCAAAGTATTCGCAACACCAGTAACAATAGGAAGAATAGTTCCCCACTATCAGCAAAATGATTCTTTTATGTCCCATCGACTGTCATATACGACTGTTGACCCCGCCAGTCGAAATTACCCCAGTTTGAGGTCGTGAGGTTTGGAAACAGAAGAACTAGGGGTTTAAGACCTTTATTGTTGGCATCTGGTGTGAAGCCGCCACAGGCGGCCAGTTAGGCCCCTAGTATCCTTGTTGGGAGGTCAGTCGTGCCCCTTGTCTAACAGCGCTCCCAATAGTGTTCTTGATGTGGTACATGTGGAAATATCCACCAACCGCCTTTTTTCAGACTGTCGACACGGATACTTCAACCAGGCGGTCATGCACAAGGGCGAACCCCTCTACGCTTGCACTGCCACTATTAAGAGATTATGAAGCCTCACCAAGAGGAAGTTGGAGCCTATGTAAAAGAAGTCAAACGCGAGGGCACTGAATACTCTGAGAGGGTGTCGGACGCCTTGCAAAATAACGTCTTCAAGGGTCCCCTCAACTTAATACATTTACGATAATGCAATAACCGCATTGTTTCAGACCGGTGACACGGATACGTCAGCCGAGTGATCATGGACAACAACGAGCCCCTCTCTCTCTACACCACCACTATCGAGAGGTTGTGAAGCCACGCAAAGAGAACTCTTTAAGTCAAGGGCGGACTTCAAATCGTGCACCTCAGAGTTTTTGTTTCGTCGCTTGACCATTGCCGATGCACTGCTGTGCATGGCAGACGATGCTGGTCGTCTCCACAATCTGTATTGGTGTCTCAGATCTATAAGGCCGTCTCAGGCTATCGGATATGTTCCGATTTATCGATCTAGCTGTTGACTTATTGTTGATTGAATGATCGAGATGTTGCAGTTTCCTATTCGATGAGGTGTGATGGTTTTACGCAACTGCCGTTGAACCTCTCATGCTAGTTTCTTTATTCTAACCAATAAAGGAATTGTCACTTTGTCTTATACGTCATTTGCAAACTCGTTAGCATCTCGTGATGCTGTGCTGCACGATTGCGGAGGAGATGGGCATATCTGGGAAAAGATCCCGGTACCACGAGTGAGCTCAAACTGCACAGTAGCATCATTTGTCGTTCTATAACAAATCGGAGAAAACATTTCAACTTTGCACCGGAGATTTCAGTTTTCCTATGACGTACGTACTTGCTGCACGGTTGGCAACGGCTCGCCCAGTTCCAGGTTACAGTAGCAGAGAATGGATGCGGGTCGGTTGGCTGTCGACCATCAGATGTGCAGTAGTTAGCGCTTTAGGGCGCTATGGGTCACATTTCGCGGGATAGTGATTGAGAGAACTTTTGCAAGTTACCTTTACGCTACAATCAGCATGGGGAAAGAAGAGAGCGCACTTCATCTCTCAACAAAATACGCAACCTGAGCGATCGCGGGTCTCCCTTCGTTACAAAAGGTGCAGTATGATTAGCAAATCTGGTCATTCGTCCAGTCAGCAGCCTTCAAATGCGTAGGGAAATTTCGTTTTACTCGAGTAATGTGGGTGCTAATCAAATCCTGGTTTTAGCAGCAACAATAAATTTATAACGAAAATAACTAAGCGAGGAGTCTCGGTAATGTGGTTTGGTAAAACTCGCACCTCTAGGATCCAGGAAATCCGCGTTTTAATGGGGTATATGAAATCAGTCGCAGATGACCGATGGACGGCTTTTTTAAAGTTTGCACCAATTTTTGCGTTTTGGCTAGATCTGGCCGTGGTCCCTGTCGCGATTCGGGCAAAAATCGAATTAACTCAGATTCACACAGATGTTTCAGGATTGGGGCACAACACACACATTATGGAAGTGTTGTATTTAAGCTTTTGTATTTTTGTGTTTATGTGCTGGAAGGCCCAACTCGGGAACCACTAAGGCCGTGCTTATGAGATCCGGTAGATGTTATCTACGTTCCTGGTTAGTCTTCTTCTGTGGCTTTCAGGTTGGCACTTAGAAATAAGAACTAGCGCTCTAGGAACAAAGGTTCCTAACAACTTACATATTCATTAGGGCATTTTCCATCGGTTGAGTCGCATTTAATAGTTGGTTGGTCGAGCACGCGGCGATCATTAACTAGCTTCGTTATTATTTGCCAGCAGTTCACAAGAAGTGCTGTCATGAACGTAACTGCAAGAGCGCGTTCGTGCCTGTTCGTCCGGCACATATTCTCACCTGTTTCCTTTGTTTAATGAAGAGCTTTCTTGATGACATGTGAGCATTTCGAGGCGTCGCAAAATTTTTTCGAGTAGCTTTGGGGCACAGGCAGAACGGTGCTTGATTCATATGTTCGTGCGTAAGACGCAAAGATTGGCAGTGACGTTGTGAGTGTAACCTGCTTTGAAAAAGAGAGAAGGCAGTTATAGGTTCCTTCTCGACAGCGACGTTTCAGCTGCTGGATAACAGCAACGTCGGGTTACATAATTCCGTGGCACAGCTGCGCCGAACGGCAGAAGCTGCTTCCGAAATAGCCCACTTTTCGCCTTGGGTGATAATCTAATACTGCACCCTTAACTTTTATAGCCAATAAGCTTTATAGCCAGATCTCCGGTCGTTTTGTTGATGTTCCTTACTTGAGAGAAATAGTTAGGATGAGACGCGGAAACGTGTATCTTAGTGGTGTCGCGATGCGCTTTTCCCCTCGTTCTCTTCTCTGGCACATGCACAGGATGCGTTCGCTTTGAAGTGTAATCGGCTGCGAGTGTTTGAAAAATTTGATCATGCGCTCAAAAAGTTCTATGTACAACCTGTCGTTGTAGGGTATTTCGCATGCTTTTTCCTTTTGTTCGCCGCTTCTACGTGTCACTTTCTGCCTATGCTTCTCGACGTTATGCATCAGAGGTGATTTCAACCGTTTGTTTTGAAGTGGAAGGCTTGAAAGAAGTTTTTTTGCGTTGTTACTTAGAAGTGAAGCATCACTCCTAACGAATCGTCGGGTGAAGTATTCTTGTGGTAGTGATCGAGTATATGCGCAGTGTCTTGGTGAGACGAACGACCAGTATGCTCATATAGAAGCGATGGAAGAGGAAGACGTTGTGGATCAACTCAATGGGGCGTTGAAAAACACATGTGGTGCTCACGAGCTTTCATCGGTTCTTGAGTAGGTGCCTTTCGCTTCTAAATCGTGATTTCGATTCTTTCATGTTTTTATAGTTTCATTCTGGTTGGCGTCTTTCTCACTTTGAGTAAATTCTCAACAAGTGGGATATTTTTACCTCGCTATCCACTTTCATTCGATTATTCATCTTGAATGCGGAAGAGCTAAGCGGAAATTAAGGTGTCACGAAAGATGTTTCTAAACGACAGTTTCATCCCCAGGAATATAGACAGTAAAGTCTGCTCATAAAGAGTGAGAGGCGGCTGAGGTGCTATTTGTAGCCGCTCAGAATCCGAACACAATTATAACTCGACTTCAGAGAGGCGATCACCTTTTACTGACTACGCCAGCCCGCGACGGTTTTTTCCTCTCGCATCGTGTCGAGTTGAAAAGCCTGCCCGCCCAGTCTGCATCAACGGCTTTCAGTAGTTCTCAGACCAAGAAGGTAGTCATGTGCGAGTAGGTGTATTGGATGACGTGGAGTTTGCATTTTCGGAAGTGGGAAGTTGTTGTCTGCATTTGCTGAGAGGAAATGTGGTTTTGCTGGAAACCCATTCGCGGCCTTCCAAAAAGATTCGAGTGGAATTTACAAGTGATGTAGTGCTCATTTGCTTTTCTTCTTCCACTGCATCTCTCAGGTACCTAATCTGTCAGTGCGACAGTCGATCTTGTCGCAGGGTTGTTATTTGAAGGGGATTTTTGCTATTTTGCGTTGAAGAAGTATGAAAAGAAAGTGCCGGAAAGACATTTATCGCTGGTGATGGCGTTTCATTTTTGCAGAACCATAAAAACGACAGCATCATTTAGTCCCGCTGATATTTGTCGAATATATCTTCAACCTTTTTTTACAAAGCTTCCCTGGCTTTAAATTATTGTTTTAAGAAATCAGTGAGGAATACCTCGTTGAGTGCTGAATGGTACAAAGAAGTACTAGTGGCCGTGGTTAATGATATTGCGTGATTGTGGTATGTTTCAGTGAACTGAAGTACCTCACCTACGGGAATAAACGACGCAAAAGGGAGCTGTTGTCACGAAGCGCCTTCAAAAGGTTAGCCAGACAAGTTTTTACCAACCAACATACATCTGCCGATGGCGTTTTTTGCATATTGGGCTTTGTTCATACCCGCTCGGTTGAAAAATTCCACGAATGAAAAACCCCATAAATCATGCAGTACTTCAAAATTAGAGACACATGCAAGAGGTCTTTACCGACTGGAACATATATACTCATATTTTTTACATAGTTATGGATGAAATAATTCGGTTTATCTTGTATAGGTAGATCGCATTTCATCCCGTGGTGACCAGTAATGATGTGACACAGCTCAGCATAAACCCATTGTCGTCATTCATTTTTACGTTCTTCTGGCATTCGTCGATCGTCGTGAAGTAGTGAGTAGAGGGCGTATTATTAGATTTCATTATCATTTCATTCACACAAACGTTCGATAATGGGGGAGATTATTTGTGTGTCACTGTGTGGGAAATTCTGTATACCGTCGAAAAATATAAATAGATTTATTCTTGTTTCCACTTAGGTGATATCTGAATCAGTCAAAAGTTATCCTTAAGTGAAGCTATAGAGATGAAAAGACGTTGTTTTTCCTTTTTAATCGCACCCTTACTCCATTTCAAAGTGCGAACTGACGTAACATTTGTTTTTAAATACCTCGCTTTTGGAACGTATAAAGGAGCTAGGTCGTTGTGTTTAAGAATGCTTTCTCCGATTTTAGTAGTAAAAAGCATTTAGAGTTTTATTTAGAGGATTGCGAGGAGATACGTTTCTACATTTCCTGCGAGGAGATAAAGAAACATACGTTTCTTTCTACGAGATCTCAGTCGAAATGTTTCAAAGCTTTATGCGTTTTCAATTGGCAATGGGATGCAGTAAAAGGTCGAGCTTTGTTGCGTGCTTAAACCGAACGCAGTTGATTTGAATTGTTCATTGCAGTTTGGTTGAATTATTCGAGAATGTCACAACACTCGATACACATCGTGAGTCGATCTTCAACATTCTCAGCAGTTTATTGAAGTCAGCCGAAAGTGCTGTCGATGACGCGATTGCTGAACGAGTATTCCGTTTATGTTTCAGCTGTAAGTTTTCTGATGGGACTTCTATTTCTTAAAACCTTTATCGGAATTGTTTATGGTATTGAAGAACGGATGAAAAAAGCAGCTTTTCTGAGTTTCTGTCCTTCCGCCTAATTTGCATGTTTATAAATCATTCTGTTAGGCGTTGGATCGAATAGCAAAAGGGGTTCGGGCTTTCTAGAAAGCGCCTATAACTCTCTCTTGTAACGGGAATTTTCGAGCTTTGTTGCACACACCATGCGTCATTCTAGCAAAAAAAAAATATTAAAGGTCGAGGTTTTCTTTCCATGCAAAAAGTGGAACTCTCTATCCACAGTAGGGATCGACTTTTTTCTTGTACGTGCAGGTCGTGGTCTGTATTGTTTTGCAAACTGCGAAGTTGCAGTCAGTGTTCCTCGGTTCAAAGCGTTCCCATAAGAACGTAAATCGTATGGTTTGGTTATCCGAGATCATATAGGCAGTATGGTGGCCACTTCGATGTATTCAACTGTCATATCATATTCGGTTGCAGGCTTCGTAATTCTAGCGGGGAGGGAGAAGCGATAGAGTCGTTTTGGTGAAGGTTTAGAAAAAGCTTTTGCCGTCTCTCTGACGTTATTGTCATTGCGTCAATACGACAAATTATCAAACTAACATTTTAAGTTCTAGTTCGAGAAGGCCATATGCCATTTATGTCTCTCCGGAAGGCTGTATTTGAAATGTCATACAAACAGTTATCATATTTGGCGTGAACTGTAACATGTTTTATTGAAGTTCGCTGCAAGTGATCCCTAGAAGTTTTCAAAAGGGTCTCTAAAATATGCTCTCATTGCCTCACATCTAAGAAACATGGCACTATAGTCACTTTCAGTCAAATCCACGTTGAATTGTAATTCAAGCAGCAAATGAATTCAGTTGTTCTGAAGTTCCTCGAATAACTAATATGCTTCACTGTTTGGCGTTGTAGTATTAAACTGTTTCGTGTAAGCCGTCTCATATTCGAATATTTTAATTAATTGTTACAGATGTAAACAACGAAAGACTTAGCGTGAGCGCGTTACGTGCAGCAAGTTCATTGCTCCGTTATCCGCTACCCGCGTTCGTTGTAAATACACTTATCGCCGATCAGTCGGACACTATGCTTACTGCGTTGCTTTCGCAGACGTCCACCACGAAAGCTTTTTTCGTCCTAAAGATACTTTCTTGCTTGATCCAGGTAGTTTCACCAAATCTATAAGTTAACTGTTTGCCTTGCATCTTCGTTTGCTACTTTTTATTTATTTCTTCGCAGTGACCACTCATGTTCCTCATTGAGCAGTCTTACTTATTATTTATAATCTATAATTATATAGTCGTGATGTTTTACATACGTGGGATGCTGAATAAGTAATCAGGTAAATAAATAGATAGAAATCAAGATGTAGGACGTATATTTTAAACCGAACATTCTCCCTACTCCGCTGCTCAGCATCTCCTAGAAAAAAAGGAGGAAATGTTAGGAGGAGCTTTTAATCTTCCATTGGAGCAAGGACGTCGAAAGATATTTCGTTGTTCAGCACGTCGTAGAATTCAGCAAATTCTATTTTCATTTGTCGTTTGCACATTTTCACATTTTGAACATAAGGCAATGTGTGCAAAAGGTTTGAGAATCGTTAATGGGTTATTTTGAGGAAAGGCAGATAATGGAAAAGTTGGTTACACTTGGCGTCTCCGAAATGATATACTCTCGTCTGCTCTCAGATGATTTACAGGTATGTCCTTCTGCGTCAGCTTCTAGAAGTATTGAAAGTGCAGTGGTCGTGCAGTAACGTCGATGTTTTTTTTACGAAGGTAAGAAGTGAACGGATGGGAGGGAGGCGATTTAGAAAATAAGGTGGTTTTCGTTCAGTTGATCTGTCTAAAATACTGACCTTAAAATGCCATGTATCTCTAATGGTCGCACAATATCTTTTTCTCTCTAAAAATATTTCTCTCGTCATGTAGTTTTATCCTTCTTTTTTGCATACATTTCTTCTGGTGAGATACAGCCATTTATTAGGATATCCTTTCGTAAATTGTGTGGCTTCTAATTGCCCTAATCCACGGTGAAGGTTTGCCTCTTTTATTGCAGTCCCATTCAGGATATCCTGTTAAGTTTATTCAACAAAAAGGGAAGCGTTTTGATCCTTAGTAGGAAGGTCGGCGTATTACTGAACCGTCAAAGGTTCTCAACAGTGGTACAAATTGCACTATACAAAAAACAAACAAACGAACCACTTCACAATCCCAATATCTGACTTCTCGACATCTGCTGTGGACTAGTCGATGTCAGCCAAATAGGGTTTGCCGTCCGTCCCTTCGAATACGATCTTCGTTTCAATTTTGTCGCTAGCCGCTTTGTCTTCTTCGGGTAGTCCCAAGGCGCAACTAATTCGTACTGGTTGCGCCAGCAGTCGGCTTCGAAACTTGTCTACTGGACGGTGGTTGCATAGTAAGCAGTCCAACAAAGAAGCGATATGGCGGCCAGAAAAATGGTGGTCCAGATCGTACGCTAATATTGTATCACACCAGATTTGTCACCCTTCTAAAAATCTTTAACTCCTTCGATGGTGGCGGATTGGTTAGAATACATGGACGGCGGAGAGTGGGCAGCGGTGAATTGGGAAAGTGGCACATCAGATCGGATTTGACGACAGCAGGCAGCGGAGGAGGCAACAGCGCAGTCGACGGCGAACAGCAGTGACATGAGTCTAGTTGTCTAACAGATTTTGTCTTGCTTTGTTCGTTTTTGTTGTAAGTTCGGGGATCTTTGAGGGAATACTAAACTCTTCGTTGACATTCCTACTAGGGGGTTAGTACAGAAAGAATAGCATAGTTGCATTTGTGATCGATCAGTGGGGACTTTTGTTAGCAGAAAAAGAGAAAGGTTACTTTTGAATAAAATGTTAGAGAAAGAAAGAAGTCGTGAAAATCTTAAAGAAAATAATTTTTTCACTGCTCTTTTCGGATGCTTAAGTGGTGCCACGTAATGGTCGTTCGCGTCTTTACGGAATATGGGTTATAGTTATTTGAAGGTCTTGAAATGAAGATTGTTCCAAGCGTTCATGAAAACCTCGAAGACACCGGTCATCAAGTTGTTCAGGCAGCGGATGAAGGAAAATTTCAAACTTCAGGAAGTGGAATGGGTGCTGCAATGTCTGCTGCATATTTTGCCGGATTACAGCAGTTCGCAGCAGAAACTGTGGCAGGATGCGGCGGTAGTGGCTAGGATGAACGCTCTTGCGGGTCCGTTTTTTCCAGCGAGGATCCAGGTTGCTGCCGTGAGGTGCCTCTTATATGGTGTTCAGGTGCTTGTTTGTCTTCGTTTTTATCCGCATTGCTTTCCGCCATGGCCTGCAGACGAGTGGAGGGTTTTTTTTTTTTGAAGGGGCTAAGGCAGGGAGAGGTGGATTTGACAAAACTCGACAATTCCGAATGTTTTGCAGTGTCTTCATTTTCCGCGTTCTGTTTTCAGCCTCATTGCCTGAAGCAGTAAAATTATTTCCCACTTACTTTTTTGCTGCTGCAGTTATGGCTGATATGTTTAGCAAGTACATAAGTATTTTTACAGGTAGAAGTGGACTTTTCCGTATTCATTTTCTTTCCATTGGGAATGGCTTGATGTAAAAGTGGGGCATTATAACGATGGGAATGTTTTTTGGAGCTTGAAGGACTATACATTATATACTTGCAGGGGTAGCAGTTCTTGGCTTATGGTAAGCGATCTCAGAGAAGCTGCTTAGCTGTGGAGTTTTATTCATTCCTGCCCAAGTATTATAGGTCAGAATAAAAAGATCCGTTGTATATAATGCGCATATATATATTGAAACTGACGGCTCGTATCGATTCAGTAATTTTAGTTCACTGCAAGCTTTTAAGGCTAAGAGTCTGAAGAAAGAAGAAGTGTTGAAAGGTTGTCTTCTTTCGTTATTACGCTGCTGTCGGTGTACAGAAGACGAACAGAAGCGTGCCGAAGCTGTCGGCCTCTTATCACTGGCGCTGAGCCTAAGGGATACGCCATCGCAAGATGAGGACTCGAGATATCTTAAAGAAATGTTCATTTGCGTTCTGCCAACCGCCAGCAGTTCCCCAGAAAATCCCTCAATCGATGCAGTAAGCTGTTTTTTCAAGTGCTTCTCACTGTTGAATCCTCAAGCATAGAGTAGATTTCATTTAATCATTTTACTGTTGTTCAACATTTTAGATCAATTTTTTTGCGCTTATGAGCGTCTGGCCCATTGCAACTGCAGACGTTTATTCTCCAACCCCTTTCTTTACCCACTGTTCTATTCTGGAGATCAATTGCGTCGTCGCTTTTCCTCCTAAATAAATATCTCAGCTTGCAGCCGATGTTCCAGAGTCGCACCTTGGTACTGTTTTTAAAATTTGTTTTGAATCACCCTCCTGTCTCATATCCCATGGCGTGGCTCTGAAAAGTAGCTCTAAACTGTTAGCTTATACTCTTACTTTCGCTTTCCGCATAGCTCAGTTATACTCGTAGCTCCTCCACCTTTAAAAAGATTACCGTATTACTTTATATATATATATATATATATATATATATATATATAATGTGTAGTATTTGTACACATATACTTCAGTATATAGTGATGGATTATTTTATATGTTGCATATAATTCCGCTGAAACAGGTAATGCGAATGTTGTAAACTTTTAAGGTACTGCAGAGTAATGCATTGCTTGTCATATCTCAGCTACTTCTCAACAGTGAACATTCCCGGACGAGTGTGCAGTCATCACAGGTGAATGCTGCTGCTTCACGTATCTCACGCAGTAATCCTCCTCAACAGGTATGGTTTATCCTCATTCATTTAACTTTTCGAAAATATAGAATAGTATTGAGTTGTGCTCTAGGATGTCGTAAGTTATGAAGAACACTTACTCCGCAATGGTTGCTTTCCTCAGCTCCTAATAGTTATGTTGAAACAACCACCCGATATATTTCATTGTTACTTGATCATTCTGGATCACAGCAATAAAGTACAGTAAGCCCACCCAGAAGTTTAACCAAGATCGAGTTTGATCGCAGTGGCATTGCCATTTGGAACCTTATAGTCATCACCTCGTGATTTTCCACATCTGGAAGGAGTCGTTAATAATTTTCGAACTACCATTCTCACCTTAATGGCCATTGAATCATGTGCTGCAGCAGAACTGCGTGGTAAGTTTAGCAAACTTCGATGTTCATCGTTTCTTCGCCTTTTTTCTTTTGTCAGTACTTGGGCTTGCAGGATGCCTTTGGTCGATAGGCAGTAGATCGAATTTCGCTCTTGTACCACTAACACCATGGAGCACCGAGTGCAGTCACTGTAAATATTGAGGCATTTAGTCACCTTGTCGATCGCCCTGTAGTTATAATCTTGATCGCCTCTTTAGTCTTCTTTTGCCATTTTTCTCTTTTATGGCATGCGCTTGAAGTGAGTTGGTGTGAATGTAACCATGCCAGTATCGGGATTACATCACCGAAGTTCGTTAAATCCTTCCACTGCCATTCACGATATGAAGGCTGTATGCGAACATTACCGATTCATCTGACTCGGAGGTCGCAGATCAGTATTAACTGTATGCTGCACCTTTCTGGATGGAGGGAGTCGATGGTATAGTATCTTTTATTTCAGGTGAAGTCATTGTTGCGTGCTCTTCATGCACTCAGCCGATCAGTGCACCATCTGAAGACAACATTCGATAACAAGCATTTCGTTGAATTCGTTGTCGATTGCCTTCTCAACGAAAGTGACTCCGAATTCTTGACTCTTGCTACATCTCTTATAGGTTACTTTTGATCCTTTCCTTCTGTTTTCATCTTCTATCGTATTTGAAAACAGCATCTTTTCTGTGTGAAAGGCATGAGAATCATTAGCACTAACAGAGGTAAGCGTAGGATGAGGTGGGAATTGTCGATTGGAGGGAGTGTTAGTGAGCGTATTGTCGACATTTTTGGTTTTAATGATCTTCTAGTTTGAAAAGTTAAAATTTGCACCAATGTTTGTTCCCTCGTTTCCTGAAATTTCAACCCCAAGGCATCGTGACGCTTTCTTCATTAATTCAGCTACGCGGTTGTTCCACTGAACTCGGTATCCTTTCTATTCGATGATTATATTATCTTTCTCAGTGGTTTCATTCTTTCTTTACTAAGATATTTCATGCCTCATTGAGAAACATTCGTATATTTTCAGCGAACTTATCACTGCACTTTTGTTCGGCTCGTTCTTTTCTTATGGACGCGGTAGCACCTCTTTCCGCTTTGGCCCAACGCAATAAGAATCCATCAATCACACTCAATGCCGTTTGGGCCCTTATGGTTGGCCTTTCCTTCCATCGTTTTTGTTCCAGGTGCCATTGTGATGCTATAAAACAGCCAATACTGCTTGACAGCCATTGAAAAACCAAGTTATTTCTAAATTGGTCCGTCCTGAACGTTATTAGGAGTCAGCGCGGTATGAACGTCACACAGTTCCGTCGTTCTAATTTTGGGTCTTTGGGGCCACATCGTGATGGATCTGAACAGATTGAAGTTCGTGTTAAGGGGACTTACTGAGCGCTGTTTAGACCTGAGTTCAGTAATTTCTTCAAAAGCTTCCAAATTTCCAAAAAGGTTGTAAACCTATAAACTTGAAGAACTTTGATTATTGATCTGAAAATGCTGACCGTTAATGAGAGGAACAAACAATGTCGGTGAAACTTTCATGCTCTGTCTATGTGAAGCGGTTCGATGATTGCAGATTAGCTATAGCTATCGATCACTGTCCGAAGAACACCTTGGCTGCTGAATGAGATTGGGCAAAGCATCTCTGTAATGGTTGGAACTCAGTGGCCAAGGGTCTTCCTTTTTTAGACGTGGATGTATTTGACATGCAGTTACTGGTTATCGGGTTGTTGCAGCAGTTGTTGCAATCAAGATGTGGGTAGTTGAAAAGCTCTCGCATTGGTCGGTGAACGTTATGCATTTTGTTTCTCCTCGTCAGATCGTTTACGGGCATCGGCGTTTCCCCAATGTGAATCCATATGCATATTACAGTTGAAGAAAAAGTAACTTGCAGTGTTATTGTTAAATAAAGGTCCAGAATAGAAAAATTTCGCCAACTTTTCAGTCGTTTTACTCTTATCATATAGGAGGTGCCACGGGATGGTGACTGAGCTGCCATCTCGCTATAAAATTTGATTACAGAATCTGAGCTGCCAATCAACGGCAGCAGTCAAGCTGAGTATACTTGGTCACTTTGCGAGTGCAGAAGCATTAACATTACTCTCTGATGGTGATGAGTATTTGTTTGCGAAGATGCTTTCCTTATATCGCAACCTATATTGTCAAGATGCGTCTATGCGCGAGCCGGCTGATATTCTGGGCGCACTTAGCGAACAATCCTACAAAAATGCTCCAAGCGTATTGGAGATGATCAAGCGTGCATTCGAGTCTCATTTTTCGGCACATACGAAGGTACTTTAAACTGTTTCTGACGTTCTGCTGCTTTAGTTTTTTGATTATTAAAAAATATATTTCATACATGTGCTTTAGAGTTCTGCTTTTTTGATAGGAGAATTGAGTTATGTTACGAAAGTAACAAATGAGGAGAAGTTTCATGCGGATTTTCCTCTGGCCAGCCGGGTACGGAAGAAAATCCTATTGTTGAAAGGCTCTATTTCCCGTTTTGTTATTATTGCCGCTTCTCAAGTTAACGGTCAAAACGAATGCTGTTTGCATTTTTTAGTCACAAAATGTGCTTTGCAGATGGGAATAGAATTTCTTGACGATCGGTCAACTTTTTTTCCTACTGGAAGGTCTGGAATTCGGATCCTGCAAAAAGGGGCGTTTTTATTGGGATATAAATCTTTTTATCAGCCTTAATTTCAAGAGTAGACTTGAGACAGTTTTCTCCCTCGTAGTGGTCGTGAAATCATCTTCCTTTTAGTCGTATAAGTGTTTCAGGATATTTTCGTTTGTGGGATCAAACATCACTTCATCTTTGAGTATGTCATCAGGCACTTCATAATCTCATAACCCTTATAATTTGGATGCATTCATAGAACATTCAGCTAAGGCGTGCCTTTACTCGCAGAGGCAGATATTATTTTTTCACCAAAAACTCGGAACTACATGGCGGCGGCCGTAAACGTTAGAATTAGAGGGTAGGCTTGTAGTGGCTTCGTTCATGTGGTCAAGCGTGCGCAGAAATATCAGCGCTTCGTTGAAAGGTAAAGCGTGGAAGCAAAATTGGCCATCGCCTTTTTAATATGGACAATTCTGCAAAACAGTACCTACTGTACTGCTGCGGTATTTGTTCTCTTCAAACAGTTTGTGCAAAGCTTTTATTGCCGCTTTGAAGTAGGTTCGTTCTTTCGACTTAGAGTAGATTCATTCTCGAACTCGTTTTTCGTAAGTTATAAGTGAACTCATTTTTGATGCTCTTCTTCTCTCATATCGATTTTTTGTTACGTTGACTCTTCGCTGATTCCGCTACTTCCTCGCATTATGGTAACTCATCTGCAATAAGTGTTACTGTAATATTGCCGTTGCGATGGGTCTTTGTTTACGCTGATAGCACACTATACAGTAATTCTCAGTAAGTACTCTGAGTGGAAAGTGCATAAGAGATGCTGGACGTAGGTGTGCTTAGCCGCCACCTCCTTCCTTTTATCTCCAGAATAAACGCGTAAAACGCAGTTACCTTTCTGTTGAATGACTCAAGTTGCCGGAAGTATAGAAAAGAAATAGGAAAGAGATTTTTTAAAGAAGTGAGGTAGAAGCAAAAAAGTGTGGAAGGAAGACGGTGCATATTCGTTGCTTCAGAAGGGAAAGTGCAGCGCAACTCTACGTGCAGGAGGGAAAGCGCGGCAACCATAGAAAGATAGCAGAAGAGCGCAGCGCCTTCCTGGAATTTTTGAAGGAAAATGTGCGGACGTCGATCTTGAAGTAAGGATTCGAGAAATGGGCGTACTTTTGCTGCATGACCTTAGAATAGCCAGCTGTGGTTGTTTTTGTTTTATTGTCATCTACATTGACCTATGAAAGGAAAAGGGCGGAGGAAGGCATAGAGTCACCGAAGTTAAGAAGAGTAGGTAAGGCAAATTATGATTCAGTCCAGGATGTTTATAGGATAAGGTTGTCTTAGTTAAGGTGTTGGCAAAGTTCCATGCGAAACAAATTTGTTTTGATTTTACAGGAGATAGCTTTAAATCTTCTGGCAAATGTGTGCGCTGTACCCAGCTGTCAAATGATGGTCGTCAATGATGAAATTCTCATCGCATGCGTAATGAACGAACTGGTAAGCAATTACTTGTCTCAGATGTGTGTTTTTAAAGAGACGCGCTTTCGCTTCTTGTTTATGGGTGTGCATTCATTATACAGCGGACGGTGTTCTCATTTAGCTCTTTCCTGACAAACTTACGCCGTAGAGCTTATAAATGTAGCAGTTCATGAAGTTCACACTTATATAAGTTCGCGGCAAGTTTATGAATTTTAAAGTCACTGAACCCATGTAGGTTTAGTGAGTTTAAAGTTTATAAAATTGGGACTTTATTGTGGCTATTTATCATATTGTCTTTCTTATAAACATTAATGTACATAAAAGCATTCATTTGTTTTTCGCTTGGTTCTGAATGCTTCTCCGGAATGAAAGCACGGAACGACGACGGGATTTGACTTTTTTGAGGTTTCAATAAAATCATTTCATATTGTCGTTGCGCGACATTGTCTTTCAGAACAGTTAAGTGGTATGTTCTGCTAATTACGGTATCAGTGATTTTAGAGAAGTGTTGAAAGCATCGCTCATATTGGTGCAGTACTAGCAATCTATAATTTGCTTTCGGGTGATGAAAGGACACGCCGCAATGTGCAGCCATTACTGGCCAATTCTGCACTACCTCATCTTCTTTCTCATATTCATCGTACAAACCCACCACATAACGTGCACCTTATTCGACGGTTCGTTCGTCTTTCCTGTCTTTTCCCTTTGTGTTTACGGCACTGAACACCTCCTCGTAGCCCATTTCATTGATGAGGAAACCGTATTGCACTTATGTTCGGCACTTTATTGCGTTATGAATGGGATTCATGGAAAAAGACAAAGCAGCGAAGTTCTTATAATATCGGGGACTACCGCTGACATGACTAACAGACATTTCACATAATCCCGCAACGTTTATCGTCCATGAGAATTTCATATCTCACATAGGTGTTGCTTTCATACAAATGTCTTAGGAAGAGTTCTGTGAAGTTGAATTCGCTCATCGAATTCCTTAGCTGTAGTCATTTGAAGCCGAAAGTAAAAGGGGATTTAGGTGGATAGGTGGGTGACGAATTCCAGTGATGATTGGATGGCTAAATGTTGATAATTGAGTAAGGTGCAAAAAAGGTTGATTGTTTTCTAAATTTGATGTTACCGATATATGATCAAGCGAATTTTTCCTCAGAAGAGAATCATTCTTTCTCTTCTTTGGGAGAGGGAGGACGGATTAGCAGCTAGAAATCCCTCTTGAAAAGGCTTGGAAAACTTATGGACTAAAGAACTTGAAAGTAAGCGATAATGGTCTCAGAGTAAAGATTGAAGACGCTAAGACTGGGAGCGATAAAGACTTGAAAAGAGTGATCTTCATTTGGGGCCTCATATTTGGGAAGGAAACCGTCCGCTGTTGCACTTCATCATTATAAGGGTTAGAGTCGTTTGTATTGTTACGACAAGCTTCACGATGGTGAAACGAGAATTTCAAGAAGTCCTTTGGGCTGTTTTTTTTTCATCAGCCCATGTAACAGCGTGAAAGTAGCCAGGATAGATTTTAAAGTAATTGCTGCGGGGTCCCCAATTTTGTTAATTTCGCTGTTTGGGTGGTCTTACAGAAGGATTCAAATACGTCTGAGAGTCGTTCATCTTCGCTGCCAAAGAAGTTGACTGATGTATCGAATGTGGTACAACCTCGAGGCACAAAAAAGTGGTCCAATGAGAGTGTGATGAACGTCGAAGTTAGTTTTGAGGATGTTTATACTGCTTTAGTCCATCGGCAAGAAGTTGCTTGCCGGTGACTGCGTCCCTGATTGTAGATTTAAAAAAGATACTTAAGAGTGAATGACACGATTCGGCAGCTTCTTGGTTAAAGATTCGTCGCTCTGGAATTTCTCAGATTCGAAACGCGCCACTGGTATCTGAAAGCGCTGTCATCTAATTCGTTTTGTAATGGTTCGCAGCTAAGAGTTGTTTGTGCAGATTTCTGTTGATTTATGATGTTGCTTGTTGCTTGACGAATTCATCTGTTTTATGAGCCATCTAAGTTGTCCACACTGTAAGCTGTGACTGTTTATATGAGAAGCCTTCAAATGCGGTTTTAAAAAGAGAAGGATGTTAAATAAGAGTTAAATACGGCAACCTTTCTAATGGGTCGCCATAGAAATTATTAACCGTCCATGCCTACAATTTGCCAATAAACACGCCCAGGTTATCAAGCCAACAAAAATATATTGACCCCGAGAATCTTCCAAGATTCGGAGAATTTAAGTTGGCATTCATTACAGAATATATCGAAAGATTCACCCTTTTTTGTCTGAATCATCTCTTGCAGTAAAAACCTCGTCGTGATTCAGGGGACAAGTCTTCTATCTTCTTGAAAGTTTCTATTATCTTGTAAGTTGTATATATTAGGTTGAGAGGTGACTTCTTGTATAATTTATATGTATCTTTGATATTTCCTCTTCTTTGGTTATTTCCCATTATAAGTGTTTGGCCAAGCCGGCTTATATATGCACGTGGCAAAAAAGTCGACTTGCTGTCATAGGTGGATTTGGAGCAGTGTGTATAGAATGTTTCGTGAATACGATTGTAAGCTCGCAACACATGCTGCAACGCAAGCTTGTTGCTTTCTGTAACCGTTGAAGGGCATCAGTGAGCCGAGGGCAGGGCTGTAGAATTGACCTTTGTCATCTTGCGGCGAGGGAAGCGAGGTGAGCTAGTGTAATTACGTTTTTCTTCACGACTTTATGCAGCCTGTTGCACTGAGCGAAGAAAGTGTGCTTCTTGTTTGTTTGGGCGTTGTTACGTGCTTCTTAAAGTTTATTGTGGGTTGTATGGCTTAATATATGTTGGAATTTAATTCGCATCTAGTCGGCATTGTGACTAATTTGGCAGTCAGTGGAAGACTTGTTCGTTGTGTTTTTATCACTTCAAGTTTCTCTGTATATTGGCCATGATCGTGCGTGTATCAGCAAGTTTTGATAGAAGTAGCACAGATTTTATTCTTAAATGCTGTCGTCCTAAATATTGGTGGAGGCTTGCAGGTTATTACTTAGCAACGAAACCTTTCTACCAGAGCCTTTCGCGAAGCTTTACACCGATAAGACGGCATCTTTAAGGTATGCGAGTATCACAGAGGATTGGCACCACAAAGATTGCTTTCATGTAACTAGAATCTATTTCTTTTCCAGGAAATCTGCAATTCCACACCTCTCATTTATCATAACGTTCTGAACTGAGGCCGCGGCTTATCATAACTATTTTACAGGGGATGAAACTGAAAAAATGTTTCTTCAACGGGATTTTGTTAAATCACATGACCGCTCATTTATGTCATTTGTAGCTGTGTCGGTTGTTATCGTGGGTTATCATAAAGCGGCAGTTATCGAGCTTTTTCAAGCGAGGAGTGCGGGAATTGCTTGAACGAGTGCACCTGCTTTCATTAGCAGATAGTGAGCGTGACTGAAAACACTTTCTTGAAAGAATGCGATTCGAGGCGGTTTTGTTGAATACCCATTATAAGGTGAAGCATGCGCATTGCGTTTTCGTTTCAGGTGTTCTTCTACTTGTTTCCTTCCCTAAATGTGTTTTTAGTTGAGGGTAACGGTAAACGGCGCAACTGTACGTGACATTTATTTATGGATAATAATTATTGCAACAATGCATCTTGCAAGGCACATCACATAAACTACTGGCTTAAGAGTAGGAAGGCATTCGTTCGCATATTTGCCGTAGTTTTCAGGGATTCGTATCTCTGAGTATCACTTGTCAGATCCGACTGAAATTCAGAACTAAGGATTCAAAAATAATATCTTGGTTTCTTAGAGCGGAAAAAATACGAAAGCAACAGTTATGTACAATACTAACAAAAGAGGCTGTAGTTAGCTGTGACCAATACACGAAGCATGCCGCTGACGTCGGTGGACATCTTCCACCTCAAAATTGCCAATCACGCGCGTCGGTAGCGACAAAAGATCGCAACGTCAATTGATATTTCGGAGCAAATAATAGGAACTAACAGGAAACTCCGACCTGGGACTGATAGGAAGGACTAATGGGAAACTCCGACCTGCCTGCACGATAGCGACAGACAAATATTACGCGAAATATAAGTGTCCATTTCAAAAATCACGCAGGAACATGCATTACCCCAAGCGGTTGTTGAGGCAGCACTTTTGTTGTGGGAAAACTCCCGGGAATTCAAAGCGTAGCTAATCTCCTACGCTATGCTTCCGCCAAGCTAGTCTACGCCCTTTCGCAGAGCATATCGGCCGGCATTCATGTTGGCACAGATCAGGCTTAAACGGAAAATGCAGTCGGGTACGAGTGCTGCAACAAAGAATGTTCACAGTTCTTGCAGGGTCAGTTTCCTGATTCTATTAGCAGTTATCACCATCTGCTCACTTTCGTGGCCTTGCAGATTCTCTCGTTTTGGCCTGTGCCAGCCTTTCGATGCTCCCTTCAAATGCACATAGGGAACCCCGCAGAAAGTCGCATTATTCGTTCTCGTGAAATTTCCGTCTTTATGTATAAATTTCATCGCGGCGTTATCCAACTGTTGCGGAAGAATATTCTCGCCATTTATTTGTTTTCCTTCAGACAAGTTGCAACAACTTACATGTGTAAAGTCGTTGCGTTTGAAAATTGGTGTGCAGTGGAGATGTTTTTGTTTTTTGAAGTGCTGTGGTGTACGTGAACTCCCTGAACGTCTTGGATGTTCAGGCCGCAGCATCAGAGAACGTCTTTTGTTTCTATAAGATGGTTGGGTTTTCCTTGCGATGCACTCGAACCCGCAAACCTAACCCTTCCGTTGGTTTTCAGTTTAGAATTAACTGTTATTGATGGCAGTAACGATCGTTTTCATATCTGAAGTAATTCGCCGACTCAATGCGTTATAATTACTTTAAATGAAGAAATTAGCCAAGCTGCTTGCAACCAAAGAAGTAAAGAGCGGAGTGAACACAATACGAAAGTGAGCATTTGTTCAAGACACGAGCAAAAACAAGCCGAGGAAAAATAAAACACAAAGTGAAATCGTGTGTATGGGAGCGGGCACACGTGATGAGGCACTATTCAAATAATGATGGTGTCTTGCCCACTTGTCGAGCACTGTTTTTGGCACAGACTGTGCGTAAATTCGGGTTGGGCTCGGTGCGCCTCGTCCAGAACCTGCTGACGTTCCAGGCGCGATCATCTCCCATCCATCTGTTAATGGCGCTTTTGCTCGCCGATTCAATGTGCCATCATAGCCCTCTCCAGTTTTCTCAATAGCTATTGGTACGGCAATATAGGCGATTCGTGGCTCAGCTAGAGAGTTCTCATCAGTCGCGTCATCAGCTGACAGTTCATTACTCTCGGTTTCCGACGATGTGTTGGGATGCGCTGTAGTAGTTGCTGTTGTTGTTGTGGAGATAGATGTCGAGGGAATCCTGTATACTGCAGTCTTTGGGTGCGAGGTGACTGTCGTTGAAGGAGTCGCTGTTTCTGCTGTTGATGTGGAAATGGTTACTGTTGTTGATGGTATTGTTGCGGTCGTCGTTCTTGTGCTTGCTGTTGTAGTGCTTATCGAAACCGCAGATGCAGTCGATCTCGTCGTTTTACTTGCTGTTAACATTGGTGCCGATGTTTCTAATGAGGGCAGTGCTGCTTCGGCTTTTAATGGAACTGCAAATTTTGTTGCAGAGGGTGGTGTTGAGTAATCCACTAAGGTTGCCGTCTTGAGGATTACTGCTGCCAGCTGCTCTTCGTTTGCTATTTTATCTGCTTGCTGATGTTGTCTCTCAGGTGCAGTAGTAGTCTCTTGTTGGTCACCACTCGGAAAGCTGCAAAAAGAGATTCTTTAAGAGAGCGCATATTGTAATGTCGTTTTCATTATTGCAATCATCGATACGCATAAAATTCGTCACTTTTCCACCACGGTGAAAATGTCGCACCTGAGAAGTGGTGAACCGAACTCCTCACAGTTTCATCTGTACCACTAGTGCGCTCAGCACATCTGCTAAAAGTGTTGCGTCCTTTTCCTGGAATCTTAATTCACTGCAGATCGAGGCTTTAAACAACGTAAACATTTCGTGGCCATTGTCACTGTTTTTGTTGATTCAACAACGAAACAGGAGGAAATTGGACCTCGGACGACGTTACAAATGAGAGCGGTGATGAACTTTGAACTTTGCTTGCATCTATCTACGCTTGTAACATGCAAACTTTTGAGTATGTAACATGATCACAACTGTTATTATAGAAATGAGGACAGAAAAAGTCATTTTTAACATTGCTTGTATGCGCACTGTGAAAAGGAAAACACCGATAAAACTTGCGGATTTCGAATGATCACAGCCAGCGAAAACGTGCTAGGAAGGGCGCTTAGAAAGCGTTTTAAGAACCGTCTCCGTGATTAAATCACTGTCAATTCTGCAACCGAAATCCAGAAACCTGAGTCGTCTATAGGTTATTTCTTTATCTTCTTCAGTCTCCTGTTCTTTTCGCACATATCACGAATTCTGCGGCTTAAAAACGTCAAAATAGCTAACCGTGCAACATGCAGCAGCACTCATCAGAAGAACCTTTACAGCAATATATAACTAACTGCACTGCGGCATCATCCTAATCAGTACTTCAGGCATTCTTTCTCACTGTATATTTCCTGCGTTGTAAGAAGTCTTCTAGCACAGTTTGAAATGTCTTTGAGCCTTCGGTCACACAAGTTTCTCTGTCGTTATGTTCTCTTCTCCATTGAAGGTCGGAGTGTTCCTCTGGTGGCGGTAAATCATTTAGTATTCCATATACACTTCATTTGCTCTATGGCACGGGGAACATAACCTCTCTGTGCTCCGTGCTTCTTGCGAAAATCGAAGCTTGCAAACTAGGAGGTCGCTGGACCTTAAATTTCGTGGAGTCGTTTTTTGGGCTACAGTGAAGTTGCTTTGGAGATGGAAAATTGCCGCAGCTGTCTTTCGCTGCAGAGAGGGTATCTTTTGCCTACAGTCGATAACGTTTGGAATTTCTTGCACGAAATGGTCCATTTGGTTGAGACCTGTGCACTTGGAAAATATTATTAACTTAATGAAACCAAGACGGCTATTCTCAGAGAAGCGGCAAGGACACGCGTTGTAGCAAATGGTTCTTAGCTCCATCTCATCTTATGTTACGACTTATACTATATCGCTTTTTGAAAAAAAACCCACTCAGGCTTCGTTGAAGCACTGAAGAAATTTATGAGAGGACGGAAATCCAGCATTTCATCAAGTGAAAATGGAAGGTAACTCTCAGAAGCGAACGGTTGTCGGGATTTTCCATCTTCAGAGCGATTTCCTCTTGAGAAAGTTTCCCACTGGATATTTTAAAATATGAGTTATGCCGTGCTGGATATTTTTCTGATGAATAATTGGTGCCATGTTAGAATATTACTCAGATATAATGCCTCATGGCAAAACATGGAACTTTTCCTCTCAACTTTGGTGACTTTTTGAGTCTGTGTTTTCTTTGAATGCTCTCCAGTAGTCTTCAGAAGCAGTGATTATGAAACTCCTGTGTAGATCCATCCTGGCTTTCCAAGAGAACGGAGCACCTTTCTCTTGACATCGATGCGAAGTTTATATCAACAGACGCCGGAAAAATATCACTTTTCAAATTATTCCAAATTTTCCGGATGCCTATGTATTAAGTAATAAAATACGGTGCGAAGTTTAATTAAGTATGTCGAAGTTTCTCATTAAGGAATTTATGCGAGACACTGTAAGAATAGGTTAGTAAACCTGTCGGTTGAACGTCGGCCGGCAATATCAGTCTGGTGGTATTCTTCATCCCTGAAACATATGTAAGAGTCATGCACTGGTGGGTTACTCTCTCTTCCTTAAGGAGACTAGCTTGCAATAGGTTTGTGACCTGCAATTACGATCTAAAAGAGAACTGAAAAGAAACGGCTATTTCTTGAGAACAATCGCCGGAAAAAAATTGAAGATTTTGGTAATGGGAGATGCATTGTTGTTTGCATAACTAAAGAGATGAGCACTGAGGAGCAGGGATGGACTGTAAGAATGGAAAAGACGAGTCGCCGCTCTCTGTATAATTTTCCTGCAAGTGTAGATTAATTCTGAAAACTCATATCAGCCTAAAGTAGAGGTAATGGCTATCATTTCAGAGCAGATTTGTTTCCATTTCAGAGTAATGGCTCATAAAAACTCATTAGAAGATCAGTGTTTCACAAAGAGTTTGTCAACGCTAATTCGGTCTAGGCAGATAGAGGAGGTCAAAAGTTAAGAAATTACGATTTAAAAGGGCGGCCATAAGTTTATGGCCTACAATATCAAAAAATGACGCAGAAACAGTTAGGTCTTACACACGCATATGCACTGCAAAATGTGCTGTTCGTTTCAAATGCACACATCTGCTCCATCTGTTCTTCACCGTGGCGGTGTAGTAGATTCGGTTGAGAATTCTCATTTGCCAAGCTCACTGAATGCTGTCTTAATGATTCATTCAAAAAATTCGGCCGGTATTCATTAACGCATACGGGAGGCTAAAACATCTAGCATTACAATTTCTGCAGATGGGGATGTCCATAAATAATTCACTCGAAGATTATTGCATTAAAAAGTCGTTTAAGACGTACAGTATGTGAATTAGTTTCAATTCACTGTCGCCGGCGGTGTGCGCGACAAATGGTACGTATGTTTGAAAGATGCTACGAAGGAGCTTATAGATTGCTAACGGATCATACGTCATATCGCAAGTATGTAGTCGAAAGGGATGTTAATGAATTGGTCCTACCAACATATGATGGCACGACCGTGGTAAACCGAATGTTAATCAACGAGCAAAAACAGGTCCTGACAAGAACTGCATGCCATTGTTATCGGTGTGCAGTGAAAGAAGATGATAATGAATAATGCATAAAGCAATGAGATTTTTCTTTTGGATACAAGTAAGGTGTACTTAAGAAGTTGTAATGTTCAGTAATAACTGGAAAAAATTTGTGAAGTAAAAACTATTTGCCACTGATGCAATAAAATGACACCGCCTAAACGAGAAACCGCATGCAACTAAAGCGATCCTGAGAGACGTCTGTATTACTGAACTATCACCTCATAATCATATGTTGTGTAGCTGGAGGTGAAAGCTAGTCTAAAAACTAGCAAAAAAAAAAATGTACGGCATCAAATAAGATTACAGGTGACCCTTCCATTACGCAGAACGACCATGGTTGTTACAAAACATTGCTCATCTTCATTTTCGCCTACTCATGAGGCCCTATAATCTTGCAGTGAAGGATCTTAAACATATAGGCATATGCGGTGCTATTTTGTGGAAGATCTAATAAGCACAAACTGGCACTTTTCGAAGTTAATTCCAGGTTGTCGTTTAATAACAGGTTTCTACAGGAATACATGGACGCGTCACGACGTAGTGAATTCATTAAACGCATATACGCATGCATGTCTTTTTCCAACATTTTTCAAAATTAAAAGGAAGCAATTTGGAAACTTAGAAAGTTTTTCTGCGGTTGGTTTTACACAGATGGGAACATACCCACATGAACGGGTACGACATGCACTTTGGTAATTTCACCGCCTTTGCTAACAACAGAGAAAGTCCATGCAGATAAATGCCCATATTGGTAGCCATGGCGACTGTCGCAAAAAACCACCGCAAAGATTCAGCTTATCAGTTTGAATAGCTGACGAATACAACATGACTGTCTCTTGCAAAACCGTGCGGACAGTTTTGACAGCCATTTATATAGCTTTATCGGAAGTTGATATATCAGTGTAGAAAGAAGCAAAGAGTTATTGCTTTATGTGGGCAAAATTTCCCATGTTTTCGAGGTGCAACTACTGCGTAGACAGACGGATGGATAGATGGCCCAACTTTGGTGTAATGAGTTTGCAATTGAGAATTGTCAAGGGTCATAAAAGCCGAGAGTGGATATCCTCTTTTGCGGTCACTGTCATGCGATAAAATTTAAGTCGTTTTTTAGCACAAACAAGACAATGAGGCCATGCGAAGAAACGTGCCAACAGTCAATTTTCCTTATCTTTTATTCATTACGAAATCGATTGGTTCGGTACCTGGAATTTCAATACTGCATTCGCTCAACCCTCATCCGCTTGCTTCCCCGTTTCTTCTATAGACTCTCAGTCTCGCAAAGTTCATGTACTTCTACTGATTGCTTCTCATGCTTTTATCGCTTTCGGTTACTTCCATAGATTTGAAACTTATAAGAAAAGGGGATTCTTTGAAAAATTAAATTGTGTATGCAATAAACGCTCAAAGTTTGTCAGACTTTTATCGCCTTCAGTCAGATAGGTACTAGGTTGGCAATGGCGATGAGGGGAAACTTAAAGAATTTGTTTGTGCCAACAATTAACTGAGAATGAACTTCGTTTAAGGCATCATTAGGTCCCTTTCTGTGGCGCCGCCAAAGGTACCGCATGGATGCAGCGCCCCGCAAAGGGTATTTGATAAGAACTTTTATTTGCAATGCTTTGTTGACATGTAACGATTTTGTTACGCTTCTCTCCTCTGCAAATGCAACTATCAGTGGCTGAAATATTACTGAAAAACTGTCAGTCGTAGCGAAGTGGAAAATAGTTTAGATAAGCGTGCAATGTGCGATTTTCCTTGCAAAACAGCTAGCGAGTTAAGTGCAGCACCAATGTTGCTGATGCTCGAAGCCTGTTTATAAAGAATAAAAGATCTTCAAGCTGTAAATTTTATAAACGTTATAATAAGGATTTGACGTAAATAAGAATAAAAGGTGTGTTATGCTAAAATTTCAGCTGACCAACTCTTCGAACTCAATTATAGCTGAGCTCGTCAATTTCACTACTTATTTTAAATGTACAAAATCCTACCGGACTCCTTCATCATTAAGAATACTTCCCACTTTGGGCGATAATAAATTATATTGTTTGATAAGATGAATATGATGACAGTAAGCTTCTGCTTTATTATTATTATGACCATCGACAATTTTTAGCTGAAAGTCTCAGCAGTTGGTAATCTCTGGCAAAACCTGTAGTTTATAAGCGAACCTTTCGGTGACATCAACTTTTTCCAGCCAAAATTTCCACACCAAACTTTGTTCAGTATGGTAGATTGATTTCATCCGCTCAAGAATTGGCAGATAGTCTATGAAAAATTATTCACCATTTCCTTCACAAAAATTATTACTGATGCGCCCATTTCTATCTGAACTGTTTATGTGAAATGGATATGTTATGATGATGACAAGTCATACGATCAAAAAAGATGCCGAATGAAGCCGCAGGTCTACTGGATTAAACAATGGAAGCGTGTCGGTAGGAATCCGTTAAATTTAGATTACCTGGGATGGTGACTGTGAGTGTACCACCTGATTAATGTGGGGAATTGAAGAATAACCCGAAGTGCGACATAAGTGGCAGTGTCTATAACTTCACAGCTGATGACTTTCCTACCGCACAAAGTGCTGAATAGCTGCAAAGTTATCTAAACACCGACGAAAGATTATCCAACAATATTACTTCGGGACGACTGCTTCTGAGCGTCGAAATTTATCGATATTGTACACTTCGAATATTTTTTTCTGTCACAGGTAAATGAGGAGTACTTAGAAGGTAAGTGTATAGCGTAACATTGTACGGTATTCTGCTGATTCTATAGAAGACTTTCCTCCACAGCCGTAAAAATGTGACAAAACCCGTCCTTCTCCACACAAATCATTTTGCACTATTCCGTACCGCTTTTCCCGCACTTTGTTGCTATTTGGCACCTATCCGATACATGTGTGTCACAGCTACATTTGGTACAGGTAGTCCTACATGTTATAAACGTCAAACTCAAGTTAATTCGTCGAAACCTGAGGTATTTCATCATTACAGTGTGAGAGAAGTGCATGTCGTCCCTCAGGGTTCGATGAAAAATGCACGGCTCGTGAATCTTGAATCACGTGACCTACATGGAAGTGGTTTCGCATTCTGAAATCGCCGAGTCCATGCGAGTGATTTTTCAGCCCATCGGCAGATCATAGAGAAGCCATAAAATCCTCTTTCTTTTCGTGGAGGATTTGGCAATCAATCGCAACAGCAGACGTATGCAGAAATCTCTCGTGGTGGTGAAGGGAATTAAGGGACCCGGTATAACACGTCGAGAATTCCAAACATTAAAATATCGTAGCTCATGAAGCCGTCATCAAATCAGTGGATTAAATTATCTATCACACGTGATTCTGGTGATGATTTTATGCAGCAAAACACAGGTAGTCGAGCAAAAGCTCGGGAAATGGTGCCAACGCGTGTTCCATCGGTTAATGCATATATTCATCTGATACTTAATTATGTGTTTGGGTGTTCCCTCAATTTTTGGCCACGAATTTTCCCATTTACAGTTGATTTTAAAAGGAAGATGTGAGTTCTAAAGGTATCGCACTAAGCAAAGCGGTTGTCAGCTCAATGAGTGCTGAAATATTGCATCACGCTGAGTGGGATGGATGCTCTCTGGTTACTAAGCACACAATGCTGACGGTTTGGCAGCATGAGTGTTGTGCTAAGCGGCGATGCTTGGCCACACATACTACGTCAATCCCCAACATAGCCGACTGTCCATTAAAGGTGTGTGGTCACTACTTCACGGTAACCCTCCGGATACGTCTTCATATATGCTGCAAATTTATGTTTTGGAGTTCTTGCTCGTCGATAAATGTCTCCTTTTCTCCATACCATTCGTGGAATTTTCAAGAATTTATTTCTTTTCTGAGCCTTTAAACACCTCAGCATAAGCCCCACTAGCCAGCACTACGACAACATAGTGTTTTGGATCGTATGGCGCTCAGAATTGTCATAGGAATTCATTCAAACTGTTAAACCTATTACTTTAGCTAAAATTAACGGCAGGGATAATGGTGAACATTAGGTCTACCCTAAAAGAAAAAGGAGACTATAGCAAGTTTAAGGCATTAACAATTTTCCCACCACGCGGGAAATAACCTTGGAGTATACTGCGTTAGGAGTTGGATGGGGAGGGGACGAAGGAGGGGGGGGGGGGGTCGGGGACGCCTAAAGGAAAACACATGTAATGTTTCTAAAATCGACTGAGTAGCGATTGAATCAACCGCTTTCAACTTTTTCTTCGCACAAATGTGCCATTATCATCAAGTCGAAATTCGAAGCGTTATTTTATGATGGTGATGTGAGCTTTTGTCAACAAATATTCTAAATTAAATGCTGGCATCTGGTGGTCGAGATGTGCAAGTGACAGCGGAGTACCCTTGATGATCTTCTTCACACAATGCACTGAGAAACTTTTTTGCCTGATGCGAATTATACGCTCACATCACTGTAATCTCATATGATCGGAAACAGTTGTGCTAAAAGACTGCACCGTTGCTGATGAAGTGCTCACATGCGCTGCACAATCGTGCATTTTAGGCAGCAGTGGAAAAGTTTTCATTCGGTTTCTTCGAGTTTTGATATTATCACACTTTTCATGATTGTTGCAGTAAAAGGATGCTGCTTGAGATGCTAAGAAGTTCATCATATGTGATTCCTCGAAATGAGTGCGAATCTTCAACCACTGAGCACAGATCCAACTTCAACCATTGAGCCAACTTTGTGGCAGCAATATTTTTCTCGACACTTTTAGTTACCTGCCATGTCTGCCTTATCATAGAAGTTATGAACTGCGTTGATGAAAATATATCTTTTTGCAATGAACCGATAGGTAAACCTAGTTAAAGACGATTCTCCTAGAAATGAGTGCGAATCTTCAACCACTGAGCACAGATCCAACTTCAACCATTGAGCCAACTTTGTGGCAGCAATATTTTTCTCGACACTTTTAGTTACCTGCCATGTCTGCCTTATCGTAGAAGTTATGAACTGCGTTGATGAAAATATATCTTTTTGCAATGAACCGATAGGTAAACCTAGTCAAAGACGATTCTCGAAAGACGTGACCACATTGGGTTAGTTCACAGCGATGGAAATGAAATACTTTTGAAATGGATGCACTAAAACGACGAAATGCAACTATTGCGTAGAGTATAAGTGGAATTTAAAATTTCCCGCAGACCAAATAGCACTGGTCCACAGTGGCTGGGATGCGATTAAACTTTATCTGTTTCTGGATGGCCGAAGGAGGAGCCCATCGTATATCGTCCTTTAATTTCAGTAAGTTAAATTGGTAATTTATTGCAATAAATAAAGGTCTTCCTATTGTGAAAGATGTGCATAACTAATAAATGATTTGGGCTCTAAATAACTAATACAAAGAGGAATATTCCTATAAAAGACGATAGAACAAAAATATGAAATTTGCCTACTAAACAATGGCTAGTATATTGATTGAACAGGTGGAAATGTGATTTATGATCCTTTTTTAATGGTGAAGCGATCGTGAAGTAACTGATGGGTCACCAAGCGAAGCAAATAACGAATGCTTAAACAAACAGAGGCTTTCAGTTCTGAGTGCTGTTGCGCTACATTCGATTAGCGCAACTATCTTTATGACTAATTCAGCGAGGCGTGTTTGGAGCTAGAACTGGCCACCTCATATTCTTTCGAGATGACTTATAAATAAGTATTCGGTAGTTCTATGATGCACCAGAAAACTGTGCAACAAGACGTTGGTAATGTGCAAAAGAATTTCGGTGAACACACTCTTGTAGTGGTGACCACTGATACTCCTCATCTTCTTAACCAAACTTTATTATGGAGAACAGAAGAAAAGAACTGTAAACCGTAAGATTACAGCAAATGAGTTGGCTGTTATGTTCTATAAACATCGAGTCGAAACAATATTTGGGCTACTGAGGTAATGGTCCACATTTGAAATGATATCATCAAGCGGCTTGAAGGTTATGCAAATAATTCGTCTGCAACCAATACGTTAAGGGTAGTAAAAGTATAGAAGAGCACTATTATTGCGGTCACTATCAGAAAAGATTAAAATGAAGTCAGTAAATAGCTACTTCATCAACTTCCTTCATCACAACCTTTTCATGCAATCATCATAAGCATGTTTTAAAAAATCGCTTCTTTTTTCTTAAGAGAGGGGTTGGGGAGGGGAACCAAGACGATGTTGGAATAGAATTACTTAATATTTTAGTTAAATCTGCAACAGTCAAGTCGATCGTTGCAACCCTCAGCAAAAAGCAAAAACGAGCGATTGGAAAAAATTTGTCAATAGCAGCACTCCTCACACAATCGAAACATTCACAAGGAGCTGGATGAATGCAGCAGCAGTGTGTGAGTGATTGTACTAAAAAAGCCACACCGCGGCATGGTAGAAGCCGCTTATGCAGTGAGAAATCACCTCTAACTGTGCTGTGATCAGAAACTTCTTTTGAAACGTTCGGCGTGATGGCCTATCCTCGACCTATGTTTCCCCTCAGTTCGCGTTTAATAATATTTCGTTGCTATCAACAGCCTAATAACAGCTTCCTATGCACTTGCCATAAATTGCCTTGTTCATTTTCAAGCTTTCGGCAACAACTTTTCCCCTAAGAATATCTTTGGTAAAACATGGTGTCCAATAGCAGAAAGATTTATATAATCATCGAAAGGCAAATCCTCTTTAAAAGTCAATTTACAAAGCTCATTTAAAGCTTTACGAAAGTGCATAACAATAGAACGACTGACGAGTCCGGTTGTCTGCAGACTTGCAGCTTGCATTCATTTCAGATATACTGCTCTCCTGTTTACTCTCAACAAGTAGTCATCGGAAGGTCCTAAGAAGCAGATAAGGGAGAACATCTGGAAATGTCTATTCACCTATGTTTTTGACCCCCATTTTGTATTCGCCCGCTTCTTTTCAGCCCATAAAAAATAAGAAAGTTATGATTTATGTGCTGCTGGCAAAGAAGCTCAAAATTTCTGGAGGGTTTAAAAAGCCCAAGACTCGTTTTTTTAAGCCAGTGGTCCACATTCGAGCTCGGTGTAAGAAATTTTTGGTGAAACCACACGAAAACTCGCATCCTCCAAATTTTGGTACAAAATAGAAATTCTTTAAGCTGATCGAACAGAGGAAGGAGTGGGAAAGAGGTGAGGTGAATGTGTTTGTAGGATTCGAATTCAGAAGGATTTCCTTCTGCACACTTTTGCCATGCTGTCGGCAAACCGCTCATGAAGATAAATTTGCAAAGAAGTGCGAAAATCTTGCAAACGTTCCTGCTGATGCTTTCCGAACAAAATGTTACAAAAGATAACTGCGCGTTACACGTCCTACGATAGTTTCGGTTTTGAAATTTTTAGCGTTCGTTGTTGCAGACGTTGAACAAACGGTTCGCTGTTCGTAAAAGCAAAAAAATTAGCCATCAGATATTGAAACTTCATCTTCAGGAGAGAAGTTTGTACCAACGACGACCAAGTGAATAATGGAATGCCACCGTCTCGCTGCATTCGTTATGTCGTGTTGGACGCCCTTAATCAGACAATAATTTCGGCGGGTTAACCTTGAACGGAAACGATAATGAAGAAAAGGATACAAATTTTCAGTGAAATGTGTTCCCTATTCCAAAAATGGGTTTCACTTTGACAGACCTTTTGCACCAGCTGGATAATTCAGCATATAGAACAGATGTTCTGTTCTATATGCTGAATTACGAGTAAAGTGCTAGATTTTAGGATAATATTTAATTGTATCTCCATGACGGATTTATTACTTCATATCAACCACCTCTGGCTTGAATGCTTTTGACAGACGTGCTTCGGCAAAGAGTGAAAAAAATCAGCATAGTTGTGAATGCTCTGAACACAAGTTAGAGAACGTTGATCGCCCAAACTTGCAAACAATGCACGCCATCACAAAGTATTCATTTACGTTCACACC
Source organism: Parascaris univalens (assembly GCA_037576465.1). Classification (NCBI taxonomy): domain Eukaryota; kingdom Metazoa; phylum Nematoda; class Chromadorea; order Rhabditida; family Ascarididae; genus Parascaris; species Parascaris univalens. The sequence continues at coordinate 62,236,672 of CM075173.1, read as the reverse complement.
TTCGTACATTCCAAAAAATGTTTTGCAAGGCCATCAGTATTATTCGTTCATAGAAAATGCGGCACGAAAATAATCAGCTTTTTGGATGAAGAAAGAGAAAACAAGCCTAGTAAGGGATTTTAACACGACACTTCAAGCAACGCTATAACAAATTCTTGACGCCGGAAGTTTGCTGTTTTTATGAATAATTACAAAGATTACAATGGTATTACGATGCTTCATCTTCTCATTTGCTTATTATCCCAAGAAAATTACATTTTAGTCGCCAAAGCGATTCTTGATTATGAGAAAGTGCGCAAACCGTATTTTTTTCCTCTTGTCACTGTTCAACAAACTGCACGGCTAGAAAAAAAGTGATTCATCAGTTGCGGCTGATCAACGACGCACTTCTCGGTTTGATTTCAGCAAAATTATCCACCGAAGCTTTTAAAACATCAGGGTAGACATACGCTGTTATTTTATCTGACTTTGTATTTACTTTACTTCCTGCAACCCTACATGTGTGAAATAAAAATCTGATCTCTATCCAATTGGTGGAAGTTTTCTGACATCTTAAAATACCTCTGAGTCCTCTAGAAGTTGACTGATTTACATGAAATCTTCTAACAGGTCTGCTTATAAGAGTTCTATAGTATGCATCACACCTACCGGACCTTGTAGTTCCGGCTCCAGTGATTCCTAAGTTGTCATCACCTATAAAAAAAAGAAACAGACACGCATACTCTCTCTTATACTCTATATATATATATATATATATATATAGAGTATATATTCTGAGCGGCTGCCTACAGTAGGCGCTTGTTTTGGTAAAAAAAGCAAACAGCTGAATTCAATTATCTGGTTAATTGCTGCAAAAATGGGTCACAGATATGAAATATTTCCAAGTAATCATAAACATGCTTTCACTTTTAAGTGACGAGAAGCCAAAGCGCTCAAAAATCACGGATGGAGACTATTCTTAAGCGTCAATGCCAGCAAAATTTTCCACAACAGTTCTTAGGAATAAGCATTCATCTAAACCTTTTGCCCTTTGCCCCGACATAGCCAAAAAATTCCTAATTCAGTCCAATCATCCAATCATATCTTAAATGCCATTCGACTGTTTGAAATCACGAAGTCCCTTCAGCCAATGGGCGCGGAAAGCTAAACTGCTTTCGTAACGACTGATATGGAGCAGTGCCTAATTTCAAATCTGATTTCAGAGCAACATGGTGCTGCTTCCTGCGCGCTTTAGAAGGCAACCATATGGTCTACTTCTACCGCAAACTCTGATCAGTTTGAAGGTAATGCATCATAAATATGCGGAACTAAGCGGGAAGATTTAAGCGTATCGTATCAGAACACTCGAGGCGTCTGGAAGTGACAGTTGACGATGGAAAGAGATGGATCGCGGCACAATGACAAAAACGTCGTGCATTTTCGCAGATTTTCGAGATATGATCTAAAGGACATGAATGCTGCTTTAGAACATGCCTTAGAACATCCTTTAGAACGTTCAGACAGATGCATTTTTAGCTACATATATGGCTTAGATTGCGCGTCAGTGCCTGTTTTCAGATCGCCTTTATATCTGTAGCTTCTTAAACGCAGCCCAGATAAGCAGAAATGACACGGTGTAGCCAGGTGTGAAAGAACAATGTCACCAAGAAACAAATATATACTAAACTTGATGCACAGATACGTTGATGACATTATGCACATAGAATATGAAACGGCCTGTCCATGACCGACGTGGAACTCGACAGACCATCGTTCATATTCACTTGCATTATGCATTCAGCAATATGGTGTGCACATATAGTAAGACTTGCATATCGTATGAATTCTGTTGTTTTTTATCTGGTTTGGTGTCGTTATTTGCTTAGTCTTTATCGTAAGCGCTGGGTATCGTTAAATAAAAATATGGTGCATAAAGCTTTGACTAATCACATTTGCGGTATCAAAGCGGGATGTTTGAAAAATCTGGCGCATAGAAGAAGAAGGGGATTGGTCAAGAAAACAAAGACCAGCTGGCTGTTCCGATCATACGTATTTTTTACACAGATGGACTGGCAGATAATTCATTCTGAATGGAAATCTACTGAGAAGACCGTGATAAATAAGGGATCAGACTTATGCAAAACAAAAAATAAATCAAAGCCATGTTAACTGCGCAAGTTTTTTTTTATGGTGATGCTTCAGTACTCTGAAAGCAAAGATAATTCGTGGTAGCCTTCCTGACGCTTTTGCCTGCCACTTTTTGTATGCGAATAAGATTCAGCTGCTGTACCGTTTTAGATATGAAACACGGGTCGTTGGTAATAGACAGTATTCAATCGACAGCCACAACGCTGAGCTTATCAAGAAAGCCATAACCGTCTCTGTACTTAGCATCTTTGGTTTGTTTGATTGGTAAAATACCCGATGAAAGAGTAGAATGAAAAAACTTCGAGCAATAAAATTAAGGATGCATGTGATGCAAGGATTTTGAATTGCAAACATGAAAGAATGCGTCAAAGAAATCGGAGCGCCAATGTTAACTGAGCGTTAAAGTTAGCGCTTTCACCCAATGAATGCAGTTAGTTGTTGTCGACTCATGTGTACTTGTTGTAGCCAAGGTCTTTTCAATTAACTAAACAGTCTTTTTGCTGTAAAGTTTTTTTTCTTGAATGCTTTATTATGGGATTCAAGAACATCTTCTAACGTCACAGAACACCAGGAAAATGCCGTTACCGTGAAGGTTTACAGCTTTACCATCAAGATCTACTATTCGCTCAAAGATGTTTTTGATGAATACTGAAAGGACAATGCTTTCAAACATCTACGTTTGAGAAAAGGAAAGCGAGCGGAAACATGCCTTATACTAGCCTAGAAAAGGATTACCAATGACTAGGTTAGTAGGCAAACGATGCCCACAAATCGCTATAGCATTTGTGCAGCTCTTTGATGTTCGGTACACCCTAAAACTCTATTCCACCACAAACGTTACTTAAAAGATTAATAAGGTATGCAAACAATTTTTGTATAAGACATTTCAGCCGGAATTAGGCTGCTGTGCTACGAAAAAACGGAATCTCACCTTCGTGGGAGTCATAATACAAGCAAAACAAAAAGTATCGCTCAAAAACCCATTTGTAGACTCTTCGTCATGTTTTCAAAGGATATCTGACTACAGTCTTAACTGATGGATATCCATGATGTAGCTGGTGTATTCACGTGCGCAACTTGTGGAAACCACAGATATGCAGGTAACGAGGGCTCAAACGCTATTCAGTTAGCTATTTCGTCAGAAAATAAACATAATAGAAAAAACCTCGACCTGCATATGGTTGCCTCAATCGGTCGCCACTACATGCGTGCTTATGCGATCAAAACGGTTCAAACATGCGGTCAAAATATTCGGAGTGCTGCGAGTGCTGCGAATGGGAAAAAACAGATGGAAAAAATTATCCGAACTTCATGTTTTGTAGAGAGGAAAAATGAGAGGAAATGTTTTCCTATGCAGAGAGGAAAAATATGATCTTTATGTTTTCAGCCGAATTTTTCAAAATAAATAGACGCGGAAGCGATGAACAGAATGGAAAAACACCAAATTTGATCGCAAAAAGCAAGCGAATCAAGTATCGAATTACTAGCTAGCGCTGTAGGGGGTCATCATCAACAGCATTGCATGAAAGATTTACTAATAAGGGCATTGCAATGAAAGCAGTTTACGTATGTGTCTGGTGGAGAAGAGAACGGTTTCAGTGATAGAAACTCTAGCACTAGTGATATGTGAATAAGCGGTTACAGCGTAAAATGAAACGCCTATCTTACGGAGACATTAAGACAAACGTATGAAAAAATTGTATATCAATGAGCTGACGAAAAATTTTTAGGATTCCATGTGAATATAGCTTATGGTGGGATAAGTGAGTTTTGTTCAAACGCACATATTCATTCACAGAATTCTCGTGCGCTATTACAAATATGCACATAGCAGGCATTTGGCGTTCATATTTGTGCACGTTCCCATATGCGTTCGTTTCCCATTCGTTGATTAAAACGAGCAAGCAATAAGGCAAAAGTCATGCGTATGAAGTGCGCCGAGGCCATCCTTCTGTATTGACTTTCAAGATGACTCATTTAACGAAAGGAATTACTGGCACTGAAACATATTAAAAATTTGCATGCATTATTTTACTGATATGCAGCTGTGTTACTGGGGAATCCTAACGATGACTGCAACACTTAAAAGATAAACGGCTTCTCCCACAAACGGCTTTATCATTCGTTAGTAGTTTACGCGCGCAAATATATGAACGCATTTCATATAATCCGAAAAGCATTTTCTTGAGTTTCTCCAAAGAGCGCTTGTGCACGTTCTACATAGGAAAGAAGATAGGACACAACGCATTGAAACTGAAAAACCGACACTGTGTCCCCTAAAACAACGCACCAGTATTGTCGAAAAATGAATCCGCTGAGAAGTTTGCTCAATTACAAGGGAGTGAAAGCAAAAACACACTGAGGGTTTAAAACGAAGCCACCACTGACGCATTTTAGCAAGCTTCGCAACGCTATTTCAGAAGGCAGTCGGCAAAAATTTACATCTGCTAATCTAGATAAACGACCACGCATATGTTTATATTTGGAGTCCTATCAGCACGCTTCGGTCCCCAAAAGCAAAACCGAAACGGAAGTAATCAAATCATTCAATTCCTTTGCTGCAACGGGTATCTTAAAACCGAGTCCTGTTCTTTTAAAACTCGAGGACAATTTCATTATTCAAGTGCAAGTGAACGACATTTGAACTTTAGAAGCAACCACTGTACCGAACGAGTGTGCTTAACTACAACGATACACCAGGAACGAGGCTTCTCAAAAAACAAAAAACACTAATCCCATGCAGTTGTGTCAAAAGGCAAGGCGCAAAAGCATAAACTATATAAAAAGGGGTTTACTGATAAAACAAAGGGCTTTCCAACTCTTCAAAGTCCACGAAGGTCTCCGCACTCCTAAAATTTTCCTCACTAGCTGAGGGTTTTCAAAACATGTGCAACTCCCTAGAGGAGAAAATGGAGAGTAAAGTAAACCTCCTACTTTCCGAGAAAGGTGATATATGCTGGGACGTTGTATGGAGCAATTTCTACACATGCGATCCGAAGATGTTAGTACATATGCGCCACACGTCGAAAAATTAGTGACGGGAAGTATAAAACTATTCAAACGCATATCATGGCGACAGGAGAACGCCCGTTCAATTCGAATTTCTCCACGTATGCACGACCTTTGCCATTAAATGAGTTACAGGAAGGCAACTCGGTTTCGCACTATTTGAATTTTTATTTTAATTGCAACATTAAAATTTCAAGGAAATGTGTATGGTTCAATTTCTGCAAAGCAAAAATCTAAACGGTGCGAATTTACCATCTTAAATCGTGCCAAAATTCCGGGCAAACATCGCACCACATATAAGCTTTGCCACCGTGGAATCGTGCCCCAACTTTATATGAGAATATTATAATAATTTCTGGGGATTTTCAACTCTACACGCAAAAGTTCAGATACTCTCAATTTGGCAAGAATTAACCTTACAAAATTACATCAAAACAAAAGTTAATTTCAGTTTAACTTCAAAAATAACATCAGATAATGCAAAATTCCCTCCTAGTTCCCAATATGGCCTAATCACAGAATGGCCCAGTAGTAGTCACAGAAAGAACATACCGACAAAACGGCTGAAGCTGTTCTGCGTCGGCATCCCTTCACTTTTTTGTTGGAGACCTCCTTCCCTCCCCCCCTTTTCACTATCCTTTTCCTTTCCAGAAGCAAATGAATGCAAAACCGACAAACTCGGAAAACACAAAAAAGGATGCTTCTATCAGCTCGAAGACATATCATGTAGCAGACACAACGGCAGTAAAGCTGATGTGTCATCACCTCACTTCATAATAATCGTATCTCATTCACTGACACATACAAGCGGTTGAATCAGAAACAATAGAAAATAGAACAGTCCCACTACCGTGATGATTTCGATGCTTAATTTATGGTTTCTTGTTCTGAAAATTTCTCCATAGAGTGCTGAGGCAGAACCGTCTACTCTAGACAGATACCGTGCAGAGAAACCGTGGCCGATGAGCAACTAAAACCGTGAATAATGGCTATACAACAGTGAAGTCATGCACGAACATTTACAGCAACACTGAATCCGCTAAAAACGAGGTACGATAATGATGCTTCCCTCATTTTCGTATGTTCATAAAAACGTCGCGATTAAATTGCATATCTGACGAAAAGCTGCCGATTAGTGAATGATATATGTCATTTCGACGGTTTTAGCTTCTTTTCACAACCTAACCACCTTGATATGCCACGAACTTCAGTAGAATCCATATTTATCCAGACCCCGCTTCACTCATACTGCTCAATAGGTGACGAACGTTCCATCAGTGCTACAACAACGTTCCTCAGTTTTTAGGATTGTTTAGTGTACGTTCCACGAATGATGTAATCGAGAGTATAGGCAACGGCATTCGGTCCCCAAGACGCTTTGCTATAAAAGCGATGTCAAGGTTCAGGAAACGAAGATGGAACGTGAATGAGCGTGGAACAGCACTTGTTCTGCAACTGGAACAACGGGCTGGGGGAGATGAGTGGCACTGTCACCGTTTCAGGTGGTTTTCAATTGTTTATGTTTGTGCAGGATTTTATGACTCTATGAAGACATTTGTAATTTAAGTTGTTAGAGATAAATTACATCTTCAGGAGTGAATTGCAACTTCTCTGCAACAAAATCCATTAAGCACACACAGAGGACTGAAAGTGAATCCCGTTTAAAAGAAGGAAAGAAAGCAGCTCCATCAGAACGTCAAACTAGTGACAGCTGGACTCGTCTTGCTAAAGAAAAGGACAAACAATTGTGTTGCGAAGTAAACCCCTTAAAGCTTCACTATCCAGAAAGTCAAAGTGGAAGAGCTGACAATAATGATTCAAACAAAGACAGTCTAATGGAAAAAGCTTCGCAATTCTGAGGCAAGATATTACGAAATAGGATTTCAGAGGAATAGGATTCGAAGGATTTCCTACCATATCAGATCAAATTTATCGTTGGAAAATCAACGTCTTCGGACCACTTCTCGATATTAAACAGTCTGTAAGAGAAATTCAAACCGAGTGAGTATCGCTTAACGTTTATGACTGAAGTGACAATAAAAAATTTGTTATCATTCTCTGATCATTTGTGCATCATATGAACAAGGCTGAAGGTCTTATCACTCAGTTCCAACGTTTCATAGAGAAAACTCTTGGGAAACTTTGCTGCTATGAAAGCAATAGTCCCCTCACTGATATCTGAACATAATGAGCAGTAGTGGACTTCTGCTATAATTCTCTCGAATGGTCAATTAGATAAGTTCGAGGTGCGAAACGATGAGGCAGTTAAAAAAATGGTGGATTTTGCCAAATGTCCCTCTTCTTGGACAGGAAAATCGCAAGCTACGAAAGTACCTTCAAGTTATTGCAAAACATACGGAAACAGCTAGTAAACAATGAAGGTAGAAACGATGCACTGGATTACGCAAAAGAAAAAAACGCCTGGTTGGCGCTCTAAATGAAAGACACAAGGAGACAAATAGAAAAAGTTCAACTCTTTGCTGTCGTGATGTTTAGATAGCGCCATATTTACTGAGCGCACAACCCCGTATCGACTGTTTGAGACAAACGATGCACATAGGCAAACCACACTTCTCAAATCGAACTGACCTCAGGTGTTGGCGCAACGAGAATGCAGCTGCTTCAAAGCACATGAATAACGCCGCAGCTCCACCACTGCTCCACTCTAATGCCAACTCTCATAAAAATGTATACATGAATTATGTTTGCGTCGTACTCCCAATGAGTTTCAGTAATGCTTATAGATTCGTTCCGACTGACGTCTGGTGCATTCGCAGGCATTGGAACAGCGTGAATTATGGCCTCTATCCTACTCCCTCCTCTCATCCCCAGCCTCCACCTGTAGTCTACAAGCAGAAGGTCTTGATGGCATTTCATCGAAAAACGACTGGAAAGTGTATTATCGAGATTAGCATGATATGAGGAGGATTTATCATGCCGGACGGTTCGACAAGTATAAACACGATAGACTGCTTTTCAAATGAAACAACGGATACTCCTCGACGTGTCACGCCGCTTTCCTTTCCCTCATAGTCCTAGCGTTAGGTTCCTAGTCATGCTTCTAAACTGAAACCACAGACACATATATAACCAGAACGGCTGCGAACCACGTTGTTCACACGAGTGGATTTGCACGCATTCATGAAAACTCATTCAACGCGCGCGCAGACAGGCAATCCACGCTTTTGAATGACTGACGCAGGACGATAAACAACGTTTAAGAATGAAAACTGCTGCAAGCAAAGCAAAAGATTTCAACACTCCGCGGCCACTATAAAATAACATTTTTTTACAGTGAGTGTGAACAGACTTACAGTGTTCTCCTAATACAAACCCTACAAAATGAGGTGCTTCCTCGGATAGCTATCTGAGAGGAAAAATTAAAGGCCTTTTTCGAGTATACCCACACTTTGGGTACAAATTCGTCATAAAGCAGCATGCTGCCAGAGACTCTTTAAAGTTTCAAATGAATAACGGATGAAATGAAACGGCATTGTGCGCCATCAACGATCATCCGAGCAACGCCCCACTGCGCATGCAGCGAACATTTAATTACTCACTCGATTATGCAGACGGTGTTTCAGTAAGCAGTAGGAAAGGAAAACAAGAGTGGAACCACAGATACCTACCACCAGTACAGATATTATAAGTTTCTTTGATTTCTATTGAAGAAGAAAAGATAGTTTCGTTCCCCTGGAGTTTGGGAAGTGATTCTAAACAAAATACAGTTCGCGCAATGAAACACTCGTGCCACAAAAATGAGAAAGAGAGGGAGACAGAAAGAATGCACTGGTAGGGGAAAACTGAGAAAAGTTGAGTACATGTCAGAAAAATCCGATAATTCTCACTGATAATCAAATTCTCACTAGAACGACTACATGTGAACATATTTGGTCATCGATGGGAGCGGTACACAAACTGATCAGGAAATTGAGGCAAGAGCTGCAACCTATGGTGGAAAAGAGAATTTGACGATGACAGAATGCGGATAAGACGATATGCGCTCAGAGACCAGTAGAAAAATTGGAAGACTGAAGCGATGGCAATATAAATCATCATCACATAATACCAAAGTTCCTCATTTACCACCTCTATTAAATTACAGTCCAATCGTTGACGAATATTCACTTTGCTCTCATACTTCCAAAGTTTTCTTGCTCCTATTCTTTTTCAGCATCTGGGTTTTCCGCTTTTTTTTGTTAATATTTCATCCCAATCTGCTTCAACTCAGGCTTATAGCGGTAACGTCTACATCCACTCGCAAGTGCTTGTTCTTCACAGTGATGATGGCTACGACTACAGTATCCTTAGAACTAAGGAATCACAAGTAATTAATCATGTACACACATCCTTCTTGTCATCGATTTTATAAAGGTACACAAAAAAACCGGTCAAAAGAATCTAAAAAATTGGTTCACTGCTGCATATTTCCGGCAACGAGGGAGTAAAATTAGCACAAACATGAATCAGCAGTGTGGCCAGCATGAGAAAAAACCCCGCTAGCACAGCACAACCGTTGTGTTTGACATCCCTTCATTAATGCAACATTCAACGCAGCTGCAGGTTGAATGCCATAAAATGCGCTTGTATTCACCGCGATCGAACACCTTCTTGCTTAAAATCTATCGCCTCCTATGGTATACGCAATTTAACTTCATGTATGAGGAATGAGAAACTGAAACGATCTGCCTACATCCACTAAATTCCATTCCAGGCTTTAAGTTACGCTCATGATGGCGAAGCTCTTCACTTAAAATAATGCTGTGGTTCACCTGACAGTTAATACGGCTGCGGCATATATGGTGCTCCTCTGTTTTCTTGGTAACCCTCCGTATGACAATTTGCATCAGAATGCCGTTAACAGGAAAGAGCCCACTGAAGAGCAAATAACTTAATGCACGTTTTCACATAGCCGCTTGCTTGTCCAAACACTCTTGGGCTTGCGCTCTAAGTCTCATCTGCAGACGAATTGCATCGTTCATTGAATAATAATGACTCCGATGATGATGTTGCTGCTGATGCAGAATATATTCTAAAACTTCTGTCGCAAAAGAAACAAAAAATAACCGCTCGCCATCGGTCTGGAAAACCTATCAAAAATTCCACCCGCTTTTGATAGCAGTTTTCTGCAGGACGCACAATTCATAGGTGAATGAATGTGTGAATACGAACTTGTGATGTTTAAATGAGGCAATATTTGTCTATCCTTTACTTTGAGTGTTAGAGACCCAACTGGTATAATATTCGTTTGAGGTTCTTTTCTATTCATTCATCTTCGACATTTCTGATATAGCACGACAAATAAATGTTGCATAAGAACTCAGATTACGCATCCTTAGGAACTGAAAATAAACTTCCTATAGGGGGGAATGAGGAATACGAGTAACTTGGATTGACAAATCAAAAGATTAAAGAAGGCGCATGTGATGCCGAACATGGCCGTGACACGCTCACGCTTCCCCTTCCGCTGGGTTTGTTTAGGAGCAAACAACGATGCAGCTATAGACAAAATCCAAGCATAAAGCCGTTTAACACGCCACGGATCTCTAGTTCTGCGATTTTTGCGTTGATGATCTCAAAGCATCGTTGCTAAACCCGTCCTAATTACTTTCAAATTTACCATTAACTCCACGCGTCTGCTCAGAATAAGTCCTCTCCCTACTTACTTCTCTTCATCTCCCCTCTCATCCCCTTCTCTTCCCGTTGTTGCTCTCTGAGACTCCTAACGTTAGAGTGTGCATGGAATCGGCGCAGAGAATGCGACTGGACAAAAAACGCGTTGTGTGGGAAATCTTTTTATGACTGTCGACTATCGGCGGCGCAGCGTTCTCATTAACAAAGATGCCTCACCAACTTACCTATGCAAGTAGGTGAGAAGCTAACATCGGAAGATATATTCATACAAATATTCAATTTTGCGACTCGATATCAAAACATATTTCAAACGTAATTCAATGAAATCAGCTCCAGCAGCTTAATTAGACTTCGTTTCAAACAACAGCTGCGGAATTCACTCCTAATTTTACGACAATTTTGACATTTCATTGTTTAAAACAATCGTATTGGAGTAACTTTCGCAAGCAGACCACATTATGGAGAGAGATCATATAATGAATTCTTGCTTAACGAAATAGAAGAAGGGTTTGTGTTGATTAGTGAACACTACTGAACAACAGTGCTATAGTAGGGTGCCTCAAAACACGTGATGGGTGACGTTGACAGATCTTCCAAATAGAAGGCAAGGTGCAAATAATACTGCTGCAAACAACTGCTAAGAACTGATCCATAAATTCAGTGTACATTAGGATTGTGCTGTATGCTCTGGATTCGTGAAGCCTAACTTTGCAAGTCTCTGAAATTTTGTTACTGTAAAGAGTTTTTCCTCAACGACGCATTCAACTCACTGGAAGTAGACACTCTTTTTGCAAAGCGCGCATTTCTACTGTCGGGAAAGAATGCAAACTATATATAAAAACAAATCTACATCATTAGCAGCAATCAGCATACCTGACTTTTCATACAAAATATAAAAACGTTCGGATGCCGGAACACACGCAAATGTAAAATGATACTTTTTTCAAAGTTTCCAAATATTCTTATCAAAAGAGTGGCTATAAAAACAATTCTATACTGACAAATATTCTATGCTATTAAACTAATCACTCCAATGAAATCATAACTAAGCGCCACTTTGTTATATGATTCTCAAAGAATTCCTCGATCAGAATTCCGTTTCAATGGAAATGATCACCATTAATGACATGATTATAGAGAAAGGGGGAGAGGAGGGAGAGGGAGAGGGTGAAGGGAGCACCAATGATGTGGCGTGCGGTCATAGCCTCTAGTGCTCCTTTATCCGAAATGTGCTCCGTTTTTCATCCAGGATTTCTCATCATCTCATCTATCTTCGCCTATTTTAAAAAGCTGATAATGTGCTATTTTCCTTTCCGATTCGTTTTTCAAAAATTGATTTAATTAAGAATAAAGGCAGCTTCAGCCACATCACTGAAAAGGAACTCATCCGTATGTCTTTGGTAATAATATTTTTTTTAAGACGAAAATTGTTTCTGCATAGTGCCACCAAGTCGTGCGTGTAATGCGGAAATCTGCAAGCAGAAGAGCAACAACGAACGGATCGAAACATACCCCCCGTCCATTTCGTCGTCGTAGTCATCTAAATAGTCATCTGGTGATATCGATGGCGGTATCGATTTGGTGCCAGGCGTGAGTTGTAAATGATCAATTGCATCAAACCTTGTCGCCGTCCTCAGCTCGACCGTTTTCATGTCATCCAAACGCGTTGCTGTGATAATAAAAGTGTCATGTGGCATTTCCTCCTCAGAGGACTCCTTGTCAAATGGCTCTTCTTGTTCCTCTTCGTCCTCATCAACGTCAAACAATTCAGCCTCAAGATCGACGTTGCAGAAGTCGACGTCACGGCACCAGCATGCCGTTGCACTTTTGATCACATGACAAAACGTGTCATTTGAGGTATGCTTAATGTGCACACAAGCAAAGTGCGTTTGACGCGCCACACGAACAGCACCACACGCAGCACGCTTATCGCTAGTGCCATGAACGTCGCAGAAATAACCGTTACATTCCGAGACACCCTTACTGGTGGTACATCTGCAGCGCAGAGCCAGTGCTCGATGCGCCACCACGATCGTCAAAAGACAGGGCAGTGCGCGAAGCATATGCATCGCCATGCAGCAGCCGCATGCAGCACTCGGCTTCGCCAGCTGCCACTGCTAGCAGAATGCAGTGAGCTGCAACGAGACAAGTTGGCTAGCTCACTGGTGACACCCACCGCGTGTCGAATCTTCTGAAGGAAGCCTCAGCACCACCCGGCTGCACCAATCCGATTACGCCCGCGTTTACCCCAACAGCTCGACGTGCTGTCGCCAACAACCGTAGAATTAACCAGATGATTTAAACAGCTGGTCGTTGTCGCTTAAAATTGCCGTTGTCAAATGAAACCGACGACTGTTATGAGGTAAAAGAGTATGTATGTAAGAAGCTCATTCACTTGTGGGCGGGGTCAATAGCTTTTAGAGGCGGGGCCGAACTTCAGCTTCCTCTTCACGATGAGCTTTTCCAATAGGCTAAAGAGCACCGAGACATAGCATGCTAACGGAAGTTTAAATTTTGTCATCGAATGTTCAAATCCCATCTGTCAAGAGTCGATACTGCTAACACATCATGGATTGCAGATCATATGCCGGATCACAACAAAATGCAACTTCAGAGACGTGAGATTGTTTCTGTTTGCTTGAAGCATGCTATACGTGTATACAGTCAGCTTCCGCGGACTCACCTGCCTTTTGGATTCTACTGTTCTTCTCGCACCTCTGTTTCTCAAAAAGCAATAAACTGCTTATTGCGACTGTTTTGTTTGTGCTGCGTTGCTTTCATTCTCTTTTCTGCGGTGTCCTTTTGCACGAACTAAGTATTACAAGTATGAGTATAATTTCGTTTCATTCACAACGATTTTCCAACGGCGGTACTATCCTCTCCAACTTTGTCCATACCATACTTCTTTGACTTATATAAAAAAAAACGTTGTTTTTTCATGCCGGTGGCGCTTTTCTTGCCGATTATTTTCAAGAGTGATGTTGCTGTTGAATTAGGAACTGCTCCGTTTCCCCCCAACCTGCAATAGTGTAGCTACTTCCTCATTGAGCTAAACAACTTACTGTCTACAAACCTTTCAATATCTTCATCTATCCTTCTCTTAAAAGGGGATTGACGTTCTGAAATGTGTGTTTCTGTAAAATCTGAACTGGTCCTGCAACATGCTTGTCAAAAATAAACGTTATGAAGTCGCTTTACCAGAGAAGCAGATGTAGGTTTCTCTTTTGCATTTTAACGAGAAACAAAGCTACTGAGCTCTTCGTCTTTTGAAGGAAATATACACAAGATGCACTGAATTCACCTCAGTTTGTGTACTGTAAAGGGAATGATGAAGGGGAGTTCAAATATCTTTTCCAAACAAATAAATTTTACAGCACCCATGCTGTATATAGAATCACTCACGACAACGACAGTGAATGAAAACAAACTTCTATCGGATGCAAAATCTTTCACTGTTCACTGGAAAAACCCACAAGTTTGATACTTATGTGCTGTTCTGGTATCAACGAAGAGCTTTCTTGCAGAAATTTGTGCGAACGCTTTGTCCTTCCTCCGAATGAATGCTCCGCTTCGCCAATGCCATTCTTCAAAACGTATATATTAGCGCGACAGCTCACTTCATTTTTTGAGACAACAACCTGAACTTTCATCTCGCTGAGACCTCTCACAGTTTTCTCTGAGACCTCTCATAGTTTCCTCTATGTGAAAACAGATTTCCATCAATTTCTGATCACTTGCCATCGTAATATTTTCGAATTTTTGCTTTGCACCTCTTTCCAACTGCAAGATCCCTCTGCTTGGGATTATTTTCTGTCGAATGTCAATAATTTTCAAAGGTCGGCTTAGAAAAAGGAGGCGCCTTACCGTCCATCCCGGAGTTTGATAACATGTTTATTCCAATGCGGGATGTGTACTTGTCCATCTATCGACATATTTAAGCTTAGTATGCGATGTTTCTTTATATCCCCCTTAGTCCTGCTTCCTGTTCAGATAACCCAGTTGCTATATTTCAGAGGTAAAATTTTCCGCCAAATTTGAAGTGACTTATTTGATTCTGCCATGTGGCATGGACCATGTCACATCGAAAGCAGTCTGCAGCACACGTACCGAGAGTGTTCTCTAGAATCAATTCCAAAAGATGGACTCTAGGAAATTGACTCCATTCTTTCAGCTCTATCGCCAAAACTTGTAATTGCTGACCACTGATTCGATACGGGCACAGACTACAAGCACTCTTCACTGAGCAGATCAAAGAAATTTTAAAAGTCACATATCGACACATTTCCGGTTCCGATTTCTTCGACAACTGATCCAGCAGTGCTTCGGCACCTCATACAAAACAAGCATTGTACACTAGCAGAGAGAGTTTAAAAAGTGTTTCCACTCGTCACAGGAAGATCGCAAGCACGGAAAGCGAAAATAGTTGACGTGATTCAAAGTTGACGCTGCAAGGTAAACAGTACAGCTTCTTCCAAGGGTTAGGAGCTGAGATATCTGAGTTAGCTATTTGAAGAAAAAAACCTCAAATGTGCCTGTGCCGATTAAATATTTCCCGGGGATAAGCATCCAGGTATTTAACCTAACTTCAGATCTTCGAATTTCTCAGACAGGCCAAAATTTTAGCAAAGTGGGAGGAGTGGTGACCTGAAAAGTTAGGTTCGTCGAAAGTGGTGCATTGAACTCCCATGAAATAGGAAAAGACAGTCAGCGTTTCAAATAGGCAAAACGATACGTGGTGATGTACAAGTAGGGAAAAAAAGGTAGTGAGCTTCCAACGAGGCAAGAAAAATGTTATTTATCCTCCGGTATGGCGGTCAAAAGTGCTACTGGGCACCTGGTGAAGGACAAGAAGAATTGAAAGGTCTACAGTGAAGGAGAAACAATGGTTACAGGTCAAGCAAATCACGTAAAGGGCAATGGCGCTCAAAAGGCAGAAGAATTCGCAACTCCAGCAGCATTATAATTACAGGATCAAACTGCATACCACTCCGAAAAACATCGCATAAAAAAACAGGAGGAAATAGGGGTGTTCAACGGAATCCTTGCAACTATAGTAACAATTGCTGCCACAAAATGATTTTTGGGACGGACCAAATTGTATGAACTGGGCGAGGAAGGGACGGGAGAGGGTCAGGGAAAGGAGTATGATGTATTAGGACTCGGGTGGATCTGAATCCTAAAGCCCCGAAGGTTAGTATTTTAACTCGAATCCAGCTGATTTTCGATAGTCTGTAGATTTTTTAACTCAGAATTTTTGATGCGCATCAATTTTTTTTTCAGCTGCTGAGAATAATTGGGGACACCTTTTTCAGCACAGGTTTACCCCCTGCGGAAAAATTATACACCAGTGTATATGAGGACTGCTATGTGATCCTCCAAGTATCGTTCATTGATTCACGATGATTACCTGTGATGTTTACTTCCATTTTAGATTAAATTATTCCAAACAAATGTGTACCGCTTATCCGTACTTGAATGCGAGCGTAGGTAGATACAAACGTCTTGTTGAAGACTCACCGGGCGTACTGCTTCCGGAGAATGTTAGCGTTTGTTATGACCGCCGCCAAAAACGTGAGAAAACGAAATGACGAAGAACGAAGAGCGTATTTGTAAAGGAGAAAAAACACACTTTAGAATTATTTCCGCCAGCAGCCGAGATAAATTTTCGATCATATTGGACGCGATACGTCTAAAACAGCTCCACCTGGGGCAGATGGGTGGTAAATGCAGCCGAGAACGTACATGCGATGTGGTTTGATGCTCGTTTACTCGGTAAAATTTGCAAAAGTTTCATTGTGAGTAAAAACGCAGGTGAATAAATTATACAATAAATGAGAGTGCGAAGCAGAAAATGCGCTAGACTGTTGCAGCGAAATTAGGTGCACACTAACGCTAAGCGTTGCCGTGCAGTGTGGTGGGAACTTAAGAGGAGACCACTAAATGTGAACAACTGAAAGGACAGCATAATTAAATGTGGGTAACAATTTAAAATATGAGCAACGACACTAAAATTAGACCACAGCGCCCACTGGCGAGTCAAAGTGGCGAACTGTGAAAGGAATCCACGTTCGATGGTGCGTCTGCATGTGGTATCAGAGAAAATAAAAGTGTTCTTTGCAATCCGTGAATAAGTTCTACAATGGTTAAAACAATCTTCGCACTAAGTGTGCATTCGAGAACAACTACTGCAGTAAAAATCTGATACCTATCAATTTAACCGCTCTTCTCGCTGCAAAATCACAAAAGTACGATTAAAGATTCTCCCAAGACATCTTCCACGTGCATATTCAAAATGGTGCATCTGTTTTAATCTTTGTAACAGTGGAAAATCATATCATGTTTTTTCCTCATAACGGTCACGCTACTACTTATCGAAGCATCGGGCAGCAGTCGCATGCATCCTTTCTGTCCAAAACTCCGGGTGCTTTGGATGTGGCGTTGCATCTGCCCGGACTACGTATCTTGCGATCCTTCACTTTTCATCGGTAACGTCTCAGTCTTCATGAGGAGGGAAACCAATATCTCATTAGTCTTCTTCGTGGTAGTTTGCAGTAGTTGTTCTCGAACGCACACATAGTGTGAAGATTGTTTTAACCATTGTGGAACTTATTCACGGATTGCAAGGAACACTTGTTTTCTTTGATATTATAAACACAGGAAAATGCAAAAATACATGTGCAAACACACATAACAACGAGCAGCGATTAAAATACAGTTCGTATTCGGACAAACTTGTTTCACTTGAAGACAGCACCACGGTAGACCAATTACTGTCCTTGAATCCGAAAAGAGCCATCAGAAATTGAAAACCTCACTGCAATACCTTGTATTTATTAGCAATGGACACGTGTTAACACAATGACAAAATTCCCTCAGTAAAGAACAAACACCTCATGATAATCACTGCTCTAGTTACCGGCAGATTCTGAACAACGTAGGCCGATAAGCAAACAGACAAACGCATACGACATTCAAAGAGTGTAGAATTGCCTTTCTAGGTGAAGTGTTCTTAGGTAAAAAACGCATCAGAACATCAAGATTAAATAATCATTATGCCTTCGGACTATTCAAGGGATCAGCCCTCTAATAGTGGAATCGACAGAAAAAGTGCCAGCTAGCACAAACGTTCGCCATCTGGTGCCTATAAATCATAAGGAGAACACGGTTTCAAAAGCGGTTCAGTGCGTAGGCGACAGCGAAAAAGCGAAGCCGTTTAGTACGGCTCGCTGTTACAAGGAAGCGTTTCTTTTCCAAAAATTCATCGTTATTATTCACTCAAAATCTGCACACTTTTTGATTACTCATTTCACTTCATTCAACCAAATTAGCCAAAAGATAAAATGATCACAGTAATAGCGCTTCAAGGAAAAACGAGTTGTTCTTCTAAATATGAAGCAGAAGCCTCGAAGGTAAAGCGGGAATGATGGATGACAGCAATTAGACGTAAGCAACTAAAAATGCAAAAATTGTTAAGGCACGTCGTCGCTCTTTGAAATACTATTTGCTAGGAACGTAGGTGAAAGGAAGCGGTGGAATCTCGAAAAACGAGGTGAAAAGACTCCTATTCCGACACTTCATTAGACAAATATCCTCAAAAACTTTGTCAGGAACCGAAGTTGAGCTTAAACCTGGAGTTATTTGAATTTTGATCGGTTAGCGCAAAACAGCAGCGAAATTGCAATGTAAAATTGAGAAAAACAGAAGGCAGTTCACGTAACGTTGCTAGCACCATATAATTTCGTCGACAAACCAGCTGGCTGTACCGAAAATGAAAATACAGAAACTATTCATATTTTATCCAAGTGTCGAATCAGCTGCAAAAATTCTCTTCTAAAGAGTGCTTCATTGACAGCATCCGACCAGATGCACAATAAAATTGCCTTTCTACTGCGTTCTTAAGTTTCTGCTACTCAGAAAGAAGCTATTCAGGCTGAATGAAATGAGAAGAAGACAAAATCATTATAAAGTTACTTCGAGTGAAGGATCAATGATGTCAATGCTTTCTGCATACACTGAAGCAAATAAGGATAACTCTGCCAAATAGCAGACTCAAGCTGACTGCAAAAAAATCCTTTTGCTTTGCAGCAATATTTCAACGTTACGGGCACGCATTTTATAAAGAGAGTTTCTTCCTTGAGAATCCTGGTACAGAATGAGTGATGAGTGTTTGCACACCGCGATAGGCTTACGGTATGAAGATGGGCGAAATTATGCAGCGACACCATAAACCTAGCATCAATACTTGCTGATTAATGTGTGTCTGTTGGTACCTGCACATCAAATTGTAAACACCCTGTCAGCGACCCCAAATCTCTTCCATACTTGCGCCAATCCCACTCACTCAAATTTAAGAACCAGTAGTTAATCGCACGCTATCGAGAAGAAAAAGTGCAAAGAAATAAAGAGAAAAGTTTCACTGTAAGCTAATGACTTATTCTGTTAAGTGGGTGCAACGTTTAAAAAATTGAAAGAATTGTTTGCTATGAATCTCACAAATTGCCTCGAAATACAAACAGTCAGTTTTGTAGTGGCTTTTTAAGCTTCTCTTTTCTTTAGTAGAGCCGAAAAACCACCAATTCCGACTCGGCAAGCGCGCTCAATCAGGTATCCACCACGTGGCCAAGATTTGATGGACGAGTCCTCTGGTAGTTCCCCAGTGCAAGTGCATATCGACAACAGCTGAAAAAAACTTATGGTGCCCGACTTCCTTGAGAGAATCTTAAAGAAGCGATCGTCATAAGGAAAAAGTAGGGAAACCACGAGTCGTACAGAAGAAAATTGAAGGAATACGGAAAAAAGGCAGGATTTCTGGAGGCTGGTTTTTAATTTACAGTTAAAGGTGCGAAACGGAATTCTCCAGTAGCTTCATCTTCGAAGCGCACATAATTTTGTTTGATTCTCATTTCTTTCGTCTTTGCCAATGGCTATTTTTTAAAAAAGAGATTGATGAATATGACCTTTAGCTTTTTCGCATTAAGATCAGCTGCAAGTGCAAGTGCGGGTTGGTTCAAATGACGACCGCGATCCCGCAGATCACATGCGCGAATGTGCGGGTATATCTCGTCTGCTATCCCTCGGCTGTTCACGATCCCCTCGGAAGGGAAGTGATTTGGAGGCACGGGATGGCAGTTGCGACAACGCAGCCTTTCCGAAGGTGAGATAACTGTATACACAGGAAATGAGAAGAACAATTTTTTTGCAAATGAAGACATCGATTTTTCCCAATAACAGAAGTCTGACCAGTGAACTGAAAAAGGCAAGTGGGATTTTGTGCAGCAGAACGTAGTGAGTGTAAAAAAATGTTTTACACTCACTTCAGTGTATCGACCGTTTTCCAGGGACTCGATCCACGGTCGTTTTCAGGTCAACCAACCACAACGCTTGTCATGGGAGAAACGTTACAATTATTATTTAACATCCAACCAATTCAACTGTAACATCACCTGAATAAGCTAAAAAAAAATATTACAAAACGTAGAACATAAAAGCTTGAAATCTGTTTCTTTTACAACGTCGCCAAATGTATAAGCTCCCTCCTCTAAACATGAGTCTGCAAAACATGTTTCCGTGAAGAGCACCAAAGATGAAGCAATCGGATTAGTAAACTATAACGCTTGTTTCTGAAGTGTGTGACAGAATTTTAATGCTAAGATTTATTCTCTTAAAAGAGGAGAACAAAATAGAAAAGCACACGAGAAGCTTAAATAGTCGAGGAATTACAAGAAGGCAAACTGAAAATTAGATGTAAGACGCAAATCTACAGTTAAAGGTAGGTAAACGTACATTATCGCGCATGAGCGATAATAAGTTCCCTGAATGAAGGCAAGACTTAACAAGACAATATAACCAACAAATAGAAAGATACTGATTATTGAGTTCCTCAAAAATACATTGGTCTCTCGAGGTGGCTCCTGAATTCCCTTGACTCGTTTCAAGTAAAAATGGGCACAACTTCCAGTGCTGGATCGTATGGTTTTGCCGAACTTTAGTGAAATTCGAAACCACGGAACCCATATAAAGGAGATTCAGGAGTCCACATCACCTATGTCGCAGAAGAGGCTGCTGAATGTTTGAATAGGCTATCAATTAAATCCTCACCACGAAATGTTTGGCGAAAAGTCGAGGAAGTGCGCGCGCGTGTACAGCGCTACTAAACTGTCGCGGCTAGGCGTTATTACGACTTTCATACGTTCGATCGCGTGATATTGGTGAGTAATAGAGTGGATGGAAAACAATGCATCTTGCGAAAACAAACCTAAGTAGAGCGATATGTGATAAAGAGGTCAACCTCTGTTATGGCAACCTGCCAACAGAACTTCCTAAATCTCCAGAAGTTTCTGAGGATGTAGATGAGAATTTAAGGTGCAGATCAGTCGTTGCTTCTGATTCACCCAAGGCGCACAATGAGGCTTCCCGTGATATTGATGCTGCAGATCGAGATACCAAGTCATGCTTGCTGGGATAAACTTGATATCTGCGATGTTCCATTTGGTGTATTCCATAGGGATAGGAATAGTCTCATAAAAGCTGTGTTCTCCATCTCTCACGGCGCACCATAAGTTCTCCGTTATTCACATTTGTTGATGTATGCGCGGACGTATACTCACGCAAACATTCGTCCGCCTTTGTGGAAAGCTGATTTAGAGGAGCGCCGTCAATTAGCAATCAAGTAAGGAAACGCAAAGAAGACAATCGTTTATTCAATGACCGCAGAGACCAACTGGTATTTCTAACAGAGAAAAGTCAGCGAAAGGTCATTCACCAATAAAGGGGTAAGTTCATCGGCTGATGCAAGCCTAGGATGGACCCGCATCCAAGCCCTAGCCTGTGCCTGCGAGGTTTTTTTCCCAATCATACAATGATTTCATCCATAAAAGGGTGATGAATGACCTCAGTAGGTTAGAACGTTTCTAAGACCCAATAATATTGTAGTGGCTGAGAATAGCTCAAAAATGATGACGGTGATTCTGTGGTTTCCTTTAACTTATTTTGTATGACTTTTATAGTTATTCACTTGATCTTCACCGCCCCAGGGAAGCGGTTATTTTCATCGTAAAGCATCACGAAGTCGTTATAGGTAAGCTTTTGATCTTTTTACATATCTATGGAATGAGTTCGACAAATTTATTTTCGAGAAAACTCTTTTTTAAACTCATGTTGACGACACATATGGGAACAAGATAACTGTTCTCGTCTTACGAGCAATTCATGACATTCTTGTTTGATTCTCGTTTTCGATCACCAACCTCAATTTCATTTATTTAACGTCCAAATCCATCAGCCTAGATCCCTTGATGTCGGAGTTTTATGATTACCCAGACGAAAGTTTGAAATATTTTTCTTCTTGTGATGGGAACACGGGATCAGATTGAGTCTTGAGACTCAATCAGTATAAGATCAAATTTTGTCGAGTTTGCTGCACTTTACGTCGTTTTGTGTTTATAAAAAAATATCAAGTCTTCGAAGGCAAGTCCATACTCTCCAAATACTACCTATATTGAGATAAAAGGAATTTTGGCTATGGTTACGCCGATTTACCCCAGTCGATTGGCAGGCGTTTGAAGATTGTGATGAATGTGCAAACTGCTGCGAAAAAACTTCTACTGTTTTTCAACACTATGTAATCCTTCCACGGATTTATTAACGAAAAAATGTGGTGTAAAGTATGTTAAAAATGATGTGGATGACACAGACACTGACGACTCTGCAAATGCAAAATTGTTTGCAGAATACTTATCAGACATTTTCAAAGGTGAAAATAATGTGATGCTCTTTTTTGATCCTGGGATATCAGTAACTCTTAAGGATTGTCCCATCGATGTAGTTCAGGACTACAACAACGGTCTCTTCATTGCTCAGCAGCCGCTTTCAAATGGAAGTTTTACTAACATATTTATTCCCTTAACATTCTAGTTGTGCAAATTCATGAAGATGATTGTTCGGAATTCGCTTTGCAATCATTTTGTTGGAAATAATCTTCTTGGCTTAGACCAATTTGGTTTTGCAAAAGGAAAGCTGTTGTAATAATATACTTCTGATGCTAAATCACCCACTGTGTTTGTGGTATATTTCAATGCATTTGATATGATGGGTTATGAAAAAAAAAAATTATTCAAGCTGTCCCGTTCAGTCCAGATTTCCGAACTGCAGTGAGCGAATCTCTTTCTCAGTCATAAGATATTACTTGAGCCGTTTAGCAATGTAGTGTGTTGAACTTTATGTTATTACGAGAGTACCATCGACGGTCTGATCAGTACCTGCCAGGTTTTTGCTTACGCCTGAAAACTTGCTGGTCGATTACCAACTCTCTTTTAGAATTTCGAGAACTGGAGCGTGATTTTGATCATTTTACCTAATGATCTCACTCTTGGCAACTTGATGTGAATAGCCGAAAAGGTCCTTTCTTAAATAATGGCTTAAAAATTGAATGGCGATTACGAATCTCCCAGGTCTTCATCCTTACTGTCAGTTGTTCTGCTCCGATTTGGTAGTGTTCGTTGACGACTCACTGTATTCAAACCGATGTAGTTTATCGTGAGCCTACAGAATTGAACTGTTTCCGCAAATCCTAACCTTAAACTCGTAACTCGATCTTCTCCCATGTTGTCACAATATGAAACAAATTTCCTGCTGTTGTCATCCTCGCGTCTGTCCCGGCGTTTTTCATAGCCTAAAGCATTTCTCTCTAGGAAAACCTCCGGATTGGGGGTTTTTGATGCCGGGTTTCGATTTTGTCTGCGAAAATAAGGTCATCACAACAGCAGTAACAACAACAAAAGTATACGAGCGAAAGCGACATATTCGAAGACATAGACGCAACAAGTATTATAAGCGTAGGATTGTACGCCTTCTGATGGCATATGCAAAAGGTGAGCGCGAAGAGTTGCAGATTATGCCATACCAATAGCCCAACGGTCATTTCTCAGCCAAAGTCCCACCAATAACAACGTTGTAACGAATAGACTTTGATGGCGACGCTGTGCTCTTGGCAGACATAAATGGTCACGTGGAGGAAGTACTCTACAAGTATTAGCCGCGGCAACGTTGAGAGACGACCGAGTGGAAGGCTGCGACGTGGGAGCACCCGGAATCGTTTATGGAAGGGAGCCACAGAACCTAAGGACCAAACACTTGCGAAGCATCCCAGAAATGCAACCGGCCCGACAGCCGTTGATAGAGATGACTGACTCAGAGTGGCTGAGGCCCGCCTTATGCAGGCTTCAGGCAGAATAGAAGCACATTGGTAGATAGATTAATGGCATGGAGCGAGCACGACAATGATGTGATGCGAAAAACGACGCTGTAAAAGCGAAACGGTCACATTTACGCCACAAATAGATGTCTTGGGTTGGCTCTTTCTCGCCACATCCAACAACAAGACAACTAATTGAACTTAAGGCAATGCAGGCATTGCGCTTTGGACAAGTAATAACTTGTAGCATAATTTTCCACGTACTGTTCTCTCCAGTTATTTAATCCCACTTTTTCTTGCACTTCCACAGTCGAGGCAATTTCCTGCATCGAGTCATGCATAATGCAACATGACTTGTACATTTTTATGGGCAATGTGAATTATTTGTGCACTTATTGCGCAGGTTCATCGCTCACCTTTATACATTTGAGGCTCTTTACTCTTTATATGAATGTCGACATTTACGCGCAGTACTGCCGCTTCCATCTTTTCCCACCTGGACACATTATATCCGTTACTGTCCCTTTATGTGGTCTTCCGTTTTTTCGATTTACTAGAGCGTTGCTTTTTGGCGTATCGTCAGCTTGCTGTGCGTATCGCGATCGCGTGGAGCCGCTGTTTTCCACTGGCCTCGGTAAAACGTGGCTGCATCACGACGGCGTTCTTTCCTTCCCGCAAATTTTTCATTAGACGTGTTACAAGTGCTTGAGGAGGCGTAGGGTGGGTACGCAGGATTTGGTTCTCTGTACAAGTTGGGATATGTAGCATGTGATTGCGTGGATAGCATTGAGATGCACACCTGCGTCTCTTGGTTCGTTTTTATGTTGTGTGAAGTTGGGTACCTCTCTGAAGCGCCGAACGGGCATATTTTAAAGCGCAGTATCCGATCACAAATCAGTAGTGGTCTTTAATACCGCCACTACTAGTAGAGCGATGGAGCAACTTTTCTCAAACAGTTTGAGCCTTATGAGACAAATCTTTTCTGCGTTTCTAACCCCCTTATTTTGCAAATGCTTCTGATTTTCTTAGGGGTGTACAATAAATAACTCCATGAAAAACCGAACACCGTTCGATTTTTGTCGTCAAAGCGTATTTTGGCCTCCTTTGACTCCGCGATGTCATGTCTACGCTAGCTTTCGTCAAGTGCTGTTTTGGTATTTCTAAGCGCCGAAGCTTGGCCGATCTAACGTTCGATGCGAAGTAAAGCAAATGACATGACCTGAAGTAAAGTAAATTTAAGTCCAATAAAGTTTTAACTGCGTGCAGTGTGCTCACTTTTGCGTTGTCATTTGCTGTCCACTGGCTTTAGTCCCCATTGTTCAAGTAGAGCTTGTGCTAAGCTCATTGTCACGTGCTCTATAAAGGAAGCTTCTTCACTTCACTTTTATATTATAGAAGTTCATCTTTCATGTGAACACATGTGTTTGCTTCGTGGCTTTTTTATGGAAATTTAGCTACGCTCTACGCCATTTTCTGTTGGCGGCTGACTGTCACAGAGCACATGCACACGAGGATCATCACGACCGACGTTTCTGCATTGTATTTTTACAGTTTCTTACTTGCACTATAATTATTTGCCGTCGTACAGTAGGTTATTAAACTGTTGCTGATGCTCGGCATTAACGTCTTGAATATGCTCTAATTGCCTCAAATGAGGCGAGTAGGTTCTCCTTGCTGCGCTGCTTGTTCAAATGTGAAGCGGATAGTAACTTTATTCCATCGAACTTTCTCAGTCTGTCTGCTAGCTGACAGTTTATTTTCACAATACACTGAGGTTATCTTGATGTTTTTTTGGCATAAAGAGCTTGCAAATTTCTGTTTGTATACCGTTTATAGATGTGCTTGAATAAAATGATGACAGGTGGATTATCAGCACCACTAGCAAGGACCCCTCAATAGCTAACGTCAGTGGTTCGGCTAGAACAGCAGTTTTTGTGATATGATGTAGCATTGGTTATTCTTAGTTCTTTTTTGCATCCTATGCGTGGTAATTTAATTCAGTCTTTAGTTGGACCGATTTCTCACTTAAGTGGGTGTATATTGAAAGTCAGGGAAGAGGATTCCTTCCACATGAGTTCGTCTGAATCCCAGAATGCGGGATATTTTCTGTGCCTGTTTAGAAGGACAGAATTACAATTTCTTAGATGCTGTGATTAAATTTTAATGGTGGGGATTGTTCCAGGTGACTAGTGTATTATCTGCCTTTTTTAGGATGTTTATGCGTACCTTACCCATACTCTAACATAGCAGTTTCCTCCACGCTCCCAAATAGGAATGGTATTGCTAGCAGATTCCCAGATTTTCATGTATTGGCCCGTATTCGGCGACACGCAAACATAGACAACAATTAAGAATTGTTATGTTATAACTACGCGCAGATTACGCGTACTGAGAAAAAAGCAGAAGAACAAAAAATCGTCTAAAACGCAAAGTTTGCGAGGCGACCGACGCTTTTCTTGCAGTTGGAAGTGATTCCTGGCGGAAGTTATGTCGAAACCTTTTTTCATGCGGCATCTCGCCGAATACTTCTCTAGACTTCAAAATATCTCCTTTGGTTGTGAAATTTTGATCGAGTGTTGCCTGTCGGAGTATTTGGCGTCCTCGTGTAATTCGGAGCGTTGAGCATTCAAATATCTCTACTTGCTTTCCTTGCAGCGGATCGTTAAGTCTTTTGTCGTATTGAGCCGACTTGCTAATAGCTTTAACAGTGAGACAGACGTGAAGCTACGTTAGTCTTTTCAGGAGTAGAAATGAGAGGCAGGCGATGGTGCTTCGTTTCATATGGAGGAACGACGATAGTTCAGTAATTGGTTGCGATTTTCATCTCAGGGTTTCTCCGTTTGGGTTGTCGCATTTTCTCAGGTATTTATATTTCCGCAGGTGTTTTATTTTATAAAATACCATTAACGTTTGACTGAGGTTTTTTGAGTGTTTTCAACGCTTGCTTGAAGAAATTCCTTCAAAGTCCAATAATACGAATAGCATGGCCACTTACAAAAAGTTGAAGTTAAGCTACTGTATAAGGAATTTAGCTCCATTATCGAAGATTTTTGATGAGATGTTTTTAATTTGATGCGACATTGTTTAGTTGTGTTTACAGTAATCACCTACGGTGTACTTTCAAGGCTCGACCTACGAGTTATTTTGTTGCAGTTTTGCGAGTGCATAAGCGTTTAGCTCGTTTAGGCATCGTTCTCGAATTGTTTTTTCACTCACTCAGTCCGAAAAGTTGATCCTTGAAGGTTCAGCAATACTCAAGGTTAATCCTCTATTTCTAAACACAAAGCTGAACCTATCTTCTCAGCATGTTTGGAATTATGGGTTGTTGTTAACGCAATCGTTAGCTCAGAGAGAATTCGCTGGTGAGCGTCGGTCTCTGCGTGAAATAGTAAGTATGTGGGTGATGAACGAATAACTTTTACATTTTGTTTTAAAATCCCAAGAGTTAGTGGCGTGGTGAAATATTTATATTCTTTTGAATTCTTAAGTAGCCTTAGGCTTTTTTGTGCCATTTGTCTTTAATGATTGCTTCTACGCTTCTTTCCACTTTTTTCTCGAATGTTTTTTTGTTCATCATTGCGTATCTCTTCAACTTCAAGTCTCGGCTATGCGCTGTTTCATTGTAGGTGTTCAGTCAGGTAGAAAGTTTTTGCTACTTCTTCGCGTTCGCTTTAGAAATTATAAGTTACATTTGTCGATGAAATTGGATTAATTGACTTCGGTCCACTTAAATTGTAGTTTCTTAATTAATGAAGGGTGTTCTCACAGCCAGATAATTTGGTGCCAGCTACGTTTAATGTTCACCTGGTTTATACCTGTTGTCATGGGTACTCATATGTTTTCTCGTGTTTTGGGTTTTCTTACCGAGATGTCTTATGTGACCATCGGCGTTGAGAGGAAAAGTGTGGTGATCTCTGAATTTATTTAATTTTTTATCTTCTATGACTGCGAAGTGATGTGCTCGTTGATGTTACCCCTGCGACAATTTAAAGGCAATATTTCCTTTGTTGCGCTCATTTGCAACCTTAATGTTGGTTTAAAACTGAACAGTATGCGAAGTGTCAAACAAGTGAAATTTGTGTTTTTAACTGCCCTGTTTTCCCATCTTGCATCCACCACCCTTCTTTACTCACTCGCTCTATTCCATGCGCATCCCTATCGCCTATCATTGCTCTGTAACTAGCAAATCTGCTGAACACAGCCGTTTTCCCTTAAGGCTTCCTAAATTCCCTGCTCCATCATATTAATTTGAACTCAAGGAACTGCAGAGCTATTTACTCTCTCGACTTGCCTTTCTTCCAGAATATTTCTGAATGATTTTTCGTCTGCAGATAGAGTATGTTGCTTCGGGTTGTTTCGGATGCTCACGGGTTCAGTTTTTATTGGTTCGCTTTTCTTAATCAGCGGCTGCCGAAAAAAAACCTGCAGCCGGAGAAAGGGGGAGAAAGGAGAAGGTAATGGAGGAAATTGGGTCGTACACTTCATTCTTCTCTTCCGAGATGCTTCTTTCGTGAGGTTGGACGAGGTTTTATCTGTTGTTGATCTCGTTCGCTTCATCGTAAGTTGCAACTCATTTAGACTGAACTCGAAATGATTTCGAAGAATAATTTGAAAAGAAACAGAATTCAAAAATCGGAGTGTAATAAAATTTCGTGCAGAATGGGATTTGCGGATCAGCCGAAATGTCGAAGTTGAACGGCGATCACACTTTAGATGCTCATTTGAAACTGCATATCGGGAACCATCTGGGAAGTGCTTCGTTTCCCCTAGCTTGTAGGCTTTTTTGAGGAATCAACTTGTTTTGCAGTGAAAGTCGACTGGTTTTATATGTAAGTTGTTGATTTATTTTACAAGTGCGTTTGATGAGTAAACGTTGAAGCGAAGAAGAATGGTCGTGTACTGAGGGCCCAGTTTCGTGGCTTTTGCGGCCGCGTTTCTCGATGCTATTTTGTCGGCTGGTAACGGTCCCTGGGGATGTGCTTGGTAAATGACATGTCCTCTTTCATAGGCCTCCATTTAAGAATGGCTGTGGACATGCGCCTGCCGATTGCAAGTGCCCGTTCGCAGCATTCGGCTTCTTTCATATAAAGCAGCTAGCACTCCCTTATTTCTTCGACTTTATTCTTCTGCAGATATTCAGCTTTTGCTGTATTCAAGAGATTCGTAATTAGGTGGATCTCCACTTGAAGGTTCGAGAGGACGTGCTGCCAGCAGGTCATCATAATCTATGAATCTCTGAGCTGTTCTATAATTATGGATAATTCCAAAGGATTCGAAGTCATGACTGAGCGCAGTGCATCTTCTTGGCGGCACAATACGATTTGTTGCTGGCTCAGTCATAGAACTTTCTGAATTGGAAGTAATTGTTTAGGAAATTGAGTTATACTGCGTGAGTGACGCCCTCAATTCAGTCGCCCGTCAGAAATGGTGAGTGTGTGGATTGCGAGCTTAATGTATGTCAGGTTGTCATTTGCAGCACCAACTTTCTTCATCTCGATTCTCGCTATGATTGGATTTGACGTTTGTTTTTAACGCCGCGTTCAGCTCGTCTTAAATTAGCCACAAGTTAAATTAGATTTGTGGAAATTTAAATGGCCCTTATTTATAAACGCACACTTTTTCATATGCCATATTTCTCTATTTATAAGTCCAAAGCTTCAGAAATGTTCATAACTTGCAGACTGGGACATATAGTAGTGAGACATACGAGAAGATAAGAGGTATAAACTTGGAAAACATTCTGAAGAGGCCTGAGTTCAAGAAAGTCTTCATTTGGCATATTCTTGCATATGAGGTGTGGTGCGAGCTGATCCAAACGCATCGTACCATTATCGCACCAGATAATGTATCAAATGCGCATAAAGTTAAAGTAAAAGGTTACATCCGAGGTGGAAGCCTGTGAGATTCACAGCTTAGCAGAACGGAAACATATTTGCAGGAAAGTGATTAGAGGAGATTATGAAGAGAGAAGTTTACGTCCGTAATTGATGATCGTTGACAAAATATGGAAAAAAAGAGGAAATGACTCATTACGGTCAGAAAAAATGCTGCGTATAAGCCGATGTTGCTCTAATGAGCTAAAATTGGTTGCTTAGTTCGAGTTGTTTGCTCACCTTCAGGACAGCATAACCTATGACGAGCTCGTATAACTGAATTGTTTCTGCAGGTCTTAACTTTGAATTCGTATTTGCTTCTCTTTTCAAGTTGGCAGTGTGTGAAATAAACTCCCTTTTGATGTCATCTCGGCTCCTACATTTGCGTTCTCTAGTCGCCCAAAGCATTTTCACCTTCGGAAAGCTTCACAGTTTTATATGACGTCTATTTTGCGGTCATTGTGACTGCATGCTTTAAAGCTTCTCTTGTTCTGCTTTTTTTTTCTTCTGATTGCTGTTTATTTTTTGCTCTCGAAATAAAATTTCACAAAACATGTAGCATAAAGCATAAAAATATAGTTATTACCCATCTTTACAAGTAGTTAAAAGTGAAGTCTAATGGAAAATGCGAGGAATAAGGTGAGGAAATATAAGTTGAATGTATCTGGCGTTAAAGCAGAGTAATTCTGCATGAGGTGAAATGTTTAAAAAAGCGATTCTTTGTGCAGGTAAAATCATCTTTCTGCACCCCAAGAAATTCCTAATATATAAAAGAATTAAGGCAGAGGGTCAGTTTAACTCAATTTCTTGACTCATAAAGTGTTTGGAAATCTAAATTGGTCCTCTATCCAATTTACTTTACTCTGATTCGCTTCTGAGAAATTTCAGCAAAACAATTGCCCACTGCAGGAGGTAAGGCGGAGTTGACTAGTGCAGGAATTGAGACTGTCATGTGGTGAGGGAAATGCCTCGAGCAAATGAAAAAGCTGTGGTCTGCAAGCAGCGCCAATCGGTCACGTAACGTGAACCGGTTGCGTTTTAAAGCAACCGTTCGGATACATAGTAATTGACAGCCGCACTTGAGCAAAGCGTTCGTTCCTATGAAATTCGGCTTTGTCTTCAACACTGACCAGCTGACGTCGCCGATTTCTGTCAAAGTTGGCAAGTCAGTTGAAGGGCTACTGCTAGAGTGCTGTGTACGACTGGACACCCAACTTCAAAAAACGCGTCTATTCTTGTGCGTTCTGTGGCCTTTGATTTCCATTCGAGTTTGGCCGAAAGCCTTGTTATAGATATATTTGTTTTTATATTTATTTAGTAATATTTCTCTCACATCTTTTTCTTTTTCGCTGGTACACATTTCTTATGCTTTTTTAAGCCGCCGTATAACTTTCAGATTTTCCGACTACATTTAATAGCGTCTCTTGTCATCTGCTGTATTGTATTGCCGTCTCCTGAATAGACACAAAGCCCAAAATACACGTTATTCAGAGGCCATTGTAAACATCAACCGACAGAATGCTACCGGTTCGGAGGGAATCATTAACCTCTTAATATTTTTTGATGACTCAGCTTTCGTTGCTCGATTTTTGAATGTTATTTGCAGATCCAGGTTTTAGTATCCACTTTTAAATAGTAATTTTTATGGATTCAAATTGCAAGGTTCACTCTTTGAGTGCTTTTTTCATAAATTCAGAAAACTTTTCGAGCCTTTCTTGTGAATGAGGGTTTTGCGCTTTCGTTATTTTTCTTCCATCACATCAATACTGACGCGCTTCGTTGTTTTCTTGATTAAAAATTTGGCTAGCTTACATGCAAAAGTAGGCAAATGACGAGGCGCCCGTAGCCAGCTGTCCACCTCGGTTGGCTTGCGCAACAATTGGTGTGCGCTTCGTTTTGCTACAAACTACTTAAATCAATAGACGCTCGGGTCATGGGCTATATGCCTGCAGACGTATACCATCTCAATCGCCCCCATACGCTTTATTTACGCACTCTGTGCAGCATGCATCCGAATGCAACTGGAACCTTATGTGCGAGTCTCAAGTTTTTTGAATGTGCGCTGAAGCTCTGTTTGCAGTCGTTCACTGCTTACATTTCTTGAGCATTATTATATCTGTGCTCTTTGGTAATAATTAAAGTACCATTAGGAATAATTTTTCTAACGGAACACTTTGTTTGGGTGCGTGATGAATCTGACAATAACCTAGTTATTGTGAGAAGCCAAATACCGCTGTTGCATAGCGGTATATTTTGCGCTTTTAACGCGTTGGAAAAAATGTGTGGTGCGATTTCAATGAACTCATGCAGTTGTCGCCGACTTTCCACTGAAATTAGAGGCGATTAGCAAAAGCCGAAGTGAAACTGAAGCTGATGCCAGTAAAAATAACAATTTTCTTGTCATTTTGAACCGTATAGAAATGATAGACCACAAAGTGAAACATAAGGGAGTTTGCTGATTTTACGAAAATCTATTAGTTGTTTTTGATGGTCGAATCGAGTGTAATTGCCTTTCTTTGTTGAATTTGCGATTTCTGTTGAAGTCGCTCGTTCATGCGTGCTTACGTGCTTAGCTCATTAGGAATGTTTATTTTTTGCGGCTGTGATCGTATGCACCTTCTAATTAATACGGTTTCATTCCCAATCTCTGCTCTGTCCCCCTTTTTTCCCTCGGTTGTGACCCGTCTGAAATATGCTCAAGAATTTATAAGAACTATATTCGCGCTCTACAAAGGCAAGAAAATCCAGCAGCACTTATTTCTATCGAGAGATGTGGCGCAAGGCGACAAATTTGTTGTGTGAACAGTTATGACGAAAAACACCACTGAAAATGTCATCGTTTACCATTTTTGAAAACCATTTTTATGATGTTTCAAAAAATGATGGCGCAAATGAAATTGCGAAGGGAGAGCAGGGTTGCTCGTAGCTGGGTTCGTAACGTTCAAATAACTTGTAGCTTAGAGGTAGAATTCAATGGAGTTCTCCTGACCAGACAACTAAGGAAAGGTATTTTTTGGATTTCTGTTTAGCAACAGGTTTCATAGTTTTTCATTAGCAACAGGTCAGTATGTTTCTTTTTTGAATATGATTGCACCGTTGCAACGAAATTTTCACTCGAATATAAGTATCACTGCAATCTTCACTCGAAAAGTATAAGTATGAACGAAATTTTCACTTTTTTACACAAATTGTACACTCTCTGTTTGGTTCTCTTTCCAGCCCAGTGGAGGTGCTGTTTTGGTCCCTACAGATATCATTTGATTTTTTAATTGATATTAGTGCACTTTTTCCACGCTCATGATTTCCTGCAGATATCGAAAGTGTAACATCCTGTCACCTTGCAGCCGTTGTTGTAGATGATTTCTCGAGCACCTACATACATGAGCCGCATGGAGATAACGGCTTATATGTTTGCCATAGCTTAGTTTGGGCAAAATTTGCTAGTGACGTTGTTGCAAAATAAGAAACGAAAGGCATAAAACTTCGTGGCTTCACTATCCTAACTTTTGAGGAAAAACTTAAAATCGCTGCCCTACCGTCTAAACCTTTCATCGCGGTAAGCTCTTTGGTAGCGTTGTCATCCGTTGCTATAAGAATGGATTCGCAGTCATTTCTTTTCGCTTCGATGTGTGAAGGCTTTTATACCGGTTTTCATTGTCATAGCGGAAACCTTTGCTCCTATTCCACATCATCTTTGCATAATTCGTTCTCCCTTCTCTCTGTTGCTATTCCCATCAAATCTCCTTTTTCCAATCCTGTGCGATGTAACATTCGCTGTGGGTATTGTTTGAACCGTTGTGGGATTTTGTGCTAAATCTATATTCATAGAGCCGGTGATCCGTCGCATTCCTCTCAGCGTTTTTTATTTTTCCATGGTTATTTCTTAAATCGCGAATCATACTTAGCGTGGAAATAAATAAACAAGTAAACTTTCTTGGTAGCCATTTGATTTTCATGCCATAATCTTTTCTTTAACTGAAAACGTTTACCATATTTCAAGGACGCCTAAAGACTCGAACATTGATATGGGTTCAAAATAGTAACTTTACTATTCAGGCTCCATCAGTTCGTCCTCTTTAATGAGATAAAATTATGCGCTCGAAGGTCCAATCCACTCGCCGTCATGGATGAAGAAGATATCTACATTTGTGTTCTACACTTCATGCTGCAATTAATGAGAGAACTTATACCGTTTGAATCGTAACATGTGATTGTGTTAATTAACTTGCGCATGTTGAGATTTCTGCTGCGAATGCCAATGAAGCTGATGTTTTTCATTTCATTTCCGGTAGTTTTGGATGACGTGAGAGTGTTAATGTCGGTAGATTTTAGCTGGGAACATTCAACGTTCAAAACTGCTGGTGATAGCATAGTGTTTTATAATTTTTTAATATTGAGTTGTGTTAGAGCGTAATCAGAAGTTAAAGCAATGTTTTCTTTGTTTTTGCACGTTGCATTTTTCTACTTGAATATGTGGCCCTGCGAATAGAGGTCTCCGTGGAGTAGAAGCACTACTTCAGAGACCTCCGTCTTCTGGGGTCTCTCCATATGGTCTCCCTTTTGAAACAGCATAAAAATAGTGCTTCCGTGCAAGGAAACGCTGTATTAAAATACTGAACGAATGGGGCTCTGTATGCATCTTTTTATTGCTTATGAATGCACATCAGAAAAAGTTTCAAGTTTGCTAATGCCAATTGCGCTTACTTTTTCGTGTTTTTCGAATTCACTTCATACCGAAATAGGGCAGCTAACGAACTTCGTCGTGTTTTTAAGTGGAAGGGCAAGGGACTTTTCAACCTATTATTATGTCGATCGCTTTCGCACTTTGTGTCGTCTTTAGTTCTGGTAGTCACGACTTTTGAAATATTCGGAAAATGTCATCACTTTTAATAATAACGAGAAAAAAAACCTTATCCAGACATCTTCATTCACTTTCTAAGTATCGTTGTTATTCTTCGATGTTCTTCTCCTCGTTTTATCCGTCAAGGTGAACAGATTTGGGCGGTCGCAGTATATTAAGTCTAGTTTTCTGTATTCCACGTTAATTTCTCATTTTGTTCTCGAAAGTGTGGGTGGATAAACAAATCCAATTTCTAAAACACCTTGCTTGTTAGTTCAAACATTGAAGCATTTGTTAACACCCTCATAAGGGCTTTCGTTAGACGCTTTTTTCATACCATCCGCGTGATGTTTCAAAATATGAGTCGTGTTACTGGAATTCTTTTGATGTTCATGTCCTGAAGTGTAAGATAACTCAGATATTCTTTTTAATGTTTCCTTTGATAAAGCTTAAAGAGAAAGGTGGAGTATGCTAATATTGGCTTCATGTCTGTTCAACCGCACCGTCTACCTTTACAAATCTTTGCTCTCTAGCACCTCTTTCTTTTCAGCGAATGGTGATCGTGAAGATGATGCGACTGCAGTCCATAGTTCCTTCTGAAATGATGCAGTTCCGTTTTCACTGCTTCAACTTCTACTTTAAATGCTTGCTTTTCGTTTATTTTTATCGAAGAACTTGAACTGCCGAGGATCTGCTTTGTGTGAGCCCGAGGAAACCAATATCGAATGGGACTTCCATTTTTGAACGCTCGTCTTTGAAGTCAGAGTTATGCATGAGTTGCATATTTTTCATTTTGTGGTCACTAAAGACTTGCTGATATTACTGAAGTCAGTTATATAAAATATGTGGAATCGATGAGCATAGGCAGTCATGGTTATTTATGTTTATATCGGCATTTCTCAAAAAACTGATGTTACAGCAAACCGATCTGGAAACTTCATATTTTAGAAACCCTCACCGGGTTTGTTATCGTCTTAGGGCGAACTTTAACTGACGCAGTGATTTAAGCTAATAATCTTCACAACAATTACGTTGGCCTAGTTTCGAGGCGAGAACGCGAGCTCAAAGTCTGAATAATCCTGGAAAACCGCTCTTTTACAGAGTTTTTAAGGGAGTTTTTGAATCTCGCCTAAACTTATTTTGACGTTTATCACCTCTCGCACCCTCTATTGCCTGGTGCTTCCCACTCTTCGTCTACTTTTGAGATTTCGTGCAAACTTTTGCACGTATACTCGATGCATTTGATTTTGAATGTAGTGAAATAATCAAATCATTGCGGGGTTGCTTTGTTTATTCTTTGACTTACACAACTCTTTCTTGAAAATATATTTTCGTCTTATGTTCGCTGAGGAAGCCACCCGCTACCTCAGCAAAAACTTATTGCGGGATTAGTTTTTCTTCTATATTTGTAGGGTTTTCGAGGTAATCGTTGGGAATAGAGCTTTCTGAACCTCGCGAAATTCTGTTGAATGGCTAACCTCGCAACTATCTCTTGTTTTATCGACCTCGGTTCTGAGTCTAGTAGAAAAATTCAGATCAGATTTATGAGTGTTGATTATGCAAAGGTCTCTAATGTGGTTTATCATGAAAAGGTGCTCTTGCTAGCGAAAAATAGAATGCTGCTTTGTCGGCGGCGCCTTGCTAAACTCGGCCAGCGTTTTTATGTGGGCAAAGTTTCTATGCAAGATTTGCACATAGTCGCCTCGCTCGATACTCAGCTGTTAGTGGTACTTACTGCAGGGAGCTCTTCTCCCAAGGAAGTATTTTGGACCCTGCTTTGTTCCTCGCATGCATTAACGAGATTATTGTTACAACTCCAAGTAGCACCGGGCACTTTGTTGATCAAAATTTATTTCGCACAATCATGGCAGTTAAATGCTTTCCATGGGAAATGCCATGCGGTTCATATGAACTTCCAACATGAACGCTCAAATTAAGAACTGAAGTTCTTTTTTCGTTGTGGATGGTTGTCGTGACCTTTTTGTTTTAATTGACCCTGAACTGCACTACAGGTTGCAGTGTTCCGCGCTTACAGGAAAATCGAAAATTGCACACGGTGTTCTCCTCGTTTTGTTGCATAAATGCATTCAGCGTTACAGAGAGCTCCTCAGTACTAAGTAACCGCCCACTTTGGAATGTTATACTTATGTATCTTCCCTTTATATGGTATTGGTTTCTGATATCAGGCTGTTAGAGAATGCCCACTAACGCTTTACTCGTACTACTTTTTGCGGAGCCTAGCAGGACACACAGGTTGCTAACATTATCAGGTTAAAAACTTCAACCTGGAACTGTTGTAATCTTGTGGGCTAAAGTTCGACTTCACTCATTGTTGTAAAATTGGTTCGGTTTTCCCGACATCACTGTTTTAGTTTCAGCTAACCAAAACATTTTACTCGCAAGAATGTTTTGTATAGTTTTCATTCACTTCAGCGTTGTGCGGTTTGGATTCTTTCAGCCGATATCGTTGATGCAGCCGGTCTTTCAGCTTCATAACTGCGGCAGAGTTATTTCGATCGGCACTTTATTTTGCTTTCACGCATTCGAATTCTCTTCGGTTGGACTATAATTTTATTAACGTTTTGCTGTTTCGAGTTTTCATCCTCAGATATTTTCCTAGTTCAGGACGTTGAAACGAATAAACAAAAAACAAATGGCTTAGTATTTTTTAGCATGTGAACTGCCATCCTCTCATTCAGTTGTGATGCTCCTACATCTTTTCAGGCGAATCGCCATCGTATCGGTGGGAAGAATCTCGGTCTCTAGTTGTCCACTTATCTGCCTCCTGTAGGATGAACACGAAACCGCTTGCTAGATTGGAAGTTGTCATGCCTTGATGAGCGAATAATTCCTTCTAGATGAAGTTGCTCCACAGTTAGGCTTTTTTTTGGGTGGACGCAGACCTGCATGCTATAATTAAAGGGGATTGAGGGGTGGGAGGGGGGTGGAGGGAGGGAGGGAGTTGATATATACTTGCTAGAATGAGGTCTTCGAAACTACCATACTTCATTGGCTAATAGCCATACTTGGGCAAATTAATGCATTTCGTGACGGTTCATTTTAGTTAATATTCTTTGGATTGCTGTCCATGTTTAAAACGTTCTTTTGCGGCTGAAACTAAAACATTGTAAATATATAAATGAAAGGAAAATACACTGGAGTTTTTCAACGTCATGGAGAAGAATCTTGCAATTTGATGGCTCGTGCGGTTGAATTCATGTGTCGAAACGTTAGTTGCAGCTGTCAGAGCTTATTCCTCATTTTCTCCCTTTCCGCTCACTGAAGCTTTTTGCTGTTTCTAATTCTGCCCTTTTTTCTCTTTAATTGGTTTTCTCATCCATAAAGCACCTATGTCTGTTTTCGCTCATTCCTCTACCTATTTCGCTGTACTTTCAAATTTGAGATTTTTCAACTAATTTTCCCTATGCACTCTTAGGGATTTTTTTGTTTTCCACTTATTTTTACCCCCTGTGGTTCAAGATAAAGTAACCTGATATATTTAAGCCATTTTTTTTGCGCACTGCAGTTTCATCATCATGCCTTGGGGTACTATCAAAATAGCAGAGATTTTTACAGAAAATCTG
The DNA here is from genome assembly GCA_037576465.1 of Parascaris univalens. NCBI lineage: Eukaryota > Metazoa > Nematoda > Chromadorea > Rhabditida > Ascarididae > Parascaris > Parascaris univalens. The sequence continues at coordinate 62,198,413 of CM075173.1, read as the reverse complement.
TTATGCACATACTAAGCAATCGATCTGCTCGAATTATACCACGATTGACGTATCGTATTGCCTGAGTTGTCGGCGTTGCTTTGCGGTGACGGTAACTGACGCCGATTTCTGAAGGTTATTTTGTACCTGCATTCGCAGGTGCCGGTGTTGCACCCGTTTTCGCACTCTTCGCAGCGTGGTTACTCTATTACAGCCGATCTCTTCCACTTTCTCGTTACGCCATGGTCGCATTCAAACGGGACAGTCGCACCCGTGATGCAGTTATAGCGAAGCAGTGGCGTTGGCATAGGTCATTTTTTTGCATCAGACATTTACGTCAGGGAATATATTTTTGATACTAAAATGGCAGCAGGAAAACTTTGCGCCTTGACCGTTGTATTGCAGAAGGCGATGCACTGTAAAATGTTCGCAAATTTTTTAGCATGTTTTAGGTGTTTAACTCATACTGAATGAAGTTAACAGATTTCCGAGATTCAAGCAAGAGGCCATGAGCGAAACATCTGCATGCACACCGACATAACATTACACCATTATGAACTTTGCAAGTGTGAATATGCATACTGCTTGAAAAAGGCTGCAATTTTGTATTGGGTAATACGCCATTTATAAAGAAAACTGTCATTGTGCTCAGACGGTCGCTTTTTCGATGGGCTGCCATCTCCCTTGCCTCAAATTTTGGTGCATTACTGCACCGAATATTACATGCTGCAGGCTTCTAGCTTCTCGCATTTTCCGAAATATTACTTGTTTGCATCGCACGATTGACAGGTGCTGATTGTTGCTGCATTGCACAAAGCACTTTTGTTTCCTTACAGTTAGTTCACAATGTTGCATTTTTACAGCTCGCAGGATATTGCTATAGTTTCTCCAGCGGAAATTCACTCGTTGTTGCATCATGTTCATGGGCAAAAGTGCTCAATAATTTCAGTAAATCTATGAAGATATTATTTTTTATTTTTTGTATTTCTTGCAAAATCGAAGCGATTTCATTCCCTAAGTATTGCTGTCGTGGTGGCCGGCGACTGCGCTCCTTAACGCTGCCGAATGATTCGTTATCCCTGGGAATCAAGGGCAACATCATAGGTGTTAATCTATTCACTCTTGAAAAATTAGCTAAAGGTATACCTTTGCCCTTTGCAGTGGCTGTTGAAATCCTAGTGCTTGTTCATTTCGTGTTGTGCGTTCGATGTCGATTCCTGGACGCGATAAAAGCAGAACTCGAATGCGATGCATCAGAGGAGTCCACGTTATGCATTGCACGTCGCAAGCTCAGTTCTTCAGAAAAGAATGCCTTCTGAATTGTTCAAGAAGTGTTATAAGCAACTGCTGGTGTGGTTATTGTGGTCGTTGTAATCACCCGTGGAGGATTTCTTCGATATGTGTTAAGTACGAAATTGCATGAGGTTAAGTACGGAATTGTTATGTTGCGTCGGGTGAGTACTGGATGTTTGCAGGTATGTGGGAGGGTCACGCGGTCGAGGGCACCAGTGGACGGGTCAGCACTTTTGGTGGTGCATCTAGCTTGTCGAGTTCGATAGTCGTAAGCTCGAGCTCACCACGTTTGTCGTCAAGTGAAACGCCCACCTGTAGCATGCTGGATAGGCGTCGGCACAGCGAACTGGACACGGCTAGCAACGAGGAAATGCTCGTACCCCCAGTTAATGATGATCAGGCATGCTTCATTTTCGCTTATATTGTGTATGTAAAGGGGCAGTAATTTTTTAGTTGCATTGAGTGAAGGTGGTTGCTGCTGTTGTTTGCACAGGTTGTGTTTAATGGAGTCAAGCCATAATAGAGAATATGGAGCCAGATCCGTGAAACTGAAAGTCATTGGCTTAATACTGCAACTCTCCTACTGCATGGCAGTTCTGGTTCGTAGAACTGGGATGACAGGTTCGGATCATGGTTCTCATCAAAGGCCTTCAGGTGAAAAAAACTGCGGTTTTGTCGATTTCTGAAAGGGTTTTAGGAAAGAAGGAGAGAGGTTTAAGTGAATTGCTGTATCTGAATGTTGCATGTGAAGTAAATGCGTGGCCAGGTGCTGAGGTAAAAGCTTGAATTTGTCTTTGAGAAACGGTGTGGTGAATATTCAGTCGTCAACAAAAGAAGTTAAATTTCGTTCCTTTTGACAGAGTGAATATTGGCTAGTAAAAGAAAGTGATTTGTTGGAGGAACTATGATGCTGTGAGTATGCGTGGCTATTTAAAGTGTATTTGGGAGCTGCAGACTTCACTTCAGAATAGAGCAGCTTGTATTTGATAGCGGGATGATTACGGAGATGACCCAAAGGTTTTTGCTACTTTTTTGTGGTAAAGATTTTTCGATTGCGGAAGGAAGTTGACTGAAAGCTTCCAAACAATAGTTTAACATTTTTTGTCAAGCTGCATATTCCATCACGAAGAGTGATACTTTTTATTTTTTATTTTATGGCTGGATGTAAGAGTAAGCAGAAACGCTCCTTGGTGGGTACATTTGCGCAGAGATTACGATTGTCAGCGGCTCGATATGGCCACGGGGCTTTTGTAACATGAAGTGAAAGACTTTTTCTTGCACGAATGCATACGTGAACCGCTCATGAAAGGCACCATACAGTTTTCGAAAAATGCGCTGTATCCCATGAAAAGTGTGGAGAACTCTGAAGAGAGTATCGGTATGGACCACATTATCAGGCTGTGCGAACGACTGATGAGCATTCTGGTAACTGTAGCTTTTTAGTTAGCGTTAAAGCAAGTTAAGTCCGAGCTTTAAATGCCACATTACTTGTTTAACTTCACCGCCTTCCCGTTCAGGGTGAATCGGTGTGGTTCACTGTTGTAAGAGTCAGTACTGTCGACCGTCATACTTATGCAGTATTTAGATTTTAATGTAATTGAACGAACAGTTTTCTATTCAGTTTCATGGGTTTTTCAAAGGCTTTTCCTCGATGTTCTTCGGCAACATCGTCTAGTTGCTTCATAGTTTTAAACTGTATAGGTGCACATGTAGTTCAACTTTTTTCGATAAATAAGTCGGAAGTTTTTTTGTGATCAGCGCACCACATCGCTTCCAAATATCGAAGAATTTCCTAAATATGCAAAATCTATGTAGATATTAGTCGGTTCGGTCATTCACTCGCATAAATTGGGCTCAAATCCGTCGTAGGAAAAAGGACGTGCCATTTATCAAATTCACGCACGCAAACCGAAACCGTGGATGGCGCCGTTCGCAGTCAAGACAAATCTAAACAAACGCAAAAGTGGAGAACCGAATTGAATCATTTTGCGGTCGATGGCCGTCAATTTACTGCAGTCGTTAAATACAGTAGAGCATTATGAATGTGTTTTCTGCTCTTTTTATTTTTCTTTTCTACCAAGCTAGCGTGTTTGTGAGAACACAATGTTATAAATACTCATGACTTGAAAAATTTTGCATTAATCGATTCCTTATATTGCCGATGGAAGTTGCGCACAACAGCGGCTGTTAGATGCTAAGATTTTGAAGAGGCAAAAGATATTCTAACTTCTCGGGAGAGCGATTTCGGCATTCATGATCCCGTCGTTTTTTGAAAGTCGGTTGTGGTCTGATTTCGTTTCCGGTAAGAGACGAAATCAAAAATATTTTCATAAACAAGCTTCTTTAATTAAAAAAGAAGCACATTTGGTGCTTCTGTAATATTTGAAGCTTCATTGAAAAACTGAACTGGACACTGGTGTGACACCAAGGGAGATGAGATAGCGGAAATATCAGCTTTTCAATGTAATTCTTCAGTACTGTGCTTCTTGACAGTTCACGATTGCTTTTTTCGACGGAAACAACGGTGATTTTTAGGGAAGTCTCATCTGAAGTATTTTTTCTTGAATTCATGACTCGTTTATAACATTTTGCAAAATTTCCCCTCATCTAAAAGTTTTTGATGTAGGGGGCTTTTAATCGTAACAGCCAATTATTTATTGTAAAGGTCGGAAGGAGATGTAGAAACGTTGGAAATGGAAGGAGTCAAATGTGCGTCGTTGAATTGAGGCCTTAAACGAATGCAAGGAATCTAAAAGTGTTCAAAACATAGCTTTTGTTTTGCGTCGAGTCGGGATATGCCTGCAAAATACTACTTCTTGGCCTCCCTCCACCCTCCTTCCCTCCTCCCCCATCCTTCACTTTTGTTCTCTTTATTACAGCCGCTTTCTCTTTCCTGTCCTGTATATTTTTGCGTCATGTTAGTGAGCAGTGCAGCATGAATGAGCAGGTGCTTATGCAAAAATATGTTTTATCTAACAGAAACTGAACTGATCCATTTATGCGAAGCGTTTTGAGTAAGTTTCGGTGGGAAAGAAATGCGTTGTTATTTAGAACAGGGACATTTAGAGTGTGTGAACTTTTGTATTACCAGCTCAGTCATGTTTTTGCTGCTCGCATAGATAGTCTCATTTAAGAAATGGTAGCCTACAGTTGTTCTTTCTTGTCTGGTTTTATTTCTCTCTGATTAATGCCTCCTCATTTTCCTTTGTTCGCGACTCCCGTTCAAAATATCCTTCCGTGATGACATATGGTATGCGTTGTAGTGGTCTATGGCAATGCTCCGAAACTTTTCAGCTCTCCGACTTTTCTTACCCTTAGTTTTTCATTTTTGTTGAGAAAGTGTTTTGGTTGGATGCTGACTGAGCTTTCCGCTTAATTGTTTTAAGATTTGTTCAGTGATGTCATGCAAAATGTGCTTTGACGTTCACCATTAGCGGCGACACATAGCAGTAGTAGAAGGGCATAGAAAAGTTAAAGCAGGGTTTTTGCTTTTTTTTCTTTTAGCAGCTTGACGCAACGATATCTCAGAAAGTGACTTTGGTTGGCACATCTCTCATCTGCTCCCTCATGTTCTCTCTTATTTCTTTTCTCAAGCCCGCGTATGCTGTGAAAGTTAAAATTTTTCATACAAACTGATGCATGTTGAGTGTCTTCGATCAGAAGCTAATGATGCTCATATTTGCATTTCAATTCGTTTAAAGGCATCGCGTTATCCGGCAGGGCGTCTATGTTTAAAGTTGTATGCAATCCCATTTGCTTTATGTAACCATTGATGTTTTTTCTAATCAGACTTCGTGCTTAAGAGCTCTTCTGATCACTTCGATGCGATAGATCGAGGGTCTCCTTTATCGTAGCTTGCAGGTAAAGATTCTTGCAAATTTTACCCAGTCGAGTATAGGAGCGGCAAGTTGAGAGAACATTTATTCGGACATATCAGTCGGTAGGTGTTGGTATATTTTGAAAGTATGCATGTCAGGCTCTTTTTGATAAGCGATCATTAAGTTGGAAGAGGTGATGGGTAAGTAACCTGGTCCTTGTTGACTGACTAAGCGATGAGGTGCACGTCCCGCATTGTACGAAGTTTTGTGTTTCAGGCAAGTGGAGGCGCCGTCAGTTGGCAGCTGCTCTCCGTCACTCTTCGCCGGGTGGGTCAGCTTTATTGTTTTGCAGTGGCCATTAGTTGTGCTTGCTTCTTAGTGGTGTCGATGCTAGAGTACGCCTTAGTGTCCGGTCTTTTTTTACTTGTAATGTGTTGCCGCTTTGATCTGCTAACGAAACGAACAGAGAGTGATAGAATTTGATGATTGGAGGTGCAATTTTTTTCGTCGGAAGTGTATTCTCTTTGTTTTGGGAGGCGTTTTTTGCTGTCGTCTGTGGTGAGGTGCATAGTTCAGTGCATCGATGGCTCACTTTTAAAAACAGTTGTCGGAAGTGCCGTTCCTTTGCTTACCCGCTTAATGTGTTCGTCTTTTGGTCTCTATTTTTATGGTGCTTTTAATGCATTTTCAGTATTACTAAGTCTGCTTGCATCTTGCTGTGTTACTGTTTTGTTATTATCGAATTATTTTGATTACGGGAACATTTTCTTTCGGTTTCTTTGTTATTGGGTGTTGCTTATCATTTCATCTACTGCTGCGTAAGAGTAAAATCAGGATGGAACATTTAATTGCCAGATTCTTATGAATCACATCTGCAGGCTGCGTTGCAGAATATTTATGTTTTCCCTCGTAGCGTGTTTTGAAGAATTATTTCGGAAGGGCGAAGCATAAGATTGACGGAATCGTCGACTTAAGGAATTTTCAGCTTTAATCGTCGGTTTATCACTTGATAACTTATATCGATCCCAAGCTTATCATTGCAATTGCTTTTGACTTAAGAACAAATAGTTGAAGTTCTCCACTAAATTCATTGAATCGTCGACTGTTGACGAAATTCTATATTGATTCACGAGAAGTGCAGGCGGATGCATTTCATCGACTAATGAACTTATCGAGATATGAGCAACGAACCGAAAATTTAAACTCGCTTGGCTGTTGCATATAAAAAAATAGGAAATTTTAATTGTTGATCATCTCAGTGCTTGTTAAGTGTATTTGCGCGGAACGGCTAAAAAACTCGATTAATTCCATTGAAAGTGCGAATGCTACAATTTTTTGGACAGATCGTCGGCGTAATTGCTGTTTCGTGGATTCGAATTTTCGATCCTTCGTTGGATGCATATTAGAGCCCAGAGGCAGGAAGTTTTATACTTTTGGTCCCTGGTGTGATGACAGTTGCTAATTTAATAATTCTATCATATGAGATTTCATGAACTTTCAAGCTGTTAAGTTCTGAGCAATTTGGGCGCATAAAATTTGCTGCTGATGTGATCGTTGATTGTTCAGTTCTGCAAGCGGTCGTGCTTGATGCTGTAGGTCCTTGTAGGCGTGCTTAACGTCCTTGTAGTTGTGTTCAGTGCAGCAGGTCCTTGTCGATTCGGGGATAGGACTGCTTTTGGTCAACGTCATACTTGTATAACTGTGGCCGAATGTCGCAGTATTATGGATGCAAAAACGCATTTCGCATCGCTTTTTCTGCTGCATTTCGTTGTTTTTTTCTCACTTTTTGCTTGAAGTGTAAGATTTTGATGAATTGGCTAGGCGCTTGGGTGTTTTTTTTTCAGTTCTCTGATTTTGCTCACCGGTGGTGGCTTAGAATTTAATGTTATACGACATCTTTTTCCTCGTAGTCGTTAATCGAACCTCAGATTGCGTAGATCGAAATTTAAAAAGCGGTAAACTTTGGGCATTTAAATTTATTATGGTTATTGAATACGTTAATAAAGCAGCGGCGTACTAGCCGAAACCCTTAGCGACCTTGAAAGGAGAATGTTTTTGAGTGCTTCCGTGCGTAGTATATTAAGTTACAATTTTTGGGCATGATTTCCAACAAAAAGCCGCAATTATTTTTGTAGAATTTTCCAAGCCAATGGCAAGTAGTGAGGTTTTCATCGGCGGTCGAATGTTAGAAGCTTGGGAAGGAAAAGCCTGTTGCATTGCATAAAATGGATATTTGAATGCGAATAATAGGTGATAACCGAAATCGGAGATCAAGTTGTAAGTTAAGGAAACATCAGGAATACTTTTCATGGGGTTGAGTAGTACACTTTTAACGAATCCAATTTTGATCGCTGCAGACTAGCGACACGCGCTTAAGAGGCGCATCGACGCTGAGGCCTGTGGCATCTTACGAGGCAGGTTCGCAAAATTAGCACCCTTTCGCCATTTCTCTCCATAATTTCATCAGCGCGGTGCATTCCTTTGCACGTTCTCTCTCATGTCTCCTTTAGACGTTACCAGCCGACTCCTTTGGATGTTACCAGCCGACAGTCGCATGAATATCGCTTTTGTCTACCCCTACCGTATTTCCAGTTATCTTATTGAGATTAAGCTGGGCTGATAGCAGTGTCAGTAGCGGTGGAGAGAGGGTGGTGTTACACGAGAGGTAGTGCAATGTTAACAGCGTGGAGGCGAGGAGAGCTGGGGGAGGAAGATGAGCGAAATGTGAATTTACTGCTTCACGACGTATAGAGCGAGAATGAGGAATAGTAGGTTCTATCAAATCCTCCTCGCACCTTATCGCTGTTTAGTGATAGTTGCGCCATACACAGAACGCAAATTTTTTTCCTTTTCCCTTCCACTTTTGAAGGTGAATGAGAACTTGAAAACCTCTGTGTCATAAGCTGGGATCTGTTTCTCCTTTTTTGCCATAACTTTCATTCACATGATATGACTGCCTCGCGGAGTGACCAGCAGATTCAGAACGAGAGCTGATGTTTATCGTTCAACCTCTATCTGGAGAAGTTTTTGCTCCAAATATTCTTCTCGAGATTCCGTCCCACATTTTTCTGATATACTGCTCCCTTGCGTAAAAGAAAAAACGTCACGACGTAGCATCTTCGCCGAGGGAGGCCGTTTTTGTTGAACTGAACCTTTGCCCTACACAACAAGCATTTCATTTTTTTGATTTCTAGTTACTTCAATTTTTTCTCTATTCGTAGTCAAAGTGATTTCATGAGAGGAGTTGAAGTTTTGCTTATAAATAATCGTCAGCTGATATCTCAGGGAAGCGAAAAAAAACTGCTCGTCGTCAAATGTTTCATTTCTCATGCATCTGTCCATCACACGGTGTGATTGTTGACTCGGTTTTCTTTTCGCCTCCCAAAGTACATCGGTCAGTTAAAATATAACTCACACAGAATACTTCCTGAAGGTGCTCAACCTGAGTTTTGCGTCAGCGCCGCTTCAGTTATCCATGTTTCTCCTTCATCAGCAGTTCATTGCTCGTTGCGCAGAGGAAGTTTTGCCATATGGGTTGGGGAAAGGCATGTTACACAATGGATTATTTATCTTTTATGGTAATATGCAGTTGAAAAATAAATATCTGAAAGAATTGAGACGTTTCTATGACATTTTTGAGGTCTTCAAACTGTTTGGTTTCAAGGGACGAACCATGCGCGTAAGATGTTGAATGATCTTCTGGTTGAACAGCCCGCATTTGTTGGAAAAACTTCCAGAGAAAAACCTCGAGCAGTTCTTAAGCGGGAATTTGTGCGCTTTCGATCGTGAGGCGATCCGTCATAACAATTCTTGGCAAGGGAGACTGCAGTTAAGGTGAGAAAAGGGAGGGGGACGAGTGGAGGAAATCCAGTCGAAGGGATTATTTTTTCTTCACCGTATGCAGCCTCGTCTACATTGTCCAGCGATATCTTTTTCTCATTCTTTCCCCATTATTCGTTTCATATTTGCCCATGAAGGGAAACTGTCTGCGAGCGTGATGTTATTTTCCTTATGTCCTCATTTTTTGCGGACCACCCATTTAGACGGCGTACCGTGATGTTGTTCAAAGCAGAATCGGTCATGATTGGATCCATGATCAATACTTGTGAATGCTGAGGAGGGAATTGTTGCAGTCAGAGTTGAGGCTGATTCAGACTGCAGCTGTCTCCAGGATAGAAATCAAAGATTGCTCACGGTTATGTGACCGAGCAAGCTACGGCTTGCGTTAGGACCAAAACTGAGGTCGGATTGCATCAAATTTCCGTTCATCAACTGTATATCAAGCGGCGTAGGTGTCAAATAAAATAAATGTGGCTCGTGATATTGAGAAAGGTACCATCTATAAGATTCAGGTCGGGAGATCTTCAATAGACAACTTTGTTCGCTGAATTTCTCACCCTTCCCCATCTAATGTGGCATCAGTGCATTTGCATCGAGAAATTCATAGATGACACTGCTTTTTTTGCTATTGCTACATTATTTTCGATGTGGTTGGGAAGAGAACGGTGAAGCTGGAAGAAATCTGAATTTTCCTTTAATTCAGGACTTGGGTATCTTACTCATTCAGCTGCATGCAGCAGCCCTCACGTCGATCGTCATGAATAGTGGCAGTCTGTAGCAGACTCTAGCGAACACAAGAGAAGATGATTATAAAGTACTTCTTAAAGGCGGCGCATTTTTGAGGAGTAGGATCGAATCCTAGTGCAGTAAATTGTGTTGAGGGATTGAGTGCTCAAAGTTCTAGTTTACTTTGGAAATTGCTCTTTGTTTTGGAAAAATGAACGTCGTGCGAGTTTCGCCGATAGGAATTTTCAGGGGTGAACCGCCACGGTTGCATATTGACCGCATTTAGAGTTTATGCCATTACTTCTGGTTGTGAATCTTCCTAATAAGTGCTCTGTTTTTAGGCGTACTATCCTTGAGCATCACGAATATCATTCAGCCTTTCGCCATTGGCAAACAGTTAGGGAGGAAAACGAGCTTCCTTCCCGTATGAGAAAAAACGCAGCTTAGTTAGGAGAGAGAGAGTTCCTGAATGAAAATTATTTCTAGGTGATCTTATAACACGAAACAGTTCTAGAAATGAATTTGTGATGTTGAAAACATTTATTCGCAGCGCTTCCTGATCTGGTTGCGCGCTACCAGCCTCATCCTCCTTACCTTTCCCGTTATGCATTCAGATTCTGTCTAACACTGACACGGAGAGACAGTAGAACGAAGGGGTTCATTGAAATAGCAGATAATGGTGCCAAAATCACTCACAGCTTAAGCTCGATTATGTGACAATTTGTGGAGGCAAAGGGGAATGCATTCTTCGTCACACACTGCCAGGAAGGAAATGCAGTAACTCTGGTTTGGAAAGGCTTTTATCCTTCTACGTTCTAAATAATTGCAACAGATGGCTATATGTTGCTCCATGTTTGATCAGCCGAGGCATTGAACTCATCAGAATTGGTTTAGGTTTCGATCAGGAGCGTTTTAGGTGCTTTCTGATCAGTCAGGGATGCGGCTGCCGCTTGGACTTTTTTCGACGGTCAATTACTGGGGGATTTTTCGTCGTCATTTTACGCTACCGTGTCTAGCTGAAACAGCACGTTTATTCTCTCCATGGGCTATCATAATTCCCGAAGTTAGAATATCTCAGTCATCCTTTCCCTGCATCAGGGAGGTAAGGATTGTAGTTTTCATCTCCCTCAAGTTTGGAGCCGTTTTCTACAGTACGTCTCTCCTTCGGGATCAAAAAAATTTCAAGATGTTATCAGTCGTAAGTTGTCCTTCTATAACTGTGTGGTGGTAACTATTCAGTTCGAGATGATTTTGTACCAATAAAAGTAAACAGCCTGATATTCTTTCACAAAATTCAGCGTGCATATAAATTCCACTAATCAGAGAGATCAAAAAACGTTCCAGCCGTCCTTCCTGGGAATATCGAAAAGTGTTTTCTCCTTTAGAAATTCCTGGAAAGCAGAGGAATTTCAGCCTTCGGAAAATTGCACAAGTCGCAAGGCCTGTGGTTGGATTTTTACGGTGATTTTTTCATGGGCCACTACCGATAGAAAACGCATTCCACATGTCTTAGAAACGTTTCGTTTTAATCGGAGTCCTCGTACACATCATGAACACTTCATTTTTTATTCCCGTTTCCTTCGATCTTTTTCCTCGTTCAGAATCTGCTGCGCCATTCTTTCACTTGAAGCTTGTCGGTTGTTTTTTTCTCTGAATTTAGAGTGGTGTTTCCCCTTTTACTCGCAAAATATTCTTAAGTGAGGAGTCCGTCTCCACCATTTTCGCATCTTCCTATCAGTGCAGTTTTCCTTTTTCTTGCACTCTCTCATTGCATCACAAATTACTTATGCAACTTTTTAATTTTCTATTTCCGTTGGTCTTAAAGGAGATGTCATTTGCAACTCACCGCAGCAGTCATTGGCTGGCATATGCGCATACATATTGAGGTTCGGATTCTCGCTCTTTCTTTACTTACCTCACATTTTTCATTCCTCCTCTATAGCAGTTACGTCGGCTTGTAAAGAAATTTGCTCAGGTTCATGTGTGAATGCAAATGTTCCTATCTCCATGCTAAGCTGGAGTTCAACGCTGTAACGTTTCATTGTGTTTATATGGTGAAGACTTCGTTTGAAAAATTGCAAGACTCATTGACCAAGTGCAGCTCTCATTGCTATTTGGCGTTCTATATAAAACACCGATTTGTAGTTGAAATTCATGCTGGACTGTCGAATCCTTGCAGCTGGTGGGTTATATGAAGGGCGTTCAAAGGAAAAACCAAAAAACTGAAAGGCCCCTGTCATATTACTTTGCTTTTTGATCTCAGAGGATGTACTGTTATTCAATTTGATGTGTCTAAATCCTAAGAACGGATAGTGACAACGTTTACATCCTTAACGCAGGGGTTCTTGCTGGAAGCAGGATAAATGATTTTCTGGAAGGCAGTAGTATTACGAAAAAGACTCGTTGTTTGAAGTTTGTCATAATTGAGCAAATGCACCAGAAAGAAAATGAGGGCTGCATTGAGTACTTTAATGCAAAATTGATTCATTGCGCCTAGTACCATTAAAAACAGGATTTTTCCTTTCAAGAGTTACTAATTTAAGTGAAGAGGCAAATAATTTGAAGTATTTGCACGTTTTGCTCTTTCTTGCTGCATACATTCACGTACTTTTATGTTTTCCCTCTTCCAGTCGCTGAAATAAATGGATTGGCGATTTCGTTCCTTGTTTTTTTTTGTTTGCCAGGCTTTTTGTTTCTCGGGAACGTCCTTCAAGCTGGCCGTCTTTTATGGCAAAAGAAGTAGGGACACTATATTTTCGAATGCTTCGGAAATCTACCGTGTTTTGGTGTCCGTCACTGTATTTTGCTATTGTTTTGGAAGATTCCATCCGAGCGGTTCTATATTCTGTAAAGTGCGGAGTCGGCAGCGGTTCACTTTCACCAAATGGTTTTGGCCGTGCATGTCACGAACTTTGATTATCGCTGTACAGAGCGTTTATTGTGTGATTCAAATTTTGACTTTAGATGAGGCGTTCGGAAATTTTACCGTGCTGTTTTATGAGCGATATTGCAATTCCCCACCCCACCAAATCTTCGCCTTCAGTTCCAGTTATTTTTCTCTCTTGTTTTTGCTTCAAATATTTTCTCGGTTCTGCTTCTTCGATGTATTTGTCTGTGCTATCTTTATTTTTTCCGTCGAGTGTATATGAAACTTTCATCAATATTATCCAACTAATATCATTACTTTCATGCTCATTGTGTTTATAAGATGCATTATAAATGATATTGTATGTAAGAGTCATCCTTATTTGTCGGTTTCAAACGATGCATTTATTGTGTGATGCTGACAACGATTTATTGATCTGTATTTATTTTCTACTTGATTCTTTCTGATTCGGTCGTTTAGCTTGCGCTTCGCAGCAGTTTCATTCGCACAGTTTTCTCTTAGTTATGTGTGGCTGAGATTTCGTAGCCATACTAAGGAAGTAGGAAGAATCTTTAGCTGTTGTAGAATTCGTGTAGTTGCTTAGAATATGCATGCACTCGCTTCATTATTTGAACTGATGACCGATAAGTACAGGTCGTATAGCCGGCGATCGCGATGTTGGCAAAAGAAAACTTTTGCAGTACCTCCTCCATCCATATCAGGTTCTGATGTTACGAGGATCGACATTGCAGTTTGCAACGACAGTCGCTTATAAAATTCTCAACTCTTCTAAAATTGTTGGAGTCGTTGGATAATCATGGCTGAGGCTCGGAAATTTCTAAAGCTTTTTCAGTAGTTTCCGTGAACACAGATCAGTTATACACAGCTTCGCTGATTAGCTGAAGAGCTGCTGTAAAAAAGTTCAGGTTTTCCTCAAGTTAACTCTTTGTTAGTTAACTATCGTTTTCCGAATTCACTGCCTGCTGTCCCTCTCCTGCGCAATTATTTTATTAATTTTTGAAGTTATAAAATTAAAGTGGATAGAACTTTCGAAACCGAAGTCTTTTTGGAAATTGGAAAGTAATGTGACGTGCTTGAAAGTCGAAATTGCAAAAAGAATTGAAAAAATGACAAATTCTGAAGATAACGAGTCTCTTTTTTCCGACAAATGCTTTGTTCCCCTCTTATTCGCCCTCTTATTTCCCATGCCCTCGATTCCAATTCTACTTAAGGATGCATGAATGTGGGCAACACCTTCGCTTATGTGCTTTTTTGGTTATCTCTCTATATATCAGGAGCATTTGTATCGAACTCGGGATGGTGCAAGAATGCGTCTTCAATTTTCAATAGTTGAAAGAGAGTCGTTTCAGCCGTCGTTGGTCTTACTATAGAGTATTGGGATTGCCAAGAATTACCAACGGCAAGAAAGGCTCGAGCTGAATACACGCGTTATTTTTTCTCGCAGCATTGTTCTGTCGGCTATGCGAACAACCAAACTATAGACAAATTGAAATAGAAGCATTTATTTGAATAAATTTGCACAGAAGTTAGCGCTGATCGGATTAGTGTTCAAAAACAGTGAGTAGCACAACGTATGGCCAGTCGAGCAACGAAGTCATCGCTCACCGGCTTCGACCTTGTGAAGAGGCCACTAGTGACTCCACATTGTGCAGATAAATAATTTCCCTGCGAATTTATGGCCACACACGAAGCGGCAGTTGTTGTTAATTAGGCCGTATAGGCTCTGAAGGAATTTAGCAGTATTGTGAGTCATTTCTGTATCGGTTTTGCCTGTTTTTTAAAAATTCGCAAACTTCGTGTTGAGGATTTCTTCTGGCAATCTGCAGCCACTTCGTTTACCTTGATCAAGCCAGCTGCTTCTCCACTGCTTGGGAACTTTCGTTGTTGAAATTGCTTTTTTCTCTCTTCTCAGAATTTCGGCTTGTGTTCTTTTGTATCCTCCGCATCGCATTGCGTATTGTGGAATTTCTTCCTTATTTTTATCCTCTGTTTTCTCGCATTCGTTGCCTTAAATCCTGTTACTTTCTCGTAATTCCAGTCCCTTTTTCTCACCCTGCATCCAATCCTTGCTCCATCCGAGGCTAGGGAAATTTTCTATCAATGATAGTGAAGCGGCTGAAAAAGTTGCACATTTGTGGCCAACAGTCCTATTCAAGGTACGTAGATCAAACGTTATCAACAGCAATAAGCGTTGAACTCTGCCGGAAGATTTATACTGAAGGAGGCAGAGTTGCATTAGTTCTGAACAGCATTCGTGGATGACGCTGATTGGTGGAGGCGCTGAGCCACCGGAACTGGGCAGCTCTTTTGCGGGCTCTAGCCTTATGTTGTTCGAGCTTGGCGATGCTAAAGAGTAAAGGCTTTGCCAAGCATCTCAGTAACGAATTGCTTGCTGTAATATAGCGCTGTTTGCTTGCCTAGTGCACCAATGCTGTATTAGTGTTGCGGTTCGCCGGATACCCTCCCGAAGCAACTGTTGGTTCCCCCGATTGGGTCCCATTCTTCCTCCGTTCAAAATTGCTCAACTTTTATGGCGCACGCGATTCGCATCGAAACGGAAGGATTGAGGGGTTCGTATTGTACCATATTTCTGCTTTTCATAAACCAATTAAGAATCCTGTCCGGTTGATACTTTCCTCCTTTCCTTTTTAACATTTTTCATTTAGTGCAGCATCGTTCGTTGAATGCAGTTCGTGGCCATATTTTGAGAGAAGCATTCCGAAGTGGGGCAGTTCATTAAGCAGAGGGAATGCCGCTTCTGTTGTACCTTCGAAGTGATTATGACACGCATACCTGTTTGCACGAATGTAACTGAGCTTTTTGCAAGCTGAGTGGCATGTGGTGTTTGATTTGCTTTGTTACTGCTTTTTGAATCCACTGTATTGCGTGCTGCGTGCACACTCTTTTGTTTCACAGATTACCATGAAACTTACAGTGCAAATTTTATCGATCCATGCAATTTTGATGCCAAAAGGGGGCATCAAATTAATTCAGAGCCATACATGTGAATTGCTCGCATATTTAGAAAGGTGTTCGATAGAGCAGTGAGTTATTTTTCATCGCCATTTCGAGGAGGGTGTTTGATAGCTGAGGTTGTTGTGCTCTGTGGGTTTTAAAGGCTAACGTCTTATAGTCCTCCTGAAGAATTATTTATCAGCGAGAATAAGGAATAAAGTGGTGCCGTTGCATCAGTTGCTTTTATTGAGCTGTCAGGCGAATGAGCCCATTATTGTTTTACATATTTTCCCAAGTTTTTCGACTTCAGCACTCAACTTCTTAAGCTTTTGTGATTCGAAGGATTGATTGCTTCTAGTGCATTCATAGGTAAACATTGCACATTTACTAGTCGTTTTGCAGTCGGGAGACCATCAACTGTAGAAGCCCACAGACTCCATTTTTAGTTGGCTGAAGTCTTTTTGAAAGAAGTCGTGGCTGCTTGATCTTTTTCTTTTATGGAATGTTCTCCAACGGAAGCTAATCTCTCCAGATTGCTTCATATCCAGTAAAACAAAATGTCTTTGGTTTCACTTGGAGGCGATCTCATTTAATTGCCAGGAGATCTGTTTAGATGAGTTTGTCTTATTGAAATGTAAATTATATTGCCTGAAAGAACAGATCTGAAATCGCTGTACGAGGAATTATTTTTCGAATGAAATACTGGCCATGAATAAGTATATCTGGCTATTTTATATATTTGGCTCAGTTTCTGTCGAGTAATTGTGAAGATCCACCGATGGGATTCTCATCGATAGTCGGCACTGTGATCACTTATATTCTCAAAATGCCGTTGATATGACGGCAAGTTCTTATTGCAAACGAGCGTATTCGGTCAGTCGGAGTTTCGGTGGGCGCAATCGCAGATATTCAGTTGTTGAAAAAATATATATGTTGGCCAGTTTCATCGGCTTGTTGAGTTGCTTCTTTGGCATCGTCACGTAAATGCCTAAACTGAGGAGACGTGCTTTAATGTTTCGTTGTGCGCCTTCATTCGTTTTGCTCGAAAAGCAAAGAGAAACGTTACGTAGAGTGTTTTTATGTGCGATTTTAGGGCAGTTGAAAAAAGCGATGATTGGCGTGTTCGCCCTGGTAGAAACTCTATTGAAAATATCCGTTGTGTGCAAGGTACCAAAAAATAAAAAAATACACTGAGCAGATTGTTTTAAGTGACAGTGGCCTAGATTAATTAGAGCGCAACTAGATTAATGGCCATAAATTTTTCATTTGCTTCAAGGGGCTTACTAAATGAATCTGCGTTTTGATGTCGGCAATTATTCGGCCTCTTCCTTTCCCATCTATCAACATTTCATCTCCATTTTCTGTGCCATTGCCACGAATTTTATTACATTCTAACGTCACAGCTGTCGGTTCCTTTCATGTTGAGGACAGGTTGAGGGCAGATAGAATCTTCTCGACTCCTAAAGAACTGTACAGATATTTGTTAAAGTTCTGTTATCCACCATCCACCTTACCAGACTGGCTGAACTTTTCTGAAATTATCTTATTTTCTGCTTAGTGCTGCTTTGTCATTTACCTTAGGAAAAAGGTGTCAGTTGTTGGCCACTAATGGTATATAAATACCCACGCGGACAGTGTACGTCCTATGTTTTTTCTTTCCTGCTGTAATTGGAAATAGTTAGAATCGGATGCTGGTTCATGCCGATAGTGAGGGAAATGGCAAAACGCTGCTTTAGAAATCAAAATTAAACAATTTTACATCGTGAAAAGTCTGGAAATCCGACTCGGTGACTGAGTTGCTTTCATCGATTTTTGTACTCGTTGTGCTTACTGTGTTTCGTTTTTAATGCCGTTTTATTGCTTCACAAATTCTCATCTTATTTATTTAAGTCATCAGGTTTCTCAAGAATATCGGCAGTAGAACATTACATATATTTGAAGTACGACCGAAGTTAACTGCTATTTATTTCAAGTTGCAATTTTTGGTCGTTTCCACTTTTGGCGTTGTTGGCATGTGGTTATCATGTACATTTATTAAATTTGTCGTGAAAAAGTTGAGATTCGCCATACCAAGGAGAAATATGTTTTTTTCCGTATTGAAGCATTAATCAGCTGACGGTAGGACATCCGATCATGAAGGCCTTAATAAATGTTGAAAACTAATTTGTATTGATCTTTACGCTGCTTTATTCCTGGCTGCTCCTGATTTGTTCCATGTTATGAGGTGGAGCTTGATGGTGCATTGCAATGTTGCGAGTGGGAGGATTTGAGAGTGATGTGAACATCACACCTCGAATTATTGAAAAAAAAAGAAGCAACTTGAAATCGGAGATAGTTTGAGTTGTGTAACTGCTATTTTTGTGATGTGCTGATAGGACGTATGCATTTAGATCTTGCATCAATTATCTGATAATATGTGCATAGTTAAACGTCATTTAATTAGTTAAGTATCATCGATGAAATGGCGGACACATTTTTTTCGTAGAGCACAGCAATCATCAAATCGATGCATTTTCTCTAGTTATGTGCTTTTTTTTTATTCTTTTGTATTATGACCGATATTTGTTTGGTTATCATGACCATACTGCTCATAATATTATTGTAAGAACCCTTTGATTCGGCATTGGCAGAAAGCGTTTCCAGGTTCCGACGGTCGGATTTGGAATTGCGGTCTCTGGTGGACGAGATAACCCGCATTTCACGTCGGGTGATCCGGCAGTGGTTGTGAGTGACGTTGTACCCACAGGGCCCGCTTGGGGCCTGGTTCAGTAAGCCATTCCTCTTACCCATACTTTTAATTTGTATCTCATTTGAGCGTCATGCTAGTAGCATTTATGCCTGTAGTTGTTAGCATTTGGTCCTTTCTAAAATATGCTGTTTTTTAATTCTTACGTTGCTTTCATATATATATATATATATATATATATATATATATATACATGCATGTATATGTATTATATATTTTATATTATAAGTAGTGCTCTATGCTTATAAATGAATAAATAAATAAATGGATATATATAAATAAATGTATATATAAGCATAGTGCACCACTTATCTTTATCGGAAATTCACATGATCAAAGCCTCGTCTCTTTTTTTTCATTTTTCGAGGCACTCAGTTTGTTCTTTATCGGTTTCCAACTACTTTTAGCAGATTGGACTAAAGTGGCCTCGTTATCGAAAGAAGCGTTCACATAGAGAGGTTTCGAAATTTGTACTAACCTCGTTTTCGATCTCGAAGTAATCTGCGGTTCGCTGAAATGCTTTCGCTGAATGTTTTCTTTTCTTTTGCATCACAGTCTGATAAAGTGAATCGTCGATTTATATGCTGAAGTGTAAAAAGTTACATTCATCTGTAAATTACTCTGCTCTGTTTGTAAGAGGATGTGCAGATATAATTTGTTAAAGTTCATTACGCGGTCGCATCAACAGAAATAACTTTGTGGTGATGATGTTTGCAATGCTCAATGCTATAATAGTTAGGGCATCCACTAGTTGCAATTTCAGTCAGTTTCAACGTGACATTTCATCTGTTTTCGCTCACCATTGTTTCTTAGTTCTTCTGGTTTCCTCATTTTTCGTCTCATCTCTTTCCTCTTTTACGATAATCTTTTGTAGCTTCCCGAGAATGCAGTCTTCTTCATCTTCAGAGTATGGGGAAAAGAGAAGGGGAAGAAAGGGAAGGAGGGACGGAAGCGGCTCGCATGTACAGAAAAGTTTAATACAACTAGTCAGCTGATATGTACTGCTTTCTGCCATTTTACGACTTTGCAGTTCAGGCATAGTGGACAGGAAAAGGAAATGCATCTAGGCTGTAAATCCACGCACACTTTCTTTGTTCTCGTCGGAATGTTTAAAAACTAGTCTAAGCAGGATTATCCTGTCCGTTTCTAGCCCTTCTACAACTTTCACTGTAAAACGATTGAGTAATGAATTCAAGCTAGAGGAAATCCCAGCACTCTTTCCACATTATTTTAAATCTTGAAAGGCAAAGCATGAGTTTCACTGCATGTTCATTGTGTTCTGTGGGGTGCGATGAAACGTCTAAGTTTTAGATTCCTCGTGTTTCAAGTTTGTTATCTTCGTTTTCCATACTGATACAGCTTTAGTCGATATTGCTTGATCAATATAACCTCATCGACCTTTTAATGGAATTTCGCTTCCAGAGTCAACGATCGAATCCTTTCCGCGAATGGCGTTTCCTTAGAAAACGCCGAATACGCAGCTGCCGTTAAAATCATGAAAGAATCCCAGCAGCTTAATATGGTGACTTTCAATGGCGTTTATCTGTTTTTTCTTTATCATTTCTGATTAATCGTAATGTTTCATTTCATACCAGTGAAATTCTTGTTCCTCTTACAGTAAGGAAACTGAATTTTTTATATGCTCCGTCGTGGAGGTATTCTCTTGCGCCCACATCCATTGTGTTCTTCTGCCTGTCTGTCCTATTCTCCTGTTTCGAAAAGAAGTGAAAATATGGCTAAGGAATTTGACACCGATATCTGCATTCAAGACAAATACACATGCTATAATTCCGCTTGCTTCTTTAACTTCAAAAGAAGTTTATTGTAGTTTTATAGTCGACCAGGTTGAAAGTATAAGTGTTTGAATGAGATGAATGGCAGTAGTCGGTTTCAGTATAAGCGCATTATTGCTCATTTTTGTTACTGATGGAAGTTTAAGAAAGAAGTTGTTTCGATGAGGGAGGGAATAGCACCATTGTCATGTCCGCTTCTCTGGGCCATTTTTCATTCCCCTTCATATCATTTCATTTAGGATGAGAAGTTTTTAGCGTATTTAAAATCAACATATTTTGCAAACATGTTACCCTATATATTACGCTGCCTCCGTTCTGCGCTCGAAGAACGATGTTCTGGTTAAGCTGCTCCTCCTATAAGCTGTAAAGGCAAAAAGAACTCGCCTCTGCCTTAAGGAGATGGGCTTGCTGTCGTCGAAGTTAGCAGTGATTTGTTTTATTTCACGGGAAGGGCACCTGCTTTTGCTGCAGCCTGCCAGAAATTTTGCGCCTTAATAGTCCCCACTTATTTTAAGCCTATGATCCAAAATGCTGGAGAATTCGTGACCAGAGGAGGAGGTACATGAGTGTTACTCGGTATATGTCCCGCTTTGTTCGATAATTGTGAACAGGAAGACAAGTGGTATTTGCAGATCGTAAAGCGGCGTGCACCGATCCCACTTATTGAGTTTGAGCAGCGCACACTCAAGTTCACTCTATCGAAATCTCGCAAGAAAGAAGGTTAACTTTGGTTTGTGAAGGAAAGCAATATCTCGATCTACCAGAATTCAGCAAGTTGAAGCGGTCCGAAAACTTTTAGAACTTTCCACTTGTTGCGATGCAGGAGTGTTTTTGAAATGTTTACTTATGAAAATCATCAGAAAATTTTTTGCGCAGAATCATTCTTGCGCGCCGCAAAGGTTGTTTCTAGTGTCGTTTTTAAGGCGTATTCATGAACTAGTTTGCAAAAACAACCATATTTCCCTACATGCTTGCTGAACTTTTCAAATAGTATGCCATTTGTTCTTATGTCCTTCGTTTGCTTGATACATTCATTTTACCGTTTTGTTAAACTCAGTCATTTCTTTGGCATTGGAGGAGTTGTCACTGTTACCGCTTCATTCCTCGCTCATTTCTTCTAATTCCGGAGCTGTAGTTGGCCTCTGAAGCTCTTCGACTTGAATGCTTTGCTCGATGAAGTGGAACAATTTTTATCGCAGTTTTTAATTTCTTTAAGTGGTTGCTTTGGTGGTGTTTTTCTTGTTTGCTGAAACGTTAGTTTGACTGTTAGATGCAATCATTTATCCTTTCTTTGTATTCCCTTCTGTTTAAATAGAGGCCCTGCAAAACGTTGAGTGTTTTTGTTCGTCGGTGTGGTGATCTGGGAGATTACTAGTTATTTCGGCTCTTGTAGCATTCAGAGTCTACTTTTATTTCCGTTGTTTGAAAAATCTCTTCCTGCTCCTTTGATACTTTTTTCCATGATTTCATCAATGTAGTCCCTAAAAGTACCTCTGATTTCCGTTTTTTGCATCTTTTTTTGTGCAACTTTTAGATGTGCTGATTTCAGATTTCGGTATCGTACTTGGATGTAAATACTATATAAAAGAAATCACTAATCGAAAATTAGCTGAAAAGGACCCAGGCCTGCGAGAAGGCGATACTGTATTGCGAATAAACGGGCAGAGCGTCGACGGCGTCACAATCGAAGAAGCCACGAAATGGTTGTTGAGGAGCCGTGAGAAGTTATCCCTAGTCGTACAGAGAGACGTACGCAGAGGCACTAGCAGGCAAGTGGCGTATTTTTGTTGCCAATTGGTCTCCGGTTCTTCTCATCTCCCCTCCCCTTTCTACGCGGGGTGCTTATGCATCTTCACTTATCCTCATTTCTTTCCCTTTGCTTCCTAGCCACAGTAGACGTATTGACAGCAAAAGGCTGATGAAATTTATATAAGTTTTGCGAATGTGGTACTGTCAGAAAACAATTTTTTGGCCACTATTCTTTAAAAGTGTTCTCGTTTATTCCCTCAGTTGAAGAAAACGTTCTTAGGTGTTGTCGATAGATGCGTTTATAGCCGAGAGTTGTGTTCGTTTTGTTTCTCGGCTTATCAGTTGTAGCAGAGGTGTGTTAAATTTGCTCTCTTGCTAACGGGAGTGTGTTCATTTTGCTGTTAAATTGATTTCGGAGCAGCCTAAAACCCCAACCACGGCATTTCCTAACCCATTGCAGAAAGAGAAATTTATCATATGTGCTGAAGGCAGCATTTATTTGGTATAACACTTCACTGTAATACCATTAAACCTTGTTGTTGTTTTACCTTTCACTGTTATAATTGGCATAAACTTAGGTTTTCTTAATTGCCCTTGGTGGTTGTTCTGTTTATGAGCTTTTACACTCTAAAAGTTGGTCGTTTTACTCAGTGTCTCAAGCCACCGTTGGAATGTAAAGATCGCATCGTAGTAGTATTTCACACCTAAAATAGTGGTCTTAGTAAGTGAACCTGTCCTGTTGATGAAGGAAGTAGGTTCGTTAAAAACATTTTGATATATGCCGGATGGTAGTATGCATAGTTGATCGTCACGTTCATTAAAGTGTGAGTCCACATCGTCATCCAGCACAAAGCAACATTTGTAACGGCAGTCAGCGGATTCACTGTGCTGTTCTCACGTATACAAATCTTATCAGCATATGTGTGAATCTCGACAGCGACTTTCATTTTTGTCGCTCGCAGATATACCAAATTCGCATCGTTTCGCTGTTTAACATTCGTCTGAGTTTGCTTGACAAAGAATGTTTCCGACAATTCTTGTGAGAGCATCGACGGGCTGATAAGTAGCAGGAGAGCGTTTGCGCAAAAAAAACGCAGAACCGGTAGTGGTGGGAGCAGAGGTGGAGGGGAATATGGGAGGAGAAGGGAGGAGAGCTGCTGCGAAAATAAAAGTGCAGCCTGATATGTAGTGCGGTCATTTTCTCAATGCAAGTGCAGTTTGAGTTTTTCGTCTTATGAAGGTATTTTGAAAGAATGATGAGGCTGGCTGTCACTGTTTGAGAAGTTGAGTAAGGGGAAGTAGAACTGCTTCTGATAATTGTGCTAGCTGGTGGCGAAGTAAGAAATTTTTAAGGTGTTTGTTTGGTCGTCCGCAGTTAACAGCAGATGTCGTGGTAAATGAGACTGGAGGGCTTCGTAGATATTAACTGATTCATGTAGTAACGACATCACCTAAAAACGTCATCTAAGCAGTTGGAGAGGAATGGTGTGCAATCATCTAGGAAGGAGGCTTAGCATCCAGGTCGCCACAGGTTTTTGCTTTCTAGAGTTCAATTTCAAGAGGGCAAAAAATTGAGTGAATAAACGTTCACCTAGCCTGTTTACGGCGTCCAGTGACTACGGCCAGCAAAGCATTAAAATTTTACGTTAGAATCCTAGTGGGATATGAATGGAACTGGGATAGATGTTTCCGTGATTAGATCGGATCTCATAAATCAGGTGGCCAAGTCAAACGACGGTCTACGAGCGATTGGGGTCGTTATCGGCAACGCCGCGACACAGTCCTTCGCCTATGCTCACTGCTCACCAACCGTTGGCGCAGCGTTCGTCTAACGACTATGTTAATAACGCAACTCACACCACAAGGTTCATATTTCCTTTTGTTTCGAAAACGATGTTTTTCGACTCTTGCAAAAAGGTATCCAGATTGTTCATGCCTGACACAGCTAAACTGAGCAGTTTAAAGTGTTCCAATGTCCCGACAGTAATGCTGCGACGTCGTTTAATTTTCTTTATTATTGTATGTGATTCGCTAGCTCTTCTTTCCACTTTTAACTTCCTTGTGGTGGTTATCATAAGCTGACGGTTTTTCGTAGGGGTATGTTGTATTAATGTTGTAACGGAAGCATTGATTGAAAGCAGAGATAGGAAGTAAGGAGAGAGAAATACTAACGTTTTTGTTTTTTCACTACACCCTATTTTCTTCTTTCATTTGCTGGCAATTCCAGAACATATTCAAGGAACAGCTCGGGTAATCCTGCACCTCAATCTGATATTGTTCAAAGTATTCAATGTTTCAGAATATTTTCATGATACCATCTGATTTAGGTGATCGTGTGCGTGATTTTGCTGATTTAGGTGGCCACAAGCCGATCAGCAGTCACTTGACTATGGCGAATTCTACAGGAGAAATGGTAGTGTGAGCAGTAGTCAGGGACAGACAGAAAATAGCGTACGCGTCGTGAGCTTCCGTAAAGTTGGAGGTTTGCTTTGATTTCTTCGTCTCTTATTTTGCTGAAGGGAATGAGGATATGTTTATGGTGATTAAAGACTAGGATGAAGTCCTTTTCGAGAAGGCTGCTAGACTTTTTCTAACCAAAGTTGTGGTCATAATTTGTACAATCACGGGATTAAACGCTCATTCAGATAATGTTTACATCACTTTAAAGATTTTTATTTGGAACTCCTTGTTCCTTGTTTTATTTGTCATTTGATTTACGCTCAAAAGATGCCATTTTTCTGTCATCCGTTCAAAAGGGATGAACCTCCTCCCATATGTTTTACAGTTTTCGGAATTAATGCCATATATTTCTCTTTTTTTGAAATATTTGATGGGCCGATTTAGCTAATGGGCCCGGGGGCTCGTATTAATCTCCGACAAGCCTCAGGTTTTTATCGATCTTCAGGAGCGAAATTGTTTTCACGGTGGTCTTATTCCACAAAAAAATCCAGTCCGTACAGCTCTACTTCCTTTTTTTCAGTAGGACACCCTCAGTGTCATGAAAGCCCTATGACGGTATTAGTGGAAGGGCGGAGGAGATTGTATTCAATTTTTCGGCATCGAAGACTCAAAGGTTATGCAGAAGAGATGAAAGGGTGTGACAAACATGGTTTTCCTGTACTTGCTTCGCCTACCTTATTCTCGACATTTCCAACTCCCATTTATCGTCCTTATCAGTTTTCATACTGGTCACAGTTGAGTATTCTAAATATGTTGAAATAATTTGGATCAATTTCACCCACTGAAAGGTAACGTTGAAAAGTCGTGTTGGCTCTCGTCTTTGAGTCGCTAGGAGGTAATCGATGCTTGCCACCCCGGGATGCTTTTTCGTGATCTTTGTGCTCCTTGTGTCAGAAGCTGTTTCGTTGCATTGTTTTAATTTTGCGCTGCAGTGGAAGATTTGTTGGAAGATTGTGATTTGCTGGTGAATTCTTTTAGCCGACCATAAATGTTCTGAGGTGAATGTAACGTTATTTGGGTCCCAGAAACTTGAGTATATTGAGATAAAAAACTTGCCTAAAACGCGCATAAATGATTCCTGTGTAACGACGGGTTCTGAGAGGTCGGCACTGTCTTTCTACTTTGCCCTTTTCCGATTTGACTCCAAAAATTTTGGCCAATTTTTTGAAGTTAGTGCCACTGATGTGCAGTCAGCTTTACTGGACTTAGTACTTCTTGGCACATCTCTTGCTATAATTTTCCACCATGTCAACAGTTGCGCATAAAAAAGGTCTTTTCGGACTCCAGGTCCCTCGAAAACTCCTTCTGGCCAAATTTTTCTGGCAAATAAGTTTTTTTAGGATGGGTGCCTCATAGTGAGCAGCGACCAGTGTAGGGTCAGCAAGGACACAAGTACAGGTTGAAAAGTTCTGTAGAAAATTCCTTTTTTTATTGGCCATAGCTCTCATCGAAGCCAGAGTTTGCATGCCTACCTGCTCTTAAAAATCCATGGCAGTCGCGGTTTTCCGGACAGTGAGTCATCAATGCATTCGACGTGGTCCACGTATTGTGTTGTTCACGTAACAGATAGACGCAAACTGCAAAGCTGAAGGTTAAGTTGAAAAAAATGTAGGAAATTTGCAGCAGATGAAATGCTCGTCGGCCAGTTATCCGCTTGCATGTCGAACTACGAAATATAAATGTATGCTGCTGCGTTTGCAGATATATATTTGCTAGAGTGCTTTTGCCAGGTTGTAGGCAACAAGGACCGAATGCTTGACAGATTGCGTTTTTGAAGGAAGTCTCGGTGTGCGTGTGATTGGAGGCAATCGGGTAGGAATTTTTGTGTCCGCAGTGCAAGAGGATTCACCCGCTGCGCTTAACTCGATTCGACCTGGAGAGCGTATCCTCTCTGTCAACGATAAATCAATGGTTGGCATCACTCGGGAAGAGGTGTGTTGGTACTTTTTCAGATAAATCGTAAAATTGCTCGCTAACAAAAACCGGAGCTGGCGAAAGTGATGAGTGTCTGTGGATCGGCAGATGTTTTCGATGGCAACTTTTGCCGACCACTACGCATTAAGGATTCTTCGATTTATTGAACTGCAACTTCTTTGCGCATTTCGTGATTCTCCTTGCGTAGCAGATAATGACGTAAATTGAGAAAAAGTAACAAGTTGAAAATGATGCATCTGTGGGGCTTTGATTTCTCGATAAGTTCGGACTGCTTCTCTTGTGCTCATGCTCTGGCCTTTATTGGAATAGATGCATTCAGGATTTCGCAAATTAGACTGTAGCAGTTTCTCGAATCGTTAGAAGTCATTTTATGTCATATTAAAGGTATTTGGTGCTTTTGAGAGTTAAGGATTTTCGAAGCTCGTGCTTTCTTCTGCATTTGTTGACATGGAATTTTCCTATTTGAAATTGCAGAATTAGTTTACATCGCTTCCAAACTGATGCCAGAAATAGCAATTCCTCCAAAAGCAAATCATTATGGTAAAGAGCAAATGGGACGAAAATTTCGTGGAGCCTAATGCATTCTGAATGAGTTTCGGTGAGTGCTGATGATGTTCGAATGGCTAATGACTTGTGTCCTTCTTGTGGTGTTGTATAGCGTGTACTTCGACAAAATGCCTTCTTTAAGCGTATCGGGCTCCGTGCAGTGTTCAGCCTCTGTTTTAGATCGCCACAGTTGATGTATATGAAAGATCAGTTTCAGGCTGTTCGACATCTTTTACTTCTTAGTGACGACGTGACAATGAAAGTTGAATACGCACCTACGGAATTTGAGCAAATTCGAAACGGTCAACTTGGCGACGATTTTTATATAAGGTTCGTTTTTGGGAATTTCGTATGATAGCCATCTTGCATCTTTTTTCTTAGGAATAGAGGGAGAACTGTGGGAGACATATTTTTCAGCATTTTTGTGTTGATTTAGGGCAGCCATATTCATTTATTGAACATGCTGCGATAAGGCGGTACATAGATATAACCGTTTTGTTTCCTTAGCTACTTAAATGCTGATGTATTTTTGAACCACTCATATGTATGTAATATTTTGATGTTTTCAGAACACATTTCACTAATCAGAAAGTGACGAATCAACTGGAATTGACATTTCATAACGGCGATATTTTCCACATAACGGATACACTTTTTGGGGGTACAGTGGGACTGTGGCAAGCAACACGCGTCTACTCGACAGGTGAAAGTGCGTGCGGTGCTCTGCGTGAGCCGAATAAAGGTGTCATCCCGAATGCTGAGACGTGAGTACTTGCCAGTTAACCCTGAAAGCAGTGTTTTCGTATTTATTACAAGCAGCATGCCATTTTGCAACAGCGGACACGAAGTGCAATTTAGTCACAGACGAGGTATACTTTTTTCCAATATGCAGTGAGTGCAAAAAACGTTTGGTGATTTTTGAAATGCGGAGTTGTTCATGACAGCTTTTTTATATCGCAACACATCTCTGTTTGGTTTAATAGGCTCTGATGCAATGCATAGATGACTTTTGATGGACGTAATTATGGCAGAAAGGATGTCGAGGAAAACGAAGCACATTTGCTTTTGATCTTTAACGAAAGATAACTAGCTGTTGAAGCTTTATCTGACTTCAGGCAGACCTATTGGGGGAGAGTGCTACGCAGACCTTATGAAACCTACGTTTGAAAGCCTTTCGCAAACGTTTTTGACGTGTCTTTGCTCTACGTGATAATAATTTCAAGAGGAACTTGATTTCCTCCTGTGATGAATAGGAAACATTGGTTGGTTCGTTCCTCCCCTGTCTAGTTCAAGTGCAAATTGCGCTCGTGCGTTGCTTTCTTCACGTAGTGATGAGAAGCTAGAAGACTGGGGATGTTCTTAATGTCGGTAGCCGCTAATACAAAACTTCTTCGTTGTAAATTGTTAGGAACAATAAAAAGTGGGATTTCACGATATAGCCAGCATCCTTGCAACGTTTGTGTTCCTCTGTCCACCTGTTAGTTTCTTCGTCATGATGCCGGATGCAATATGGTCTCGCTTGCTGCTTGAGAACCTGGAAAAGGCCTTTTTTTCAAACATTTTTCAAAGATTCCGTGCTGTATGAAATCTAGTCCTCAGCAATTTGGCCTAAGTCGGCTTGGCTCCCATTAGTATCTCCCAGCGTGGTCAGTTTGGTAAGCATTCGCCATCAGTAAAAAGTTGTTGTGCTGCCATCATAACCTTATAAAACCAAGAATCGTTATTGATTGGCGTTACCTCGATAGACGTTAATTTATCGATATGAGCTTCTTGAATTCAGAGTGCGTAGATGTTTATAGTGAACTTCATGATTGTGACTAAAATGATGGCGTTTTGACAACGGCTAATATTTGCCAGCCGTACGCCTTTTTACGTTCTTCCTATCGTAGATTAAATTCCAGTGCTGAAGGATTGATGAAATCGTCCCGCGCAGACACCTCTACTCTTGGACGGTCAACGTTCTTCCGGCGGAAGTTAAAGGAGCGCAGGACGAAGTCACTGACCAAAAACGCAATCGATGACGTCGCGTTTAGTGAGGGAAACTGTGATGTACCATTGCCTGCTTATGAACGAGTTATCCTCACACATCCTACTTTCCAAAGGTCGCTTATCTCTTCTCTTATCAACTTCATCCTCGTTCGCTTAGTAACGTATTAATGGATTTTGCTTCGCTCGATTTCTTTATTTTCTTTTTGAAAGTGTTCGTTTCAGAAATTCATTGCAGCGGTTCTCGCTTTGCGTCTTTTTTCTCATCTTCTTTGTGGAAGAATTTGAATCTTTTTAGAGCAGCTAGTTTGATCAAGATCTCCTAGCTAGACGACAGCTTAAGAAGGAGCATTATTTACACCTTTCGTCGCGTCCATGTTTATTTTTCCGTAGACACGCTCTTGTTCGGATGGTTATAGCTGAGGTGTTGTTCGGATAACATCAATAAAATGTACATATGACATATGAGTCGTCTTCGTTTTCTCAAAATATTTGAAATAGCCTCAGGTGAGAAGTGTTCGTTGTAGTTTTTTTGAATGTTAGGTGATGTAAAAAGGAAAGAGTGGACCATTTTTAAAATTATTTCGATGAGATGGCGACGAATTTCTTCAGACCTGTGGTGCTGTACGGCCCTCTTGCCGACGCAGCCAGACAGATGTTACTCTCGAACTTCGCACTTCGTTTTGCAAGCGCCCGTGATCAAAGTATTGTACGCCTGAGTAGCATCGATGCAGTGATCGCTGCTAACAAGGTGAGTTTCATTACTTCCGGTGTGAGCTCGTTCTTCTTCTTCTTTCTTCTTCGGATTCTGCTCATATGTCATTAATAAGTCGTTATGACAGTTATGTTCGTTATCCTTAGTTACTGCAGTTTCTTTTACTGATAAGATCC
Source organism: Parascaris univalens (assembly GCA_037576465.1). NCBI lineage: Eukaryota > Metazoa > Nematoda > Chromadorea > Rhabditida > Ascarididae > Parascaris > Parascaris univalens. The sequence goes on along the minus strand of CM075173.1, from coordinate 62,168,809 downwards.
TTAAACTGTACTTTGAAGATTTTTTGGACTATGTGATTCCCACAAGAAAACGTGAGATAATGTGTTAGTGAAAAGATTGTCTCATAACATTTGACTTTGTAGGTTTTGATATGTGATGATCATTTCTTACCGATCTGGTTGTATAAGTTTTGTTCAAGAGAAAGGATTTTACTGGGATAAACGGTTCTTTCATGTTGAAAAGCTCTACTACAATTGCTTTTTTCACTAACGGGTAATATTTTCCTTAAAAAGTTGGGTGTTTCATCTGTGTGGATCGGTAGTAAAATCTCTGATGAATACCCTCAAAGTATCCGTGAAGTGAATTTCACCTGAGAAGAGTTATTTCTCATGAATCTCACAGTGAAAATTCCTTATCATAAGTAAAGTTCCTGCGAAAATTTTTGCTCACCATGCTGTAACGCCGCCAATCCTGAACTCACTGCATATGCTGTTAATTATTAGGGTTAGGCTTCTTCGATGAACATTGGAGACTGAACGATGAGATTACGGGAAAAATGCATCAATAGTCGATGTGTTAATCGATATGTTCGTTCGTTTTCAGTGAACTGTTGTATGTAGGGTATTGATTCATGGAATAGGCAGTGCCAACCAATGACTGTCGAATGGTTTTAGCACTGTATTCTGGATGTGAGTCCTGGCTCAGTGGAACGTCTACATCTTGCGCAATATGCACCCATAGTGATTCTCATCGATGTGGAAAATCGTGCACGAATAAGAGAATTGCGTGCTAAGGCAGGTGCTCCATCGATATCATCGCGGAAGCTCATTGAACAAATGCACAAAATCAAGAAAAACTATTCACATCTGTTGACTGGTATGAGCTTCTGTTTCCTTATTTTCTCACGTTTACATAGTTTCGTTATTGTTGTTATTTGCCTTTCATCAACTAACGGCATGAATAAGCATATTTGCAGCGTTGTTTTCAGGTGTCATCAAAACACATTCAAGTAAACGAAGTACTTAGATACATACATTATTATTATTGTTTTGAGCAGTAAGTTCGATTGGGAAGGTGGAAACATTTTACTATGAGGATACGTGATAGTTGTTGATAACAGTCTGCCGATTGAAATGCAAACGTTTCACGTTCTCAACTGCGCCCAAACTTTGGATGCTTTTTGAAGTTTGCTTTCACGATCCTTTAATTTTAAACTCGCCAAACTTCTGTGTCTCGTCTGCCCATTTTTTATCCCTTTAGCTTCAACCTGCTTTTAGGTTTTTTTTTCTGCTGGTGGTTGCCCTGATTCTAGATTGGCAAGACTTCTGGTTTTTGTATTGAAGCGATGTTTATTCTTGAGGGTTATATGGTTCGGATGGCACTGTGGCGGTAATATCCTAGCGTTCACTCTCTTGATAAGATTGCCTTATGTCTTTCTGTCCTCACCAAGTACGCGATGTCAACTTATGTTCTTGTAGCTACTCTCGATGCCACAAAAGAAGATGGCTGGTTCGAGGCGTTACGGCAGCTGATAGCACATCTCCAGGACAGGCGTGTATGGATGCCGGAGTTTCGGTTATCGTCCAATCCGAGCGACGTCGTTCTCTTGCCAATGCAGTCCTTCCAGAATCAGAGTGATTCGGACGTAGATTCGCTAAAGGGGGCAAGCGCAGAGATTCTTTTTGTGATTTTCTTCTTTTCTTAAAATTTTTGAGACAGTACCATTTTTTTATATCGAGGATGGGCAGAGAATGGATGGCAGAGCTGTGAGTTTTTTGTCGTATTCATTGTTATTCATATGGGAGTGGACTGCAGTTGCGGTTTTCCATGTGAATGAAGTGCAAAATAAGAAACAGAACCCATTTCTAGCTTTGAAAATATCGGCACATCTTGTGAAAAAAATTACCCTTCTACTTGTAACGATCGTTTTAGACCCGCAGGTGTCTTCATCATTTTGCTCTTCCTATACGATTCTTCTTTCCATTAAATAGAGTTATATTTTTCATTGAAGATGAAGTAATTCAATTGTAAACTTCATGCAGTGTTTGCATTAATTGTGGATGCATTGCAGTGTTTGAATTTCAGGATTACTCAGCAGCAGATTACGTAACAAAGATGCAGTTGCAGACCGATAACGAGCCACCTGCGCTTAGGTTGGTTAGGCATGAAGTTCCCATCTAAGATGCATGTTTTCAAAACTTGTCCAGAAATGATTCGAAGGCAGTCTTCCTTGTTTTCACGAGAAATAACGTGGAGCAAGAATTGGATCCTGTAAGACGATCATCCTAAGTATAGCACCACGCCGTCCTTTGCATCCCTAAATTGGGCGGTGCCAATGAGATTTTAAGGTTCGTCGATTACCGCAGACTTGTACCAATTCTTGCCCTTATTGTATCGTCTCTTTGCTAATCCATACAAGCTGAAGCAGCCACTGCTCTCTGTCAACTCATCGGCAAAGCGACTTTTTCCTTTGTTTTCCTCTGTCATCCAAACTGACGCACATCCTTCCTCTCGTGTTTGTGATGTATTTTTTCCATGTACATGGCCTTGCTCTGTGGTCTGTAAACTTGACGGCGTACAGTTTGCGTAGCTTTTCGAAACGTGTATGTATCATATATTTGAGCGATCTGTGATTTGACTGAATGGTCTCTAGCAAGGTTCCCGAGAATATTATTAAAGGTAAAATAGGAAAGGATGAGGCATGTTCTGAAGGAAAATTAGCTGACAATATACTGGAGAGTCTTCTGCTTTTACGGTTAGGATTTTCTTATATCTTAAGTCTGGAGGGAAGTTTTCGACTCCGGGAGGCTAGTAACCCGGGCAGTGGCTTCTCTTTGTGGCAAATCGAGGTAAGGCCTTATAGAGGTGAAAGAATGGATTCGTAAACAAGGGAGGGCGGTGATTTATCTATTCGTCTTTCTTTGCGATCTTTCTCTGGGAAGTAGTTTGCAGAAGACCTTTTCCATTAATGGGATGTTGCGAAAGATTTTAGGTTCCTCAGCGATTTCTAATATATTCTTAAAAGTCATCGGTAGTGTGTTGCATCAAAGAGAAGAGCGTCTCATTTATCGAAATCGTTGCATGTTGCAGGTAGTGTGTTTGTGGCCTCTGTGTTGAACTGCGGCATTTACATTTATTTGACAGTTTTTCAGCTCCCATTCCACATTAATTTTTTATGCGACGATTTTATCACCTTTATTACCTTACTGGGTTTTTTCAACTGCGTTTCAGTGTAACACCACATCTACATTTGGGATGGTCAACGTTTAAACGAAAAGTCTGCACATCATGAGAAAGTGTTACTTACTAAGGGCTGGCTAAAGAACATCACATTAGTTCGGAAAACAGCACATGTCGTTCTACATGTTCACAAGTGATTGGTGATGAATGCGATTTGCCGTCGGTAGTGGTGATAGTGGTGTTTTTTATTTTCAGCACATTTCTGCTTTTAGGTCTGTGCAAGGTTACAGAATCACTAACGGATTCTTTCATCAGAAGAAGGCTTTTATGGCGTATCAGCAGTCGTTCTTCCAAAAATACCTCGATGCGTCTTGTAGCCGTCCAAGTATGTGCCGCATGAGGTTTTATTTGCTTTGCAGATCAATTTATGAACCGCAAAGTAGTGACTATGGAGTGCACGTGCCACGAGCGTTGCATGTCGCGCGATCGCAACCACATTCAGGCTTCATCGGTGGAGCTGGCAGTTATTACCAGAACATTCAGCAGCAGCAACAACTACAACGGAGTGAGCCAATTGGCACGTTTGGTGTGCCGCTTGAATGCGTTAACACGACACATAGTGCCCACTCACCCGCTCGACGCTACTTGCACGGTGTGCCATGCGACACAGTATCCTGGGTGACGTTACCCCGTCGTCACAATTACCAGCAGTTTTCGCATGTAGCCACTAACCAGTCGCAACAGCAAATGCTTCGACTAACAACGCCGTCGCGTATCCCACAATACTCGCCCGTATTACCACGGCGAAGCCAGCATTGTGCTTCGCCTGCGTTGATGGATAGCCCGCGTAGCTATCTGCGTTCCCCAACGGCCAGCAGTGTGTCACCGGTGCGCTCGCCGTTTCCTCCACCTCATTCCTCCTCACCGATATCAAACCGTCCTCACTCTTCTCCTGCTCCCCTAACGCCAGTTCTGACGCAAACACATGTTGCAGACTCGGCCACACCGCAGCCGACGAGTACTTCCCATGGCTACTACGATGTCAAACAGGTCTCCCATTCATTGTTATTGCAAAGTTTTGATAATCAGTTATAAGAGCAAATTTGGTGCGATAATCTTTCTTTGTTCAGTGAAAAAGCGAATCAAAAGCATGGATTTCAGAATTCCGCAGTTTAACATCCACATTTTATTGTCACCTGACTCCACAGTTATTTTAGAGTAGAAAGTATTAACATTTAGGGCTTGGAAATCAGCATGATTTCCAGAGCCTCCTTTTGGCCATCGAATTTTTCATCTTTCGAAAGCTTCATCTTTCCTCTCCCCTTCTTTTTCTGCTTTTTTCAGTTTTGTTCCAGCTGATTTTTTAAAGACTTGATGCGTCGAGGAAATAGGATGATTTGAAGAGCAGGAAGCAAGTTCAGATTCTGGCTGAACAGTCATCGGATTATTATGGGCATCGAGGTAGTGCTGAGGCATCGGCAAGTCAGCATTATCAGAACGCACAGGGTTTCCCTTATGTGCAGCAGGTGCAGTCATTCGCGCACGAAAGTGCTCAGCAGCCACAGGCGGGCATCCGTTCCGGTCTTTTTTATGACCACCTCACGAGGTTAAACTTTACTCTGCGTTTTCCCTATTATGTTTGCGTGTTGCAGTGCCTCGAAGTAGGAAAGCGCACAGAGAGTACGCAAACAAGAACAGCGAGAAAAGATAAGGTGATGTCCACACAGCAGCGCTACAGTCAAACTGACGTCCTCCGCTTAACCACAGCACCAGTGTGCTGGTCGAAATGACTCGGCAGTGGTTTGAAGGGTGAAATGGGTTTATTAACGCCATCGGCATAAGACACATGTGTGTATTTTCTACATATCATCAGACATCGTCGGATGCGGGAGCACTGCCTAAGTTTGCTGCCATTTGACATGTTGACGACCTCATTATCTCATGAGAGCTTCAGCTCTTTAAGGCAGCAGACTAGACTTTGGCATCGAGTTGAACACTAGTTTTTTTGAATGAAACTATGCTCACACAGTAACAAATGCAGTGCTCAGGAAAGTACATAAAATACCTCATATAACGAGCAGTTAAGAGTATGACTTCACGAGCATTCCGACTTTGTGCAGTGTCACATCTGATGGGGAATTGCTTTCTAGCCGAGGGGAATTTGTCCTTCGAGCTGTTACATGCGATGGTCAATTATTAAGGGTCACACTACAACTATTTTGGAGCCATATGGAGCTCTTAGTTGAATATAAGTGCTTAATTTCGTCAGTTGGGAAGTACCACCAATCATTTTTGACGGTATTGCGCAGTTTTCGTTTTTTTTTTTTTGTGAAATGTACGTTGGTAGTTGTGATGGCCTTGCTTGCAGAGGTCGGTGGACAGCTGGAAGCTACAATGAACGGCGCTTGGGCCCTACGCCAGTTCACGGCCAGCCATTGCACAGCCTTCTTGACTCCTCGCCGGCCACATCATCACCACTTCACACAGAAAGCATAGTAAAGTAAGTAGCTTCGTCTTTGTTTTTCTTCTGAAGTTTACTCAACTATTCAGGACGCTATGTAAAAGTGGGGAGGAGAGGGAACGTCCTTCTAGCTTTTTTGTTGCTGTAGTGTACTATCATCTCATATGAGCGGGCCGTATGGTTATTATTCCAGTTGAAGCCTAGGCATGTCAGTAAAGATTGCAAGTATGCTACACTCAATTCATAGAGTCGTCACCTTGAATGGAGATCCTACTCAGATTCCAGTTGTCGTCAAAGAACTGTAAACTTTTAATCTTCCTCTGGTTTCAGAAGTAGTGCAACGATCGCGCCAAAGTTCTGAGTTTTTTCAAAGTTCTTACTTCAGCAGTGGCTTCTTATGAAATGTTGCGTGATCTTTGAGTTAGTAATTGGAATTTTCTTCATCGCTAAGAACCTTTTGCCCCACCCATATCATTCGAGGGTAAGCCAAATTCATCGCATTTGCATGTATGGCCCATTTTTTGTTAATGTTTCTTCATGGTTCTTTAGGTTAAGATAATAATAGTAAAAGAAATCTAAATTATAATGTTTCTGCATGGGGCTTTAGATGAAGATAATAGTATCGGAAGTCTAAAATACAAATATAACAATAAAATACAGGTGTTAAAGGATGAAATATAAACAGTGTAAGTTTTTTGAAACCAGTGAAATAGACATGCGAATAAAAGATGAGCATGTTTCGGCCCTTATCCGTTAACGTGAACTTAAGTTATGCGCGAGCCATCTTCACAGCGAAACATAACCCTGTTAGTACAGGAAAATAAAATAGACCATATAAGAATATGTGTGATGAACAGAATGAAGTTGCGAAGAAGTGAACAAATAGATATATACAGTGACTGTACAGTGAACAAGAAACCTTGAATGTAAAGCCCACAGTCGAAAATCATAAGGAAATAAACTAATAAATAAAGTAGCTTAAGAATGGAGGGAGTAACTCAAACAATAGGATGACTTCAATTCAAAAGTCACACCGTCCGTGAACCCGTAGAATTCTTACTTTTAAAACACCAGATAGGATGAGCTTAGAACTTTATAAGATGATATACTTAATAACCCACGTAAGAAATTATAATGTAAAAGACATACTAAAAGAGAATCCTGCAATTGAAGTTTCCAAATTTATTTGGAAGAGAGCATGTACATAGCTATAAGGAAGCATCAAAATAAAACAAAACAAAACGAAAGGTGCTTTCAGCGACGTTCCGGTACGCTACGTAGACGATTCTCCTAAAAGTCAACCAGATCACGAGGAGGTGAATAATGATCATTCAAATGAGCATCCTGCAACATTGAAGGCGACGATGTCTAACGATCTAGATGAATGTGAACCGCGGAATGGGATTCAACATTCGAGTAATGCAGTCCCCGATACGGTGACGGAACATGAGAAGAGGGAAGCAACCGTAATCGAGCATGTCTCCCAAGTGGTCGATTCGAACGGGTGTACATTGAGCTGTCCCGAGTCTGGCGTAATGCTCATCATTCCTAAAGGGGCCATCGATGAAGGTGTAAGTGTGTCATATGTTTCCTTTCATGTTTCGTTTGGCATTTGACGAACGGTCTGCTTATGTGCGGAAGCAACTTTGTCTATTTGCAACCGAGTGCCGCAGAGATCAGAGTCCGTTTTCGCTTTGTACCTTTCCATCTCAACCCTCGACATGTTAAGTTCTCCACTGGTAGAAGTATTCAAGGATGCATCCTTTATTTGAATATTTCAGAATCTCAGAATTAACGTTTTAAAAAATGTTGGCATTAGTTCACAAAGCTGTTGCTTTTGTATATAAATTATTGCTGCACTGGTCATTTTGCGCTTCATTAGAATATTTTATCATTCGCAGAGGCATTCGATATGCGAATGGATCCTTTTCATGTTTGGAAGAGTTTGAGGTAGTGCTGAAGCCATCAAGCCTGTTCCATTCTATCCTCAGTAGAATTGATAGTACCTAGGCCAAACTGCGGAGGAAAGCGCCCGCAATAGTTCAGCGATAGAGCGTCTGCAGACAACATTTTTATTGGTCGTCAAGCGAGAGCACCTTTTTAAAAGAGACAGAATTAAGATGCTAGCTGATAGCCCGGTTTTTTTGTTGCAGTTGATTTCTTTTAGGTTCAGCAAGAAATATATGTGAAAGTTTGTCGAGCAAATTGTGATGAAAGTAGACCTCCGCTAGACGAGAGCCGCGGTGAAAGCTTGATGAGTCCATTGGTGATGTGTGGTCCTCAGGATCTGCATTTCAATGTCCCGGTTGAGCTGAGGTATTTTCTGTTTTTTTCCATTCTCGTTTGCGCGCTTTCACACGGCTTCCTAGTTGAAGAAAATGATTTTAATGTAGGGGTATTTAATATCTATTGTTCGTAGCAGTCAGTGAACTGGATTGTTAAACATAGCTGGTGGCATCTATTTCTGGCTAATCAGGTAGCAGAGACTGAGGCAAAACGATAGTCTAGCTAATTTAGTTGGTGTTTATTCTGAGAGCCACAAAATTGTAGGAGTTAATTTAATGTGAAAGAATCCATATTAGGGCATGGCAGTGACCATTTCTTGATAACCCTGCATCAGTAGTCTAAAAGGTTAAGGAGAAACGGGAAAAACGAGTAAACTGAGCAGCAGTTCCCTGTCCTGAAGAAATGATCTGATTCAACGAAGCACAAGAAAATAACGGAAAGGGCAGTGCACCGACAAATCATAATTAAAAATAGCGATGACCAAAATCTGATGTAAACTAAGATGTGTCGACGCCCCTAAGTTTCTCAGTTTCTGCTTCATTGGTAATAATTTTGCGTCCAGAGATAAACCTGAACTCAGTAATAAAAAAACTGTAGAAGTAACCGTCACTGAGCTGCTTTAAGCCTGCATCTCAAAAATATGAACTCACATGGAAAGAGCAAGTTGTTCAGAGGTGTCCGCTAAGCAGAATTAACAGTTTTGCTACATTTTACACCATGCTTCTCAAACGAGCTGCTCATTTTCATGTTCCTATTCTTTAACGAAAAAGATAGAAGCACTACTAAGAAACTGGCATTTCTGAGCCGGAACACCGGTACATCCGCAATCGATGTTCATTTCCGGGAATTGCCACAGTAAACACACCAAATTGACGTCTCTCCGCGTCGAGCGCAGAGCTCTCTAGGTTATCGAAGCTAAGCTCGTTTCACTCATACCCGCTCAGTCAGCCCATAAATAATCTGGCGTTTCCTGTAATCTCTACACTTTCATGCCCTCTCCTACCTCGCATCCTTCGCAGGTTTTCCCATCAACCATCTTTTTAGCAGAGGAGAATTTTTAAGAAGTCGGAACTTGCGATTTCAAAGTTACGCAACAAATAAAAACGTTTTTAAAGTCGTTGTAGCGTCCATTAAATGATCTTTTTCCCATTTGCTTGTTCACAACAATCAGAACTTCTCACCTATCATTAGAGAATAGTGGGAATGCTCCCTTGAAGCTCTTTTCGCGTCTCCTCTAGCAGCCATGAGGTGCTGCTTTTTTTTGTGTAGATAGTCGAAGAGGTACATATTCTAATGTTTTTATGTTGACTCCCTTTACATATCTATGAAGGCGCCTCATGCATTTTTCCACATGTTTTCCTATTGTCATTTCTTTTTGTGCTGCTTTTGTCAGCGCATATGTTTTTTCGAATCCACTGCCTTTCTTCTTAGTAATGGAGGAGTAGTAAAGTCATTTGTGAGTAGCACGTTGGCCGAGTCTGCAACAGTCAAGCTGATGGTGGCTTTTAAATGCGTCCAGGTGATAAAATAAAACTGTAACTCTCTTCGCAATGTGGACAGTACAGGTGTCGGCGACATTTCGGCGTTGTGCAGTGATGCTTGAAATGAAAGCGAATAAAAACATGAATGAGAAGGGGATTGAGATGAAAACGCTGTGGAAAGACGAAAAGATAAACTATTATTGGCATAAGCGCGCACAATAGAGGAGTTGGGCCAAATGTGTTTCATTTCCAGGCTTCCACATTCCGCATCGAATAACGGTGAGAACTGGTCGTTCGCATTGAAGTCGGGCACAGGTGAACAGTGGAATCAAATTGCTCTCGATGGCAACAACACCTCATTAGTCACCGACAAGTTCGCGTCCGTAAAGATATGCCATTTTTAGGTGCTGCCATGTCACAGTTGCTATTTTAATGTGTCTTCGTTGTATTTCTCTGCCTTGTTTTCTTATATGTCCCATGTCATTGAAATTGCTATCCATTCCCTCTTTATTGAGGTTACTTTCTCTCGAAAACCTTATTTTGAACCGTTTCTTTTTGTGTGAATATCTTTGGAAATGTGGAGAAAGTCTACTTATACATATTAATATTGATGTAAAGGAAATACTCATCCTTTTGGAGGAGCAGTACTTAAGAATGCGAAAATAAGCGACAGGCAACAAACTTGAAGGCATCGTGTGCAATCTGACTTGGCGGTTTTCGCTTATCGCTATTGATCGAACAGTCAAGCTGTTGGCTGCGCGATCTTCATGTCATTAAATAATGGACCGCTCCAGTCGTTCGACCGTTCAAATTTAGCGGTTGCGAATAGTTGATTTAAAAAAAGGATGTGATGGTGTTTATGTCGCAATTCTTTTGCAACGCTGGATGCTTCCGGTGCTTTAGCTGTCCTTCAAGCAGCCGCGAGATGTATTCAGATAGAACTGGCGTATCAGATGGGCGATTTCGACCTATTACGATATTTCTTCCCGCTGCGTGCAATATTTTTAGGCGGTGATATGTAACAGTACTAAAACTTTACTTCCGCTATTTAACGTGATCTGGGTAATGGCAAACATGAAACAGTAGCCAGCTGAACTCATGCGGCGAAGCATGAAAGTTGTTACCAAAAGTGATTGATGACAGTCGTTGTTATGGTAATGTTTCATCGTTGTTTGCATTCGACTCGTAGCACTGTGTGGAAAAAAGAAAGAAAATGCGTGAGATGAGTTCTAGATAGCAGCCGTCGTACTGGATTTGCTTTAGATTGAACTCTTCTAAGACGCCAGCAGTATAAAATGTCCGTTACATCCCATGAAATTAAGTATCCGGGTGGGATGGGCCCTACATTCTCGGCCTCACCATCTCATAAGCAATCGTTGGCACTCAACTGGGCATTCGTACGAATTTCGATTTCTTTACGAGAATGATTATTGGCTGTTTGATGTTTGCTTCAAAAGTATTTCCGTTATGTTGAATATCGTTTGTTGCTTTATTCTTCCGAGCGAATGTGCTCACTGTTGCTGCTTCTTCTCAGTGCAGCGTTGAATGATATCTTGAAATTTGTTCTCGTACTCTATCAAAATTACTCTCGACTGCCTCCGTCATGCTAGCTTTGAAATGAGGTATCGTGCAATATCCATTCATTTATGTTAACGCTCTCCTGATTACCGTCGTTCAACACAATGACGTTGTTTTATTTCGTGTTGTTCAAGTGGGGTCCACGTATTTGTTCGAGTGTGTGTTTTGTGTATTGTGTGCATGTGTAGGTGGATGACGGTGTTTGTTGGCTTTGCATAATTGTTTCAGAAGCCTTTTTCAGCGAGACGGTGCTTGCGGTCAATTCTCACTGCTTATCTTGATTGCGCTCATTTACGCTTCATATTTTGCGACGATAATCATCTCATTAATAATCCAAGTGGGATTTTTCAATTTTGCATTCACTTGGTCCCGGTTGCTTCAGAGATGGGTATATAGGAAAGAATCGTTTCATTCTATATATATTTTTCTTTGGTTGAGATTTTTATACCGGTAGCATCGCAAATTGAGTGCGTTAAACTTGATTTCCAATGTCCATTCACATTGACATGCAAAGTATTTTCCCACGATGTCTCTTGCCATTTTTTGGTTGAGCGGCTTTGTCGCTGTTCATTTTGTTTCAGCAGCGTGTTTATATTTGGATTATTAATTATCCATCTGAACTCTTCTTCCTCAATCGCAGCGTTGCTTCACTCAATAACATGAAGCAGTTTCGCATCAGTTTGTACGTGATTTATTCATTGATGGCTTCCTTCTGGAGTATATTATCCGACTTGCAAATTTCATCTAATTAGTGATTAATCCGTTTTGATGGATGTTTGGGGAGGGGAGAGTAGTTCAACAATAGTACACTTTTGCACAGTGGTGAGATAATTGCTGCTCTTCATCTTGCACTTTGTGAAATTTCACTTCATAGAAGATAGTCAACAGTCGTTATCGTTGCATCAATTGTTCCAGGTGGGCCAGGCAGATGTGTTCAACTTCTATACCTGTGTGTTGCAGACTGAAGAAATTGGCATTTATAACGTCTGAGTCTCTTTTCGTGCGTTTAGGCCAGGACAGTTGAGTTTCGCAAATCAGGGCGAGGAAGTTCAGAAATTTGAGCTGCTACGTACAGAGTTCCAAGTTCAAAAAGTTGTCCGACAGTAGAACGACGGTGTCAAGTCACGTTTCTGCCCTTCTTTGTGTGGATGAGCAGGGCTGGCAGGGTTTTCATGGTGAACTGTAGTGCAGTGGGACGAGCACATTGCCACCCAGGAATGTCCATACCTTCGTGTGGGGATGAGGTCGTTTATTGATAAATTTGTAGGGAGAGCCATCTTACATCGTTTGTAATGGTATTATCGCGTTGTCTGGAGCATTGCATTATTTGTACATACAAGAACTTTAGCTCAATCTGACAGCGATTGCATCTTTATGATTGTTCGAGTCCCGTCAGTCAGCTTTTACCTTTGTGGCGCATTTCGAAGGTATATACTATTTTGATGTGCTGTGAAGCGTAATTTGCTAAAGAAATCGTCTGTCCCTATTTGTTGGTGGTTATTATCGACGTGTTGCCGTTATTTTTGCATTTGTGATGAGATATTTTCAAAATAGCGTTTTGCATTTCCTACCGTAAAGTTTTGCTTTCTCTTCATAGAACTTATTGGCAGACATCACAACACATTTTGCAACGTTGTTGCAGAATAAGCATTATTCTTTCTTCCTGCCGCCGCATATGCCAACCTTTTGAAATCACAACTGTGAAGTGGTCGTAACAGCAAAGATGCTGTTTATTCGAGCGTTGCGTGGGAAGGGAGGCAGCACAAAAACACAGGGAACTTTGCAGCTGCGAATTTCACCCTTTAGCATCTCATCGCGACTATCCATCCGTCATCGTATTACTGTTCGTTTCCATTCCATCTTTGCAGCTGGCCCGGCAAAAAAAGGGAAGGGAAAAGAAGGAGGATTGGTTATATGCTTGTTACCATTGGCACATCTCGAACGTGCAGACGAGGATGCCTCGCGACGAGGAAAATAAGTAAGAAGAATGTGATGCGAGATGGTATACCTATAGTTTCTCTTTTGGCGAGTGTAAGCGCTGAGTTCAAGGCGATGCAAAGGCTCACTTGATTTCTGAAAGACGGGATAACATTTGTATAGTATCTACTCTGCAGCATACAAACTGACATAAAATTAATATAACGCATGAAGGATTTCTCCAGGTATGGCCTGAATGGTCCAGGACGTTGATTTTATTCACGTTGCAAATGCTTCGATCTTATCTAAGCTGATTCCTCAGGTCGTCGGTAAAGTAGGGGCTTTGATTGACAGTTTCCCCATTTATGTGCTTAAATAAAAAGTCGCATTCGCTGTATATTGTTGTGCAGTGCGTGATGCTCTTAAGGAAATATATATACTCCTCGACGGTTTTGCTCAGAAAAAGTGTATCAAAGGTCCCTCTTTTATTTGGAAAAAAATCTTTGCTTTCCTAGAGATAATGCAGGAGAAATAAGCAACTTGAGGTGACTCAATTCACAAATGGACGGAAAAATGTTCACATGAAAGTGCAGGTTAAACAAAACCCTAATGGTGGACGCTCCCACAAATTCGATTAGGCAGGAACAGATTTATGAATATTCGAGAGAGTGAATATGTATGAAAGGTTTAACGGAAGATAAACTTTGGATACTCAAGTGTCGAAAAATGCTAGACCTTCATGATTTCTTCGACCCTAAGGAGGAATGTGCGCTCAACGCTAATTTCAATGAATCACCTGCTGTTTATTTTGAGTGTTCTATTCAAGCAACGACATCTTCGTAAAATAGTCTTTTACTGTTGTGACATTTACACGGTGGTAAATGTTCTTCATTCGTGTAATACAAAGGCCCAATAAACCAGTCCGGATTAGCTATGTCAGAATTAAATGAATCGAGTGCAGCAAAACGAGTGCAGATGAATAGACATAAGGTCCGGATGAAATAAAAAAGTGCGAAAAATGACGACAAAAGATATTGTTGATCTTCCTGTGATTTATTTTTTGGTCGCGCCATGCTTACTTACATTTTCCTTTGTAGTTAATCCAAACTTTTGATCTTCTTCATTTTAATGCTGAACATTAGCCAGGAGGACATTGTATGCAGCAAAACATACAAAGTTTTCTATGCGTTCTGATCCTGAACCTTAGTGCCCTTTTATTTACTGCCTGAATCCTGATGTGCTCATGCTCAGTGTCGCACTGAGAAAAGAATGAGTTGACGACTCACACTCATTCCGGTATTCGGTGACTGGCTATAGCTGAAGTGGATTGCAAACGACCAACGTGCAACAGGAGTCGGAGTGACCGCAATCGCTGCCTTGGTGGAGGAGGGAAGTCTAAGACGACGGCTGCCTTAGCGCCCTGAATTTCCACTGTAACCACTTGCTGTGATTAAGTCGATGAGACTATTGAGACGTTTCGTTGAACAAAGGACATAGAAAATCATAGACTTGAGAATGTGGTCTTCAGATGAGTCATTTATGCAGTGATGTGCGGTATGCTGAAAACTCCAAGGCCAATGATGAAGCAGGTTTGAAGGATTGCACATGCATTAAAAGATGCCTACAGGAAGGGAGAGTAAGAGAGGTGGGAAGGATGAGGATTGGAAAAAGAAGGAATAAATATGAAAGAGATAAGGGACAGAAGACGGTACCATTGTTTCAAAATGAGCATTCATACTCCTTGGTAGTGCGATTAAGACGAACAAAAACACCGCGTTCATGAATTTTGAGGATAACTTCCTGAAGGGAAATTTCACCTCTCTAAGTAGCACTTTTAAAAATCCGTACTGTTTAATGCCATGTGATGCACAAATATCCAAATGATAGATTTGCACTCAGCATGAAATACGAAACCATTTCGTCGTAAGGCTATACGGAGAAACCCGTGGTTAGTGAGAGGAATTTCTTCTATTCTTCAAGAAGGACTACGAAATCACAACTAAATTAGCGTCGTAACATGGCAAACCTTCGTTCACAGAGCACAATTTGGAGAGGTGGTACCCGAGCGTATGAGCGTATGTATGTCTGCCTTCCTGTCAGTTTGTTCTTTGCTTTGGTCTGCTCAGAGCTTTCGAATGAAGAGCACAGCATGAGGTCATTATATTCTGCACCACCATTCAAGCAGGTCTATATAACAACTACCGCGTCTATTTATCAGCGTGTAGGATAGTAGCGAAGTTTAACATTTGTATACACTTAACGACGAGGCAGGCCGCGTTGGTCGAATTCTTATTTCACAGTGGCTCTGATTCGCAAAGAAAATTTTTTATTAAAGATTTTGACTGAAATTGATTCGACTGACTCAGGAATTTATCACGGCATATGTTTTTTTGATCTGATTGCAAAAGAAGGAGCACCGCTCGAAAGCAAGATACGAACCCACGACCTCCCGTTTCCCGAGCGGATGTTGTAGTCGACCAAGCTGCTGTCGGCATTTTCAGTCGTCATCACTTTTACTGCCTTGTCAATTTCATTATGCACACAATATAGGGGTAACTGCTGTAAGACCTAAAAATTGTTCATTGAACTTATACAATTTGCCATTAGGGAAGTGTTTATCAGCTAGGCCAAAACCAGGCTGCAGTTGGCTTGGCATAAGATGTTAAACATGCTTTATTGCTTCTTGAAGATTTACAATGCTAGTTGATCTTATAAGCCTGAAAGCTGAGTAGCATTTCATTTCAACTTTTTTTGGAATGTTTTTGCGCATGTTTTCTCTCCTTCCTGCTTCTGAGTTGGCAGTCTTTCTCCGAGCTGGTAAAACTAACTCACATAGTGTATTCATAAATCTGGAGAAGGAAAAATCTGTGCCCTCTCAGTGAATAAATAGTGTTCTTTTCTTTGTAAAACACATTATGTGAACGTTGTGCTTTGTGCATGTATATGACCTTACGCAGAGTCCGCATTTCTGTGGTTTGAACTCGAAAAGCGCCAAATCCACCGTTAAGAACAGTGCATATCTTTGAATGATTCGGGCATTTTACGTTGATCTGGAACTTTAGAGAGCGGTTTTGACACTTTAAATAGCCAACAAATTTGCATGCAATTTATACAGGTCGACTTTCATTTCGCATTGGCCGAGTCATGAAAAAAAAAGCAACTAGGCTTTTGCAGAGGAACCGTTCTAGCGAATAGATTAGTTGAAACATGATGGCACCATGTTGGATATTTTATTATTTGCTGGTAACTTTTGAAAGCGTTTCATTTTTCCCCATCAGTTTTACCTCAAATGGATTGTAAAAAGCACTCCATCATATAACGGTAGAGGTTTGCACATCGCTCCGCAAAAAAATGTGCAAACTGAAGATGATGGAAGAACTTCACATATAAACTAAAATAAAAATATAATGAATATGGAGGCTCGGCACTGCAATAGTTTTCACACCAGCAGTACATCATATAGTTGTGCTCGCTATCGTTCCGGTATGGCCCTCATTCGCTCCGAATGCATCACCCTCAACTGTGCACAGACGAAACTTGCATGCATACGACGTGCTTCCCTGACCGTCTTGCCACCTATTTGAAGCGCTCAAAACTGTTACATCAGTAATTCCTGTGGTGCACATGCGTGGCGCACTAAGGCTTCTTCGTTCAACCTGAAAGTTGGCTCATAAAAACAGTGGTTCAATTCAACGAAATCGGGAAATATTAAGGGACAGAACATCTCATCGCATCCGAAACGTTCAGAAATGTTGACGTTCTTTGACTACGAGTACTAAAAATGAGATAACAAACGCCGAAAATTTGCTCCAAATATTGCTGTTATTCCTCATTAACTTTATGCCATCACCATTTCTTTAAACTATTCCCTTGTCTTTTACCGTCCCAACTTCAATGCTGAGCATTCGCTGACTAACGACTGGTGCGCATTGTTTGAGTATACACTACACTTTAAATGTTTGTGCAAGCACTTGTGCAATCAGAAATAATCTCATGTCAAAGCATGATTAACTCTACTGGAGAGTGCATGTTTTTAGGAGAGCGGCTTACTTTTTAATCTCAAGTTAGTTTCAGAAAAACGAGGTGTTGGACACGCGTTTTTTTTGTTTACTATGTGGCATATAAGGAGCCATTTTTTTGTGGTAGGAGAAGAGGCTATCAGTTTCCACGCTGGAGGTAGAGGTACGCTTTGTGTTATGATTGAGAGACTGGATTTCCTTAATCGTTTCGGTCAAAAGGTGATCAGTTTTGTAGTGTTTCTGTGATGGAGGAGCTGTTGAGATCGCAAGACAACTGGCTGGCAGCGTGTCTGCTAAGGAGGGAGGATGCTATGCTGGATAGGTCAGCTCCTTAGTCGAATTGGCTCTCACTTTATCGTTAGCGCAATAACGTTTCTGTGATCCGTTTCTTGAAGAATACGATCGTTTTGACTCTTTTTTGTTGTCGTCCTTTCCTCTGCAGCATACGATTGTCATGAGTACGTCGATTGTTAGAATACCGAATTCCATAATCGTTATAACGCTAACTCCCATCCAAAGACCCAACTGACCGCCGAAATCTGATAGTAAATTCGGTAGCTGCAAACAGTTTCATTTCCTTCCGTTCACAGAACAAATCGCATGGACGATCGCATGCAAAGTAGTTCACAACCATCCTTTCCAGCCCTTTTACGCGTTAAAAACACATTACATTCATTAAGTGCGCACTTTCGTAAGCAACATTTTGCCTCCTTCACTAACAGTCCTCTATGAGCAACCTTCAGATGCAGGAAACACACCATGAAAGCACTAGCAAAGCCTTGAACACTTTCGAGGAAACAGAGGTGTTAGCATTCTGCAGAGCAGACGCAAATCTTGGCCTCATGATGATATTACCCCACGGTGAAATAACATTTCATATAACACTGCGCTACGTAACGACAGTTCAATCAACGAGGAATATATCAGCTAAGGTTTCTTCATTTCTAGGCTGCAGACAAAAAGCTGATATGTGTTTTACGGTTCGTTTAGGAAGGTAACTGATTCATGAAAAATTAGTCGGTGAGGATAATGTCTTGAAAAAAATGGTAAGCAGCTGAGGAGAAATTGGAGTCATACATAGTGGCAAAAATTGGGAATATCTGAAAGCTTAGTAAACAGTTGTCATGATATTTGGCATTCTCACAGCCTTAAACATAAAAACCAGCCGACTTACTCCGTAGGCCTCTCCTTCTAATAATGATTCGTAGTTTAGCTGCTCAAAGAAGACTTCGATAAGTGCGCCCTGTTCGCGATAGAAATTAAGGCACTGCATTGGCGACAGTCCCGGAATGCAGTCTGTTAAAGAGGCAGTACTCGCAGGCCAACGCGACGCGGAATACGATACGCTATACACAAGCTGTCTGTAAGTAGCGACGAATACTTATGATATTTTCTAGCACATGTATAAGCTCAGAATTTTCTAGCAAAATGCTTATCGCTTATTCCGCTTGCCCTTGGAATCTTGGTTCACCGAACCACCACTGAGAGCTTAAGCGGCAATTGCCCTTAGCTAACAGGTGAAATTTCTCAAGAAGTACCCTCAAAAAATGTATTTTAGATTGCGTCAAAACATTCAGTGTACGTTATGAAAGCCACAAGACCACAGAGAATGCGCGTCTTACCATCGAATACAGTAAGGTAGACGACACCAATTGTTCTGAGGCCACTGAGTAATACAACAGCTTCTTCGCTGTTGGCACCTTCATTTTGATCATGGCTTTCTTCTACCGCATAAGTGAAACAACTGCGGAAGTGCGCCACATGGTAAAACACGAAGTGTTTCTTTGCGTCCTTTTTTGTTTAAGAAATAGCTGGGCCAGTAAAAAATAACGCGTCGAACAATCCATATTTTGGAGAGGGAGGAGCAGATAACCTCAAAAGTAGGCGCCGCTGATTAGCTTCGTTGAGGGAAGCATTTGATAGAGCAAATCGCTTCCTTACAGCAAAAATGGTGAGATCTTAGGAATTTCATCAGAGTTTTGCATAGGGAGGTGCAGTCTCATCTCAGGGACGAAAGCACATCCTAGCTGGTTTCAAAAGTCGAAGTTTCATGAGTGGTACTCGATGAAAAGTACTGAACTGCTGAAATTTTTAGCGACTTACAGAAAGTGGGTACGCTCTTATCGTCAATACCATTAAACCGATGACTACGATGCCGGAGTTTATTTATAGAATATTCAGTTTGCAGAAGGAGTTGGGTTGGGGTTTCGGAAGTTTGTCTGACTTAGTGGAATAAATATAATTTAAAAGGAGACCTCGTCCATAGTGGGATTCAAACCAGGAAGGGTAGGCTAAAGAAGTCATAAGGCGATGGAGTTGTGGAAATCGAGAGGCGAATTTGGAAACAAAATCCATACTAAAAGTGGGTGCCCGTATTGCAAATTTCATTCGAACCAGGTAGTGTGTCTCGAAAGGAACAGTTGAACAGGTAAAACCTTCGCGAAGTGTGATTTTTTGCTGAGTAGAAAAAATTTTTTTAGTGCACGTACAACACAGCTAAGCAGAGATGCGCAATGAAGAACGCGCAACGGACTTGCATGGCTGACGGCAAACACATCCGATTTTGTCGATATAGCGAGCCGCGTAAGTGATTTCGGTATGCAGACAGTCCCCTGCAATCGGCGTTATGCTCCCAATTCGATACGCCTTTATAAACGTTTGCTTTAAAAACAATCAAATTCCTTTGGTTCTTCTTTGTTCGTCGTGAATGCCACGCAGGGAACACAAAGAATAGCAAATGGCTATTTTATGGTCTTTTTTGGAGAACCTATGAGTGTTCCCCGCTTCGACTGAGCAAACGCGAAGCTGATATGCATTTTAAATGAACAACAAATTGGGTACACGGAGCAATCAATGAGCCATCGAAACGATTGATTTGAACGCCCTCACGTGAATCATGTAATTACCATGCTTTTTAACCATTTGGCTATGCTGCTTAATCATTTTACACTTGTGTGGGAATAATCGCACCGCTGCTGCCACTCACAACGCGGTTTATGCTGTATACCAATGATGCCGTCATAATTTGCCCTGTTCAGCTTCCAAATGTAGAAATCACGTTATCGACACGGTGAAATGTGTCGCTCTTTTGATAATTGCGTTTCATAGTCTACTTTTGAATTCTTTTGAAGTGTCCGAATGAGGTCTTCAATTCTCGCCTTAATAATAATGACATTCACCAGTGCTGCATTCTAGATGTAATCTTGGGTTGGTCGGTAGTCTAACTTCATAATTCAAGTCCAAAGCGGACGCGAAAAAACTAATTTTTGCGGAGTGCAGGGGAGGAGCAGGAAGCGATAACCCCTCGCTTCTCATCTCTCTCCAGGTCTCGAAAAGAAGAAAGTCATTGCGACTATTTGAAGGTACTCAGCCTGGACTATTAGTTTCAGCGTATTTATCCAGAGCGGCCTGTTGAAAAAAAAAAACAACCGACGGTCCCTCACCTATTTCAATAAAGCAAAACTGCAATAAAAGCTCGGCGGTTTCCTAAAATCGCAACACAGTCCCCATAAAAGTCACTTTCAAAGAACATTTTCCCACAAAATACTTTTACCTGCACAAAAACGTGCGAAGACACGCTGAGAATATAGCTGTAGAGATGATTTCTTCCGATTTCTTTTAATGCTTCAATAAGCTTAATCTAAAATTTATCGCGTACGTCCCATTGAGGGTGATTTCCCTTACGACCTCCCTTGCTCCCTCAATCACTACTAAATTTTGACACACTCGTAAAAGTTTATTGCTTGAAAATGGATGTCGACGTGATCAATTGTTCCACCAATACATTAGACGAAATGACTCTTTAGTCCAGAAGTCATCAGTAATCTTTGAAATACGCAATCATAACCATCAATTATTTGGTTCAAATTCTTGCCGCTGTGGATCTGGTGTTTTACACGTCTGGAGATTTTGACATTAAACATTTGCTTCTCGAGAAAGAAATACGGCGTACAGGATAGTAGTTTAATCAGCAGTGAGGGCTTTCGAGCAAACAAATAAAAGTTTGTGGTTCAAAATCCTTCTACTTTCTATGTGGTTCGTTTTCAGCCTTCTCCAATGATGCACTGCTCCATATCTTCAGGCTCAAATTGACCCCCGAGAAAAAAATCTCTGCTCAGTATACGACAGTAAAATATGTGCTTCGCACCGTACAAGAATGTTCATAGAAGTTGGATTCAGGAATACCTACCAAAAAGTGCAATGGAACTTGAGCCGTGATGAAACTCTAAGTCAAATCTCAAGCCTTGAGAAGTTCGTAATCGTATTTTTACTTAGCCAGGCGCACTGTCATATATCCCATGGTGTAGAGCAGGTGGAACAGCGTAAAAAGAGAATCGATCCTGTTTTCCTTCTGGTTATGAAAGTCTCTGAGATCGCTAAATACGTTTGCAAGAGGAAGCAGTCGTTCGTTCGGTCGTCGATTCCCACATACTCATATGGTCAATTGGCACACATGACGTTGGGTAATAATGGACACATTTCCGCGTGGCATCGTACTTGAAGAGTTGTTCAAACAACAAAATTTGAAGAATTGTTCATGATGCGTGCTTAACGACGAATCATTCATCCAATACTACACACAAACCTCGTAAGCTCTAAGAACAGTCAGTCTTGGACAAAGTGGGTTCAAAACTAAACTATCAGTCAAGCGGTTTCTGTGATTCAGAAAATTTGGAAACCCTTAATGAGGTGGATTTCAGAGGTACTCCGAGCGTTTCACTTGTCATTTTTAAAAATATTTTTGAAACCACATTTTCCACTTTACTCACTCTTATATTCCCCTCGATTAACGTGAACATTTGTCCGAGGCCATACGACGCCTGCAGTTTTATACAACTGCCATTATGTAGACCTCAGAATGTCGAAATTGCCTAGAAAAACTCCATAAAATCCGCAAATTACATTGATGCATTGAAGAATATAAAAATAATTGAGCGCAGACTTAAATCTGGATCGTCGACTGGGCAGTTTTTGAAGCTCCGAAATGGTGGGAACCGTGGATCTCCACAACCACACTTCGAGACTAAATACTTCTGGATACAACTCCGTTGGCAACCCTGAAAATAGCTGGTTCACGTGACATCAAATGTTCGATGCCATCACGCTGGACGAGAAAAGATTTGAAGACGCTAATGTTTAAAGAGCATACGAAAGACTGTATCCTAATTTAGCTCGATTATATCAATAATGGTGATCCTACCTCAGTTGTGTAATTTTTATCTTTGTAAATGAAGTCGTCGTTCTTTCCATCTTTTACGCAGTCACCATACGGCGACGATAATCGTTCCATCCGCTTCTATAAAATATTTCAGGAAAAAGCATATACTGGATTATAAAAAGTGGAATTTTCGAAGCAATTTACAACAGCTTAAAGGTTTCACATTTATAACGTGAAAATTTGAGAGGTAAAATTTTATAAGCCCATGTAACACTCCATGTTATATTTGCAATTAACTCAAAAAAGTTATGCCTTAATGGAACCTTTTGTAATTGGAACATGTGCAAACAAATGCAAACATTGTCTGGAAGCCGGTCGCCAAAGAGACTTTGAGTTTCTTTTCTCTTTGCATCGAGAAGGATGTGTTAAACGTATGAGAATAACGAGCCGTTCTTTTTTGACCTTTCAAACAAACAAAAAGAAATATTGAAGCGAAATGTACCTATCGTTGGCAGCATTATCTCTTTTGAAGTCTTATCTTGCTCTTTTCCAAAATATGGAAATACAGACGTAAAGAGTCGCTAACTTTGAACGGCCATTTTTTTAGCAACGTGATTTCTTTAAAATACTACAGAATTAGAAGTGCCCTCACAAGGCGAATGCCGAAAGACGATGCAAATCCAGTGGGTGCACTGTGACCGTGGGTATCGGGAAAAGGTTGTTCATCAGGACTATGCACTGTTAGGCGAACACCAGCTGCCTCGGTTGTTGGAAGGTAATCGCTGACGTTAACAAAAACCTGAAAACGAAGCCCTGATCACTAATAGCGTAATCAGAAAGTGAAGCAAAAATTCTTACCGTACGAAGGTCCAGCACGTTCGCTTGTCATATTTTCCGTTGAATTGAAATTGAAAGTGAAGCAGTTGCCGAATGACGGATCGATATAGGACGAAAAATCGCTGAAGAGTGGATTACTTTCATCCAGTAATTAGTATATAGGCGAACTCAGTATTACTCTACAACATGGAGAGAACGAAACAGAAAGAAAATATTGCATTCAGCATATTCACACAGTGTCATCGCGGATAGGAGTGTTGTGGCGCTATAACCAACTCACAAAGACGGATCTACTTTTACTTATAGATCGCTTTATCCTAAAATGCTGAGTGGAGAATCTCATATTTTAAAAGTACTGTCGTTTCATCGACTTTAGAAAGTAACACCGCCTATATCACAAATAACGGATCCTTTAAACTCACCAAAATTGTTTTTCATGGAAATTCAGAAATGAGGAAGTTTTCATAGAAAAAGTGAGAAGCGTTTAGCACTGACATTCTTGCAAACAAAGGCAGCTAACATCGATTTAGGTTAGCAAATTTTACTCTTTTTTTCCGCTACAAACGAGGGAACTTTCAGCATCGGTTATGCTCTTCCAATAGGTAGTATTCTTCAACTTAGTCTCCACCAGTAAGAAGATTTAGTACTCCAGAAATCGATCAACGAAAATGACTAAACGACAAGGAAAATCGAGACGCACGTCTCAACGGAACACTGCCTGCCGTTGAATGAGCACTTCGTGATGAATTCCTGCTTTGAATAGGATATCGAGCTTTTATCTGTATCGTTGAGGTTGTTGACGGCAAAAATCAGATTTTCAGAAGCTTTCGCTTTTATCGCTATTGGATCACTCATCCCCTGAAAATTGCTCATTTTGGTCGAATGGTCGTACGAACGAGTTTGCAAACTGGAGCGGAAATCGGCTGGCGATAAGGATCTTTTATTTTTCAGCAGTCCAATAATCAAATGAAATCGGTGGACCGAGTTGACGCTCACAGCGTCGTTGATGTGAATGCCATCCTATTAATGCACAGCTCATTAAAAAGTATAGCAATAACGTATACTAAAGTGCAACAAAGTGCGACAATTGCATAAATCAACCGCTTTCAACGCATTCGTTTCCGGCCTTCCCGCTAGATCGTCGCAGCCACCACCATCTTTTCGGCAAAAACTTTTCGGTTTCACTGGGATATTAGTCATACATGCTGTAGTACCTGGTTGAGGATGGACATACCGTTAACGCTCACCTAGAACGATGGCTCAAAACTTCACCTTAAAAACAGGTGCGAGGTACGTAAAGGAAATCAAGATTTGATAACCTCCATACGCCAATCAGTCAACGTAAAATCTCTGATTCAAAGGAAATGGTGAAACGAACCAGTGGAACCGGCACGATACGCGCCTTTGCATACATATGTTGAAAAACACAATCATGCCTCAATTTTCTCTACTTTTTACAAGACCCCAACATAAAAAGTCTTTTTTGCTATTCGACCAAGTAAAATGCAACAGGACCGACCGCAAAGCTCTTTTTTAGGTTTCCTTTTGAAAATCATTAACGATCTGCACTTTATTCGTTAAATCGGGTAACTCTGATTTAGTGGGTCTGAACAGATAGGCAGACATACAAATATACATTGACGTGGGCTTACAACAATACGCTGAGCGATGCTAATAAGCAGAGACTTGCATGATTGATTAGGAGTAGCATGCATTTTCTAATGTGGCTGGTACGAGCTGCTGTCAATATATCCAAAGAAAATGAGACGACAATGAATACGAGCAACAAACTTTGAGTCCAAATGCTTTCTCTTTTTGTTCCTGTTCCTTGATTATTCTGGGTGGTTCTGTAGTACTTGAAATTTCCCATAATTTGATGATACGATCCGCAAGACGTAGCGCGCTTTTCCCGGCGACGGTGACGTTGCTATCGAACGTGTCGTCGGTGTCTCTGACTGCTTCGTCGATACGAACACACATACGGATGATGGGTGCACAGACACACGCTAGGTCACCACCACCATCCGAGAAGACACAGTCGCCCAATGATGAGCATGTTCTGCACCTAAAGCATTACTTCGTTCAACTAAAACAAGAAATACAACGACCTGCAGGCCGGGAATATGTCTTTAGTATATTGAGTGAAGGAGTTTTACTATACCCTGCAACGCTTGCAAGTTGACATCTTCCTTACTAGTAAGGTGGCTGGCACAGCTGTATACAGCCTGGCTTGTTGAAATGTCGCGGTTCCACAACAGACTGCTCCAACAGTTTGCTAAATGACGAAACAGAAGCACAAGTTGAATTTCATGAAAGAGGCCAAACTGACGATAGCTTTGGCCTTACTTTAGGAAAAAAGGAAGGCAAGTGAGTAAGGAAACTTCCCTGAGCTGCTACCAGTTAATAAACTCTTTTGGAGGAAACCAGAGATCTCTTAAAGCAGATCAGAATTTGCTGTTCAATTTATGCGATGAAACATTCTGCCTACAATGTACATGAGCACTGAGAGGAACTACGAAGTTACTGGGTTGTGTTCCAACCATTTCGCTCTCTGATAGGGAAACTGCATCGTGATATGGAAAGTGACTGATTTGTGCGACCAGGAAGGGCTACCATTGAGGGCCTATTGCAAGGGCCTATTGCAAATGAACTGCTAGGCGCTCGCTTAGAGAGGTGAGGTTTAGAGAGGTCGTCTCCGCCTCGGTTGAATCTCTCGCGGGCTCTTTACACGACGATATCACAACAGATGCTCTGCTAGCATTCCAGTGCCTCTTCAATGAAACTCACTCAAAATACTTGCCTTCTTTCAATCCAAAAATCTGGCGGATAGCATGGCCAAACGTGGCCATTTTTCTTGTTAAAGAAGCATAAACAAATCGTGCCGTTGAGGTCACCATGCAGAGATGTGCATGTATCATTCGTTGGACAGGTACACATCGAGTATGCGGCCAGCAATCCGTCGTAACGGCTAAGAATCTTCTCATAAAGTTTCTTGCTGTCGCGTCGAATCCGCAAAACGTGCCTTTGAGAACTGTCTGAAGGAAAGGTGGATTACAGTAACCAGCAACACTGGGAAGTGAAGCTTTTGGAAATTTATCCTTAAATGGCTAATGGGAAAGTACGCGTTCATCCGTAAGTGCAACACCATTCCTCCTCCCTCGTTAACACAGAACGATCCCTTTCTCCCATCTCCCAGAAACCCTTTTGCGTCTTGGCTTCTTAATTCCTCTCCTATTTTAGATCTTAGCGTCGCTACTCTAAGAATAACAGGGCTTCATGTCACTGCCGGCTTTTAATCTGCTATTTTGGACGCTAGGTGTGCGGATGATGAAGCACCGTATAACAGTGATTTCCGGGGTTATTGATTTTCGACTTCTTTTTTTTTCTCAAGGATCTGTTCGAGAAAAAAAAAAAACGGAGCGAGGACTTCTCCTCCTTCGGAAGATCTGAGAAAAGGGACTGAACGTTTCAAAGAACGATTTCCTTGTTACTACAGGATTGCGGAAAGATACGCGTTCTTGATAAGCTGAGGCGTTTTAGGAGTTTAATAGAAAGAGAATTCTTCTCTGACAAAAATTCGCTAAAACGGTTGCGAGTAATGCTAGAAAATCGTTCAGCGACCGGATGCCACCTTTCCTGAGCTATTAGGGTGGTTACTGACGGAAGAAATGAGAAACAGGCTCCTTCGTTTGGAATTTGAAGAGATGAGATGCAAGGAGGTGTTTATTTAAAACAATAAAAAGAACCTTCTTCATCGAGTTCATCAACGACATAGCAAGAAGTGAGTGAATCTTTGAGGCATATACAGTTGTGTTCGTAGTGAAGGTGATCGGATCTCATACATTCGCCGTTCCAAATACAATGCGCACATTTCCTATACTCCCAGCTGTCAATAAGGGCGCATTTGGGATGTGCGGTTGACAATGAGACGCAGAAACAATGCTCGGCCAATGCAGTCCTGTTCATCACTACGCATTCTTTTCCTCTGCACGTACACTGGGCGCTTATAAACCGAATTGGCCACTTCGCTTTTACCTGAATCTCATTAAAACCTTGGATAGTCATATAACCTCGGTGAGTCATTTCACCGATCGTTTCGTTCCAGGAAGACAAAAGAAAGATGTAGTTACATGCAAATGCTGCTTTTATTTATTTTATGAAACCAGGGGAAGAAGGAACTCTGTTGCAAGATAGGAAATGCAAAGGTAGGTACCTAACAGGCGGAAGCTGTATCAAAGGGGGATAATAATTAAGCTATACGATACGTATAGCTCAACCAAGATGACATAATATCAGCTGGAGAACAATTCAAAGAAAACACTAAGAGAAATTGAAATAATCGTTCCTGAAGTGAGATACACAAGTAATTGCCAATTTCGATTGCCTAAAAGCGGTTTTACACCGCATGGACCAAGCTGAAAACTGATTTATAAATCGGCGAATGGGCAAAAAAAATACTAGCCTCACGAAGGGAGTTTATTCTTTTAGAAATGATGGAATAAATCTGTTACAGTGACGAATCGAATGACAGTGTCTAAACAAACGGCCTCATCAACAATCGTTGCTCATAATCGGGGAAAGAAATAAGACGAGTCTTCCACCAGGTAGCTCTTGTGGTTGTAGTCCTCGAAAGACACCCCATCCCGGTCTCAAATTATCGTAGGCGGCCATACGATCATGAATTCATTTCATTGCTTAATGCTTTCAAGAACGCTTGAATTGAGCGAGATTTTCTTAGTTCTGAAGTCGCATGATAAATACACAAATGAGAGGAAGAATACGTGGATGCAATGCAATTTCAAACGTCTTTATCAGTGCAGAACGCAAAATAAAAAATTCGAGAAACACATGATTGCAGGTTGCAATAATGGCGCTGCGGAACTACTACTAGTCATCTAAGAAAGCTGCAAGCGGATGTGATGTCGTTCGTGAAAGCACTGAACAATTGAAGGTTTTCTCGAAGGGTCAATATTTCAAAGGTGCAAACACTTTAGAAAAGTTCACAGAAGTGCATCAAAGTACGGGAGATACAGAGTACCATGAGAAACTAATACTATTAACCTTTGTGTCCACCATCGAGTTCTGAAATCAGTAGGTGATCGCAGCCGAGTTCATGAATATGGAATTCGTTTTATCAGGAGGGTTATTCTGTATAAATCTTCTGAGACGTGGCGCCACTTACGACAAGTGGGTAAGTTTGCAAAAGCAGATGTTCATTTTCCTGTTCCTCTCACTTCACTAACAATTTTCTTAAGTAACCATCAAAGAATAAAATATTCGCAACAATTTCTTCGTATTTCTTAGTGACTCGAGCTTCTACACAAATCTTCAAGGAAATATTTTTTTCTGAAGGATTCGAACGATCTAAAACGAAAATTCGAGCGATATAAGATGATAAAATGTTCTGCGACGTTGGAATACTTACAAATCGATGGAATACTTACAAATCATTTAGAAAATGATTAGTGGATGTCAGTTATATCGATTACAAGATAGGAAATTAGTTTTTTATGAACTTTACATTGACATATCGAATTTTATGGTTCCGTTACTAGAAACATTGGATAGGACGACAGACGAACGGACCAACATACACACTTGCACATTCGCATAAGCTCACGTATGTCCCCATAATTAGGCTTTTAGGAAGAAAATTTGCAAAAGCGCATAAAGTGAGTAAAGTGGAAAAGGTTTAGATGGGGGAAAAACTTTAACGAACTTGAGAGCGGTCTTATGAACGCAGTTTTTTTGATGGCAGATGTAACGAATTACATTTGAGTGGTTGATAATCGTTGCAACTGCACCAAAAACCAATCAGCGGCGTTCACATTTCCCAGCGAATGATCCGTCGTTCATATCACCATCCCCTAATGGGATTTCTCTCTCCAACAAACACTGCCGAGTCACATATGTTTACAAAAGGTCCTCACAGGAACCGTTATGACCAACGAATTCCATTAATGGAATAAATATCTCTGCTATCTGTTGTATGCTGCATAGTGGTAGCGAAGAAATTCCCTCTGCCCTATTACCACTTTACACCGACAGCATGATGTTATTCTTGCAGCGGATGCAGATAAAAAGGAATTCGTGCCGCTTTATCTCGCACATACTGTCACCATGCGGCCTATGAATTTTATACCCATTCATTAGTGAGGCTTTCGTCTAGTAACGCGAATAGGTGGACCATCCACATTCTGTCAACCCTCAAGTCATGCACTTGGACTTTCAAAGTTTCACTCGGAATGACAAAGGGAAAAAGATTGATCGTAGGAGGTGACGAGACAACGAATGATTCGATTTCACGTAGGCCTATAAACAGAAAAATTATAAGCAGAAGAAAAAATGGACGGTAACAGGAGAACCAGTGATTAACTTCCTAATTTGTTTTGTAGCAGTGGTGTTGCAGAAAATGTGTTCAGGGAAGTTGCGGCACTGAAACATTCTCTTGTTGGGGTG
Source organism: Parascaris univalens (assembly GCA_037576465.1). Lineage (NCBI taxonomy): Eukaryota > Metazoa > Nematoda > Chromadorea > Rhabditida > Ascarididae > Parascaris > Parascaris univalens. The sequence continues at coordinate 62,139,474 of CM075173.1, read as the reverse complement.
AAATGCTCTCACATTGACAGTGGGTCTTTCGACTATTAAATGTGTGCGATGAATCTTTTTAAATGTTATTCGACATCGGGACCTTAAAAACGAATATCTTGAGAACGGCGGTAATGAAGGAAGGTGGCAAAAACCACCGACGGAAGCGTTATGAGCCAAATAAAGCCTTAACATCGCCTCCAGTAGTTCCACTTTAAACGATACTTTATGTGGCGTACTACTGGTGCTATTACTTGACTTCAGGTCAGTGAATTTAAATGCATTTATAATAGGCGAATTTATCTGCAATCTCAAGCGAATATCGAATGCAATACGATAATATATCATGGTGCAATAAATTTCAACACCATAGACGCAATGAGCGTTGCGTTTGAAGCCCTAACATATGTCATTCAGCTCTATAAAATGCACTGACAGTGATTCGAGTGCTCTGAAATAATGTGATTCAGCGAGCAAAATTGTTTGCTCCACATTGCATTCTAAGGAGCCTTCAGAAGATTAATACGCAAATGTTGGGAATACAGTGCGGTATTTGGCAAACGAAAGTGCATTTTTGGACAACTATTTGAATACTGTGCAGGACTTGGTTACGTTATCTTTATTAAGAAATCAAGTGAATCACTCATATTTAAACTCAAAATTTCCGCGATCCCCTTCTCTATCTTCCTCTCCTTTTTTATCGTAGGCTAGAGCAGAAAAAAAAAAAACACGCTCATGAAACGTCGTTCTCAAGTGTGCCTTATTCAGGAAAGTTAACTTGGAAACATTCTGACCTAGGTGCTATGGGGCTTGTTGAAATTTTGTGACGCCTCCGTTAAAGATATTGTTGAAACACTACTGTTCCATGTGCACAGCACTGTTGCTGCACCTGAATTTCATAATCGAATTTATAGCTGGAGTGAATTTTGACCACGATCAGATTTTTTCGCTGTTATTATCAACTAGACACCATTGAAATATCAATAAATTTGCACGAGGTAACTTCTCATTATGAGGTCATTATAGCTGATGAAGAAACACACTTTGCAGCTTACCAAATGATAGTCGCTAATGACGCAAAACGAATTGTGACATATACAAGGGAAACGAGGCCGATCGCCAATCTCGTGGCATGTACCCATACGGATGTCACAGGTTGCGCAGTATGAGTAGCGCCATTCGCTTTTGTTTCGACAATGCCACCAAATGTGCTCGTTGTGTAGGCAAGCACATTCGATACTACCCTCCGCATCGGCAATCAAATGCGAATCTGAATGGACCTTCGTTGCAGAACATCATTCACTGCAGCCATTAACGTACAGAAGCAAATCCACATAGAGCATTTGCAGGAGAACATAAAAAAGGAGCAATAAAACAATACGTTCCATCTGCGACCAAATATTGTCCCTACAAAGCATTGTAAGTTCTTTGAGGAAATGCCAAACTACGACCATCCGTCATTAAACGACGCTCATATCGCATCGAATTAACCTTTGAATATCAACTGATCCAATCCATTCTACAACTGAATACCAAGCATACAATAATAAAAGACGACATATAAAGGAAGCATCTTTTATGTGTCCTTAAATGACAGCAGAAATAAACTTCTGCTGTGAAAAAAAGCCACCTAAGCGTTCTTTTATTGGAACCTCAACATTAAAATTCACTATGCTGCATTACCCGTGTAGCTGGATATTCGTGCTGCGCTTCTAGTGGTACCTGTCTGGAGAATCTAGAGGGTACGGTATTAAAATATTTGGTACGATGATGCGGAACTTGTTGGGTGTGCCTTTACGAGACACCTACCACATTCAGCGATTCCACCGCCTTCCTACGAGAAAAACAATTATCTCCAAGCTGCTATCTATACATTAAACAAATCTAAACGCGGACGATGCTCCGTGCCTGAAACCTCTCTGGATCCCCTGTACAGAAATCCAGACCGCAAATTTTGGACGTTTGAGTTGTCGTAATGCTAATAAAGTATATTCATGAAATCTCTCAGGACAACGTAAATAACGACAATAACACAACTTCCTCACATAGTGGCATGGACTTAATGCCTTGCCTATTCTGTGATGCAACGTAATGCAACAAATCACGAGCGCAAACATACATTTAACCGCTGAGTGCACCGCTTCCAATGCAACTCACTACTTAGCACCTCTCAACTCACTATTTCACATGTAGTCTCCTAAGTCAATGTTTAACTCTTATCAGTTAAAAGTGCGTACGTCGTCTATCATCCCCCCAATTAATCCAACAGCTCACTAAAAACCATCGGGACTTGGCAACTCAAACCAGAATAGACCTTTTACTTGTATTTCTACAGGTAAAACTCATAGAGAAATTTGCAATGAAGCCAGACAAATTTTCATCTCTAGAAATTGATTAAAAACAGAACGAATATTTGTTTGCTGCTGATCCTCAACTCTGAATCATCCTCATTCATCAGCTTATTAAACAGGTATGAAGCTAAAGTATATCTGAAGATGAGATCATTACCTCCTGCAACCAGTGAAAGGAAAGGCATCTACCTCGCTGCGCGCAGCGTCCGGTCAAAAGCAAACAGCAGCATCAACTCATTAGCGCAACTTCGAGATGATTGCACATTATTAGCGAAACAAAAAATTTATAGTGCCATAATGCGAACTTGTTCACCGTAACCATCTGTGCATATGCAAAGGCAACATATAGCTTCATAAATGGACCAGTACAATAAGCGCCTCGGGGTGAAACGCGTCACCTCCATTACTAAGTGACATAACTACGAGAGCAAGTTAGCTAATAGTTTAGACAATATGTGCATTCGTTCCCTCTCGCATGGCAGGTAAATAGGTGATGTGAACTTCATCAATTAGTTTTGCCAGCAAGATCACCACATAAGACAAATATAATTAGCATAATCAATCTCGTGGCATTCATTAGATGTGCATATGCATAAACCAAGAAGATTTCAGTACTATAAAACTATTTTTGATATATGAGGCTAAGATGCAGCTGCCATGGAAAGTGAAATGCATCCACCAGATTTCATCAACGTGAACAATCTGAACTGAGAAATGAAATATGGGAATTCGATGATTATTCTTTTCATAGCTATGGCTCAGAAATGCATCATATAGATTTAGCGAAAATAAGTGATCTAGAAGATGCATAAACTGCACTGAATGATGCTCTTTAACTTGGAAATTTGCGCTCCTTATATACAAGAAATATCGCATTTAGGCAAAGGCAGGCCCTCTCCCCCTTTCCCCCTCCTCCTCCCCTGTATTGATTTGATGAAAATAACGCTGCAACGCAAATGAAATTGACATGTAAAAATGCGTCGCTGGAAATGAGCAGACGAGAGGAAGGGGCAACGGCTTTATGACCACACATCGTCCAATATTTTTATTCTACCCTTTCAACGTTTGCTCACTCGCTTTTACTAACGCTGAGAGAAAATTCGCATTTCGTTTATGGATGTCGAAAAGACTGCCTCCACGTGATAACGAATGCGGTTTCCACCCGAAGAAATTAAACTGTTTCGCTTTGCAAAAAAAGCAGTGCATTACTACATTATCGGATAGCCTTTTCTTCGAGGGCTACTTTCGGAATGACGTTAACATTGCTGCTAAAGAACGAGGTGGAAGTGATATACGTATTGCAAAAATCACCACAATGTATAAGTTTGCATTACAAATGAATCAATGAGCTAGAAAGCTGCAGCCGAAGGAATGGTTGATGGCACATGTGTTGCAGTGAAAAGTCCCTGCAAAGTTTGTTGAAACTAGCCAGCAAGAAGGGAAATCTCTATCAGGTATTTAGGAGATCTGACAGCCGGGAAGACCCACTGAAAATTCAGCAATTGGAGTTTGCAGGCCTTCAAGAAGAATTAACGTACTTTGGAGAGCTGGAGATATCGAGCAAACTATGATGCTTGTGGGCCTGCATCAGAAGGACCATCATTTGCGCTGCCTCTTGCTGCAAACAATCCACTAGAACAGCACTTTAGAAGATTACACTTCCTTATAGCAAGAGGATAACTGCGCGAAATGGGAAGAGGCAAAAGGCACGTTTGATGCACCAAGTGCTCCAATATCACACTCACAGGTACACGATTCGAACGGAGCAGTGTTCAATCACCTCAATAAATAAATCGCACGACTTTAAACATTTAGATCTTTATACCCAGAAATCTATAGGTGCAACATACATGCGGTAACATGAGGGCCTGTGCGTTGTTTGCAGCAAACATGTGCACCACATAGTTTGATTAAAATCATACGCTCGAAACATCCGAAATTTATAACCCATGAAATGAATCCGGAGCAACTGTTTCACGAAAAACTGGAAAACTTCAAGATTTAAAACAGCAAGCTCATAGTGATCTTTGTTGTAGGGTCCAAATATGATGTTAATTCGTTTTGTGGCAATGCTAACCAACCTGGCAATTTCTCTGAATCATACGGACAGAAGAGAGCCAAAAAATTTTTCTCCCACATAAACAACAAGAGTAACCACTTTTTTAGGCGTTAATATTGCATTGCTGTGATCGAATAGATCATAAAAGAGGAATAAAGAGGCGATCATTTCAACATTCCAGCCAACTTCTTTGCTTACTTCACGTCACCACATCTAATATTTTACTCACAACGCATCGACGAAAGCTCTAGTCTCATAGCACTCTTTCGTTCGGACTGAGAACGCGAAGAGAAAATTGAAAGCAAACGCTAATCGAGCACTTTCGCGACAGTGTTACAAAGCCACCTGAAGCAGTTCGTGTGCTTTTTGGAGTGCCGAAGAAGCCTGTTATTACGAAAGCCTCCTATCGAATAAAATGCGAGACCCAAACCACCATCATCTGATCTGCCTGCAGAACTACGGGCAGCGAAAAAGTTTCAAAAATGACCGAGATATCTGAAACGACTGTCATCGACGATTTTGCTATCGAATAACTGCTATATTGCAAAGCCCAACAGCTGAATTATTTCAAAAACTACTACAATGTGGAAGGAATAACTAGCTAACGACAGTCAACGGCACTTCTTTCAAGGGATGTGTAAGATCAGCTCAAAAAATCACCTGAGATATCTTGAGAAAAGCCGAAAATGTTTGACATGACTTGATTAAACATTCAATTTGCAATTTGACATGAGTACGTTTCTGCAAATGACTTGAGTTGCATTTGTTATCATTTACTTTGTAAGATCGTTTGATGCTGAGCAAACAGTCAGATGAAAATAAAAAGAATGTTCATATGTTACTATCCTTTGAAATGAAAATAACGTTTTTGCAGAACCATAATTATGAAGATATGAAATTTCAAAGCAAGATAATGAAGTCAATGCCAACAATTTCAGATTCAATCGAGAGGAATGATTGCGGGAGGAATTATCAGAATTGAACACGAAAATGAATTTTACACTCGTCGGTTGAAAATAAAACAGGAATAAAGGCTGTTTAGAAAAAGTGATGTTTTCAAAGAAGAGAAATGCCTTCTAATGATCTCAATTCGTTACCATAATTCTTTGTTTATCGTTTTCTGCAAAATATAATATTCAAAGTTACGGCTCACTGCTACTTGAACATCAATGAACTTTCCACACGTTTAGTTTGATGGACAACATTCATTTCTAGAAAAAACCGATTGGTTAGCATTTCGTCATTTATTTCTTATGTGCATACTTGGAAAAGATTTTATGTTAAGAAATGATAAGGTTGCTTCGAATTGTTAAAGAGGCACTCACGTACAGGATATACGTCGCCCTACTCCAAGAGTTTTGAAAAGTTTTTGAGCCCAATCAATGGCAAGAAACCATCCCTTAACAAGAGAGAGAAAAAATGTGAAAGAAATGGAATAGAGTTGGTTCATGAATTGCAAACGAGGATATTTGGTTTGCATGGAAAAAACACTGAAAGCTGCGGGAATTTTATTTTTTCTGAAAACCTTTCTTAAAAAATCTTTATATTTCGAACCGTTCAGATATTCATCAGCCGTTTGGTTGCGGCCATTCCCTAAAAATCTACAAATTCACTGTTACCCTTCCCGATCCCTAGCGCGAAAGCAGTATGAGATAAGATGAGATGCATATCCATACGCTGCTGAAAAGAACACGGAGTATACGTCTTGGCGCAACGCATGGATAATGCGATTTTTCTTTCTTTGTTCAATACCTCATGAGATATACAGCATTTTCGAGTTCGCAGGCTTCATCACCAAATCAACCTTGAACTAAAGCGCTGTGGTAACAGATGCAGAAACATCACTTACTTGCTTCATAAGAGCAGAGCGTGCGCCCAAAATCTACAAACGCTTCACGTTTCCGCCTCGTTCGTTGCTCGCTGATGCTGTATTCATCAATAGCGACCTCGAAGGCCCGAAGCTGAAAATGCGTTTTTATTGAACCACTGCTTCCTGCACCCTTTTGGGAGCACTAAATTTATTAAATTTGTTTTCCCACTCAAAGAAAAGATTTTGAGACTAAAAGGTTGCAAAAGTCGTGTGAGCCAACCTTTAGAGGCAAATTTATGAAAGCTACTTTTGTGGCTTCTGAACCGAAAGTCAGCTGGAGAACGTCTTTTTAAAAACATCGCCACCATCTGCGAACGATGTCGGGATCAGTAAGTGAAGCAGTCATTCACTACGACGTCACTGCTAGCAGTTTCTTGCGCAATTTTAAAAATTTTCGGCCTCTGACATTAGATGTACTCAAAAGCATTTACTACATCGAGGACACCAATAATAATGTATTTCAAATGAGCGAAGCGTTATCATTTATGAAGTGCTTTCTTCTGTAAAGCCAAAAAGTATTCAATGAACGGCGCTGTGTGGGCTTGAAACAACAACAGGGGTTTCTAAATCATGAAACACAAATTATGATAGTTGCGATAGCAGTTTGACGAACATCAAGACAGACTTCACTTTGTTTTGTCCATTTTATCCACTTTCGCCTATCTATCACTACAGCAGCATCAGCAAAGGTTCTGAACTAATTGCTGGAGGTCAAACCTATCGCTGGCAAAATAGCCATATTTTTTCATCTGCAGCTCCGACCAGAGCACTATTCTATAGAACTCCCTGACATCATTTTGTTTTCCTCCTCTTTTCCGTCCCCTCTTCCTTGCCTCCTGCAAAGTCCGACCAAAGATTCGTTTAATATCCGAGAGATGGCCATAAGAGTTGAAATAAGCATGACAGGTCCCAGCGAAATGCTCATTTTAAATTGCGCATTCCGCCAATATTTTATAGTCACTTGACGTTCGCTAAAGTGCAGTGCGCAACGCGTATATTTCATTAGTGCTCCACGCATCAAATTCAAGCAAAAGAAATTTAACTCGATCAAAGTTGATGCTTACCTGCTCCCACTGATTCCACCTACAGCGAAATGCTTCGCTCAATCCACTGTATCCATTACGTGGCGACTATCACATCCTTTCACCACCTCACCGTCCCTCATCCTTAACCCTTTCCCCACTCGCTCACCTGTAGATATGGCTACACATCATCTACAAAGAACTAGACCTCGATCGCGTCACCCCCACTTCTCCTCCGCTAACTACTAGATGACACTTTTATATCCACTTTGTCACACTAATGCTACAGCCATTTGCATTTTGAAAACCACCGCGATTGTTGTGGAAATTATATCACGTACTCAACGGTCAAGAGAGAATACGACTTGCGAGAAGGCGTTTGAAATCTGCAGGCCCAGAAACAAATGTCCTAACAGTTCGTGTGAAGAGCAAGAAGCACGTAGTGACTAATATGTCATCAATGCTTTACAGAAAAAACCGACTTGCCTTCTGGATGCCAGCTCCTGGCGTTTTCTAGTTCCAAAGAAGCTTGCCGGAAGTTGTTTTGTTTACGACTATACATTATCGCGCATTTGTGAAGCCAATCAGTAATTGACCCCAAACAAGGCGCATATAAAGTCGACTTAGCAGCAAGTGCAGTGATGCCTGAGGGTCAGGTTTCCTAAGTCCTCTAGCGGAACAAAGTAACAATATAAATACCGCAGGAACAAGGAAACGATTTCAATAATGACAAATATTTTTCGCACTTAAGGCCTATTTTGCAAATTCATAATACTAATACTCAACGACACGCTCACCTACACAGAATCACCATTACAGTCAACACGTACGGGCACGCTTTTCACGTGAACCCTTGACATATGATAACCGGAAGGCTTGAGACTGCATCAGTATTCGACAGTGAATTCCAGTGAAATAGGCAAGGTAATTTGCATAGGAGTCATATTAAGGAGCATGGGGAACAGAGGAGGTACGCTGCACAACTTAGCGGTAATTGAAATGACAATCGGTTCAGCAATAAATTAGGCTGGCAAACACTGATTAAATATGTGGCTTTAAAAGATAGTGTTAACTCGAGCGGTCAATGCAGAGTCATATTTTGATTTAAGTAAATGAGTTAGAAGCGACCATAGCTCAGCAATCCTATCTAAGAGAACTTTTCCTAAGAAAACAATAAGAGATATCGAAAAGCGCTGCAATTTTTTTGATGCCTATAAATTCACTAATTTAAATGCGATTCTCTCAGTCTGAAAGAGTCACACCAATTTCCTCAATAAATTTTAGTGCGTATACAATGAAATACACTTGATGAACCCGAGATAACATTGAGAAATTAGAATGTCCAAAGTGAACGCTAAACTTTCATTATTGAAAAATAAGAATCATGGACATCTTCGACACAATGAGCGCCGCGACTTCCTCAAATCATTATCCATAAAATTCTAAATAAAAAAAGTTGTCATTAAACCGTATATTACAAAAATATAGCTAGAGTAAGTCTGGACTAAATTCAAGTGAAAACCTGGTATGGCTATGATATACACGCACTATGGTGTCGGAAATGTGCGTGTAAGGATACTGTGTCGTTAAATCCTCATCACTTCTCTGTCTACAACCAAGCTTTTATGAAGTCCGTTTAGTTAGCCATGTGACATGAGAACAGCGGAAGTGATATAATCCTTACTCCCTCCGCTTCCCCTGAATGTTCATTATTTTCGACTGCTTCAGCACATTCTAGCACACAGAAACAATTGGTACAACAACCAATTTAAAGTTTAAATTGCTCATTCAAATTTTGTTATCAAATAATGACAGCAACTCAAGGAGTGGAAAGCGCATGAGTCAGAAGAAGACAGCGCTTCAGGAAAGAACAAAACCTGGGTCAAATAGTGTGGAGTAAGTGTGAAAGCTAGAAGGACGTGCAGAACCCTTTCATCTCTCACTTTCGCATCACTGAGGAAATGGTTAGGTTTTCTTGTTCCCATTTTTTGGAAAGGGACGGCGAATATGTTAAATCTGAATGCAAGAAGCCCAAAAAATCCAGCTGAAAGGAAACGAGCAAACTTTAGAACTCGGTAGAATGAGCACTGCTGTTCACTCTGGGGCATTCTGAATCCTGTGTACCCGTTCATTAACCGTCAAAGCTTCAACAGTGCCAACTTTTCATTTTGAGTTTTCATTTTCATTTTTCATTCCGAAAAATCCAACAAAAACGTTACGAGAAAAAGCGTTCGCTTCCGACCAAATTTCATATTTCCGAACCGTTTTAACGAAAAATGACTACAAATTTTCCATTTCTCACAAAGACAGCTTATCTATCACATATATATCATAGCAAATACTGATGTACTCAAAATAACGACATGACCGAAACACAAAGGCAATACCCATCAATGCATTCGTCCACTTATCTAAGCAGCCCCATTATAAAAAATCGCGCAGCATTCAAGTGCCCACAACCCATGAAGTGCCTTTGGGGGCCATTCTCTGGTTAACGCTGCATCGAGTCACGCCATCATAATGCGTACGCTCTATGAATTTCGTCTCAACTGCCTATTTAGCCATAAAATCATAGGCATGCCAAAAGAGAACGTTTTCATGACTTGTTTTCGCAAAGGTTTGTTTGAAGCGGTTTACAAACGACAGTGAGAATGTCGTCGTGTAATAGTAAAAATCTCCCAATTCGAACCGATACGCGTAGAAACTTTCGTAATATGAATGGAATTCTATGTGAGATGCTCTAATTAAGAAAGCTATATGAACAGCGCTTCAACGACTGTTTAGAGTCAACGAAAGGTGAATGCGTGGTGGAGAATAACTAGAGCTGATAAGAAGGAGGTCAGTCTACGTGTTGGCTGGTATCGGCATTGAAGCATGACCAGGACATCCGGAGTTAACTAAAAGGTGTAACTAATACACCTCTCATTTGTGTTATGACACGCATTTTGTAGTATGGAACCTTGAAAAATGCAGCTTAAAACAGGCAGCGTCCGCACTCATCAGTGTAAAATTTTGAAAAAGTAGAAGGCTTCATCGGTAGAAAAATCCTCTATAATAAAACAAATTACCAGTCTTCTACAACGTCGAAAATACCGATAATTTTTGCAGAAATTTACGGCACGACATGGACACTACAAAGCGAAATTTAAGTGGTACTGTACGTCACTTGCCATAACCGAGCACACAGTTTAGGAATATACACTGAACACTGGAGCACACCATATGCTATTTCTCAGTTTGTCACACTCTTGACCAGTTTACTCGCAGTCGTATATCCTGTTTTTTCACACTACTTCACCTAACACGCTGTTTATGAATTCAAAGTCCTCTATTCCCCCATCCCCTCTACGGCAACCAACTATCAACATGCTCATAGTTCAGTGCTTACAGTCTTTCATGTAATACCACAAATCATAGCTTATCAACGCACTCTTCACTATACAAACCAACTGCTTGCTTGAAAAAAAAGCGCATTGAGTCACTAATGTGACCAATAAACGCCAAACGAACAGATAGACCTTAAGCTTGGCAACTTCACAACCCACTGTTTATTTTCGAACACCTAACGTATAGTCACCTGGAAAGTTAGAGAAAACAGATAGCTCAAAACCTAATTTTCTTATATTTTTGCTGAAGCTTTCTTATGAAACTACCGAAGGAACTGTTGGATGATGCGGATCAAATTTTTAGTCCCAAAAATTTGGCCGAACGGATCGCATAGATCTTAGAGAAAAAGATTTCTTAAGAACATAGCGGTGGAGCGGCATTCTACCTGAGTGTTACTCATTTGAGTCCAAACAGTCCGTGGATTGGAGTGAAAGAAAAAAAAGATTTTTACAGCCTATATTTCAAAGAAATGCTACCGAGTCCTGCGATTTGCAATCATAAACCTCCAATGTTCAATTTTTTCGAAGTTTTTTAGATAGATGAAAGTGCCTTCAGCGAAGTTTTGCAACACTAGAATAATCGGTTAAGCCGGTTCACTTAGTCAGTTAGGTGGAAATAGCTTTTAAAGGATCACTTCCCGGTCTCGCTCCCATTCATCAATTATTTAATTCCTCTGACGACAGTATGGTTCTACAGATACATAACTGCGTATCACTATATGTTGGTAAACGGTTGAAAGACATGTGATACGGTGGAAGTTTGATGTTGATGCCTCGGCTCTTAAATCCAGAATCGTAGCAAAATCGCCTCGAAATGGCGTAAGGACCCTACGTCTGAGAGCATTTTTACTATTATTATAGCCCAAACATAAGCACAGCCTTTACCATTATCACAATCGACGCGCCCACAGTTCTCGGTTCTTTTTCAACGAATCATTGATTCGTTGAAAGCTTAGCGGTTTGGAAGCAAAATTATTTAATTACAATAAAAGAGCATGCGATTGAAAAATGAATGAACGTGTTGAATCGGCATTGGCTACAAACACGAAAATCTCAGTGCGCTCCTATGAGAACTACCATCTTCATCAGCTTGAGATGCTTTACCTGCAGAATTGAGAACGACAATAAATGCAAAATCAGTGCGTTATGAGCAAAATCATATAGAATCGACTGCTAAGGAACATAAAAAATTAGGACGTAGTATCGTAAAATTAATTCCAAATAACAAAATAAGAGAGATTCTTTTAAGCGTAACAGATATTGGCAATAGAATTCATTGTCACACGTCTTGCAGTCACACAGATTCGTGTCACGTGACAGCGGAAACTAAGCAGCAACGAGCATGCGGCGTGGATACGAGAGTCTTGTTGGGAACAATGGGAGATAGAGGAATCAAGGGGACACGATCTTTCAGGTGTGCTGTTCTATTCATTCGGACGTGCTGCATTTGCATCACTGTACTTTTGTTCATTAAACGCGTTTACTAGACAAAAATTTGATTCCCTTCCCTCGAAACTAACACTCTTCACTTCTTATGTGCCGAAATGCTGCGGAAATGCTTTCCGTTGATTTCTCACATATAAAACTCTTTTTTTGTTAATTGTATACTATATCAATTATGCACACTGCACCGCTCATTGTAGTCGCACCACAGGAAGTTTATTCCTCAAAATTGTGGACAAATTTTCACGAAAATGGAAAAACGACGGCTTAACCTCAAGCGTATAATAGAAGCACTAATATATTGCTGCCATAGACCAGCACACAGTAATGGAATGACAACTATTCCGCGGACAAACCACCATACATTAAGTAGAATTCGTATAATAACCACGTCAAAGAAATTTGAGTGAGGGTCTCCTGGGAATCGAGCAACCATCGGCTAGTTGGAAAAGTGTGCAGTATTTACGCATTGGGGCACTTCAGTAATATTAGTTCGGCGCAGCCCCGCATTAGCTGTTCTCATTTCATTTATTTATTTCCTATACACCACTTATCGTGAACTCTTTCAGCCTACCTACTTGATTAGAGCTCTCACCTCCTTCTCCCCTTTTGAAAAAATTGGCAACGACGTACGCGCGTTAAAAACGAACATTCTATGTACTAGTCACATCTCTGTTCACCTTACCATCAATCAGATCATAGTAGTATGTGAATGGGAAAACGGCGTAATGTACTTAAGCATATGGTTAATGAGTCCAACATGTCTACTGCGTTTCATTTATTCCGCCTATATATGCACCCTTTGTGAAAGTAGTTACAATGAAGCGTACAAAAAAACTCGCAACATGTATCCAGACTACAGCAACAGTTCATCACTAACGAGTATCCCTAAGCAACATGTAATTAAAGGTTCATTGTCATTTAGGTGAAATGACAGTTTCGTGTGTTTTTTAACTAGCGAAAACCATATGAGAGAAATCCTGCGAATATGGCACACAAATCAGCCCAAAATCACCTAAGCAAATTCAGAGGAAACATAAACTGTGTTCTTGAGTCGAACCTGGATCCGTCTTTCAAAAACAACTGCTGAGTTCTTTGACTGCCACGTTTCATAGCCTATAAAACAACCTCTAGTTAATGAAACTCCATGATCAGTAATCCAACGGGACGAAAATTTTTCATAAATTACATTTTATCAGTTCCAATAAGGCATTAAGATTTGCAAGGCGACAGCCCATTTTTTGCGCCGCCAGCCACTCTGCTGCCAACTGATTCCCTGCCGTTGCAGCTTGTACCTCAGTGATGTAAAAAAAAAACACTCCTCTTCTCCTCCTGCTTTTAGGAAGCTACTAAAAACTCAAAACGTCGTCAATTTCGATGCGATGGAAGATGGCCGCAAAAGTCAGGTACACAACATTGGTTAGAACGTGGTTTCAGCAATGATTCGAACATCCTCCTGTTCCAGAAAACAGCGATTTCTTTGCCTGATTTTTATGCTCATTGAGCACATTTGCAAAAGGCATATATTGCGCGTCCCACCACGTAGCGTACATTGGTAACAGTTGAACTAATGTTTCTCTGTTTAAGATGGAGCAGTTGGCTATAGATGAAGCAGGAAAAGTGTGCTGCAGTAGGTCAAAGGAGGTCAGAAGCATACGAACAGATCAAATAAAATGACTGCTCAACATGTTTCGTGGGGCTAGCCGGAGGCAGAATTGGAGAAGTATAACGGCTGTTGATGTGTCCATGTATTCATTATAGTTCTAGACTGATATTAAGACTAAATGAGCATAAGCGGGACAATTGTGCGAGAGGCGGTCGGCAGTAGCGCAAAGTTCGGCAGGTACAATTACGACATCGTGCCAACGATCGAAGCCACCCTTGTGAACGAGCTCCAACTTATTTGTCACCTTGCTGTATACAAGCGATGAAGTGTTCGCTCCCATACATGCGTCGTCTCTCAGTTTACCAGATAGCATCTCGACAGACAGTGCAAATCCACAAGGAGACGTGGATGACTTGACGAAGCGAGGACAGATGACCCTTATCTCTGCACTTGGAGAGCTTTTGTTGACCTTCCGGAGAGCATGTAAAAGGTGGTCACTTTTTCATAGTTCATTCCGCCACCTCAGCAGGAAGACTCGCATGCAAGTATTGTTAGGTCTGTCGACCGCTGAAGATGAACACTGCGGGAAAGAGCCGCCATAAAGCTCATAGCTACCAAAGCATAAATAAGTGGCGAACTTGCAGCACTCTCACCGATATTGAATGATGCCTTCAGAAATGAACGAATCCATTTCTCTCGCCTCTACGAACGAACAAGATCGTATGCGTATTAATAAAGTATGTATGTAAATGTTTCACTCACCGTGTCCTTAACAGAGCCCATCTCTCTGGCAAGACTGTTTTTGTAGGGGTTCAGGTTGCACACGGTTACTGAAGGGAAGGGAATGCGCTCAAATCGGAGCTCAACGCTGACGATGATGTCGTGCCTCAGGAATTTGTCGACGATCTGAATTGCTTGAAGGATGAAGGCTGCCACACAGCAAAACAAAACGAGAAACCAAAGTGCTCGACGTAGTCCATGTGAAACGCATGCACGAGGAATACCATGTGCACTGCAATCACGTAACCATTCACAAATATCAGTAAAAATAAACTTTTTGTTCCGAATGAAAGATTCAGATAAATGCAACAAATAGCACAGCATAGTGCACGAAAGGCTTTTTTGCTCGTTAGGGATGCTTCTCCGGCAAGAAAACCGGAAATAATGGGCGGACAGAGCATTGGCTCCCTTATAGGCTCTCTTCTTTAAAGTATTGCTCATTTGACAATCCTCAAAAACTCATAAAATTTAAATTCTTTTCAAACGACAGCACTTAATTAGACCTTCATTTCTACCCATGCTAATACCGTTATAGCAGGAAATGAGCGCTGTGAGGCGACACTCTTCAACAAAGTTATCTCTCAAATAACAATGTTCTTTGGGCACATAATAACCTACCTGCGCACACAGTGTCCTCAGTTAGCTGTTGCTTTGACAATGCTCAACATAAACTCAATTTGATAAGCACAGTTTAAAATCAGTAATGAAGTCCGCTGTAGACGGGCATTTTATTTGGATTTTATGTGGAGTAAACGGAACTGTTATTGCTAATCATGGATGAAATCATATAATTACTATTACGACTGCATAATTAATTTGGAGTAGCAACGTGGAAGTGATGGGATAGTCAAGACGCTGAGGATGTGGAGGAAAAAGCGCCCTTACCTGGTGTGCTCTCCGAAATCTCTAAAGTTGTTGCCGATCCTCGTAGCAATGGACATTTTCTGCACTGAAACCGGTGGGCTGTCCTACAAATATACTTTCTGTCTATGCACTCTCTGGACGTCTGGCCTCTCTTCGCTGCGAATGCCAGCTTTGTGCTCTGTTTTAATTAGCCATTGGTGATACTTATGCATGCATTATTTGTCGCCAATCGCGCCTAGAGTGGGGCTTTTCGTTGAGGTGTTTTCGAAACCTATCTTTGCACAAACGCCAACAGCATTTATATTGCAAGAATCATTTCGAAGTGAGTACCTGCATTTGTGGCAAATATTGAATGAGCTGTGGTAAGAGTTTAACAGACGACAGTCACCACATTGCAACGCTGCAACCCTGATGCTGAAAAAAAAAAAAAATGAAAATGCAATGCAGTTTTGTGGAAGAATATATTCAAAAACGCATGAGGTGCCTTCACCAATGAACGACATTCTTTGAATTCGTCATCTTGGCAATGGTGGTTACTGCGCGGAATGTCTGTATAGCCTGGTAAACAAGGATTTTTGTTGTCGTTGAACACTTAGACTAGCTTATGCAAACGTTGCCGTATCTGCTCACTAAATTGCCGATGATATTTCGGCGTCGCTTACTGATTTCAAGATGACAGTGTGGCACATCGTAAGGTGAAATGGTTTTTTTTGAACTGAGGTGCATCAAATGCAACCCCTTATTGCCACTGAGCAGTTGCAACTTTCTGCATTTAGCTGCATAGTGTGGAATGTGTCGGAAGCTCTTGGGTTTTCAGTAGTAGCGCCTACAATAGAACAAGGCAATATACGTGGCAGTTAGCACTATTCACTTTAGTAGCTACGCAACGGAAAGCAAATTTTATCCGAATGTCTTTTTTCTTTCCTAACTTTCAACCCCATCAACTCTGAGGTCTTTTGGCATGGATTTTCAGCACGATAATTGAGCTACTGAGGTGTGAATGTGAAGGAGGAAATGGGCCTCAATAGGGAAAGGTGCACATACTCTGAGAATTACAGAATCTATAAGACCAGGTAAAATCATTATTCAAAGAACAGCTGTACTCATGTAACAAAGGTTGAAGAGTTTTGATGTTAGCCAGTGACCACTGTAACAGAAATTTCAACATACTTGTTTTGCTGAACTTTTGTGAAGGCTTTTATTTGCTCCACTATTTCCTAACTGAACACAGAATCGCTGCCGAACATCGTCAAAAGCTAGCATCTCACCATCAACCCTCAACAATTCAATGTTTTTACACGTGAATTTCGTTCACTAGGCAGTAGTGAGTATGAATGTATACACTGCGAAGTGAGAAAAAGATCCCACATTTCTAAGCCGAAATTTTATGCATTCAAAACATAAAAAGGAGCAACAAAGAAAGACATCCATAAGTCACCATTAAAGAATATTTTCGTTCTCGCAGGCATAACTCAATAGCCCTTACACGTGCACTTGGACTGCAATAACCTGATCACTGGGCTGTTGAATGCTGCAACTTCGTTGCACTTCTACAATCGACGATAAGGTTGAAGGAAGTTGAGTAATCAAGTTGCTACCAATCTTCTAGTTCCATCACTTGACGATATTCAATTCATTTGAGCGAGCGCTGGAAAAGTCCATCCAGCGATGGAGTAGAGAACAGCCATTATGTTAAATTAAAAGAGTTGTTCGAAGTAATCAAAGAGCATGATGCTAATATGCGAAGATTTTAATTCATTGTTTTCCCAGTTCTTGAGCCGGCAATACCACCGATATCAGTATCGATATCCGACTCTATCTGATCTGCTACGAATAAGGCTAGTTTATTTTAGTGATTTTAAAGCTTGGTTACTATCTGTGCAAAATTTTCTTTAATTTTCTGAAACGGAGTCATCCTCATTTCATTTTACAAAACATAAGAAGAAGTTTCTGCACTGAATTTGAGCTCCTAATTAGGTTGATTAAACTGAGGTCATCGCATCGCTTCATTTTAATGGTTATGAAGCATACAGTATCATTTACGCTACTCACTATGGCATCGATCCTCTGAAGATGAGAATATGCGCAAGCAAAGAATACACAGCAACTGATGGTTGGAGTCTTGTCGCGTGTTGCCATCCTGGTTGAGAATTCCAACCTAACAACCATCATTTACATAAACTGTTGCTATTCGCTACTCCTTCAGCTAATATTTAACACATTTACTGGACTAGGGAAGCATTTGAAGAGACAACGGAACCATTTAGTGGTACAAGTAGGTGACGAGTAAAGGTGGCAAATATGAGTTCTGCTCATTACGGATCGTGAATCGCAGGAAGTTCAGTTTCTTTAAGCTTAGCTGATATTAAATTTTGCAGGGAAGAGATGTGCAAAGTGTCCATCTATTGCCCGCATCTCGAATTTTCGTAGCACAAAGGCAGACACATTTCTGAAAAGCGTCGATGATTTAGGGTATGGGGATTCGTTGGAGAAATTTAAGTCCGGTTGATAGCCGGTTAATTGTGCTTACAACAGAGGCAACGTCCTCTCCAAAATCAACCAGAAGTGAGGAAATTTGCGTGTTTAGCGAACCTTAACGGATCTAAGAGGTTGAAACTTCGATGCAGTATAGCCGGACATCTGATTAGCGTAAGCGAGATATAGTGAGTGAAGCCCTGAGGAGTAATAATGAGCATGTAAAAATTTAGCGCGAGTAAAATGTAAGAATTCGTAAGAGTGGAAATTTAATCAGTGAGTAGGGAACATTAACGGAAAAATGTCCGCAAACTGACAAAATATCAGAGCTTCAACGATCAGCTCACATATTAAATGGCTTCCAATCTAAGTGGACTTAAATTCAACTAGTGCCTAAAACTTGAGCCTAACCTACGGTCTGTGAACCTTGTTAGTAATTCTTATACAAATTTCGAACTTTTCACTCATCCTTGATCGGAAACATTGCACCTTAAGTGAACGACTGAAATTATAAAATTTTGAGCGAGATCTTGCAACGCCATAATTCATGATTACCAACACAACAGCACATTATCAGCAGGAAAACACTTGAATTGCTTGCCTGGAGCTTGCATTCGGATGCATTGCTCACGTTTTCGGTGCCGAAGAAAGGTCCGTTCAAGCAAAATTTACTTTTCTCGGATGTTTCGACTTTTCAGTTTCCTCTTCTTTGAATACTCTGTTAAGTTTCTTCTTTTGGATTCTTTTCGAACTGAATGGACGCATGCGGTTGGCACACTATGCGCTCTTTGTAATGAGTCATGCCCAACTCTGATGCAAAGGAGGCGAATTCATGCCTACGGTTGTACTCCAAGATATACTAGGCGATCCCCAAGAGAGGTGGTTTCAGTTTGCGCACAAATTGAATGCCCATCGACGATTTGCTGCTAAAATGATCTTCCTTGAAATTTATTTCATCCATGCCAGGATAATTCGTTGAAGATAGGATATCTTTCCTTCGAAACCTCGTTGATGGGGCTGATCATGACAGCTGCAAAATTCATTTTTTCAAGGAAAACACTCATTGACCCTCTATTACCTTATGTTTGGCTTAGCGAGAAGCAGTTATTAAGACCGACCTTAGCAGTTCAAGCCTATTTTGATTTCAATCTTCAAATGTCACTTTCGGCTCTCCCGTCCTGCTGCCTTATGATCTGCCAAATGTTCAGCTAAAATTTTAAGGTGGAATCACGATAGCAACCAAAGTTTTCACAAAGTGGATGACCCAGTTCACCATGATGCTTTGAAAGATGAGAACCTGCTTTCTTCCTTAACTCTCGTTTTCATAAGTTGACCCTTTGGCCGCAAAATTCTTGGCAGCGGAAGCAAAAGCACGATTTTGGAAGGCGATCAAAATTTTCGGAAAATACTCGCGACATTTGTTATGATGAGGGAAAAGATCTTAAGTGAAGGGATATGAATTACGAACAATTCTCGCATCCCAATCCAGATAGTAGCCATGTTTGCAAAGAGCTAAGAAAAACTGCAAAATCTTTGTTGGAACGAAAAAGCACAACTTAGTATGCGTATGTCTAATTTAGCAAGGAGTGAGTAGTTTTCATCAAAGTAGTACGTAATGTTGCATTTGCATATAATATATTATATATCTTTAATCAAATTTTCGAGATTCAGAACATTCGTAGGCGGGAAAGAAAGCTCAGAAAGCACATTCGAAATATATGACTGTTTTTTAAATTTACATCACGATTCAATTGTAACAGTAATACAGCAATAAGACTAAAAGTAAAACGAAGGAAGAAGTGGTCGAGCTCGCCACGAAAGCAAATAGGATCGGATGTATTGTAAAAACAATGTTGTCATGAAAGTGAACAGCTCATTGAACTTCAGTGCGAGGAGCATTCACAACACATTCACTTCCGGTGCACCTCGAACTTTCTGTGCTTAAGAAAGATGAAAAAAAAAGATGTAAATTAGTGTTACGCAGTAGTTTTAACATCTTAAGACATCCCATGTATTGCAAGGTCATTGATATCAGTGTTAACCTGAACAAGTGAAGAAGCACTGTTTCGGCTTACAACAGTCTGTTTCCATCGACAGCTTTTGTGCATCACTTCATGCGGAACTAGCATCGATGAACTACCAATTAATCAGATCGCATGGATGGATTCTCGAGAAAGTAGTAGGAAAGGTAGCAAGTTTGTTTCCTGGGTGCTCTCGCCGTTTTTTATTTTTATTTTTTTTGAATGCCTCATGCACCTCCTTTCTGATTTCTCCGTTCTTTTCTAATACGCAGTTAGATCAAATGATCTATTAACGGATCTTATCTACCGCCACTGGAGAAGATGTAACCTATTGACAGGTGAATTTAAATATTTGTAGCCATGAAAATATACTAACTGCAATACTTCGATAACTGCACGGCATAGGAAAATGTACTTTTATGACCAGATTGCTTCGAATACTTGCAGTGGTGTTTGGAGCTACTATGGGGAAGTAGAAACAAGAGTTGGAGCGATTTTAAGCACTTTTTTCATGGAGTTATAAAAGGAGAAAAGGGTTCTGAGGACGAGAATAGATAGATTCCGCAAGCTGTTAGGCTGGTTCATTCCATGCTGTTCAAGTTCCAGTCTTCTGTGCATTTAAAGCTCGATCCAGACATATATAGAAAAAATCTCCTTTTTCTTTGATAAGCGTTTGAGAGTATATCCCGAAAGCACTATATCGAGCTATGTTAAAATGAGAATGCAAATCATATATGAGCAGTGGGTGCTACGTGTAACAAAAGTCCGGGAAGAGGAATTTACCTTTCTTTATGCTTTCTCGAGTTATCATTAATCGGCCCCTTAGCTTTCGAAGAAAATGTTGCGAGCGCAGTTTTTTTAAAGTGTGTTCTATCTGCCTATTGCAGTTGCATAAAATTATGTGCATTCGTCCCATCACAGAGTGGCATATTTATCTGAGTTCTGAAATGCTTGACATATTTCACAATCCGCATTCGAAACAAGATCTCGGTATCCATTTTGTCTGATTGCTGAAGTCACATAGAATTGAAGAGTGATGTTTTGCACCTATTTATTGCCGGCATGTTAGAAGGAAAAGCTTTCTTTATACATTCACTCTCGCCATTTTCTTATTTAAATGCTGAAAAAAGCGAATACACTTTACAAATTTAGCAAACTGTGGCTGGCGATTCTGAAAGTTTAGATGAACTGCTTCTTGCAGCCAGTCTTCTGGGCGCCCTGATGCTGCACTATTTCCGCCCCTCCCTACGACTTTCTGCATCGATGGTAAGATGAAGCCATGAATATGGCTTCATTTGTGCAATGCTTGAACTGCAGTAACAAACCTGCAAAACCTGGAAGCATATCAGTGCATTTCAAGTTGTGCAAGAATTCTTTATAAGTTTGACATGTCGTGGTTAACAAAGGATACAAGAAGATGAGTGAGGCTGCATGATCCCAAAAGATTTTCATATTACCGCAGATACTGACCGATATATAATGCGTTTCCAACGTCGTCAACTGTAACATGCATTACCACATGCTTTTATGACGTGATTTTTTTTTTCTTTCCATTCGTACAGACAGAATATCAAATACAAAGGGGGTGAAGCCAGACATACAAAATTTGACGGACATAACCTGTACCTGATGATTTATGTACCAAACAACACATACAGATGGATCTTCTAAGCCTTCTCAGTTAGGTTCACAAAGAGCAAATTATAATTTTGTACTGCCGCGCAAAGCGGTCAGAGATCAAAAAAAGCTCTTGATTGAAAAAATGCATTCGTCTAGGCGATTTGCAATGAAATTAAAGAGAAATGTCCTTCTTTGTATAAATGTACGGGAAAGGAAGTCAGTGAATGATTTCCTTTTCATAACCCTGCTGTTTTTGAATCGATTTTGATACTTTTATTTCATTCATCTCGAATAAACTATGCAATTTTCGGAAATGTCGACTTCCAGTTAGGAAGATGGTATGTTTATAGTAGTCAGAAAACTTCTGAAAAAGCATCGTAGCCACGTCCTTGCCACGCCTGAATGTACTTACAACATCAACAATATACCGCTCGTGTTCCCTTGGAACATGTCGGTTCGGACCACTCAGTAGTAAAATTCAGCGCTTGATGAGTGGTGAAACTTGAAAGGAAATACGCAAAAAAAATCGACCAGAAACCGCGTCTGAACAACACCAACAACTGCAATTAGTACGCGACATCAAATCACATTCATCTGACCATGAGGATTCAATGCTGAATGGACAACAATCAACAGACATTATGTTTAGGGATGTTCAGGATGAGCTAGTCATGTTAGGAAACTTAAACAAAGAAAAATTGCCTTGGAAAGATTTCGTGCCTGCTAGCATTCTCTAGAGTCGTCAATTTTTTTTTGTTTCAAAAAATTCGCTCGTTCTAACTGTCCATTACTTTCGAAATCAAAACGCCTTGAATTTACGACGCTCTTTCTGAAATTAGCATTTTAGAAGTTCTTGTGCTGTTGGCGGACCAGTACTTCTTACGGCACTTGATGTACCCTTGAAATGAGAGATTAATAAAGAGTCGGCTGGATAAAACTTATAAGAAGGCAAACCTATAGCTTACCTAGAAATTGTTTCAGTCATATGTATTTTGTCATTAATCGTCTAGTCTTCACGATTGTAGCTTTCATTGATGGCAGATTATATTTGGTGATCAGAAACAAAGATGCAGTCCAGAAAAATGCTTTTTCCCCAGTGGTCCTAATAATGTAGATATCTATCATAAATAAATAAGCCCTTCCACGAGCAGAACGGTCGCAAATGCACGAGAAGAATTTCGTAACACGAAGCGCAGTTACAGAATTTACCGTATAATTTAATGCCAAATGATCTTCCGTTCAGCTGACCCGATAAAAACGCTAATTGAAGCATTGAAGTCGGCTTCATGAATGCAAACCACGATCCTACTTTACTTTCATATTTTCCGGGAATTAACATTTTAGTCGTTGTTAAAAAGGAACATTAAATGGTTGCATCGAAGCTGTTGCGCGCGCACTTCATGTACCACTATTATGTGAAAAAATTTTGGTTTTTATGTGAAAAAACGAGGAAAATGAGCTACTGCAACAACGTGTGCAGTATGACACTCCTGGAAGCTGACGAATTACTTGGATTTGGGATCGAGGGTGTGAAATATGTTGAAAACTTTCCCACCCTTTTCCTCCGACTTGAGAAAAAGTCTATGCAAAAAAAAGCCGCAAGCAAAGAGCATCGAAAAACTTCTTCAGGCAACGGCTGCAGTCGACAATCGAGAAAGCGAAATCACTATTCTTGAAAGTAGAACGAAAAAGAAGGCGCAAGAGAAGTAGCTTAAATCAGACTTACGTGGGGGAGTATGACGGAGAGGAAATCGAAGAAGTCTGCGAAATTATGTAGAAAACATGGATTAGCTGTGTAAATCGTGTTGAAAAAACAAGGAAACAAACTTCCTATCACCTTTTGATTGCAGTGGTTGTTTTTCTGTTCTTTCTTCTCATAATCCTTACAAATGAGGTCACTTTCCTAACTGGCACCGTCACGCGCTTTCTTGCGTCATTTTGATCGTCTGCTCATGGCTCCGCTTCGCTGCAAAACGTCCCTACATTCTGCACATGTTTCTTGTATACATAAATATGGTTTATTCTATACGTATAACCTGCTCTATAAGCATATTACTTTTTTCTGCTGCACTTCTTTTAAAGCAGCAACTTCCTATGGGATTCACATCCTTATTTACTCGAAAACTCTAAGGGATAGCCTCCTCTCATTTCACTCTCACTGAAATTTCGTTTAGGGTCGTCTGACTATTAATATAGATGATATAAAGGAAAGCTCGTAAAAATCCACTTTGCTTCAAAAAATTCTCCGATATTGCTAGCATCGAGTATTTCGATCTCACTGAAATATAATAATAATCTGCATAGATTGACATAGCATTTAAATTATGTGCCTCTCCGGCATTTTCCCCAGAAAACCCAGTGATTCAAGTCTTGTACAATTTCCAAACCTCTGTTCAGTCGTCTTACGCATCAAGGTAATCACATTCAACGGCATGAAAAGACTGAGTGGAGGAAAATTTTCATAGAATTCTCATTTATCGCAAGAGACGAAATGTCGCTCAAGTGAGCTTTCCGCTCTCCCAAATTTTTAGTGAAATCCTCGCAACTCTCACCTCATCCTCCAATTTTCTTCAGCAAAATTTTAACGGATACAGTGCGCGATTCAAGGGTTCGTACTTTGAATGAACACACGTCCCGAGCAATTCGTCCAAAATTAGACCGTTCCTGTCGCGGTGCATTCGTGGGAAGCTTAAATATAATTTTCATGAAGCCGTTTTTAGAGAACAAAGTACGTAGTCGGTAGTGGCTGATACTTCATGTTCAAAGCTTTCGTAGTGCAATGGAAAGAGGAACATATCCAAGAAAAAGTCGTACACATTCAACATATTTTTTACTGCTGTCCACATTGGACAATTCCGGAATTTTAGCGCCTCATATGCGTTTTTTTTTTCATTTAATTGTCTTTTGCGACATCCTCTCTCGTAAATTTAGGAGAATTCTGCGAAACGGAACATGAGTGATCTTGATAGTAAGCAAGTGTGAAAGAACTGACCGTATCTGCCAGTTGTCGTAGCTTGCACCGTGTGTGGCCTCATATAGGAGACGCTTCTTACACTAAAACCAAGCAAGCCTAGACAATTCAACGCGCAAAATTGACAACTAAATTACCCATGGATTTCCCGCTTCGTTCTTATTACCTACATTATGTCTGTTCTGCTCGCACTGTGAACGCTTTTAGCCGTTCACGACTTCATTAGGTACCTTCTACCACTGGGCCAACGATACTGTTATTTTGCTGCACCACATTTTGTATCAAATTAAAGTTATGGGAATTATGAGAAGTATTTTCGAGTATTTCATGCTCCGTCAGTTCTGTAAGAGAAAACTGGATCCAGTTACAATTTTTTTTTTGTTCTAGCCGTCAAATGACTTCTCATTTACGAAATACTGAGGTTCCAAGTTGGTGAAATAAATTCTGATTGCCTAAGGCATTCCGATCAGTTAAACATCATTTAACATACTAGGAATGACTGAACTATGGAGTAGACCGGAATGGGCGACTACTGAATACATCCGTGCAAAACTGCATAAGAGTACGATTAAAGTCGTGTTTTTATTACTGCCATGCACTTGGTTCGCTGAATGCACTAGTGAGGCCGTTCTGGTGAAGCAGTTTGCTTGATGATGCATAATTCCGTAGAATGAAGACTTTTTTCCTTTGTGATTTTCTGGGCACGGTGTAGAATGCCGAAGTGCATTCAGTTCGGCTTCCTGCCTTTTAAATCCTGCTCTTTCTTCTTCGTACTCATCATTCATTAAATGATATCGCCAAAGACTAATTGTCTTCTATCCCGGCCAGCCAACACCCATAAACTAGAAAGTGTTAACGAGGTGTTAAGGGACAGACGAAGCAACGAAAATGCGAAAATGTATGTATGTTGCCTGCAAAATGAGAACCTTGCAGAATTGTGACATAAAAATAAAAAATATCATTTGTAGAAGAACTCTGACTTAGAAAATACAAATGAACGGTGAGACAACTTTGTACCAGAAAATAAGAAAAGCGTACAT
Organism: Parascaris univalens; assembly: GCA_037576465.1. Taxonomy (NCBI): domain Eukaryota; kingdom Metazoa; phylum Nematoda; class Chromadorea; order Rhabditida; family Ascarididae; genus Parascaris; species Parascaris univalens. The sequence goes on along the minus strand of CM075173.1, from coordinate 62,113,987 downwards.
CCGCATTCGAGAAATTTCAGAAAATTTATGCACGAGGTCTTTCCAGATCTCGTTGTTTTGTAAAAGAATATAACTAACCTTCAAATAATGCTAGTAGAGCACATTTTACGATGCTAATACAGTGATGACCACTCATATTTTCACTGCAAACTATTTAGAAACTCGAAGGGGTGAACCGTTTACTGCTAGTACAACACAGCCCTCCAATTTTTTCCATACCGGTATGTGCGGAGCGGTGAAGTGACCGGCCGCGAAGTATACCGCGCAACGTATTTCGGCATGTGCACCTGAAGTGGTAGACGCGCCCATGGCATTACAGTTGTGCCTAATTCTCTACCTGCACCTGGATTGTCTTTTCAAACATTTCGTGAGAAGTGAAAAGACCCATTCAATGTTACAAGGGAGTGAGATTTTCACTGGCAGGCAAAAAAATTACAAGCGGTAAAAGCAAAATAACGTGTTAGAAAGAAAAATACGAGAATTTTGAGCAGCAAGAAAAGCAAACCTGCAAAGCAAGAAAATTGAAAAAAATGACATCCAAACAACCCCTCTTCCACGGCACACAATTTTTTTTTCGCCATCGGCCCGGCAGTAGGCGCAAGGCCAAGAACGTTGCAGTTCCGAAAACTTCGACGCATATGAAAGCATGGCGCTGTAACAAGTATGAGGCATCGAGCATTATAAAACCTCCGAATGTGTATGTTCGGAGGATCGAAGGGTGTTTGCGCATCAACGTAAAGTGGAGCATGTAGCAGCACCATCAACAACACATTGCAGGGCACTCACTCATAGTTGACGCATGCATCGCCTCAAATGGCACGTCTGTCATTCACGGGACATCTCATCGCTGCAGACGACTGCCTGCTGCAACATACTGTCGATGGTGTTGAGAGGTGAGACACAGCAACGAAAAGATGCATTTATTGGCGTGTGCATCGAGAGGGCCGATACACGTAGAGCACGTACGTGAGCACGAACAGGAGAAACGAATCACCGGTGGTTCTGTACGGTGAGCTGCCGACAAGGCACCGAACGGCAGCGAGCGGCTAAGTGGCATGGACTTAGTACGAAGCCTTTTAAGAGCGGTGTCCCCTCTTCCAGATGGTGACATCTCTGACCGAATTAACTACTGCTATTCCAGCACGCTTCTCGTTATCCTATCGGCCTTTATCTCCGGTTGGAGGTTAGTTTCGAAATCCAGCAAACTCCAACGATTGAGTCAGTATCCTTGATGTTACTGTCGAAATTTGGCGAAAGAGAAGTTCTTGCAGTTCTGCTAACCGAGTTACTGAATGGTCTTTTCATTCTGAATGTATGCCACTTTGAGCGATGATAAGAGTCTGCCTATTTTTTGGTCTATTGCGAAGTGTCGAGAGCCCTTAAGCGCTGTTTATCGATACATTTACAACAAAATGGTCCCTGTGTATTTGTGACTTATCGCGTTGCTTGCAGCTGTTTCCTTATCATCCGGCAGTTGTCGAGCATCAGCCTGAACTGAGCCGTATTGTGGTAGCTCAGATGGTTTTTTACCTAACGAAGAAACATACCAGAATTTGGCAGGCCTAACTGCAATTTGGCACGCACAAGCCGTCTACCAAGTGTACTACGTGCATAGCAAAAATTGAGTAGCACCCATTAAAACGAATGTCTTTGCAAATGCGGATACTTGTTGCGTTGCAGTTTTTTCTGCATGAGTTGAGCACCTAGATTAGACGCCGAAGATGTCAGAAAGATGAGGAAACAGTTGATTCTAAAAACCTGAGAGAAGACGCCGAAATGTCCAAAAAATATCTTTAAGAGCCCGGAGGCGAAAATTGCACATCTGTTAACCAATCTGACATGATGTCTGCGTACTGTGATGAACAAGGTTATGAAATGTGGCAATGTCTTCACGTTTCCAGAAGTGACTGCGTATTTTTAGGAGCTTCATGGATTCTTTTCGTCGTTTAAAAACTCTAATGCCACAGTACTCCTCGCTGCGTAGTAGCTGTTATGTTTTTGTGACTAGTACTTGTTTCAGCTTCGTTGGGACGCCAATTCAATGTTGGTTTCCGGCCTACTATAAAGGTTAGTTAGTTACATTGCTAAAAGCGTGGCGAATTTGCGCACTCTAGTCCTTTTGGTTGCCGTTCGTTTTAAGACTGCTGCTAAACGGTACCTGATTGGCTGTATCGCAGAATATTTCTTCAAAGGAATGTTCATTGCTGCAGCTTTAACTTTGGAGCAACCATGCTCGGCAGCTGAAGAACAGAGTAATTCCTCCGCGATATTAAATTGGGTTAATGATCATTTTAAAACTTTTCTTGCATTTCAGTTTAATTCCTTGGAAGCATTTTTTGAGATGTCACAACTGCTTTTCTAGTCCTTAGAAAAGCTTATTGAGAAGCAAAAAGGTGGTACGATTTCCGAGTGAAGTTGCACAAAAACTCTTTCACCGCCTGTTCCTCTCGTTCTTTTCCCCTCCCCCCGAGAGAAGTTTTCATTCATGGTGAAGGGTGATTGATTATTCACGAGCCGTTTGAAATTGTATTGTTTGAGAATACATGTATCCTGCCAAAGCTTATAATCATAGGGAGCGTCTTTCTGCACAGAGCGCATGATGATGGCTCGTTGAGAAATGAACATTTTTGCGAAGAAGCATGACATATGGAAAATTCTGCCCAAATTTCTGACACCTAGTGTAAAACAAACAGTGGGGTGTTATTAGATAATGTGGAACAATCAAGTAAGCATTGCCGACGAGAGTTTTGCCGTAAAGAATCATCCTTTTCCACTTCATGAAATAGGAAAATAATTTTCGCTTTTCATCACTTCACGCCAAAACATTCAGATTCGCTCTAATCATTTTGCTCTGTTCTTGCAGGATGGTGGATAGAATATGCACTAGACTATTGCTATGTGCAAAATACTTACTTCCTGCCATTCACTGAATTCAAACCTGACAACTATTGGGATATTGCTCAGCACATTATCCCAATCCCAAAGAACATTACTGAACGAGAAGACAAACTAATAGGTTGGTTTTATTAGCGACATCACCAGTCTTTGTTTGTGTAAATCTTTTCATTGTATCACTGCAACGTAGTCATGTTTGAAACTCGCTTGATTATTTCCCTGTCAGTCGCTGTCAATGTAAAGATTAAATCGAATTTGCATGTTTGCATATATATATATATATATATATATATATATTATATTATATTATATTTATTTATTTATTTATTTATTTATTTATTTATTTATTTATTTACATTTATAATTGGGTCTTGCTGGAGGTGAAAGAGAGCGCGGGGAGGATTGAGAGTGCATTTATTCATAGTTGTATGACGTGCATCAGGTGCAAACTGTTATATCCTTATTCCTGCAAAAATTTCGTCTCAGTATGTTTCAGTAATGTTTCAGTAACTACTGAGGTTTCTCTTTTCCAAGTAGTTCTTCAAGTTGATGATTGTACAAACAAATAGTTGACTATTTTCGATGGCTATACGGGGTCGTTTGCAGGTTACTATCAGTGGGTTCCATTCGTTCTGGCCCTGCAAGCTATTCTCTTTTATCTCCCCGTTGTAATTTGGCGATCGGTTTATGCGAGCACAGGTGTGGTCGAGTATTTCTTATCTATCCGTCGAGTGGTTATATGCTTACGCATCTTCAATTTCATCTAACCATTATTTTATACTAGTGCGCCAGCAATATTCGTTTTCTATGTTTGCGCCAGTTCCTCCATTGAACAGATTCGAGCAATGGCGATGGAAGCGTACAGCCGAAGAAAGGCTCCATCTTTTTCGTATTGTGCTATCTGAAAAGTAGTAAGGAAAACAGTGCGGAGTAGTTTCTCTGATGCGAGCAGCATTTTTCTTTTTTTTCAAACAGTTGAATGATGCTATTAAAAGCGAATACTGACGTTAATTCAGGTATAAAAGTGGAAGCAATATGCGAAACATGCAATACTAAGTCGAATATGGCGTCGGAAGATCGCTCAAGAAACATGCAAAAAATTGCAAGTTTCCTTGCCTACGAAAGAGACATACATGATTCTTTCGGCGGACGTATCCGACATGCTACATCTGGGCGCTTTCTCATCTCATCCTATATTGTAGGAAGAGTTTCACATATTTTTTTGCTGTATGCATTTCAGTTTAAAATAGGATTAGATTATGCATATATATAGTTCGAAACAGATCTCTGAATAACCTGCAATCTGCAGTCGTGCAAAATCCAGTTAAATTCATTGAAAACTACTCAGCCTGAAAGGTATTTATGAAGACAGCCTTCGCTGTATTGTTCCCGTCAGCCTCAATTTGGCCGTAGTGCACTAATGATAGGCAGGGTGCTGCGTTATGCGTTTACTGCATATAGAATTGCTTGCAGGTGATCAAGTTGCTGTACGCGCTGAATGCACTCCTTCAGTTCTTGATAATAAAAGGAATGCTTGGAGTTGAGAGTATATGGTGGGGCGGCGAAGTCTTCAATAACCTCATTCACGGCCTGGAGTGGCCTGAAACTGGCAATTTCCCTCGTGTTACGCTCTGTGATTTTGCTGTAAGTTCCATCCTTTTGAATCTCTTTAGTCCTCATTCCGGCTTAAAATAAGTTGATCAAATAACTTGATAACCTGGTCAAAATTAAATACAAGTCAATTCAGTTCAACATAGATCATTCAAACAATCAACATGAGAACGGGAAATGTTAGGATTCGAGCGATTTTACCAAGACACAAGTTTTACAATGAAGATTTTACTCTTCACGAGAGGCCAAGAGGGCTTTTCACTAACAATTCCGAATTGTGGACACTTCAACGCTTTGTGAGGAAAGAGATGCTAGAAAAAAAAGGCAACCTAAATTGAGAGGGAGAGAATTTGAGAGATTACCCATGTTGTACTGACCGTAAACGTGTAGTGGAAATCCATGAAGGAAATTTCTGGCCATGAGGGCTCAAAATTTTACTAAGGTTTCTTTGGGCAAGGCGAGAAATTCAGTTTTTCAACCTAAAAGTGATTTAAATTCCCTGTTATATTCATCGCTTTGTTAATCACACTGCATGAAATTTCCAACAGCTGTATTTGAATATTTCACAAAAAATATACAATGCTCTCAAAAATCCTGTCGAACGACACTATGCAACATACGCAGCAAGAGTGCCAAGTACCATGATGCTAAAAAGTGTTTGCTTCGTCTAATGAATCCATGCCGACTCGTATAGAGTCGTGTTTAGCCATTCTCGTATTCCGGGGTTTTACAAATCTATAAAATAAAGATCTCTTCGATAGCACCTTGTCGTTAAAGAGCACCATAGTAGAAAACTTGTGAAATGCGAATGATAAGTACATTGCAGGTTCGTGTGCTTGGCAACTTGCACCGTCACACTGTTCAGTGTGTTCTTATGATCAACATGTTTAACGAGAAAATTTTCGTCTTTTTATGGTTTTGGTTACTCTTTATCGCCTTTTTAAGGTAAGCATCCTTCAAAAGCACACTGCTAAAGTGGACACGCATTTCATATCATGAAATTAGTCGGAAGCAATCTTCCACTAGAGCGTACATACTTTTATTAGAATTTTCTACTAGTGTAGCATGTTTTACCAACTTATATACGGTCATAAATTTGAAATTTTAAATTCGCTGCACAATATACTGCGAAGGTTTAGCGCTTGTCATTTTTCATTTGTTTGAAAAGACGACAAGTTATGGGACTTTTATGGAAGAGTACTTCTGAAAACGGTGTAGCAGGAATAAACGAAACAGATATGAAATAGTTGATTTCTCCAAGAGCTTCGTTGCAGCACTGCCAGTTTGCTTTACTGGGCGCTAACAAGTGTGACGAACGCAACGGGGCGCAAAATGGTGAATAACTTTGTGGAAAAGGTAAGAAAAATTCATTAATTAACGTCGATGAGAAGCACCAACCTTCTGCGAGGATGCAAGCAACCTTTAGACGGTACATGTTCCTCCTAAACATATTGCTAAAAATCTGTTATTCTGTGTTTTCTCACATTCACTTGTACAAATCATATTCTCGAAACTTCTTTCGAACAATTTCCGACTAGTAGTCTACGTTAATCAGCTCGTGACTGTTTTTTTTGCAATGATCGCTGTGGTTTTGAGAAGTGAGTTTGATGACTGAATAATTGAAGATCGAGCCGGCTATTGTACGAGGCGACCGTCGCCGGGCGCTTGTCGACGAATTCATATCCGAGAAACTTCGTCCGGATGGACTGTTTTTGCTACGTTTGATACAGTCGAATTCGGGAGATATCGTAACATGCGAGCTGATTGCTACTCTATGGCATAAGTTCGTTTCGGCGCGTACTGATCCACCACCATACTCGGAGCCATTGCTCCCAGCGAAAAAAGATATTTCAGAAAGCGATCTCTGATATTTTGTTGGCGTCATTTCTGTCCGGTTATCAGCACTTCGGACTAGATATGCTTTTATTTACGTTATTCATGGTATTGGTCGGTCACAGACGAACATGGAATACTATGCACTTGCAATGCTTTTGTTCCAAAAGTGCTTTATTATGTCATTCATCATTCGAGCTTTTGTTTTGTGCTTCTGTTTTATTTGACGTTAAGATACCACTATAAAAGTCAATCGTTTCGAAATATTCGTTTGCGTTTCTTAGTGGCGTATTTGAGACCTGCCTACTCAGTGCTGTCTTCAGGCTTAGAATATCGGCTCGCAATTTAGCAAGAATCTAGATGCCCTTCTTTGAATGTGTCAGGCTTAATTCCAAAGCCTTTTATTGCTAGGTAAGATTGAGTACTCGAGCTATAGAAACGTTTTTTAAATGTCGTACCCATTACGTCTATAAAGCTGTAATTTCTTTTCTTGAAGAAATCATATCGATAAAATAGCATGCTCTTCGCTCTTATCAAGTGTTTATAAAGACAGGTATGGAAATAGATGTCAGAAAAATATCTATCTGACGAAGAGAGTTCAGTAGCCTGTGCCAGGTGTGCTTGAAGATTTGCGTCCTCTTCGAGATGAAGGCGAGTAAACTGCGAGACGACGTGTGTATAAAGGGGAACAGTTTATAACACCAACACAATCAGGTGACGAACAAGCAAGGCCTAGTTCACTTATGGATGACCAGATAGCTACTATACATCAAGCAGGAATAATGAGCGTGCAAAGTAGGTCAAAGAAGGTCAAGATCATACAAGCAGGTCAAATGACTGCGCAGAATATATCGGGAGGCGAGTCTGAAAAGGAATTAGGAGGACGTAAAAAAAGGCTGATGCGCTCATGTGTCCATTAACACCTTCTAGACGGGTCTCAATGCCATGTGGGAACGCGTGTTTTCGCTGAGGTGCGCAAGATGATCAGCCGTAGCGTGGAGTTCGACTGCGGCATCGTATCGGCGACTCTTACGGAATTGTTAAAGAAGGCTTCAATGGGAAGAAAATGAACCGTAATTTGAAAATTAATATGCATTAGAAGAGTAACATGACGAACGGAAAAACAACGAAGAGGCAGTGCAGATACGATTAAATTCAAATCGCAGTGTGTCGCAATCGGCGAGCGCGCAGACAGGTTTTAATGGGAATGCTTCCAAGCTGAAGGCGTTGTGAGCAAAGCGTTTCATTCGACGGCATTTTGCTTCGAAATTGGCATTAGCTAAAGCAAATCAAATTGCATACGCGTTTTATTTCATTTGCTGCTATAAACGATTGACAAGCGCGACCTATATGTGTTTTCGCAAAAGGAAACCCAGCAAGGGACTCAGAATTACTTATCGAATAACTGTTATTGCTCTTTTCAAAGAGAATCATGGGCGTAGGAGTGCAGTAAGTCATATATTTCTGAGGAAATAATCAACAAGAGTGCGCGTATGTCGAAATAATGAGAGGGTCATTGACTCAGCAGAGTGCACCACCAACGTATCTCACATAGAGCACACTCAGGACGAAATAAAACTGCCTTATTTTTCAGCAATCGAAAGTGGGTTTGCAAAAGATGTGGATGTTTTGACCATGTTTAGCGCTCGTGACCCAAGCAAACTCATTTTGCACGTCAATTCATATACGCTATTACAGCTGTTATTTTTTTATAGGTTTCAGCTCAGTAGTTTAACGACCAAGGAGAGCACCTCTTATTCGATGCGAATAAATTGGCAGATGTAAAGGTAATAAACCGGGTGCAAAATTTTGGCTCTAAGTGTTCAGCTTGGCGGATGGGAGGCAGGAAGCTGCAGTCGAATTTGATGCGCTCTTCAGGCTGGGATGCATAGAAAATCTTATATGGGTGGTTAGCAAATGTGGTGCAAAAAAACAACACTTGTTGCATGAACGGGTCGGTTGTAGCTCTGAGTTCGATTTGTGCAGAATCTTGGACATTTAAAGACAACTGACGCATCACATATGGGAGTTAACACCTTGGATTGTTTTACTGTGGCTTTGGGAGGCATAAACGGCATAATGTATGTGCTGGTCAGTAAGCTGACTTCCCATGTTTTGTTCTTATGCAGCTGTGGTGATGTCATGGGACTCTAGTGATCATTTATTTATATGGGACAAGAAATAACGACGCTAGAAACCATCGAACTCCGTGTGCTGGAGTAAAAATTGTGAAGCAAGCTCAAAGCCTGCATGTTGTGTTTGAGGCATGCAAGACGATGCAATAAATTTTCGATGTGCACACTTATTTTCGTAATCTAAAAGCGGCTTCCAAGTCGAAGTATAATAAGCATATTGCATATGTTGATTAACAAACTCGCTCTTGTATGCACGAGGAGTGGAATCACCTTTGATACGTCTAAATAGCTGCGTTTACCGCAAATCGCAAATGTCGTTTGACATTTATTTCGTGTGATCCTATGCCAAGTTTGTCCGAATGCTTTCAATGTTTACAACGTTCCCTCACGCTTATTCGCCATTCAGGTATGGTGCCTGCGTTAGAGAATTCCAGTTTTTTCGCATTTTCGTCGTACAAGAGAGCAATTTCGAATGAACCTTAATGTTCATTGCTCATTCTACTTCCTCTGACTGACTGCCTATGGTTTAGTCGCGTAATAAGTGCATAGTTAATATGTGCTTCTCAAAGTTAACCTTTCCATATCGACCTCTAGAACATACCGAGGAACATGTAATGGTGCAAAACTGAGCGGCATCAATGAGGGTGTCGCAAAATGCAGGATTCGGTTGGCCAGCATCAGAGAAAAGACAGCTCCGAAACATAATGGTCGACGAGGCGACGAGAGTGATGCGACGAGGCACACAAAGGCGGCGCACGCATTCTTATTTGCGATGACATTGAAAAGAGCTATGTACGGTTGACGATCGTTCCAATGCGTCCAACTTTGCATGTATTCGCTGCTCCCAAGCCAATGCCTTCATTCTCTGCTCAGAACAGGTGTTACTATGCAGTCTACTATTCGTTTGTTGAGTATTTGCAGCGGAGCAATCGCTTCTTGCACCCCACCGGGTTTGAATCCATCGACTGCAAATGTGTACAAGCTGTGTCGCCTTTTGGAGGATATTGCTGACGTTCACTGTTATTCTTGATATATCGCGCTGTCCATGCGTGTACGTTGGAGCTGAGCATCGTCTCATGAAAGTTCAGCAGAAATTAAATAATGTGTCCCTTCCTCATATCGTTATTCTAGGAGCCACTGTGACTACCTACAGTGGGGAAAGGATGGAGGAGGAGGGAGAGGGGGATGGTGAGAAAGGCATGCGAAAGGAGTTCAATCCCTACGGTTGATCGCAAGAAGAAACAATTTGGTTCCGGAGCAAATCTTTAGGTGGTAAAGAATTCAGATGTCATCTCACATCGTTGAAAATTACTTCTCGATTACGTGTGATGTGTAGGCACTGAACGTTTCCAAAGGTGTTTGCATGGTCTACTTTCGCATAGATTAGAATATCTGTCTATGATTACTGTGGTTTTAAATTTCACATTCTTAAAGTTGAGTCACACACCCGCTTTCCACCTTCTATATGATGGCATTCTTGAAATCACGGCAACATAAACATCACAGGTTCAATAACCCAGAGGCAAATTTTTATTGTAATGTATGCGTGCCCAAACCCAACGCAAGACACGGAATACGGAATCTAAATTGTCGTTGATACAGATGAGGAATGGGACAAGCCCTAGCCACGTTGCGATGGGTAGGGATAGAGAACGGAGTTGTCTTGTGCACTAATCATTTGCCGAAGTATTGTTTAAAAAAACTTGGTCCCAGCTACATAGTACCCCGTTCCGTCGCAGCTTGAGTGAGATGAGTGCTTAGCTGCTATGTATTTTTTTCTTATTAATTTATTCATTGCGGTTACCTGACGAAATCATCAAGCTCTCAGTTCAGTAATGTTTTTCGCTCAAGTGCCCTCGTAAATTTGCGTGTGATGCGGGTTTGTTGCCGCGTCCTCTCCATGTATTCGCAGATTTTTAGGTCTGTGTGTGCACCCACATATGTTTTCAGTTCTTTCGAGTCGTTCACAAGGGGATATCTTTTTTGTGGAAGATTTGTACGAATGCCCAGTTCATTCGTAATATGAATGCGTTATTGAACATGGAGTATTATTTACTAGCAGCTAGAGGAATCAGATTTCATGATGAGCGGAGCCTCGGCATATTGTGTTAATCTTTCTGGTTTTCCTATTCATCTGTTTGTATAGAACGACAAATTTTGTTGAATTCAAGTAGAAAGATTCTACAATGGCTTCATGGTATAGTTGCTTTTCAAGTTATGTATTCCTTTTTACCTACTCGATTTTGCGCTTGCGATATGTAAATATGCCACGTTGCGTTTCACTGCGTCCCTTTTCAGCGACTGTGATTTTTATCATTCACGTCGCTGACAGGATGCTTTTCCTTGACACCTTCCTCAAGGGGCTGAAACCACAGTTTGATGACGATGCGATCGACAGACTGAACTACTACTATACTCCTATGCTACTCGTTATCTTCGCATTAACGCTTAGTGCTAAACAGTAAGTGCGTTGTTGCCCATCTCTCTGGTTCCGCGTCACACGGTTCCTTTCGCTTCAGGGCAAGAGATTCAGGCACCTTAAGAAAGAATGATAATGCAACTAGAATGATAATGCAGCGAGTATGATAATGCAATTAAATGTCGCAGGAGATTTTCGATTCTTTGCGATTGACTGCTTTTCTGTGAAACAAAATGACTGTATTTGCCAGCAACTGCTTAGACATTAATTTTGACCTTGAAGACCACGGTAAACTCCCGCTTATTGCGTTAAAGTTTCAACCATAAAAGATTTTAAAAAGATTCGCTATCGAAGCAAACATGTGCACCGTTTGAACGGTTCATACCGTTGTTGGCAGTATGCTAGCCGATGCAGTGAAAGCGAACGATTACACGTGGAAAATCTCGCAAGGACTGCTGGCGAATACACAAAAATGCAAGGACGTAAGTAGGTTATTATGGACTACCGGCGAACACTTCCACTAGTTAGATAAAAAATGGGCCTGAATTTTTGGACCCAATTTTTCACCTGCATCGTTGCGGGATAGGAGCTGAGGATCCAGAAGTTTTGCGCACTTAGCTGCATTTAGTCTAACATTACAGTCAAGGAATGTGCACTTTTAACAGTTCAGTTATTTTAACTGTCATCTATTTTTCGGCAGGTATCTGCTTCACTCTTTCATTGTTAACCTCTCTGATATGTGGTATTTTTTCGTAATGTGGTACTTACTAATAAATTCCTTTACTACTAGTGCCAGTATGCTAGTTATCAAATGACAAGTCCGTATTGATGCGAGCAAACCGTAGTAAATTGCACACTGCTGTACTCCGACATTCAGTCGAAGTGGAGCAATGGAATCCGCAAGTTAGTAATATCATAATAGACTACTGCACTGCCTGGAAAATGGAGGCCATACATCGTATGAAAGTTAAATAGTGCTTCGAAAAGAAGCTCAAGAGACGACGAAACTGAGGATGATAGGGGTATTTATTTCTATCATTTTCAAAGCATTTGTTTTTATGAGTGTGGTTGATTGAGATAAGTGCAGGTTGAGCACTTTCGATAGCTCAGTTAGGAGTGTAACTCCACTGATTTCATTTTTAGGTATGTCGGTCAGCCGATTCAATGTTGGATTCCAGCGCAATTTACAGGTCATTTTTTTGTTTGTCTCTTGTTTTTTACCTAGTAGATGGTTATTTGAGGCGTTTGCCATATGATTCCTCTTTTGGTTGTTTTCCTTTTCTTCTTCGTTACTTAATTGCCTTTTACGCCATCTTATCTGTTACAAGTGAACGAGGCACATGAGAGATTTTGTGATGAGGAAAAGCTATATGAACAGTAGCGATAGGCGCATTATCGTTTTATCACCTTGGAAAGTCATGATTAGGTGAGAAATACCTGAGATGATCTGAGTGCATTTCTGTGCTAAAACGAGTTCAGTGTGACATGCTGATCAGTCAGAAATCTTATCCAGGGGTCTTCCGTTTCTTTCTGGAAGAAAATCAGTCACTTGAAACGATTTCTCGAGCAGTCTCAGCTAGTGCGCATCAATTCACGAAAACATTTTCAGGTGCTTGGGAACAGTACAGCGAAAACTACTGCTTCGTGCAGAATACATATTTTCTTCCTTTAACTCATTATATCCCTCGTGATCTCGAAGAACGCGAAAACAGAGAAATAGGTCAGTTGGCTGAATCATTTTTTTGCTTGGCACTTTTACCTGTTTTCCAGTGTTCATGGATATTCGTCGTAAACATAAAGAGTGTCTTTTCTACGAGGTTCCAAATTCAGATGACGAGTTTTCTTTACTGCTTGCATTCGCTTTTGAACCTTACGGATATAAAAGGGACGGTGGATAATGCTCCTTGTAATTGCCATTCACGCTCTTAATGATACAGCATTGTTGGTATAGTTTTCCACTGTGTGCTGTGCAATCACTGCAAATTCCCGTAAAAACGTATTGCCACTGCTTTATTTCTCTCTGGAAATATGTAGCATTTGTGTTGCTATAGTAAGTTCAGCTCTCGAATCAGGTTTATAAAATGCGTGCATATAACCTATGCGCGACTGTCACCTGTTAAAAACTTCCGAGGGAGAAGATAGAGAAAGGGATTGGTACAGCCGTAAGTTTTCAGTTTTAGTTTGGCGGCTTGAAAGTAATGTGCAAGTTTAAAATGCGAAGCAAATCGGTAAGCGGACAACAAATTTTGGTCCCTGTTTAGTGGAAGCGCTCGTTGATAAAACGGTTTGCGAGATGGGCTGATGAGCATAACCAAATACGCGGCATGCGTGTTTTTATATAGCACTTTAGTAGCCTATGACTAATTTGGCAGCAGTTAGGATTAGAACGCTGCAGAGGCGCTCCAAAGATATCTTGGTCTCTTTTTTTACTTGGTCGCTTAAAGCCAACTTTACCTTGGTTATTTGTTTGCACCACAAATGATGTAATGTGATGAGGTGAAAATTGGATGAGGGAAGAAAAGCTTCTTCTGTTCCACTTTCTCAGTCGATAAGAACGATGGCAGTGTTTTACCGCTTTCTTCTTTTTTTCGCTCTCCTCCTTCCTCTCGACTTCTATTCCTGTATCCGTCCGGACATAATTAGGGCTTTCTTTCCGAACACTAACTCGCTGGATTTCACGTTTCTGTTTATTGTATACTGAGAACTAAAATGCTTTAGGGATATGGTGAGCTTTCAGTACGTGTTTTCTGACACCATGCAGTTCTCGTTCTCATTTTCCAATCACGCGTTGAAGCCATTTACGGAAAGAATAGGGATGGGTGCAATTAGAGAGGGAGAGCGGACAAGATCGTTTTTATTATTCGAGGAATGAGAAACACTCCTTTTCGAGTGAGTGGACCCCGGAAAAGGGAAAGTGCCAACGAAACTGAGAAGAGGAGTGAGAAGCCGGGGCGGATGCTGATTTCAGTCGTCGCAAAAACTGCAGCATCTGATCGAAGGCGGAAGTACGATTAGCCCTCCTAGCCCAGAATTTTTGTTTTGTGTTTTCTCTCTAGTGTGGAGTGCTAATAAAGGCTTATAACCTTAACACTTTGCTCACATATATAAATCGGAGCCAATTATTGCCGTGGACGTAAATTGGACGTTGCCTCCTTACAAAACACAAACTGCTCTCAAGAAGTTGCCATCGTGGACCGGAAATCATCTAATGAATTTTGAAAGAACACCTGTTCTAATTCCTCATAAGCTTATTTTCTTCTCGACCTGCAGCTTTAGCACTGCATTAATTGCAAATGACCAGCAATCGTCAATAGGAAACAAGTCGTTAATAATGTCATACTTTAAGGATATTATCAGTGGGTGCCTTTTATTCTCGGCCTGCAAGGAATTCTGTTCTACTTACCTTGTCTCATATGGCATTTGCTCAATTGGCAATCAGGTTAGATTACAAAATATTTTCATCGTTTGATCCAGTGAAAATTTAAGGAAATGTGAACCTGCTCTTGCATCTGCTGATTTCATACGATGGCAGTTGCTACTGAGGATGCAGGTGCCTTGTTGTACAGGTTTACTTAAAAACCTCTTCGTTCTACAAAAGCAATAAAAAATACAGCGCGCTATATAGGCGTCTTCCGTCAACACTCTTGATTCTCGCACTTGGTTTGAGTTTTGTCAAGAGAAGTTTCGACGCTTCATCCTTAAGGCTTTTTCCGGTTGCAGCCAAGATTTCAGTCGGATTTCGACTGCTGTGGAACTTCTTTGGTGAGTTGTCAACCATGCAAAACTTCGTTTTGCTACAATTACTAACTGATGTTCTCTTTCTGAAAGAGCTGCAATTTGTTGAAGTTTTCATGTTTTTATGATAGGTCAATTAAAGGAATAAAAAATCATTATTTCGAAATCTGGGAATCCCGCTGATCAGGATTTTTTCCAGGAACATGAATTTGCCTTGCAGGTCCCCATTTAACGCTAACTTCTAATTTTGAAGGAAAAAAAAGTTATTTTCAGTAGAAAGCACATTGTTAAGTGATGTCCCTACTTCAGTCATCTCAACTTTTTGAATTCTTTCTGGAGGGTGATCCGTTGGAAGTTCTGTAAATTGAAAGTTGCTCATGATGGTCGCATGTAATGATTCAGTTAAACGTTTCTCCTTCACAAAAAGGAGCTTTATAATCGTACTACTGATTGGTGACACGATTCGTCCATCGTTCTGTAGTTGTGGCTCTCTCCGACGACTTAAATAGTTAAATTTTCTTGACCTTTTGATGTTGCAACTTCTCAACTCGACTTTAAGGTAGTGTTCGACAAGCATCGCTTCCGCTTCTTCTATTTCACATCGTAAAGGAAACGAGATTAATATTTTATTGATTTACACAATACTTTAGAGGTTCCTGCTGCAGTTAGAGCATTTTTACTGCAGCAGTTCAGTGCATCAAACGATGCAGCTTTTTTTTCCAGTCAGTGCCGTGTGACCTGTGAACCCCTGGAAAACTAGACAATCATATTTGATAATTCCATTAAAAAATTATGTTCAATCTTCGGAAGTGGAGTTTTCAAGCCAAAGTCTGTTAAAATGGGCTCAGACTAAGGAACGATGATAGCAGAATCTGTTTAGGCATTGCTGTAAAAGGTATCGTGATGATGTCACAGGATGTGAGCAATATGCAATCAGAGAAGAGGAGTGAATCTGTAGCGGTTGTTGCTACGCATCTTTACGATTCAATTCGTACGCAACGAAAACTCGTCCGACGTGGTGCGCTAACATCGCTGCTGCAGAAGGTTTGCGTCATCCTCCTGAGGGTTGTTTTCGTTAGTATATTTATGATGCATTATTGTTTTGATACCGTCAAGTAACGCTAGACGTTCATCTATATCCTCGTAGCCGTTCAGGTTCGTAGCTTAGAAATAACCGTACTTTTTGCGCGTTTTGCAAATATAGCTTAAAGAATTGCACTGTCGCGACTCGAATATGCTTATAATGTCTATTTGTCTGCCTGCCTCTCTGTCCACCATCTGGAGAATCACTGCAGCTAGAGTTATGAGATTTGGTTGATGTGATGCACGCTGTGAGGTAAGTTTGAGAGATGTTTAACTTTGACTTGTGGACGTAGAGAAAAATAAGTTTTAGGAAGTGCTGGAAAATCCGCATATATTTTACGCTGTTTCTTTCTATGCAATTTTGCATGATCTGAAACACTGAGAAGGGCATTCTTTTACAGAGTTTTTCAACGATCTCTCGGTGTAGTTTAGATATAAAGGCATTGTTCTGCACATTTTGCTTTCGCTGACTGCTTGCGAGAGTGGCTGATGAGATGGGCGAGGTGATGGGATGGCTGACTACTGTGCAAGTTGCTCTACTATGTTTCTTCACTTGTTTCTCGAAAACGGAGGCTCTATTTGTTCTACCAGTCCAGGCTTATACAGTTGAGAACTGGCTTTTTAAATTTCCCTCGTATTTAGAAAGAAAGTTTGGATAACTTGGTACCTAGAGGACCTTCAAACCGAGGAAGCGTGATATGACGATTTAAGATGAAATGAGCAGAGCAGACGTAGAAATACTCCACCAAGGTCTGTGAAATTTTGTTCATCCAGAAAAAACTCCCATTAACCGTCTCATCATCGGCCTTCACATTAAACGCTTTGATTTACGCTTAAGATTACTGTCGTTTGAGAGCTGGCACTTTGTGTTCGGTATTTATGTCTCATTATCATTGAATTAATCCAGCTGCTGACGAAATCGTTGAACTTACGCATCAGACAGCTGCGTTTTGCAGGGTACTTATCTCACAGTGCTGTACTTGTTCGTCAAATTTGTGTACCTCGTACAAGCAATAGCACAGTTCGTGTTGCTCAACCGATTTCTTGGAACGAATTACACGTTCTGGGGATTTGAGATCCTCAGAGATTTAGCTAACGGCCGAGAATGGCAGGAATCCGGTCATTTTCCAAGGTCAGTAATATTCGCTTATAACCACCTTATACTAGAGGCTTTCTGTAGATACTTTCGAGATCATTGATGAGAACTGGCAATTCAAGTATGTCTCCTGAACCCAAAGCGCCTACTTTGGGATTTAATCTCACCAAATTATCCTGGTCCGCCCTTTTACAACTGAATTACTGAATCATGTTGAAAAGTCGCTTAAAAGAGACTTGTGTTTGAAAGTACGTTTATCAACTTCTAATACGCAATTAACAAGCAATCATCTTGTTCACAAAAGCGCTGGTGGAAACATTTGTACAGTCGACAGCGTTTTTCTTGAAATAATTGATTGTGTTCCTACCATTAACAGAAACGAAATAATTAGCAGAATGGGCTTTTGGGGACATTGGAAAACGACTTAATTTGATGTACGAGAAAATTGTCACTCCTCATAACGAGTCTCATTCTCGCATATTCCAGAGTGACAATGTGTGACTTCGATGTACGCGTGTTGGGTAATAAGCACAGACACACTGTGCAGTGTGTCCTCATGATCAACATGTTTAACGAAAAGGTTGCCTTTTCATTCATTAATGGTCCTTTGTTTTCTTCGAAGATTCTTTGTGGCTTTTATGACACATTAAAGTCATCTATGAAAAGAGGTGCTCATGCTCGTCCAACGTAGGTTTTCTTTCACAGCACTGTCATCAGAATGGCTCTAGTATAGGCAAATATTGCCATGCTTTTCCCGTTAAGATTTATTTTCTTGTTGAGGAACATTTTCCGGGCACTGTCGTCTCTGCAGTCTTTTCTTCTTCACTAACATCTCATTGTAAAAGTGGACGGAGTTTCGTTTAAGAAATTTACCAGTTACAGCTAAATCCATTTATATGCCCTTTTTTCGCATTTGCAGGTGTCTTATTTTCAGGTGTACCTCTTTCTCTGGTGGTGGCTTCTTATTGTTATCATAGCCACAATTGGTTCTTTCTGCTACTGGCTTGCAATGAGTCTCTTTAAGGCACAACAATACTCTTTCATCTCACAGTACCTGCGAGTTTATGATCTCCTCGATGGTCAAGGTTCATCTCGTGACCTCGTCTTTCCACTTCGTGCAGACTTTCCAGCTGTTCTTTATCTTCAGATTTTCATGCTAGTTGCTAGTTCTGCAGTTTTCATAAGGGCTTGAAGAGAAGTTCCAAAAATTATTTGTCGATGTTCTTAACAGCACCTACTCTTCGCAACGGAGTCATCTGTTTACATCTTAAACTAGAGAAATTGATGTGCTTTATTGATCTTTGGTGGGAACGTTTACGTGGGCCATTCTTCCCCTTTGTAGTTATATTTTTCAAAATTTTTCTTTAATTAAAATGCATACATTCGATCTAAATGCTTCAAATTCCAGTGCATGCACCCCAACCGAGATGCTGCTTTGAAATAATTAACTAAAACAGTGCCACGGAATTTGCAAAATAAAAAGTTCACATATAAAAATGCTATAACTCCAAAGTGTGAACACACCTTCTAAATGCGAGATTACTGTAATACGCACTTCAGTTGATATTTGGCTGAGTAAAAGTATTTTTCAACCTAGTTTCCTCAGACATTCCATGAAAGGTTGCATTAAACGCTCTTCTCGTTCAGCGTTCTAAGCTGCACAACTTGATCAAGAAATATTAGCTGCCAGTGAGGAGCGGCAAGGGTTATTGATAGGTGCTCATACATGCTCATAAAGTTGTAGCCAATATCTGCGCAGTTCGAACACAGTTAATGTAAGGTGAATGTGGCCAGAAGCTGAGAGAGAAATGTTTCACCATTAATTTAATTTCCAGCATATGTGAGACTAATATTTTCGTCGGATTACCGATAAAATGTATAAGCTTTTCAAATATCAGTCAATTTTGCACTTCCTAAACCCTCACCTGCTATTGCATTTTAAGCTGCGATTTTTTGGTGCTGCCAGCGGTGGGCTTGAGAGTGCATTTGAAGCTCCCTGGAGTTCTCGTTGGCAGGTGGCCAAGCGTACATTATAAGGGGTTGCCGTAGTAATGGGTTCAGCCATTCAAAAGCCTGTTGAAATCGTTGTGGTCGCAAATTGGAAGCTCCGGTTGAAGTTTTTGACGGCCACATTAGTGTAACATAGGGTTTGGAGAATAAAGAGTGCCTCTATTAAGAGCATGGTTTATTACATGATTTATGGCTGTAGTACTGAATTTGGGACTCGAATATGTCAAGGCGAAACGAATGATTTCAGGTCACACTGCGCTGGAAAAATTCGTTCGTTATAGTCTGCGTAGCGATGGTGTATTTCTCTTGCGTATCGTATCGGCCAACGCTGGTGATCTCATAACGACTGATATTGTGGCTGCACTTTGGAAAATGTTTCTCGAAGAAGAGAAGAGTCGTGCTGTACCGCCACCTGCATTAACTGGAACTGCTCCTAAACTAGATGACGTTGATCACGGATTTCAAGAAGATCTGTATGATCCGAAGAAGGATTCTATTGACTAAACTCCTTCTTACACTTCCCCCAACTCCTATAGATCCTGTTCTAAAGATGTTACAATATGTACTACCCAAAGTAGCAGTTGCTTTGTTAAAGCCTTGGTTCAGTATTTTCTTTCCACGTCCACCTTTCTCAACTAATGTGGAAAATGTATTCATACCTCACGCATTCAGATACCAGTTTAGCAGGTTGGGTAAATGCTTCTTGTCACGTTTTAGAGCTTAATCACATGGCCTCTTTCAAATTTATCAACTTCAATGCTCCATTTCTTAGTAGTATTCAATAGGTGGTGCCATTGTTCCTGGCTGATGTAATTTTTGTTAGTATACACTTGGAGCATCCTGCTTTAATATTCTATGCATTGCTTGATTTGTGCAAATTGGAAACAGCATTCATAACTGCGATCTCTCATTCAGACCATCCGCTGCAAATATTAAATCTTTACGATACGAGAAGCAATATGATAAAATACCAAATTATGGGAATTTGAAATAAATATTATCCATCTTTCCATATCGGTGACTGAGCAGTCACGGGACCTGTCAATTTGATTTCTCCATTTGCGATCGTCGAGTGTAATTTTTTGACAGATCTTCGTGCTTATCTGCACAGATTAATAAAGCAGTTCATACTGCATAACGGTGTAATTTAATGCGATGTAAAATAAATGCTGCCGCATTACATGCTGTAAAGTAGTGCCACTCTTAGCACATAATTTAAAACACATACAGCTTAAAGGAGAGATGGTGATTTATGCTCCCACATGTTAATAACATCATGCTTTCGGAAATACCTTCTTATTTTCCGTGTGGTATTTGATCATCAAGGAAGCCAAGGTCGCTTTTTTTAAAATCTGCTTTCACTACTAGAAACTTTCGTCTAGAATACTGGTGCTAATGCAAGTGTCATTCACTTGTTTGATATTCAAAGTATTCTCTATAGTAATTAGTAATCTACAATTATTTCTTGTCGCTATGACTTCCTTATTCCCTAACGACTTTTGCATGAAAGTTTTTATTGATTTATCGCTCCCGTCAAAACGCTTCATTTGGGAAGTACGAGAGTAGAACGGTTTTGGAGGTAGTGGCAAGAAATTTCCGCTGACCTCACTACAAGTTAATGAAGCATTAAAATAGCTGAAGTTTTTGAGGTGACAGGGATATGTGTAATATCTCTTTCACGTTGTTTCCATTTCATGATTGAACTACGCCACAGGTTATCTACTCATAATGGTTTCTTGCATCGAAAGAACTGACTCCATTTCTGTTCTACAACCGTTTTGCTGGCAGTCTAGAACTGCCGTTCAACGAATATTGATTCGTTTACGGAAATGACAACTGTGGAAATGAGCAATGCTGCTCAAATGGATCTCCAAGAAAACTTATATCTCCTATCCATTGCTGACAACACTAGAAGTCATGCATGGTAAGTTGTGCGGAACACTGTGACACTTTTCTGTTAATGTATACACACGAGGTGATTTCTCTAAACTGTTGAAGACAGTCTCAAGTTGCACACTGAATTGAGCAATTTCGAAGATGCACAATTTGGATTCAATGTTTCGTGATCACAACAAAGCTGTTTACCACGGAAAATCTATGAATGGTACATAAATGAGTTAGGAGATTTTTGCAGCAGAATACGATATGGTTCGATTTGTTTGTGCCCATTTGTTCTCTATGTTTACTTCTTCAGTACTCTTTCGGCGCTATTTTTGAAATGCCTGAAGTCATGCGAGAATCTCTGCATCGAAGGAATGAGCATCTTGAAACCATAAAGTGAAAAACACCTGCTGCTTATGGTTTTCTATTGCAACTTCGCCATGTTATAAAAAACTCAAAAAAATCCGATTTTTTGAACTTTTTCTAACGTCTCTCAGTAGGTTTCTAAGCCGCTTTGAGCACACAGTTTTTGAGTCATGCCTTTCAGCAGCAACA
The DNA here is from genome assembly GCA_037576465.1 of Parascaris univalens. NCBI lineage: Eukaryota > Metazoa > Nematoda > Chromadorea > Rhabditida > Ascarididae > Parascaris > Parascaris univalens. Next base: position 62,092,734 of record CM075173.1, on the reverse strand, counting down.
ATGGCCACAATATATAGTGTTCAGATTGTATAAACGTCAAAAGATAGAAAGAAGTGTGTTCAGTATGAATGTTGGAAATGCTTATGAAAATGTCGTGGAGTCATCGGCTGCATAAGCTAATGAACTAATGCACCTGAACTTCCACTACGTTTGTCTCCTGAATCGTCCAGATTGTCGTAACAATGACATAATTTCGTTGCAATTGTCCCCATTCAAATTAAGATCGCTAGTGCTTAGAGTTTTCATCCAAATTCAGGTGGCTTGATTTGGAGACTTGAGGATTCAGCACCAGTGAGCGGTCAAGAAAACCGCAATAATTCTATGGCTAGTTCTTCTAGAGTTAAAAAGGTTTAGTAGCTGTGACGATGGATCGTGGCGTATTGATGTCAAGTCGAAGTTTAGAAACTCTTGTGTTATGTGTTCCTCCGTGCAGCAAGCAGGGTTTACCCTTTTCATTTTGAATGAATATGCATATTTTTACTTTCTGTTAGTAAACTGCTTCGATTGCATCACTGAAGACCGATACCTTAAGGCTGTATACGGGGATAAACTTTTATTGTAGTTTAAAGCAAAGAAGCATTTATCCGAAATTGCATTCAGGCACGTTTCGGGGCCAGTCGCATGTGGCTACATTGGAATTCCAGGCGAGACCAGCAGGGCACTCCTTCGATACCCATCTTCCGTGAGCACATTGGTAGAACTTTTGACAGTTGTATGGATCTGCACGATAACCAGGGAGGCCACCACTTTCCTACAATATTTCTGAAGTAATTAAGATGGCTCTAAATGCTTTGATAATGCAAAAAATAAAACAGATATTTCGACCAAAAATGCCATTTTCTTCTCTAAGGCTTTTTGCATCGTTTCAAGCGTAGAAAGCAGTAATCCCCTACATAACGTTTCTTGAGACGTGTCTTTCCTTTAACATTCTTGGATTTAGGAAATTCTTAACTTTTATAAGTATCGATAGTTTGCAACTGCTTGATTAGCCATAGAATTGCAACTGCTTCACGACATTCCAATATTCTTTTAATTATGTTATCACTTAGGACTTCTAGTTTGTTGTGATATGACCGAAAGAGATGGTGCTATAAAAGACGAACGTTGCATTTCTCGCTTGCGATAATTGATAGACCATCGTCAAAAATGTCACAAGAGCCAGGAAAGCAGTTATTGAATTCAGTGCTGAACCGATGACCAGGAGGACATTTTCGTTCATAGAAAGTTCCTTGTACGCAGCTCAAATATTTTGAACATTCGTTTGGAATCGCCCTTTTCTCATTATGATAGCAGCTCAGCGATCGTTCCATTGAGCATTTATAGCCATTTCTACAGTAGCCTACCTGAAAACTGTTAAATGGAGGCATTTCAGATGTTGCATTATTCGATTGATTCACTTCAGCCCGGATGTGCTCATCAGCTTAAGAGAAGAGTTACGCAATACGACATAAAAATCAAAGAAGTATAAACTCCCGCATGTGCAGCATCTCAAGCCGCAATATTCTTTGCTGCGCGGTCAGCAAAACATCTACACTGCAGTGAGGGTGCCTATTCAAGAGCATTCTTGTGCCTTCGATGCTACGAAGGAGTTATAAGTTGATAAATGCAGAGGAAATGGCAGAGCACTCTAACACGTCATGAACCCTTGAAATTTCCCGACTTCCCCTCGACCTCAAAACTGTGCCATTTCATTGTCCTTCAGTTGAACTCAGTCAAGAATTCAAAATATTCATAATCGATATCCGAAGCATCTACAAAGTATATCCTTTGCTGCTATGGATGAGAATGACCTTGATTTTAAATAAGAATACCGTTTGAAATGAATTTTGCTGACTTAACGATCATTGCAGAGCGGGAGGCTAGAAAGGAAATGAAACAGTTCGGCGCACTGTCTTGCTTCTATGCCCCATGTACCCTCAGTATGCAACAAAGACAGTAGAAGGTATTTGCGGCGTCTATACTGAGTCAACAAAAACTGCCTTTTTAGTGTAGAACCAAAAAATAGCAAAGAAGTCGCCCTGTGACACACGACTTCTTTGGTGCACAAACATATGGCTGTCATCAATTGCCTCTTCCTGCCCTTTGTTCTGTGGGCGTTTCCACTGCGGAAAAAGTTGGGTGGGGACAAGGTTTTCACCATGGCGTTTTTATATAATCTTGTTTTATATAGGCGTTATCTTTTACTCGTTTATCCTTTTTGTCATATTTCTTCGCACTGGTCGTAAAAAATTAATGTAACATGCGTTTGGATCGAAGGCAGCGTAATGTTTGCATTGCCGTTGTTCAAAATAACCCCGGCTGCAGACGAAATACAGTGTGCAGTCCCTATCGTCGGCCATCACCTCCCCCTCATCGCACTGCGCAAATGCGTAATCGTTTCCCGTAACAGCACTATCTGAAACAGATAAAAATCTGCGGCATTACAAAGTTCCTTCGCTGTCTTCCAAGACCATTTTAAGCCATTTGAAAGGATAAATTGAACCCATCAAATAATACGTCCTTCGAAGGAATTATTTTCGAAGAAGTGATCGCTACCAACCAACTCCAATAGGAAGTATTCTCGTTTTGCGTTTTTTCCGTAACTTTTAGCAGTGTGTACAATATTCCACTGCTCCATCATGAAAACTTCGGTGCTCCTGATTATGAGAAAATGCGGCGGATTCTAAGATTAAGCTGTTGGAAATGCAGCAGGTGGAAAAGTGTGGGAGGCGGGGCAGAGATGGCAAGGAAAGATGGCTATGACATTTTTTTGTGAGAAAGACGTAGTTGATGATGAATAAGCTAATGGTACCCGTCAGGAGCGCCCTAAACAAGGCATTTTAACAATAAGCTACTTCTCTCGCAAGGTATTTTTCCCGCTAGCGATACGACGCTTTAGAAATGTTATCATTTCTTTGTGTCTTGTCATACTGCGCACATTAGGTGTTGCTCAGTCAATTCGACAACGTTATCAATTAAGTTCACTTCAAACTACTCCATCCTGGAGGAGATAATAAAGCTTTTTAATTGACCAAAAAACGCTCTGAAGCAGTCGAAGTCGTCAGAAGCGCAACTAAGGAGCCTGTAAATGCATACGGTTATTACCACAATCTCCTTGGCAACGGCCGTCCATGAAACGCCTGAAATTGTTGCAGACTTTTTTCACCCATTTCCCTCCTTCGCACGCACTAAAGTGACCGCAGAATCGCGAACTTCTCGTCGAGCCCTCCATGCAGCGCGACAGGTCGCATCTGTTCCTTTAATAACAGCCTTTCTTATGAGCACTTTGATAGAGCCTAATAAAACGTGGCGTGTTATCGGTTTCGTTCTCGGGATGTTAAATCCTTTAAATGTGAGTGACTCTTCGGTTAGGTGGAGGGATCTCCTGTGCTAAAAATGTTGAGATGTTTTCACGATCTACACTACTGGCTATTTTTCAGTTCACGCAAAATGCTGTGTAGGAGGAGCTTGTCGTCTCCACAAGAAAAACATAAAGTTTCCGAGGAAGTGAACACTGAAGGGGACGTGCTGAAAATCTGCGTTAAAGAAACGAGCAACTCTGGAAGTATTCAAATGTCTTCCAGAATCCTGCCTGTTTCTTCTTCATTGTTTTTCTTCTTGTGGCGTTTTAATGTTTTCAAGAGTGGTTGTATAGTTTGCATAATATGAATCTGAATCAACAGAAATCACTGATAAATCGTTCGTCCTTAGTAAACACCGTTGTATCAAGAAAGTTCTAAGTTAAAAAGACGGTGAAAAAGCTGTTATCATTATCGACCACTTGATTCTTGGTAACAGCAGTCAGTGATTGCTCGTTATCGCATCGAACGCAAAATACTTTATCCAGCATGTTTCTGCATCCACTTATTTCGTCCTTCACATTCTCAGCCCGTGCATGGAGATTGGTTCTTTCTGTTTCCTTTATTTCTTTTTTACATTTCCGCACCTCGCAGAAAGCCATCTTGCTTCCTATATGGCTTCCATCAAATTCTAAACATTTTTACACCTAGTGTTAAAAATTTAACCTCATATGTCAGTTTGAAAACATGCACAAACACTTGATCACGTAATATTCTATATCTATCTTTGTCTGGTGCTCTTGCAAAACCATAAAACCTTGGATTCTGTCATCTAGATTTTTCCGCCCTGTTTTGCCGACGAGGAGGACTGAATTTGAGCGAAGATCGAAATTTCAACAAGAGCTTCGATGTACTGGAGGAATCTTAGAATTGAGCATGTGAGGGATAAGATGCTTTAATGGATTTGTGCGAAAAGGTGTTTCCAAAACGAGAAGCAGACTGCGTTTGCTGGAAGAATGCTAAGTCGGAGAGGTTGGAGGGGTTGGGGGGGGGGGGGGAGGGAGTGGGAATTATTACCTTCAGAGGATGATGGAATTGCGAGGACTAACGTGTAAGGGAAATGTTCGGGAATTTGAGGTAAATACATGAATGAAAGCTCGATGCCTATGTTAAATTTTTAATAGTAAATGTTGATAATTTAGTAATTCAAAGCGAAACCCATCACGAACTTCAATAACGGATGAATATTTCTAGCTTACGAATTGTCACAAGTTCCTTCGAAAGCATTGAAGGTTGTTCCAAGTGGACACTGTTCCGTGGAAAATCCTGTCTCAGTGCAAATATAATACACAGCGCAGTCATAATCGTCTCTAATCGTGGAACCCAAAACACACTGCGACATCTGAAGCATGCAACTGGTAGTCATTTTAAATGTAACCTGATAGGATTGCAAGTGAATTAGGATGCTTTCCCAGCGCAGCTTCCCATTTGGCACTGAAACTGCTCTAATTATTTTTCCCACTACAAATGTTTAACGATGAAGAGAACGGCCTACTAAAAACGATACGTTTTTGTTCTTAAACATTAAATTGTGATCTAACCTCGCGTGGCTACGCGCCTTTGCTTTAGGACACTTTGGCCTCATTAAATTATTCAAGTGATATCGTTTGGAAGGAAATCATGGGTGCAACAATGTTTCGAAAGATGGGAGGTGAGAACATAATTGATTCAGGACAACTTTTATTCAAGGACAACGGTTACGAAGACATATTTTTCGAAAGATGAGGTAGCATGTTTAGTCATTCGAAAATGCCGTAGTTATGCTGTCATTCTTGGAAAGCATAAACATGTCATACAACAGTCGTTTTTCACTAATCGTGAGGGCTGCAAACACGAGAGAGAACGGCGTTTTTCAACGCTGCATATATCAAAGCGTTATTTTATATAAAACATTCTCTCGTTATCCTTCCTAAGCTTCGTTGAATGAATTCAAAAATTATTGTTCAAAATCCTTCAGTGTTCTACTTATCTTAGATGTATAATATCCTCTGAATTCAAATACACATCTAACGGTACTTCATTGTTTGGCAAAATCGAAAGCACAATCATTATTTCATAAATATAATACTGCCTGAATACTGCCTGAGAGTATGATAGTATTACAGTAGAACTATGATCCGAGTGAATCAGTAGTCAGTTGGCGCAGAAAGCACATCGAAAGTAGGTGTTAAATGGATACCTTTTAATTACAGGAGTGAAATCTAAGGAAGATTAATGCTAGCAACAAACATAAAAAGCGCTTACAGTTCGTCCTCCGTTTACAGCGTTGTATATTTCAGCTGGGTTTGAGTATGTCGAGCTCGTATGGAATGACTGCTGGTATGGCGGTCGTGCAACCACGGGCACAAAAGAATTTTCCAGCCATTGCGAGCAAGTTCCGGAAAAGCTGACGCACAAGCTGGTTGCTGCATCTGAAACAATACTGTGAGTCCGTTAGAAAAAACTCTCTTGAACCCTATCTAGCAGAATTTATAACGTTTTGTTAATATTCACGCCATCTCACCAATCATGCTACATCAATATGTACACTGAAGTTTTGAGCACAGTGTGATCATGACGGAAAAGAAGAACGTTGTCCATACGGTTAGTGTTGTGCGACGTCCCTGTGATGAGAAATTCGTGGGGAACCTTGCCTTAGAGATTAACTGTACGATCTTATTATTTAGGGACTTATTTGTATACATCGAATTCTATGAAAGATACTAACACAACAATGTTTAGGTATTTCAGCGAAACGTCCAATCATCATCAGAGATTCATAATGTATTTCAGAAACCTAGTATGTTCTAAAGGCCAAAGCGCGAACTATACAATATGCCCGGACTGTCTGATTATGAGCGGAATTCCGAATTTTGAAGTTTCACTGTAATGGGACAAACGAGCGGAAAAAATGATTCGAATAAACTATTCGTTTCTCCGGGGCCATAAACTTTTATAACAAATTTTACAGCTCTAACTCTTCTTTCATCTACAGTTGGTCTATTGAAAACAGACTAACCGATACAGAAATAGCGCTCTCGCTAATAGCACAGCTTGCAAGCGACTGTTCCTAACGAACACTACAGAAGTAATGCAATCGAGATAAACCGTTTTAAGAAAAAAAAGACCAAGGATCTCTCAGCGCAAATAAATCCACACCCGCAACTCCGAAAAATGATTCCCTCACTTCCTAATGTCTGGCGGAATTGAGCAAGAGCAAAGTTCTGTCTCTTGTTCATACCTTCTCTCAATACTTCATGGACTCTGTGACCACGATTTGAAGGTTCGGTGACTCACAAAGAAAGTGCATCATATCACCTTCATCTTTACACTTTTCACACAGAGACAGCAAAAATTATACGGTGCAGCTGACGTTTCATTGTTCTAACGACAGGAGATATTTGCGAGGTCACATCTCCCAAGCCAATAATTATTCTTGGAAAAACTGTAGGGATATCCAACAGAAAACACCTAACATGTGTACATCAAGAACGATATTTCAGCAAATACCTGAAATTTAAAGTTCTCATTGTGAGGAGCTCGACCACAAAATCAGAAATGTTTTTCGCCATTACTTGAAGCCATAGGCAAAGTATTTTCTACAAATGTCACATAATCCTTACCATAAACAACATTGTTGCAAGTGAGGATAGGAAACTTCTAAGGTGCACAATGCTAAGAGTCTTTTTGAAAAAAACACGGAGAAGAAGGAAAACTCCTTGCCGAAAACTTCGTCAGTAGGACAACTAAAAAGCCTCCATGATCCGTAAATGCATTCGAAGTATCTGTTGCAAGTGATCGTGTCGTACTGCCCAACACGCTAAAAAATCCTTTCATGTAGCATTAAAATTGCAATACAAAATAATATATCAACAGCTCACCTGCTATGTCTGTAAATTTTATTTGATACCTCTGAGAGCTTGAGATTATTCAAGAAAACTTATCCTTCACGAATGCAACAGTGCGAGCCAAGATAACTTGTTGCAGCTAAGTTTTTCAACAATTCTGACAACCTGCTCGAGAACTGTAATTCACTAAAAGACAGTATTATCACTAACGGGGCGAACAACTTTCAACTTTTTTTGATCGATGCCGTGAAGCCTTTTAAACGTCATACACTTCTGAACGTCACGCTGCGGGTATAGACAACAAAAATGCGAATAATTTGCAATTAAAGCGCATCATCTGCAGTTCTGCATTCGAGCTGCACATCTTCACTGAAAGAGATGGACAACGTATTCATTCAACAGCTGCAACAGGCTGTTGAGGAAAAGAAAAGAAAGAAGGTTCGAAAAAAAGTACAGTTCCATGCAAGCACTCGACAGGCCCATATAAGGATGGCTCGCATTCGGAGTCGGTCACGCAACTCTGTTGTATAACGCTCCATAGCAGCGGTGCTGTGCACTGCCTCCATTCCCAATGGCCAGCCGTGCAACGCGCAAACGCATTGCAGCTCCAACGATCGCGCACTGTCATGCCCTGGATACATTCGCTTCTCGCAAGCGTTTGTCCATCCGCATATGTTTTGCAAGAGCCACATCCCATCGACAGTACTGCTGAAGAGGTATTCTATTTCATCAAATTATGGCAGTGATCATTTTCAAATAAACTATGTTGCTTTTTGCAAAGTTTCACCAGAAGCTGAAATTCAACCGGCCGATTGCCTGCTTTTCATCATTTGACGCCATTCTCTGCATTTAGCTACGGTAGATGAGGGTGCTGCGAAAGTTTGTGGTAAACAGACACCTAAAGAGTGCAGGGCCTGCTTCTAAGCATTTGGTAACGTACAGCAGGGATTACCGGTCAGTGGTCAATGTTTACCAATAAAAAATTGCCGTTTACCTTTTAACATACACTGTTTGTGCAACATCTCCTCCAGTGACGCAGTAAAGTCTTTGTTTTAAAATTTGTGAAATCCCGTGGAGACATTATGAATGGGAAGTCGAAAACCGAAATCTCAAAGAATCAGCCTGCAGTATTTCTCTCTCCCTCCTTCCTTCCCAGATCTGAGAACCTGCACCCTACACAACATAGTTTAAAGCCCTCTTCGAACTCTCGTTCTGCTCTGTAACCATTTCCAATCCTAACAAATCAAAATGTAAACCGCTGTCAGCGTCTGTGCTCCAACAGTTCACTGAGCTCCATGCGCCTTTCGAACAATAAAAGAAGTTCACGCAATCTCTTGATTCTATTATTTCCCCATCCTGGCAATGGCGATCCTAAAAAATAATGAGGATCTTCGATCTGAAGTGAACACAGCATAGAATATTATTCTTTAGCCATCAAAAAGAGCCGTGCGTGCAACATTCGACAGCATTGGCCTCCTGATGTTGGCGAAACTAAAAGAAAAGGCAGAATCTTCAGGGCGCACTCAGTAAGCTTTGCTAATTGAGGAGCATGGTGACACAGTTATTCTTCGGTTTTTTTCTGACATGCGCATTGTTCATGAACGACTTTTTTTGACTGAGCTGCCAGCCTCTTACCCCAAACAACGCTCCTTGGTCCAGAATACTGCTTTCTTGGAGCATTAAAAAGTGATCACAGGAGGACTGGTTTAAGACTTGGTTGCTACAACCCTTCGACATCAGTCTCTAAAAGGCTGTTAGAATCAAGCACAATGCATCCAGTACCTTAACGAGGAACTGAAAAAGTGTTTTTACAAGACTACGATGTCATACAGAAAATTATGAAGAGAAGGTGAGCCAAACCGGTTGCATTTTCCAGCAAGAGAGAACGTGAAGTGAATATAGGTCTTATTCAACTTGGTTACATTAGGATCTGTTCGTTTTAATTTACCTGCAAAGCCTGGTTTGAGAAACTCAGTGCAGGAAATTTCTTTTATAAGGGCAAGGAGAAATGATACTGCAAGCAATTTGCTCGACGCAAAATGATTAGAGCGATCTTTCATAATCGAAATTCCGTGGTCGTTATGATAATGAGAAAGGTTTTTGATAATAGCTACGTAATCCTACTATCAAATCGCATTTGTTACACTAACAATCCCTCATCGAATATGAGCATAGCAATCTGCAAAAACATTTACATTTTGCATGATCAGAAGCCCGGAAAATACTCAACTGTTTGTGTGCCACAGCCCACATCGGGCACACATCGCCCACTAACGATGTCCCACGAATGCAGTGGAGGGCAAGAGCCATGAATAAAACGTCCGTTGGATTCGCACTTCATATATTCGCCGCAACCAGTACGATACGATATTCCTCTTGTGCAGTCCTCAACGAGAGCAATGTGGAAGTCACCTACTTTCAATGAAGAATTCTTTAATAAATAAACATGTAGCCAGACGTGTTTTGTTTATCATTCATTTGAGACGCATTCGGTTCAAAACACCAGCAAGGAGCAAACTTCAATCTCTTCATTCCGGTCGAAGACTGTTGAACATTTGTTGAGAAAATTTTCACAAAAATAATTCACACTTTGAAACGGTTCTTTTGACCAACTGTAACACATTTTCGAATGAACATGCTTTATTGCACCGCTGCAGGCACAGAGTGATTCTTACGAGGAAATATTGGGGTACTCCGCTTTAATGGACAAGTCGACAAAAATCAGCTATAGAATGTTTCTTTAACAGAAGACGAAGTTCATGCCGTCTCTAGCGAGGACGAATCTATGTGCCATGACTGTTCTAACTGAAGGGAGAAGCTGCCTTAAACAAGGCCTATCAGCATTTTGCTAACGGGTGTTTCCGCAGAGTAATGGCATGTTTGAGAAAGGAACGTGAACGGGCCCAGAACTTCCCAAGACGCGAGCAAGTTTCAAATTATTCCGTCGAATCCGAGAAAGACAGCACGAACTTCCCAGCTTACTACGTCATCTGTTTACTGAGAATGTTTGCGCAGTAGGAATTCCTACTTCATATCGTATGCGGCTTATCAAAGCGAACATATAAAGTGATTTCCGTCACCATGCTTACTTATCCGAAGTGAGAAGTATACTTATTCTTAGCATATGGTATAGGTGTAACTTACAATCGCTTTCTCACAAGAAGTACCAGGAACACATTTTCGATGTACATTTGAGAACACCTGTTTTCTTGGGCATTGTGTTTTGATCCACTCTCCGTTCCTGCATGTAGAATACTGAAAACTGCTTTTCATTTATGCATCATCTTTGCTTTAAGAAAATTGAGCGTTCATGCATGCAGTTTGTCCAAATTCTTTGAGTGTTTTCGGCTGTTATCTATTGTGGACTGCGTTAACCGCACGCTCATGAATGCAGCCACAGCCATTAACATCCGCTATCCATACCCCATGTGATGGAAAGTTGTCACATTGGTGAATCTTTATAGCGGATTCCTCCCATTCGCAGTAACAATGCTTAGGAATATGGTGATCGGCATGAACAAATATGTGTTTTCTTTTATATTGTGCTTAGATTTAGCAACAATATCTACTACCATGCCAAGGAAAATGTATGCAGATAGAACAATGCGGCGGTAAGAGTTCTTAATACGCAGTCAAGTGAACATCCATCAGGCAGTTGCCACATTTCAGAGTATCAAGTCTGCTCACAAATGAAGTGGTAGTGTATGTGCTAGGATCAGATCACGACAATGTACCGCGCTAGCATCAGGCTATGCAGATGGAATACCCACAAGGAACATAGGTGGGAAATCGTTCATGAGCAAACCTCATCACACTTGTCATCGAACGAGCGAAACGGCTGAGCATTGCGACACTGCTTGCACTGAGGGACAAGCGCACTGCTGACACATCCTCCCTTATGAAAGACGAGACCAGTAGCGCACACATATTCGCGGGCGACAGCACCTTCGCAATAGAAGAAGTATCTGCTGCAAGGCTCCAGCGCGAAACTTTCCCACAGTCGCCCACTGCAAGCCTAGGCACATTCAACAGTTGTCCTGGAAACACTCATGGAACTAAGATTTGAAGATTGGTCGCAAAGTAGGTGCAGCCAGTTCTCTTCCGTTTAAGGAGTCGTTTCGAAATTGTGACACCTCAACTTTTTGCACTCTAGGTTGCGCTAAAGATACTTGTTGAAAAAATTTTAAATTTAATTTTTCTGGTATAAATTGATTCCATCGTCAACTAGAGCAAGCTTGAGCTTCATTCTTGATATTTCCAAAGGATAACTCTGAACATGCGTTGCATTTGTTCGTATTAACTCTTATTTTCTGCAAGCAACAACTCATAAACGGATTCTTTCGGTCCCATTCATCTCACTGCTTTTGTTAAAATCGTTGAATTCAGTTAGTAAATACTTGCTTTTGCCACATGCACTGCAACTTGTCTCTGCTAAAAATGCGTTCTGTTGCTGAAACTATGGAACAGCTTTACATGCGCACGTGAAGCAGAAGAATTCGTTGACTGGCAAACTTTGAAATCGACCAAAAATAAATAAAAAGCGCAAGGCACAACTGAAGGCAGGCACAGTTCAAGAAAGTGTTCTACAGTAGGACCTCTCAGGATCCGATTCATCCTTGCATTAAAGTGGCCGCAGAATGGCACACCAGACTAGCAACATTATATTTGCGAGACGTTCAAGCTTGCCACAGTTTCAGCGCTCTAGCTGATCACCACTAGAGAGTACATAGTCTCGAATATCGAATATTCCAGCTGAATATTGCCTACCCATTTAGTGCATCGAAGAGAATGTGCGACCACAGAGTTCGTGATCCGTTCTTTTGCAGATTAGAAAAGGGAAAATTTCCTGGCCTAGATATTTCTTTCAAGAATTTTCTCCAAGTGCAAATGCTCCTTGTGCTAATATTCACTGAATTTTTTGAATGAAACTCTGATATTTCTGCAGAACTGCATCTTTCACACTCCATTAGACCTCGAGTTAGTATCTTGCTTGGGCACTGGGAAGCACTGAATGTATTAATGCCGTTTGCTTGCTTTGCACAGGAGTTACCTGCAGGAGATGGCAGGCGTTGTTGGAGTGCACGCATTTTTCGCGTCTGCATGAATGCATCGTCGTCTATTGCTGTCATATACCGATCCTCGCTGGCAGTTCACTATTTTGTAGATTGGCTTTCGACAATCAATATACCTGAACATTTTGCACCACATTCGTTTAAGCGGACCTTACTATTTGGAGGGTTGCTGAAAAGGAGGAAAACAAAAGTCGTAGAACACCTGCCTTTACTGATGACATGGACTGCGTTTAAAGTCCACACTTACAGGCTGTAAAATCAGCTTCATGCTGATATGCAGTCACTCCTGAACTAAAATATGAAATATAATGATATCGTGCTTTACTCCATACTTTGCCACGCTGCGTTCAGACTCGCTCAAACAGCCTCTCATTAAATGGTTCTCGAACCATTTGTGAGCTGGAGGAGTTTTTCTGTGCAATTAATCCACAGAAGGATTTTTGACCTTTGATAAAGACAAAAATTAGAAATATTCAGATTATCATCTTAGCTTATCATGATTACTCATCATCTTAGCTGAGAGTTTTCACTCCTAGAGATACTAAAAACAATGCGTTGATGATTAAACCTCGACGAATTAGATTCTAACTAAATAAGTATCGTGAAGTGCAATAGTTCAACGCTTCATGTACAGAGCTGTTCCATAGTCGAGGATTTTCTCTTAATTTACTATCGTCATAAACATTCTCAGCCTTAATATTGTAACTGAAGCGGCAGTTAATATAACACATGATTCATTTCACGTGACGAAGTCACTCTGACCGCGCAAACATAACCATGTAAGTTTCGTGAACCTCCCTGAGCAATAGGAAAACAGCGTTGGGTATCAAATAATGCCTATTTTTATCCTTATTTTGGTTTGGTCCCTGAAATCTTTAACTAGCGACTGTTTAAACGCTTTTGAACTTGGCTTCGCTGTGGTTTTCGAAAGCGTCCTATCATGATTTCTTCAGGAAAGCGTCCCTGGTGATATGCAAAGTTTTAATGGATCTTCTGAAGCCCAATCCGTGATGGATTTTGCGGCCCCATATGGTTTTTAAGCTGTGTGATTCGTCCACAAAAACTAGATTAGTGCATTGCGGAATTGATGAATTGGACGTTTCCAATAGTTTTTTGCCATTGTGAGTGCCCGCACATTTTGGTAGCCTTGGATTTCTGTTTCCTATTAGATTTCTGCTTACATTAGCTTGAAACATGACACGTCATTGGTGTTTTGTAACTAACCAGCTCCTGCATGGTTGGTTCCATTCTATAACTTCTGTAGGAGGAAACCTCGAGCGTTTTCGCTCACAGAACCGTTGGATAAGAAATGCTGTAATAGGCACAGTACTCTTCCCATTTGCGTCCGGTAACGTCGCACATAGAGGATTTGCAGCAACACAGTGCACACCATCTATCGATATGACGAATCCTTCAATAATAACATTGCAAAAAATAACACACTATTTTGTTGCAAGCATATGCAAAGACCTACTGTTGTCTACTTTTGTAGTGAAAAGACTTTACTAGCTAATCTGACTGGCGCATGTTATGCGAGAGGTTCAAATGCCTTCAAATTTTTGTTGTACTTCGAGGGGAAGGCTCCTTTACCCTATCCGCCAACGGAACCGAACTTATGTCTTGCATGCGGAAGCATGAGTGCATATCTAGCACGAGTACCCGTCTACTATGAACTTTCGTTTAGCAATCATTAGGTCGTATTAATTTTACCTTGGCTCAGTCAGTATTATCTTCAAGGAAGCTACAAAATATAAAAAAGCGATTAAAAATCGGACTTATTTTCTGAAAACAGGAGAGTTATACGATCACAACTGCTACTGCGACAGTTATGGCATAAAAAAACAACTCATGTACTCACACGATTCGTGTTTGGCCGAAACTGTTTAGTTAGTCTCTATTAAGAAACCAGCTCCTTCGGATTATGAAAGGGGGATTATGTTTTGAGGATATTGCAATAAAGAAGACCTGAGGTGCACAGTAAGAGGATGTGCTCGTAACGATTCTTGCAGAGGATTGCTTGTCGAGAACACTTGCTTCCTTCGACCGTATAGATCCCTTCTCCTTGCGCACAGAACCCAACATCCTGTGTGATGACGGTTTTAAAAGGGGAAGCAAATAACTGAACCGTTTGCTTTACTTTCAGCGGATTAGCACGAACTATTCAGAATAGTGTACTTCACACGAATCACTGAGCTAAAACACCTTATGGACGGATCAATGCATTTCATTTAGGGTACTCCCCTTCCTCCCCCTCCTTTCCACAAAACAGTTGATGCGCTCTATGTCTTTTGTTCGTGATACATTGAAGAAGTTAGCATAAATGTTTCGCTGGACATGGGAAACCTTTGATCCACTATCGTCTCATTTCTTCAGAACTTTCGATTTGGTACTCCTTTGAAATCTTGGAAAGTTGTGTACGAACAACGAGCGATTTATTTGTGTGATATAGTGAGGAAATACTACGCTCTCGCGAATATGCGGCATTGAGCAGACCATTAAATCTTGTAAGGCGCCATGCGTCGCATAGACGCTATGCTATAATCTCGGGTAATCACAGTGGCATTTATATCCTGTATCTATACACGTCTTATGTGTAATGCCGGAACTCATTTTGGACAATTATAGGACACCAAAATTGCTTCGAAGAACACTTAATGATTACCTCTGCCGAACGTCACTAGATTGCTTTCTCTTATTGCTTCTTATAGCCGAAACACCGTGCTCTCCGCTTACCTTTGCTATTTGCTCCGTTCTTGCGTTTATTTCGTATAAACCTTCATCGCGACATTTGTAGGAAGGCAACGCGCAGTGGTCTTCAAAAAATATCTGAAACGACTGTTGTTCTTCGATTGACAGCCATGTGCTGGGTCCTCAACGATTTCTTTCGAACTTCGCTTTTGATCGTCGCGTGATGGCCATTTGCATCAATACGTTTTCCAAATGTGCTTTATTCTTCATTCTTTTTTTGCAAGTTTCGTATTTCAACGTGTAGTGGATACTTTCAAGCGTGTGCTGATAATCTGCTCTTGAGTGGAACGCTGATGAAACAGCCCAGTCAGTGAACAAAAATTTGTCTAGGAGAAGAAGAGCAGTTGATGGACAACAGACGTCTATTTCATGATATCTTACTAAGAAATACGTTAAGCTCCGTGTTTGCGCTTGTGAGCATCGAAGAATCAAACAGCAGTCGGGTGGCATAGTTTTCAAGAAGAGCTTTTATCACCAAAACCCTCAGATGAAAAGTCTCTTTTACGGGTAAGTTTATTTCTTTCTTTATGAGGCCAGAGGAAAAGCTTTTAAGTGCACCTTCTATATAACAAATCGGGCGAGGTAGCTGCAGAACGGAAAGATTAATTAACCGATTATTTTAGCGCATTGAATATGTTGCGTGAGTCGCAGATTTTCCTCGAGAAGACCTGACTTTCGGAACCCTAGTTGGGTAACAATCTTCTAGAACATTTATCTTAAATAAGATTAGCAAACCACGCTTGAGCCTTTCAACCAACAAACATGGGAGAAAAAAGAAAGTGATGCTTTTGGTAAGAGTGGTAGAGTTGTCTTTGGTCGAAATTACCTGACCCAGAGGGCAACGGTCAAAAGAGAAGGTGCTATGTGACGCGCCACATCGTATGAACTGTGGATTACACTCGGCAAGCTGAATCAAACCTCCTCGCCTGCATAAGTGCGCCAGCTGCAGGCGTTTGACGCCTCCGAATGCATTTCCGGGGTAGTTCAGCAAGTGTCCTAAATTTATATTGACGACAATGAATTAACGCAGTTTCCGGACAGGCAAACATTTCTAAGCGTTCTCCGGGAATGAAGACTTACCTATTTTCTTCAAAATGCTTTGCTTTAGAAGAGCTATCCAGGAGGCTATATCGCGGATTTATAGCTTGGGTTGCCAACTTCTTAAAGCTTGCACGGTCTTTTTAGCGCATCCGATTTAATCGTAAAGGTGGAACACATTCGTTTTGCTGACTCGATCTCATTTCTCACATTGAAACGCTGGAAATCACCAGCCGAATGAACTGAAGTAAGACGGGAAATTTAAAATCGTCGTTGACGTGGGAGATCGTTCCATGGCTGATCATGGAGCAGAATTTCTGTCATACTTGAAGCGGTGGAAATTGTATAGCTGTCGTCAAAACTCTGAGAGTTAGAGGTCCTTGTAATAAGGCAATGCAAGTGTTGTAAATATTCAAGTGATCAATAAAGCATCAATGTGAACATACTTTTTTGTCGCTCATCCAAGAAATCTTTCTTTGTTGCATTGTGTGCGAGAGTCTGATGTATGTCCACAAGAAACCATCCTCCGGGATCGTTTGGTCTTTCCTGAAACTCACTGACATGTCCTATATGAAACTGGTTTGGAGTATAGTTGCAAAGAAATGGAAACTTTCAAAAATTCTCATCGTTTGAAACTTTTTTGACCTCTGCGGTAAATGTTTTGTTCTTTGCTTGAAAATGGCATTCTGAAAGCGGAAAAGTATCGCCTTTTATGGGACGAAAAAAGGAAAGCCTTTTTGTGACAGTTTAAAATTATTTGCAGCTTTACACTAGCCCTTCACGAATTTTGCTTTTAGTTCTTTCTGGTTAGTTCAAATTCCGCCACGGAATTTCATAAATAGTTGGTTATTAATCGATCCCTTAGATTTCTTCTCATCTCTTGGAGTGTTTGACCACGTGCAGCTATGTAAAGACATTTTCCAAAGTTATTTTTCAACACAACAAAGCTCCCATTAGCGGTCTAAAAAAGTGAAATAATCTAGCCCACAATTATAGTCAGCTTTTCATTAGCATTGAATAAGGCTTGTAGACAATTTGCGAAGAAATTGGAGAAAACAATACCTGTTTCTCTTGAAGCGTTCCGCTCACTTTCAGTTTATATAGAAAAAACGCAGCACTGAGCATACTCAATCCCCAAAAAAGTGCCATCGTTGACAACCGTTCTCTCTTCTTTCGTTGCAGAGCTCCTTTATTGATACAAATTTGATTGCATGCATTCTTTGATATATCTTTAAATCACTTTCCTATTTATTCACGGATTCAGTCTAAAGTAAAATATAAAAGCCAGCTTAAGCAGCGAAATACTTGCGAAATTTGTGGTCAAATTTGTAGAACATGATTTGACATGTGGAATTTTCTTTGTCAAGTTCTCATCATAAAAATCTATATAATCACGAGCTCTTTTTTTGCAATTTCTATGCAAATATGGTTTTGGAAGAGATAAGTTTTTATTTTGTATCCTCTTAGGGCAAGCATAGCTCTCACAAATTCCGGCCACGAATTGTTTCGATTACGGTTAACAAGAAATCTCCGCGAGAATTATTTGCTCCACAAATCATCGATAAATGAAAGGATATTTAGGCTCATGATTCAAGCACGCTTGAGTTTCTTTGAGCTCAAAGGAAACACGAGGAGGTAGGGGGAACTTAAATTCATGGATATATTAATGAAGCTCATCTATTCACTGAATTATAAGCACGAGTCAACTGCTGTAGATGTTCGTTTGAAAAAAAATAATAATAATAATTAATGAAACAGCGATGGCAGAAATTTAAAGTACGCGAAGAAAGACAACCTCATCATTAAGCACCTTATGCATCTGTGAAGCAAAAATGTTGAAGGCGGTGCTCATCATTTTGAACGCTACAGGAAATTCAACATTGCAGCGAGCGCCCACTTCGATTTGTCATATTTTACCTTTCATCCTCTCGAAGTATCGTGAGTGAGAATTGCTACGTGCACCTGTTGAATCACATTCACCAAAACCATGGTGACCTTTCTTAATGAATGGGTGATTCACGTTTATTCCAACAGAACTTCTCAAATTCCTTCAATCAAACTTTATTCCATCATAAATAACAGCAGACCGAAAACTGCGAGGCATTATAATTTTTGGTCGTTATTTCATTTCGAGTGAAACGATGTCAACATATTCACATTTGGAAAAACTTTCATCGCTGTAGGGGTTCACTCTCTTTCAGGCTTTTACCCTTTTGTTTTTCAGTTTCGGTGTTGCGGCACAAAACTTCAACATGAATCGCAGCCTATCTACACGTTTACTTAAATGTTTATTTATGTGCTAAATTCCGATTTCGAAGTTCAAAGTGCCGAAAATATGCAACCAACCGCATATAAGTGAACACAAGTCTCCTAGGTAAAGTATGCAGAACTGTGAAGATAATCTAAATTGCAAAGTGCCTGCAAAAATGTCCTAACATGGGTCGAAAAACGTGTTATAGATTATGAGCATATGTATACTTTCCACCATAGTTTTATCCTGGTTTTATCTTTTTTAGTGTGCCGCGTTCACATCCAGCCAGATTTTGCGTTGGGCAACGTAGTCTCTCGAAGCTCTCGACTGCTTTCCAAATCGCAATTTTCTGCCAACACGCACCAATAAGCGTTCAGGAACGCAGCAGAAAGATTCTTTCTGCGTCACACGCTTACGGGTAGGTGGAAAAAGGTGACTTTGTATAATAACATAATGTATGCAGTAAGGTTTTGAACGGCGATCTGAAACATTTCAATGTTTCATTGAGCTTAGTGGATGAGTGCTTTTTGTAGTCACCAATTAGGGAAGAAGCGTTCAAACACTGCTAACACCCAATGGCTTAGGAAGAAGTAGGCCATCGCATAAAAGCTTGCCTTTGATCTGGTCTTCGTCGCCGCTATTGTATAACTGTTTTTATGAATGCGTCTGTAAGCATCATATATATTTAAAATGTCTTCTCAGAGCAACCTCCCCCATTCAACACTGCGAATTCGCCGACAAAGCGTTGCAGTTTCAAAAGCAATCGCTTCCTGTGGTGAGTTTTCTCACATGAAAGGATCTCCATTTTTACAATACATGAAAGACCTTTCTCTCAGCAGTCCAAACAAGAAAGCATTAAATGTACAGCAGCACTGAGGACACCCAGGCATCACCGAAAATTTTTCACGTTGTTCTTAACTTTCTGGAGACAGTTCTGCAATCGAGCGTTCATGACTGCCATACCCGCGTTTCGATCACGTGACTTTCAAAAAAGTGCGAAGCCGTATAATCGGGGAAAATGGTTATATGACTGCTGAAAACAGTATATCTACATCACAGAGCGTTTCCTACTTCTTTTTCAGATTTCTATACTCCGTTGGATATTTCTATTCGCAACGCCCGTTACGGCGAGAACAGTCTCCACTTACATACAAATGTGTGTTTGCTAGCTATGGGATGTTTTTAGCTAGGGAACCACTGCAGTGTCAGAAAAGCGCCAGCTTTTCTGACACATTTTCCGAACCGTTATGCTTTATGCATTCGATCAAAATGATGTCGTTGGTGATAGATGAAAGCAGCGTTTGGCAGTTATAGTCAGCCAAAGCCTAGTCTGGTACGTTCTGATAGGTGGTCGGTTTAGCGGTCACTGCGTGGATACTCGACATTTTGTCAAACATAAGCAATATGTCGCATCCTGTCGAACATTCTCTTTGTGTTGCGTTGCGTTACAGGTCCTATGCTGCAACATTCGTTGTTTTAGCACGCCGTCACTCATGCTCTCTGCACCGTTTATTGGTCATCTTGTTTGGCCAATAAGTGATTCATTGGTTGCGATTCGAAATTCGTTAATAGAAATGAACATCTCAACTCTGATATTTTAAAAAATATTGCAAAGGGGACAATTTCAAGAACAGCTGTAAGATCACATCCTGCTTACTGTGATATTGTTAATTATAAATAAACTCTATATGCGGAATCCTTATTGAAGCTAAGCGAAGCATCTCGAAAAAGGGCGTGCGAGATTCAACTTTCGACCAAGAACAAAAGGAGAGTTCAACTTTCGGACGATAAGCGTCGCATTTCTCTGCACCATCTTTAGCAAGAAAGTACACATACAAGTCGTGCAAGTGGTCATTCAGTTTTTTACCCTCGCCCATTCTATGCTGTCATTAATTCCCAAGAAGAATGACGGCACATTACACATGAAATTCAAACTTTTCACCATTACATGATATTCCAGCAAGAAACCTGAATTTGAAAGTCATTTCCTCAAAGAGTGCATTTTGTAACCGATTCTCTCGCTGTTTCCACATCACCTACACGCCCTTTTTCTTATTTCATACGTAAGCTGTCGATTAAATCTGATAGAAAAGGGCAGCAGACAGTGACACTTCGCTCCCTCCAACCACTTCGTTTGTCATATAGTGGCGCCACTATTATGCGTATTGCGCAACTGTCAGAAGAAGTTTTTGAGCCACATCTCTACACCCTATCCGTTCTTTTAAATGATGAAGTAAAGACGTTGTGTATGTTTTACCCATATCTATAGGCTGTTTATTGAATCGCAACCTCCGATGTCTTTTGAAAACTGCAAACCCTCTCGTTCGAACATTCTACGGATTTATGGTGAGTTTTCCCAGGTTGTTGGTTTTTCATGAAGGAAGTGCAGAGATAATTTTGTTCACGCGCTATAGAAAAACAGCAGTATTATGGTACCTGCAGCAACAAGAATACAGTAGTGATAGTGAAGGAATCGTGTGTGCAGCACTATTTGCTGCAGTGCGCACGTCTCAGGGCATTCATCAGGAGTATGACACTGCATTAAAATGTTGGGCGGGGAAACAAATGAATGGCACGAAATCCGATTGACGCTTTACTGAGGAAACAGATCAAGAGTGAAACCATCTGTTTGTGGGCAATATTCAAATTATATGAGCGTTAGATAGTGGCGAATAGTTCTAATCGAAAAAAAGTACCTCATTATGAGTGCCAGAATAGGGTACGATACTTAATTCGTGAATTCAACCTTTTTTCCGGAAGTAGATTTCAAAATGATGAGTTCTGGAAATATTTTAGAGCCCGTAATTAATGAAAAAGCGCAATTCTCCTGATCAGTTGACTTCCACAAAAATTACTTGTTTTGAGATTATTTCAACTGAGATCTTGATGAGAAACTTGTACAGTGGAAAAATCTTTCATGATGTGGAAACCTTTCTCCAATGCACAAAAACCCCTTCCTTTGGGAATTAATGAAGCTATGTGTTAACTGTTCCATTATTACGGTTGAAGTGTGATTTACCTAAATCAAAGGTGTGCACATCAGAGATGTTTTAAGCTCCGGCTCGATATTTTCTAGCATAAAACTGTCTTCCAAAAACTTGCCAAGAAAGACTGTAAAATACTCTCTCCCAGTACTTCCGGAGAATGGTGAAATTTTTGCAAAATAATCGATTCCTTTGAAAAATGAATGTTTGAGAGATGTTTTCATTAAGAACTCGATTAGATGATTTCGTAATGAAAAGGATCTTCTAGATCTCCAAGCAATCTCGGAGATTTTCACATTTCACTCTTTGCTCGTCATTTTAATAACCTCAGAGGCAACGAATTTGTACTCCATGCAGAGTGTGAAGGAAACTACGTGTGCCTTCCTCCTTTTATCACTGTGTGACATAGTATTCACCGCTACCTTGCAATTTTCCATTGAAAATTGGCATTTTAAGGACAAGACAAGGTCTTACTCGTTCCTTTGTTGAGGCTTTGCTGTACCTTTGGCCTCACGTCCCCACCTTTATTGACGGTGAAAAGTAGTGCAAAGTTGAATTGGACAGTGTTTTCCCCACTCTTCTGTCATAAACCTCTCCATAATATTCCTCAACCCTCGAAAGCACACGTCAAACAGCCGCTTACAAAACGTCCCAATTATCGCTTCATTTCGCATTCACTGTCTGCTGAAGAGTAAGTTAATGGCTGCACACAACGAGTTGCATACAGCAGGAAACTAACCAAGCAAGCATTTCAAGTCGCATATGTGGACGCCACATTGTGGCCGAGATTCATATTACTCATTATGTATACTGCTGGAAGGTAGCGACTTTACTGCAATACATCTGTGTCTCTCCGATCTGTATCACAAAGCACCAACCGTTACTGTTTGATCGGCAGAGTATTGACAATCTCTAAAACATGAACTCGATGCTTGGAACGAGAAGACCCCCTTCTGCAAATTTTGCTATGCAACCTGCAAATGAAGAAGGCGGTAGCGTATTCATTGGTTGAAATGCCACGAATCTGAGAATTAGATGAGCCTTTTCAGCCGCCGGTTTCAAACGTAAAGATCGAACATGTCCGATCCATCTAGCAGAGAAGGCTCCGCGTCACCTGAATGCTTAGCGTCTTTTTTCGTATGCTAGACGCATGACATTTCACGTGATTTCGTTACACTTTATACTCCACTCTTGACTTATGTACCGGTCATTTTTCTGGTAAAGTCGCTTTGGAAGAACGCATTGCGGAGTTAAACTTTGAAGAGCCGACGTTAAGTTGTTTCCATCCCTCGGATGCTCTGTTTATAAACAGCTCTCTGCCTTTTCCTCGTTTGAGTCTGTAGAGTGTAAAACTTATGCTGACTGAATCCGTGGTGCCTCCGATTTTCCAAAATGTTTGAACTCCACGGCTAAGGTTGCCTTCTGAAAAAATCCTCTGGAGACGCTTTGTATTCATACTCCTAAATTACGTTCGAGACCTGGAATTCCGTTCATGGTAACGGGACTTCGAGTGATCTGTTTTTGCCTCCCAAATTTCTGGGCTTCTTGAAAACTGCCGAAGTACGAAGTTCCTTCAGAAAATGGAAATTGCTGTTTATCGGAGCTAATTCGAACTTCTGTTTTGAAAGACTGAATGGAAGAGAGCTATGTTTTATTTCAAAAACCACAGCAATTTCATACCACAGTTCGATTGGCTGTGAGGACTATGAAACATTCCTTTGGACAAGAAAACCGTGGCGCAGTAACACAAAATGTCGTGCACTGAAACTTGAACCTAAACACCAATAGACACTGCAGTGCTCGCAATCCCACCAATTGTAATTTATAGACTACGTGTTTTGTTAGACCCCTGAAGTATGAATGAAGCAATTTATGTCAGGTTCCTAGAATTGGCGTTTTTCGGATTTCGCTGAGGCTTTCTTTCAAGGAACTCTTACCTGAAAAACTGAGACACTTCGATCGTCGCCTGAGCTGTTATTTTCAACCCTTGAAGGGCAACTAATTTATGGTGCTCAGGGATAGGAGCTCCATTTGTGATTCTTCTTCCTCGCTTCATTTACTACGTATTTACGATTCCCTGTATAAGGGATTCGCTTTACGTGCACTGCTGACACTTTTATAAATAACCAAGCGCAAAGCATTTGTTTTGCGTTTGCTGATATTAATAAAGTTTTTTTCACCACATTCTCAAAACTTTACACATTGTGTTCTGATGGAACAGACTTCGTCTTGAAATCTACAAATACGTAGAAATTTTTGTCGGGAGCATTTGTGTCGGAGAAATTCCCATTTGGGCGCAAATTTCCAGCATCGCATTCGTTTCCCTCTTGATGCTTCCACCACGAGCACGGACTGCTTTGACAAATAAGTGAGAAATTTTCTGCTCTTTTAAATTTGAAAATTTAAGCAGAAGGAATCATGACTTCATTAGTGACAAAGACGTATTTGTTATAATGTGATGCGTTTACAAATGTCCAGTGGGAAAATATGTGAGGACTGGAACACGGCTGCGTTACTCGTCGCAAATTTAAGCTAGGAAGTGAGTAAAGGAAGCAAGTTATGAAATTTTATGGTGATATCTTTTGATCTGAGGAAGATGAAGATAAAACCTCATTTCGAGGCAGTAATTCTGTGGCCATTTCGGAAATTGTTCACGCAGATATTTTGGAAAATAAGTGACCTTTATCCTATTGGCAACTCGTAATTCGAATTCGATGTTTGAGGCGAAGCAATCTGAAGTACCAAATTCTTCTAACTAAAATCTGTATACTGTGTTTTACATTTGCTGTCCTCTCACAGGTTAAGGTAGAAGGTTTGAAAAAAATTAGGTCATTTTGTTTGGCATAACAAATTCAAGTTTAAAATTCGAGAATGCTCAACTAGCTGCACATTAAATATGGCCCAGTGATCCATGAAAGTGATACTTTCACCAATAGATGGATCCTCGGATGAATCCTGAATGAGGTGGTGCACGAAATGATCATCTGAAACAGATGGAAGGATCTCTGCACAATGCTCGAAAACAGCCCGGTGCTGGAATACTCCGGAAAATTGTAGCGTAAAATTTTTCAGTGGGAATGCGTTCCAACGTTAAGCATACCGCAGACACATCGGCGATTGATTCTAGTTTTGTTTCCCACTCGAAATTCCATCCACACGAGTTACCTTTTTTACATTGTCTTGCTCAATAAACGAGTCTGAAACTGCAATATTCTGCATGCAGTGATTAGTGCATCGACGGACGTTTTGCTGTCACCTTTGCTTGAAAACGAACGACAAGGTGAGCGTGCAACCAGCCGGGCAGACGTCATTCGGTTCATGTCGTGGATTGAACGTACAGAGAAGCAAGGAAAGTGTACTGAACGCAACCGAAATAAAATGCTGAGAGGCAGCATGGTGCCACACAACATGGGAAAAGGTAAAGCGTGCGCGAGGAGCATCGTTGTCCATGAAGGGGAAGCGTGCGGACGCGCGTGTGTGGAGTTGGATCATGCAACTTGCTCGCGTGGGCGCGTGCTGCTGGTCGTGTTCGGAGCCGACTACCAGCAACGCCCGCGATGACGTCAGCCGAGGAAGAGCGGTGCACATTTCCAATTGAGGGGCTGCGAGAGCCAAGGCTGCTTGTGTGCGCGCGTTTTGCTTGTTGGTGTGGCGCTCGCATCACTCTGACTGCTGCCAGCCTCACTCGACTAGCCACTTTGGCCAGTTAGCTCTCATGCAATAATTGAACCGGCACCCGCAGCGTAACACACCTTTGCGGTCGTAACGGAAGGTGCATTAGCTGGAGGGCGGATCTTCTGCGGGGCACTTCTTCATTCACACGAACGACCCGTTTCGCGTTTGTTGCGCGCCGTGCAACGTGTACTGCCTTCTGCTACTGCAGATGCGAATTATGGCAACGACCGGTGAAACGGAACCGGGTGCATTCTTTATTTGCACGGAGACGTCGCCGAGATGTTACATCATCCAGCCGGTTGGTCAATGTTTCCTAGTTGCTTTCTTTACATCACAGTCACTTTCCTATGCAATCGTTCGGCTTGTTATTGATTCGACGTCAAGCTCATGTTGGGATTTTAAATGTTTTGAGTGGATGTGAACGAGTATCTCTTTTGTTTATCGCCATCAGCTTGCTTCGTAATGCTATTTTGATATATCTATTAGACGACGTGACGCGAGACTGCCTGCCCCGCAGCAATTAATCTAGTTTTGTTTGATCTAGCACGCTTCTACGTCGTGTGCCACACTTGTTTCACAAAGTCCCCACTCTGGGGGTAGTGGCCTTTGTGCGAGTCATGAAGGTTGTTGTCGATTGCAAAAGGAACACGCGAAGTTGGGCTCTTCTAATGACTCATTAACCGTTCACTTTTCGCCTCATATTTCAGCCTTCTTTTTTTCCACTCCTGATTTATGTCTCGCACTCATTATTTCAATTTGCACATTTCGCCGTATGGGCAAATGGTTTCATTTTACTCATCGTATCGAAATAAATGCGTCATCCGTACAGTCTTTGCGCCAGGGAGTTGTATCGTTATCACTTTTTCCAAATTCTAAAAAAAGGTTGCACCTGCGATCACTCATGCATTCTTAGAACGTCTTGAACTGCAGTTAATCTATCCTGAAATTCTGGCTTCTTTTCCGTTGTGGTTCTGGGATTTTGAATGAATACGAATGGTCACTTCGAATTAACTCATTTGTTATTGTATTTGAAATCGTCCTGTTTCACAGCCCTTTCATATGTGCATTTGGAGAATGGTGCCACTGAACAATATGAAATTTCTTCCTCCAAATTAGCGGTTAGTCTTCCTCTTCGTGAGATTCATTCAGAGTCGCCTTCAAAAAACTTGTTTTATCAGAAAACTTTTTCTGATGATAGTCGTGTTGGTTTCGCCAGTTCGACACCTTCCTGAGCAATTGAATGAAGTTTAAGTTTCGGTGAGTGTTCACGATGATGGATTATTTTTTCCCCCTCTGAAACGAAACGTCAATAATGAAAACGCTATTCATCATTGTATATTTTTGTAAGTACATCAAGTCCGGCTGGTCTCATTTTGAAATCATAATTCTTCATACATTTTCCTTTTATAAGACCGGATGATGGTCATCGTCGTAGCCGGTAACCGCTCAGCCATGTGTTTTACATAGATCACTTTAAATATACAATAGATTTGAGATTGTATTTAATATGCAGCAGATTTTCTGCAGTACAGTTGAATTTAACTGAGGCACTCGTGCATCGTCCATCATTATTTCTTGCATGCTGGTATTATTCATACACCTTGAGATAAAATACATTTGAAGTTATCTGCTAAGCACTTTGGCGTAAGCGTGTGCCGTCACATTTTCGAACAAACATTGATAGTGTCAATAGGATGCTATGTTCGAGGCGTATGAAGGTCAACATGCACAGTGCACTTGGTCAGCAAGACGATCGATCAGGTGCGTCATGTTTAAATCAACGCCTTTCTGCATTGAAACCCTCTGCGGCTTTCAAGCACAGTCATTCGCAACTTAAAAACTTGCTGTCAAATTTTCTCGCCGACTGTTGTATAAGAAGTATTTCCGCCGAGATGATCAGCTCCAAATTTCAGTTCGAGCTGCGTCGTCTCACCAGTACTTCCAAGAAACAAGTGCTTTCCGTAAAAGGTGCCACTGTACAGTGCAATAGCAGTAACATCGTGCAATCTGTAGTAAACAGGCCCGGAACATTATGCCATGAATTTCAAAGGGATTGCTTGCAGCGGTGATTATTTACCGTTGTATGGTGCTCTAAGGTCCTTTCTCTAAAAATCGGAGGAAAATATTGTTGAAAAATTGAAAAATTTGCCAACCCTTGATTTTCTCGAAGCAGCGACGTCGTGTAGGAGTTCATGAAATTCCGTTTACGTTCCATCCCGTTATTTCCGGCCGCACCTATGATTTATTTGAATACCTGAGAACAACGACAAATCGTGTTATAAGGGTTCCCGTTCAGAATTATTTGCAGAGATTTGCAGCCAAAGAAATTCCACAGTTTGTAAACCCATTTGAGCCAAATTGTAAACTGTAGTGCCATCAGGTATCAGCACTCATTTCACAAATTATCCGTTAGAGCAAACGTGTTAGTATCATTTTCAAGAATATTCGAGAGCTCGTGAAAGGAGAAAACTATTTTCGCCTATCTGGTTAAAAAAAGATTTGTCTGCGGAATTGCCATGAATCATTGTCTCGGTGCTTGTTATCGAATCCCGATCATTCGGGCGGCATTACTTTCCATTTAGTTTTTTATAGGAAATTTGTTACCCAACGATTTGTTTCCGCTATATCAAAGAGCGAAATCCATTTTCTCTGACTCATTTAAAACGCTTAGTTTGAGGTTATTTTCTGAAGTTGCTTCGAATATACCGGCAAATTGCGTTTGTGTCTTCGGCCTTTTACCCACTTTGCCTTGTATTCAAAGTTGCCTAGGGCAGTTCTGGAGTCTTACGAATGTGTACGAGCAATAATGGTGACGGTAAACGGAGAATTAAACAGTGTTGATTGCGTCGTAAAGATTTATGAGGGGATGAAGACGTTTATCGGAAAAAAAACTGAACAATATATGCGCAGTTTCTCGAAAGTTTCTTCGGAAAAATTGTCTCCATGAATGTTTGTTTTTTGCTCCAGAACTGAATGTCTGGCCATGTTGTTGGCCAGTAAATAATGAACTGTTGACGGGATGAACTCCCTTAAACGGCTTTCACTATTCCTTAAATTAATGTGCGAGATACGACAGAAGCTAACGTTTTTTTGCTAGAAACAGCAGCTGAAAGGCGTTCTTTTCCACTCGCTTTTGTATTATATTGCTATTTCAGCAAGTGAGATGTGGTCTTTAAGGACGCTTTCTGTCCTATCTCATACACTGCCGAGAAATGGCGCATTATGAGGAACCGATGTTCCTCATGAGGGGCAATACTGCTAGCGACCAATTTAATTGGTGTTGATTTGAAACCCAGACAAAATTGAGAGACGAAAGTTGACCGATGAAGAATTATAATTGCTTCCCATTGGAGTACTTCGGGAAATTAAGACTAAACGACTGCAGCTGAGTAATGAGGCTTTGATTTCCTTCATGAAGCACACAGTACCACGGCTTTTTTTAATCTGCACTCTGGATCTAGGTTGTTTTTATCCCAAGAAGTAATTTGGTCTCGAAACAACCACTATCTTTGCCGGCAACCTGTGTGAATGGTGAAGACATTGAATGTCATCGTTGATGAAGCAGAGGAAGTGCATCTTTTCTCGCTCCTGTACTCATTGTTGAACTAATTGCATCGAATGGATGTTTCACTATAACTCCGTTTGTTGTCACCCTTGTTCCTCTTGCTCGCTTCCTTGGCACCTCTTATTGTCTAATCTAGTATAAGCTGTTTTTCACGCGTTCCGTTAGAGCTGTTATGTATGTGTTTGCGAATGTATCAGATATTGACGATTTAAATGAAAGTGCCACAGAGGTGAAAAACTTTCCGAAAAAAAAGATTCATTTCTGCGATACAAATATCTTTCCGAAATGGCACTTCGGATCGTCTCCTTCAGCATGGTTCTTTTTCACTGAATAAGGAATATTCGTTTCGTTTTAAGGTTATGCCTCTCTCTTCTAAAACCTCTAGTCGAGCCAAAATTTCAGTCGTGCTTAGAAGAAAATCACCATCCATCGAACGAAATAAAGGAGCGCTGTTTTTGCAGCGAATGTAATATTTCTGACGCTGTTCTCTATAGTAACTTGCTGTCGTTACCGAAGAAGCCGAACTTTGTTTCATAGCTAAATGTGACTTCTGCAAGCTACTGCTAGAGCTCAAGTAGTCATAAGTAGTCTTTTATCAAGTTTGCAAAATGGTATCTTTCGCAACATCTCCTAATGGAGGCAGTGGGTGGTGTTTTATCATTTCAGTGAAAAATGCCTTGTCTCAAGAAATGCAGAATTTTGCAGTGGTGAGTGTTTTGTCTGGAAGCGCACTCTGAGAGATAAAGGAGCACGAAACATAAACAACCGATGTAGCCTTTATCTCTATAACATTCCGTATCCCTGCAGATTTCAACGCCATATTTACAACGATAACAAAACACCGAGCGGCTGCAAAACCACTGACTGATAATATCGCACCTTTCTTCTGATTTCTGACGCTCTTCTTTCTTCAGTAAAATATACGATATCTTTCTACATATGCATATCATCATCAGCCATGTTCATATTTATGACTTCAGGTCAGACTTTGTGGGAAAGATCGATTAAGTTTGTAAGCATCAAAGGATTTGTGTTTATTGGAAAGTGCTCACTTGCCGTCAGCTATTCAAGAGTAGCAACAATTTTTCATTCTTCTGCAATTTCTTTCAGAACATTTCCGAAATGACTGTAAAATTTAAACGATACATGCATGACTAAATGTCCGCGCAAATACGCACAGGCCTGCATCCACCTACACATGCTCACACGTGTTTACGAGTACGGGCAATTGTAGTATTCCGCTCATGAAACTGAAAAGCGTCAGGGGTCAATACACGCTCGATAGCATGCGGTTGTTAACGGGGATTGAGAAATATAAAATTGAATTGAATTCGTTGAGCAGTTAAAGTGTAAGTGTTCGCTTATCCGATTAAAGATTTTTCTATGTTAGAGCTAAACGTACTGGAAAACAATTATGGGCCATTTACTAATGTTGGTGAATTTGTATGGATTTGCAGTCACATATTTTGGACCCTATCTATTTTCAGTATAATTTTTGACTCCAGTTTTTTAAGAGCCTTCTTTTGCCTCCTCCACCATACTTACTTTCTCATAAAGTTTGGTCATTACTTTATCTGTATCTCTGTACTCATACGAACAATTGCATTGGTATTTCCGTATCACCACACATCGATGTAGCTGCAGCCAGGTGCATTTCGATTTCCCCATAAATGCAAACGTATCAGATTCAAAGCCTAAATTGGGACCGTTGATAAATGTTGAAGATTTATTTTCACTGTGTTGCATGCTGGTAGGTGACCGTTTTCTAGACATCTGCAACTGCCCCAGTCGAAGGTGAAGTGTGCTAAGTTGCACCTCAAAGCACGCGTAGTGAATGTGAGGTCATGGTAAGGAATGATACGGTTAGATGAAATCAGGAGCAAGTTCTAATAAGCGTGGTTGTTCCGTATGTTTGAACTGAGACGACTGCTCATTTGTTATTTCGTCGCGCCTGTGGAGTATGCGTGTGAATGTCTGTAACTCCTCCACTGAACCATCAAGCTGTTTGAGGATATGTGACCCTCACAGGCTAAAAAGTGCCCATTTCGAGGCCGATCTTTGTGGTATGAACTTGGAGCCACTGCTACCGTTCCTCTGAAACAAGATGCGGACATTAAAATCTCGCCGCATCTTGAAGTCGCAGAAAGAGCTTAGCAAGAATTTGCAGATTCGAGCATTGCGTTGTCTGTACACGATACACGTCGTCAAAAGGTGTACTAATACAACCCCAAAGAGGCATAAGACATTTGCATTTTTTACCATCTTTTTCTCGATTGCAACAGAGAATTCCTCGCAGCGAAACGCTCAGAGATCAGCTGTGACGAATCAGTGCTTGTCACATTGAGATTTTGCTGTTGCAAAAGAATGCTTGTTGCATATGAATTGGGCGAACGCGAACGCCAACCGTCGGAATTGATTTACAGCTCACATTGATCGGCTGCCTAACTGTTGCATATAGGGACGACGTCTGCCCTGATGTAATATGAATTGAAATTTAATATTTCCTCGTTTATGTGATCACTCTGAATGCCTTTTACCAAACAGCATTTTCTCTTTATATATTTATGCTTTTTTTTCTCTCTAAAGTACCCACGTACCTCTTTATACTCTTATTCTGTCCGATTTATTTTCAGCTTGATTCTATCGTTGCTAGTTTAGATTTCTTAAAGAAAAACCTTTTTGTGCTGTAGATGCAGTAATTTTGGCTCCTTGAAGTTGTATTTTCATGAGGCGGTGCATTTCTTTCTCAGTGTCCTTACTGCACTCCGAAGCAGTTGTCGTCTTCTCCCAGGTGCTTGAATGCTTGCCTGAATGTCATGTCTTGTATTTAACGTTGTGGTACCTGCAAGGTACACGAAAGGTGCAAAATTTAAAAGATGTTTTCGAGATGTGCATCACTGAGACTGAAAGATTGGGCTGATGTTGGTAACGTCTTGATTGGTGCCATCACGAGTAACAGGTAGCTTTCATGAAGTTTATCACAGTTTTTGCAGTTCTGATCAGGCGTTCACATTGTTTAACTACCAAGGTTCTATTTAGCACTGTGAGCAGAAATGGACTGATCCAGTGATGTCCACACTGCGGAGACATTCCCAGCAACTCGATAAGGAATGTGGTCACTGTTCTCCGCCTTGAAAGCTTCATCAAAAATCTTTGCAAACATTTTGCATTTAAAAGTGCCTCATTTAAAGTACTACTACATTTTCAGTATCAGCATGGAGAACGCTGAGAGCACGGCGGTCATTCAGTTTTCCATTCATAGGTTTATGTGCCTGCTTCATATTTCCAGAGTTTGTAGTTCTTTTCTCTTGAGTGGTGTACATGAAGCAGTTTTCCTGTAATCTTTGTAGAGTCTGGTAAACGTGCTCTATACACCCGTGTTGCTCAGATTCATCAACAAGCGGTTTTTCTCGACGAGTTGCCGGGAATGTTTTGTTGCCGACGGCTTCCCCGAATCGCTAAGTTGTATTGGCTCGCACACTTGAAAATGCTCTCTTCAGTGGAAAGGCGCGCACAATCAGATTGCACCACACTTTCCCGTGGCTCATATGCATTCCTGCACTTGAGCAAGAATATTCAAAGTTCGAGGTGACTAAGATTGTTGCCCCTCATTTCGGTACAGCGAAACGATTTGAACATTCTCTTCTTTGGAGAGCACTCTTTTTCACGCCAATTTAATACAAGTTCTGCTCTATGGAATTAAAGTCAGCTCTTTAAGGGGTGCTGCAGTATGCCGTTTTCAAGCTTCTAAAGAAAGTTGGTTATTTCCAAAGTAGGAGCAGTTTTGCAACTGTTTTTGACGGCAAGGGCTGTTTTGAACATTTTTCCTTCAACTATCCGTCCGCGAATCAGCTGCTAAGCAGATACTTATTGCCAGTCGTATGTAAAAATGATGAATAAATTCAAAAAAAGAACCTGGTTTCATCTTAACCCCGCCTTTTTCCCGAAATGTTAATGTGCCTTAGACGTGAGAAGATGAGAAGAAACCGTTTCAAAAGGTCTTCTTACATAAGCAGATC
This sequence comes from Parascaris univalens, assembly GCA_037576465.1. Lineage (NCBI taxonomy): Eukaryota > Metazoa > Nematoda > Chromadorea > Rhabditida > Ascarididae > Parascaris > Parascaris univalens. The sequence goes on along the minus strand of CM075173.1, from coordinate 62,060,217 downwards.
ATATTAGCTGTTTCGGTGCTGCCTAATACGAAAAATTCGGGACGATGGTGTGGGCTGTACTGCTCACTGTGAAAAGGTCACAAATTGTCTTGCGAGCTTCTCTTATGAGAGGACGGAACTAATTCTCAGACTCCAGTGCAAAGGTCAGGTTGGTCGTTTAGAGAAAGTGAAGACTCCTAATGAAGTCAGGTGATTTCTCTTAGAGCTCATTTACCGGGTTCCCGTGTTTCACTTGTCGATCAAAAAGTAATTTTCGTGCACTGGTTTTCGATGCAGATCTTGATATTTTAAGGTTATTACTGAATATTCGAGTTCTATGTAACTGTTGCTTTCTCTTGATAAACATCTGTTGTATTAATAACGTGTGCAAACGTTTCATAGTTGTGAAAAAGGCCGAAGCCAGCGGAGTGTTTAGATAAAAACCGTTTATATGAAGAACATCATTGATCCCTGTGCTGCCAGAACTCGGGCCTCAAATACGCCAGATTATTTAGCGGAGTACGTCTCAAACAGCAGTCGTCATCAAAAAGATGGTGGCGAAACCGCGCCAGCCTGAGAACTCCTTAGATTTCTCAAGTTTTATTTGCAGCACTATAATATAAAACGGAAGTGGCGACCACGGGGTATTGACGGCTCTCCTTTTAGAAGGTTGTACTGGAGATCCATTCCTTTAAATACGAAATTCTTCTGGAAAGCATGGAAACACTGGAATGTTTAAAGTTATTTAATCGTCGCGAAATAGAGGAGACAAAACTGGGCATATCAAAACAGTGGTTATGAAATGCATGCCGTCAGCTTTACTCGCTACTGGGTTGGCTTCTTATAAAACTGGCGTAAACCTCAGGTTGCACGGGGACAAATGAACAAGTTTGGTTCATCTGAAGGTTTTCTTCGGTGAAAATGTATTGACTTTTAGAATCTCCCCGTGGCACCTCCATTCGCATCCGATGCGTCCGCTGTTCTATCCACTTTTGTTCCTCATACTCATCCACTAATTCCTCCGCTTTTGGTGTCGTTCTTTTATTATAGTTTGTATCACACTTGATGTGACAAACTCACGTCATAAATGACACGTAGGGATTGTAGGGAAAGAAGACAAGGATGGCGATGTATACAAAGAACATTTGTAATAATTGCACCTGAAAGAGGGAGGAACGGATGATTTGGTGGAGCTTTGAGGTTAGACAAATATAAAGCAACGTGCCTTGGATTGTTTTCCACATTATACTAGTTTTATTCCAGTTTCCAGTTCCATCATTTTCGACACTCGCAAGCATAGGCAGACAGATAGCTCCTCACTGTAACATTCTTAGTTGTTTTTAGGCACATTTGTGATAAATATCATATGTTCCTTTACAAACTGAAGTTTTTTAACATAATTTTGCAGAAAAAAAGGAATATTAATGTCCAGACTTGTTTCCTCTGCACCTTGTTCGTCTGTGCGAGGCAATCCAAATTCTGTATAACTGATAAGAATGTGAACAATTAAGGTGGACGAAGAAAAGCACCAGTTAATGTTGTCGTTATCGCGTTAGAATTAGTTGGCGATGGTTAAATTAATTCAGATTTATGGCGATCAGTAAATGACAAAATTTTATATAATATATGTTCATCCGTCGATTAACGTATCTAATATATGTTTATCAGTTCGCAAACATTGGTGCAATTAACCTAAGAATAGCAACTGGCAACAAAAAACCCACCTAACATTTGAACGATTTGTTGTTCCGTTAATAGTCGTGGCGGCTGGTCAGCAAACAACCTGAAAACTAAATTGAAGTCCTTATTTATTTTAATGAGATGAATAAATCAACTGAACATTTCATCATCGCACTTCAATGTAATCTGAGCGCAATTTTTGTGCAAAAGTTGCCTCCCATAGGAAATGATGGTTGCTAATAACAAGAACTTGATCCGAACGTTCACACAAGTTTACTTGTGCCTTAACGAGCAGTTTGAACGATAAGGCGAGTGGTCGACGTGGTGAAGTCCAATTAAATGCGCAGCGAACTGAGGTTGCAGAAATATTCTCACCTGCCGTAGCATAAGGGACTTATTGCGAGCGGTCGCTCATTTCCAGTCCCTCATCGTTTTGAATTTGGAGGATAAATGAATCAGCGAACAAACGCAACATATTTATTACTGATTAATATACTTTTGATATGGAGCCACAGGCAAATAATGTGATCTAATTCATCTGTATGTATCGTGCGTAAAATGCGCAAGATCGCCGTGCCCAAAGAGATCTGAGATGTTGAAAAAAGGTGTCAACGGGAAATTCTAAACATCGCGGCGATCTTGTGAAGTTTTTTGGAGTTGACAGTTGATGAATTAAATAAGGAGGTGCGATGTAGTGAGCGGGTGAAATAAAGAATATGAATGAATAAATCAGATTAAATAAGCGAATAATTAATTGAATGGAATGAATGAATGAAATAATATAAGTAGACTGAAGTGAAATAAGTAAATAATAAAATGAAATGAAATGAATGAGTGAGCAAAATAAAATGCGATGAATAAATGAAATTAGGCTGAAATTAAATTGCCTGCTCGAACTTCACGAACCTCGTTTATCGTACCCTCATGTGCAGTGGATATTGTTTCTCGTTATGCTGATTGAATTTCGCGTGTGGTTTCTTTGGATGCCCTGAAGTTCTTGAACTGATTGAAAGCTGACTGCAAGCAAGGTGTGGGTTGTTTCATGTCGGTGAATAGGTGATGTGAACCATGTTCTATATCCTCTTCGTCATTGCTGGAAAGAGTTGTCTTCTTTGTGCACTCATGAAGGTGTGTGGAGTTTGAAGCTTGTGTAACGTTACTCTTGGCAGCATGAGTTAACTAAATTGAGACTTGAAACCGTGCGGCGAGTTTATCTGAAGTGGGAACTACCGAGGAAATAGAGAATTTTTTTCACCTCACTTTATTTTATTTATTTATTTTTTTTCAGGTGAATGCTAATAGCGTGGACAGAATGATGGGCGATCTGCAGATGCAGGTGGGAGACTATGAGACTCCGCCAACTCCTGCTCTTCCGTGGTGGTTCACTCCAGAATGCGAGAATCAGTTGATGACAGTTTCGGAGCCAGCGCATGCATCTATGGCTCCTCCTCCGGCTCCACCTTTGCCACGACCTCCACCACCCTCTTCCTTGATGCGTCCTCAACCGGAGCTTATAAGGCAGCAGCTCAAGGCACAACTGGAATACTATTTCTCTAGGTACAGTGTTTTCTCAAAAAAGCCAAGGCTAAGTCATCAAGCGTTTGCATTACCGTGCGTATTGCTGCACTAATTTTGAAAAATGGTTAAGACCGCATACTGGTGGAGGATAATGGCTCCTTAGCTGGTGGCCGAAGTTTTGCTGCTTCTAGGCTTACTGTGATGTTTATTTTCCATCAGTTCCAAAATAACACGTTTTTCTGCCACCTGGAATTTAGCGAAGGCGCGGATGGAAGTACCAATATGTATTTCAAATTTAAAGACACGTTCATGAGTCAATAAAGTTTTGTGATATTCGCTAATGGACGCATTTCTTTTGCGGAACAGATTCTCACAAGAAGTTCACATTGTTCCAACACAGTTTTATCTTACAGGGAAAATCTCATGACGGATCGTTTCTTGAGATGTCAGATGGACAACGATCAGTACGTACCGATTGGAATTATTGCCGGATTCCCTAAAGTTAAACGGCTAACTAACGATTTTAATCTCATTGTTCAGGTTTTACGAGGTGATCTCTCTCATTGTTGCCTAATTTAAAGTGTTCGCCAAGCGAACCACTCGTTCGTAGCGAGGAAATCCACTTCGGTAGAACTTGCGTACTATGCAGTTTGATCATGCTCAGGATAGGTTGCAGCCGTTGCATTGTTGATCTGCTCATGAGAAGTGCTCACTCGTAAAAGCTGTAATCGCGAAATTGTTGAAATGGAATCGGTTTAGTCGTCTTGAAACATACCCGCGCTGCGTTCGTTGTCCTTCCGCTGGAGGAAGTTATGCACCCAGCTCCTCTAAATTGGAAGCTGATTATTGGATGTTTCCTGATATGAACATATAGATCAGTGTTTCATGCGTTGTTAAACTAGCAAAATATGTGTTACAAATCCTCATTGTTAAATCATCAAGAAATGTGTTCCTTCTTTTTAGAATACATTTCTTGGTGAGTGCCATGGAAAAGCAAAAGCGCAAATTTGTCCCTAACGGGATAACGTTTTATCTAGGCAAATATCCAACAGTCATACTGTGTCATCATTGCATGAGTATTTTGCAGAGTCGACGCAAGTGCAGGTCGACGAACTGGGTGAACGTGTACGAGCCGTATCTAAGCGATGTACAATTATACTCAGAGAAATTCCAGAAAGTACAGATGAGAAGGTTCTGAGCTAACTTTTTCTCACTTGAGTACACCGACTTTTGCAATTGTTAGGGTTATTGTTTCTCATAACCTCCTCAGGTAAAACACCAAGCATTCATCATGTAAGCTCAGATAAATATCCGCAAAATACCCTCATCCAGAACAGATAGAACTTTCATTAAAGAAACGGGCTTTTTCTTCTCAAAAATAAAAGCCCTTTATATAAGATTTGCTCCAAAATTTTGTGTCGTTTAACTTTATTTTCACCTCATTGGGTGCTCATTTTGTTTCGTTTAGCTACTCACTGAAGTGTTATTCTAAAGCACATTATGCTAATGCGCTCAATTGATTTATCGAGAAGAAATGGAAAAATTAGATGAATTCATTGGAGGTACGTCCATATCTACACAACCTAGAGCTCTATCAGCTCATAAGAATTTATCAAAACATTCGTTTTCATTTTGTTGTTACACTAGTAATTTCCAAGTTCCAGTCTAAAATTCACTTCGTAGCATTTTCTCGTTTCAGTTTTTCCCACTTCAAGCCTCTATTGCATTGTAGTTTCAATAAAATTGCCACAGTGAACTTTTTCTGCAAATTTTATGTTGATTTTTAGTCAGCATGTGAAGTAACCATTAGTCAAGTAAAGAAATATTCGATCGATTTGATTACGTGTCACACGCCTAAGAGTTTGGGAAATCTGGAAGCTATAACTTGTGGAAAAACCCAGACATCGGTATCGTCGTGTTTCATGTTGAACGTCGCGTATGCTGCTGCAATCTTTGCGCTGCGGTCTTTTACCGGAAATTTTAACAACTGCATCAGCCAGCGCGGAAATTCATCAGCTAATAAGCTGCAAAGTTACCGTCTATATGTGCACCCATGAGATCCCGCCATAATCGAACACAGTCTAGGCAGAGGATCATGAGGAATCGCAAAAAGACCACTACTTCGGTTTTTTGGCTGGATGTTGGTATTTGTATCCTCTGCAGTTCCAGAAATTCGCATTCCACACATAAGGATGCACTAATTAACTCACTTCTGTTGTTGGTTGATGGTGCAAACTGTGATAACCAGTACCTGTGTTTTATAATAAAAGTGGCAAATACATAGGAAGTGGCGTCGATGTTCTCTGGGGGGCCGCCTTATATCAGCCTTCGATATGGCCTCAACAACAGTTGGTACGTAACGTTTGAATCCGAGGAAGCTACACAAAGGGCATTTCTTCACCTACAAAATCTCGGCAAAACTTTCAACAACAAACCTATCTGTGTGAGTTTACTTGGTTGTAAACCTACAACGATATTCGCGGCATGCAGTGTTCAACTGAGGAAACAAGTGACGTTAATATTCACCCCTAACCGCGTGGAATTCCAATATTTATATTCTACAAACTGCTTGCCTTTGAAACTTCCATGAGAAGGAGTTCTCTCTTTTAAAACTCATATTTCCGATCAAGTAATACTGGAGGTGCGACGTGGAATGAACAGCAGTTGTTTGTGATCAGGTTACTGATTTCCTGTTGATATACTCCAAGTGGTTAGCCCAAGACAGTGTTAAAACATTGTTTTCGAATGTTGCGTCAGCTTCGCAGAGAAAATCAACAATTTACGCAGCTTCCCGATCGTTTCGAGGCCATAGTTTTGATCTATTGGTTTTGGCAAAGTGTGCACAGGAAAGGGCATGAGACATTAGTTTGTTTTCGGGTATTTGCAACGCCTTCCAGGCCAGAATATATTCATCGAACGCCTAGAACGTGAGTCCTGCTTGAGTGATAACTGCTGTGGGAACAAATAAAATTTTGTGCTCATGAGGATACACTCCACCTCGTCTTCCCCGTTTGCAGATGGCGCCTACATTCATATGCAGGCGTTATCGAGCTTATTAACACTTGGCACATATGCATGTTTGCATGCGAAACGTAATGGTACGTTTAACTTTTTCACATTTAACGCTGCTCGAGGCATTACTGTCTCATTGCCACTGATATAAATTGCACTTCTTGTAGTGGATAGCACTATTTAAACTTGCAGTGTTTAACACGTGTTCTATCACAACCTTATTCTGCACTGTTACCGACACCGCTCACTAATATATAGCACTGTCGAATACTTCTTGCACTGTGCAACGGTCAGTTAATGCCCAGTGTTTATTTCACTTTGGTAGCAGTGAGTTCAAGACTCCGTTGTTGGTTATATGCAAGTTTGTAAGCAACTGTCTGACTCCTGCAACAGTGGGAGATGTTGTTAACAACTTGGCGGTAGCAGGTAATACCAGCAAACAAGTATTGCAATAATAATATCGAAAAACGAGTAATGTTTGTAACGTACAGATAGCGCGATTGTAAGTGATAACGAATAATACTGAGCAAGCAATGGCAGTAAGTAATGCAGGTATTATCGGTATTTCTGGTAAGCCGTACCAATAGTAGTGCTAGATATAGTAGCGGAAATTCCTAGAAACTGGAGGTGCAACGGTGCAGGTAATATAGCTTCATTAATATTACTAAAGAATTTGCCGGTCGTGTGCATGATACAGGTATTTCGCTTTCGAAGCATATGGTAACAATAAATACATGCATCATCTTAGTTTCCATGTTAGTGCGATGGTCGCTGGACACTATGATTTTACCAGTGCTGGTAATCTAACGCCTCAACATCGCTGAGTACCAGCATTTCGACCTTTTCTACTCAAAGAAACTCTCTTTCCTTGTCTTTATAATTTCTTTTCATAGCAGTTGAAGTTGCGTTTTCATCAAGTGCGTTCTGTCGAAAATTGGCCAACATTTATGCGAAATTAATGCGTTATCGTGAAACAGAGAAAGAATCAAATGATCAAAGCTGACCTGGAGCTGAAGGTTTCCTCACTTTTATCCTTTAGGTCCGACCTTCATTTTCTTTTCGTTTCTAATTGAAATTTTTGCAGTAGGTCACCATCAGTCGATTACTGAAGGAACAAAAACTTTCGCTGATGAGTGAAGTCGGACAGGAAGCAAGCAACATAAATATTTTTAATTACACAAACAAAAGTAGGCTGTAATGCTTGCTTCCATTGGTTGAGTGATTTCGCATTCCAAAGTTGCTTCCAGAATTATCGTATATCTTTTATTTCTTGAATAGAGGTCGTATTCAGAAGCTATTGCTAGTCAGCAAAAGAAAACATACGTTTGTCTCTTATTAGAATCCCTCCTGTTTTTAACCAACTCTGAAAGACGTGAAGTTAACAACTTTTCCAATGCCACTCCGAAATCGTCGTAATTTCCAAGATCAACATATAGCGTCAGCTATCCTTAGTTTACTGCTTTAGCAGAAAGGATTTGTATCGCAAAGCCTATCAGAAATTGGGAACTGGCGAGATGATGTGAGAAATAAAAACCGAGTCCCTATTTGCGTAAGGGTTGCACTTGAGTAACTAAGGATAGCTGACGTAAAGCCGTCCTCTCTCCTATGTCACAATAATAAAAGCTCCACCCATCTTTGGAACCAGCAGTGATTGTTGTGGAGATGTTAGTTGGCATCGTTTTTTGCGAGGTGTGACACACATAATTAGTGGATGTTTTTTCTATTCTTCTTGCGTTTCCTTTAAACAAATAAGGCTTTCTCGGGTTGACTCACGGCTCCAGAGCTAATATTGGAGCTAGTTCCAACGCAGATTAGCAACGAAATGATACGAAGGAAAAGGCGATAATTTTGTCATATAAAGAAACTGGCGAAATGAACAAATCCAAAAATTAGTTCAAAACAGAGCAGGCAGCAAAACTGCTTCAGAGTCACGTAAAGAAGCCAAGTGGTCCCAATTCAGAGGTTTTTTGGCAAATATGTCTTCCATTGTTGCTGTAACTTTGAGTTAGAAGCTGTGTGTTTATGCACGTAGGCTAGTCTTCGAAGAGGTGCTAGACCTAGCTAACGTAGAGACGAGCCAAGCACCTAAAATGCGTAATCCTGCTTTTAGGTGGGGTGTTAGATTTTTGGTCATGCCATTATATTGAATGCACTAGTTACAGCGAGCGTTTTTCAAGTCGAAAGAGGTACTGAATCCACATTTTATTGGATGTATTATGCTATTAATGTCGTCAAAAGCACTTCAAATTTGAGATGAAGTTTCAGGCACGCATAAAAACAGGCGGAGCTCCTTATTCGGAGCCAATAGTTGTTCCTGAGAGAGCACCATCGACTATTCCGCCTGAAGCAGTCGTCGACATCCCCATCCCGATTCCTCAATCCATATCTCCATCCTCATCGGGTAAGTTGAGAGGACACCGAATAAACATTGGAAATTCATTTTTGATAGTTTGTCTTGCTCGATGATAAATGTTATATGTTCAGTGCCCCACTGGAAATAGCATTGCCACTTTTGAATGGAGTTCGGTGAGCCATAACGAAATATCTGTGTTTCAACTGCTTAAGTCATAATAGGATAACGCATCGAATAGAATAAGACGTGAGGCCTTTGTGCTTGGTTGTTGCTTGAAAGAAATCCATTTAAAGGTTTTTTTACATTTGTTACCTCCATCACATGCACTTTTTATTAATGAGAAATCAGATTTTCATAACTCGCAATCTTCACACGCCATTCCGAAGTTCTTTCGTTTCCAGTGGACTGTTAGTCATTGCCTAGTATTGGGTTCCAACATTGTTGGCGCTGTTTGGTGGATTTTCAGATAATTTTGATCTTGGACAAATTCTCGCTAGCTACGGTTATGTGCCACGGGCAACATTTAAGCCAGGAGCAACTGTGGTGCATGTCACTCCCACGATTAACATCAACAACAGCAGGCCGCCAAGCCATCGAACGCGAACATCTGGACATACGACCCATTATAGAGGTGACGTACCAATGAAACTGCCGCATCAGGCTTAATCGTTCACTCATTTTTCTGCAGCAGTATTTAGATTGTTTTGGGATTTAGGCGCTGAATTCTCAGACTATTCCTTCACTTAATTTAGCGCTCCAACTTGACCGCTCAATTAAACTACCTTGTTCCCAGTTATCTGGTCTGTAAGTTCTGTCATCCATCCGCATTGTTCCACCCTTTAGGTCAAACAGTTAATTTATGATTGCATAGAGTCATACTCCCCGTAAAGGCTATATTTATCGAATCCCCAAGGATAGATAAGTTAATCATATGATTAAAGGTGTCTTATTGGTCGACGACGGTGTTGATGGAGTAGAGTGGTGAGGATACTGGCCACAAGTCCCATGTAATGTTATGTGATGATGAACGTGGCAAATTTAGGTGATGGCATTTAAGTATTATAGCAGTAGACGTTGTAATTCGTTGAATGTTATTGACGCCGAACAATATGTAGCCAAGTGGCCGGATGTTGAAGTGAGCTTGGCTTACTAATGTGCAACAACAGGCAGCAGCATATTTGGCCCAGAAAGTAACCGGATAACGACAGATCTAACTGTTACACAGCGTCGTTGTGATGTTGCCAACCAAAAAAGCGCATCTTCGCGCGGTAATGATGCACAAGTGCAGAGTGCAGGGAGAGGGTGGAGAAGAGTGGGGGTTTTCATTTTAATGCTTTTTAAGAGTATATAATATTATTCTCGAAGGCCTAACCATTCATCTGTTTCGAAACTCATAGCAAGTGCCTTTAGGGGTTGAAATGTACGAGTTGGTAATTGAGCGTAATCTACTTTAGATGGTAACGATCATCCTCACTTGTCATGAAACCAGTCTTTGCTATGTGACCATTTTCTCTTGCGGCTGATACTGCGGGTGTAGAATCCCACTAGGGATTGTTTCGCAAGAAGAATGAAACCGCTAGAAGAAGTGCCTATCATATCCTGCCGAAGAGACAAGGTACCAGATCCTTGGAGAGCGGATAGGGAATGCTTTTCGACAGTATTACCACTTTCAAGTCCCTTTGCTACTGCGAATTTTTTCAAGTAGGATTCTCATGCAGCAGATATCGAATACGATGTTTCTGTAAAGCCAAGTCAGAGGAGGTGGCTTGATGGCCATCAGACTTCTCTCCTAAGGGTTTTCTTGCGTCAGATACCGAAAATCATATCCTGGAGGAATAAACCAAGGAGATCTGGTTCTTGACTTGCTCAAGGAATTATGCACTTAAATAGCCAAAAAACGCTGATTTCCGGACCTGCAGAGCATAGAAATAATGCATTTTCAGATGACAGTTCAGAAATAACGCTTCGAAATTTTCACTCTTTTATTCATCCACTATATTCTTACATTTTTTCCTCGCACCGTTTCCGGGCTGCAACTTTTAATGCGCAATAAGCTGTTTTCCAAATGACAGATCTGTGTGCTGAAGTTTGCCGATTTGCTCAGTGCTTAAAATACGGAATAATTCGACGGACTGAACGAGAATGCTCTTTCTTTTGAAGGTTGCGATATGAAAATTTTCTGTTGTTTTATCGTCCCCTGTTATTTGTAGGTAACCACAAAAAGTGGCCGTTTATAAAGCAGTGAATCGTCTCTTCTTTATATCCTTTCTGAATTTGCGCTTTTAAAGTGTATTTTGACGATGCTGGGTTTGTGCTCATCGCAGGCATAAATGCCCTTTTTTCATCTGTTCGTAATTTCCGCATGCTTAACAGCTGAATCTAAAGCTCTGTGGATAGAATTTTGCACCGCAGCTCATATACCGTCTTCCAAACTAATCCACCAACGTCGGAATAAATCATAGGTACTGAGAGGTAGCTGGAAAATTTTGCATACATTTCACATTCGCAGTGCGTTTTCATATTAGCGAAGGTGGAAGGTCTTTTTTCCATCCAAATTTTATTCGAATACCCGGGTGAAGTGTAAATCCGTCATGCATTGTTTTGTACTCCTATTTTTTGTCAGTAATTTATGAGAGTGGTTGGTCTGGTGTTATGAGCGATAAAAGCGTTTATCATGCTAATTGCTTTAGTGGATACCTCCAGCTGTTCAAAGCTGTCATTTCTGATTATGGAAATACGTTGCCTCACAAAAGTTTATGGCTGGTTGCTTTTGCTAAGTGCTGCCTGTTTTGTTATCTCTTGAAGTGCGATTAAGGTTGTTGCTGAGTTTCTCCTTCCGAGAACTGATTGTGTATTCGTTTTCAAGGATCAAACATACGTGTTCGTGGTGCTACTCCGTTGAATGGTTCGCTTAATCAGCGTGAATACAACAACTCTACCTTCCACACTCATCATGCAGGTACTCGGCGTGGCAGCTCTCATCCGGACGGATATCGCGATCGATGTGATTCCTATCGACCTAGGCCACGTTCTAATCGACCAAACAGTTTCAATTATGGTACAGACCTGATTTCGCTTGCGCATTCATTTTAAAGTGTTCTTTAGATAGTTATACGAGGAACAACTTCGTAACAAAATAGACCTGGAAGAGGCATAATTTAAAAAGTGAATGTGGGCTCAGAAAAGAAAATCAAAATGGCCCCATGTAACAGGATAAACATCCATGATCGAAAGCTCGCCTCAGTTGAGGAGATATTGGTGGTTAACGATGGAAATTGAACTCCGGGATCCAGTGCAACGACGGTGGCTGAACTTTCTAGTCTGCTCAGTTCGACTGTTGCTGTGATAATAGTTAAAATATGATGCTTCATATAAAGAAAGATACGAGTGGTTCTGAAACCAATTAGCTGTTTTATTTGTAATTGGAAACCGTTACATTTACGTCACACTGGTCGTTCGCAATAGTCTGCTTTATGCATTAATTCACATAGTTTTAGGGGCTGCAACAGCACGATGTCGAACACCGATCGAGCCGAGTAAGTTGTCGTTTCATGAGGATACACGTCAGCGATCGGCCTCAGACTACGACCATGCATGCAGCAGGTACGTGACGGCTACAGACATCCCTCTGCACCCAGTATTTCGTGTCGATTTCGAGGTGTTAAAGGCGAAAAATTTAGCTCTGAAACCTTTCACTTTAAGCTTTATTGTTAAACTTTGCAATACATTTCATTTGCGCTCATGAGTTTTTTTTGCGAACAGAATTTCAGAACTGTATCCATACAAGATGGCGGTTAATCAGCCTCAGTTTATGGATTCGTCTTTTGTCATGCTGCATTTTTGTCTACGCTTTTGGCTGTCAAGTGAATGGTGGGGAGTAATTTCTTGGTCCCATTCTGAATTGGTTATATCAATAGATGGTTGTGGTAGATGACTTCAAAACGAGTGCATGCGGATTCAGGTCGAAACGAGATTTGTTGAATGCTGACACCAACTGCATAATCAACAGGAATGCGCCATCACCGGCGGCGATCAGCATCTCTGACGATGACAAGAAGAACAAAGGAAATGAACGTTCGCCGTCGCTTACAGAGGACGCAAAGTCTGAGTCAAGTAGCCGCAAAACAGAGGAAACCGAATATAACTTCGAAGAGGTTCATATTCTGTCTTTTTGTTTGGTCCTACAATGCTATATGTGGCCATTTTTCCTTACTCTCGCTTTTAACTACGTCGTCGCTCTTGGTTCGGCCAGTTTCTTGCGTAGGATAATTCGTACTCTGGGTTACACAGCATTCCCTTTTTCCATTTCTTCGGAATCACTTTTGCGTTTGTCATAACTGTCCGTTCCTTGCGACTTATTTGTGCGATTTACTAGGAACTTGACGGGTATTTTTAACTTTTGTTTTTCTACGCTGCGCTTGTATCCTCTGTATTTCCAGAAGTAAAAATAAAATTAAAAGCTCCACCCTCTTTGATCTTTATGAAGTAGTCGCTGAATATTAAAGGACCATTCCAGTCAAGAATTTGGTGTCGTCAACTGGCAAACAAAGTGGCACGAAGAGATAAAGCTTTTGTGGTCCTCAAAAGGCTCCATCCAACGATTATGAAAAAGAAATGCGGAGCGAGCGGTTCCATACGATTTATGAAACTTGTAAGAGAGAGTTCTGCCATAAGACGGTTGTTGTCAAAAACGCACGTGACGACCTTTCTCGACTCTTGTCGCCGAACTTTGTAAAAAAGCGCTCTTTCGACTCGCGCTTTCCTGAATAAACGTTCACGATGTCGTTGCAAGGTATTTCGACGATATGCTTTCTTCGAATATTCGTTACTCTGCAGGAAGTAGGAGTTCAAGATCTCTTTCTCATGAACGTTTTTCGCGTTTTCGCCTTCAAAAGTCTCACCTAAACTTTATTGGAATTTGGTGTGCAAAGTCACTAACAGTGTCTCGTTTCTCTTGCAGCAAGGCGCCAAAGTATGGAATTTAATTGAAACAGTTGTAATTGAATCGAACATGAACTAAAGGTGACTGGAAGTCGTTGAAAGACAAACAGAACTTAATTGTTTAGTAACGTTTTAGGAATTTAGAAAGACAAATTTAGGAATCTTTTCGAAGTAACCCATAATGTTACTTCGAAAAGAAAAAGTATATTGTTGACATACTCGTTACTCTTAGGCCCTTACCTCGTTATGGGCAGCAGAACTTGTGCAGCAGTAACAAATTATCTTGTAAGGAGTAACACTTGCCAAGAAATCTGTTTGATACTACTGTTCCACGTCACTCGATTACCAGAAGATCCCCGCAACAAAACTCACACTCATCACTCATTCAGATAGTGTTGAATATAAAAATAGGACAGTGCGGTCCACTGCGGTGCGTAGGTAGGCAATGTGTGGAAGAAATGGCGAATAGAGCCGGTTGCAGACTCAACAGATTGTACTATTGGCAACCTTCTCCACGATGGTTGAACGTGAACGGATGCTGTATGAATCAGACTGTGTTAGTTGGCTTGTTTGGCTATTTTGCGTTTTATCCTTCTTTACTTCAACGACCACCGAGTTTTAAAGCATATCATACAGTTCACAGCGCAGATTTTTGTCAAAAAAATGCAAGCAAACACGCAGCCGAGATTTCAGCACAATCGTTTCTACTCTGAAGCGATTGATTCTCGTTGGTTTTACTTACAGCGATTCGCAAAATTGCGTAAATGATAAGACCATCAAACTGATAATGATACGAAGGTGCCTTGAACGCAAGCTCATCTTTATGATTCAGCTGAAGTGAGCGAAACGGAATTACAGTGCTGCAAAATCGTTGGCAAATTAACGGCTCTTTTATGCAGTCACAGCTGTTCAGCACAGTATTGAACTACTGATGAAATATTGGTTCTGTTGTACTACTGTCTAAACAGTGGTGCCAAATACCTGTTTAGCTACACACGTCTTCCGAGAAGTTGGGTGGAAGGACGGGGAAAGAGAGGGAAGCACCAACAGTATGGTAACGATTTGAAAAGTTTATCATCCTTACGATAAGAATTTTTTTTGCTGGTTGCAGCAAAACCTTGTGGACGCTCCTAAGAGCAAAGAACAAAACCGCCTTCGGGATTAAGGATGTAGTGGGACTGCGGTCTTGGAACATCAGAGTTTTATTGTTTTTAATTTTACTGGGAGCATTAGGGAGCGTCATTCGCGTCAGGTAAATATGTTATGAGAGTAGCTGATGAATGCATATGTAGGAAATGCGAAATTTAACGATCGTGAAATACAATAAGAAGACACTGAAAAAGAGAAACTGTATCCTTGTTTTTGATCTATTCTCATCGGCCGTTTAATATTGGTTGTATTAGAACGAACGTAGTAAGATAACCATAATGGTCAAAATATCGCTGTTCCCACCTCTCAGTTTCTGGCTGTTGAATTTCTATATTTCCTGAGGTATCCTCAAAATCGTAGGCATATTTGCAATCTCAAATATCTGCGAAACAAACTGTCTGTGTTCCCTTGCAGGCTGTATTCGAATATCTCGCACGTATTATGTGTTTCTGATAATCTCATGCGTTTCTTTATTGCCTTCGATGATTGGTTTGCCCGAGAAAAAAACAAAAACCCGAACTCCTAGGTTGAGGATGCAAGCCACTGGAAGTTAACTCCCTCATGTTCGCCGCGGTGTCTTCAAGTGTCTATCTGCCTTCCCATGATGTTGATGCTTCGGCTGCAGCACTTTCTAAGTCTAGACGTGACTTTTTAAAAGAAACTCCTTTTTGTGCACCCGAGCCCTCTTTTCTCCCTCCCCGTCCCCACCGATTACCTAGCTCTTGCGATCTGTGTTATTACTCTAACAGGTGATCAGCGTTTCGTAAGTGCTTTTTCAGTTGAGAAAAAAACTTTCAGAATGTGGGACAAGTTGAAGATGTTCTGTCAACGGTTTGAAGAACAGCTTTTACATATTTTTGTTCAGTGAATCTTAGCAATCCCAGGAGACTGGTGCTCTCTGGACTTAATATTTCAAAGAAATATAGCTACCTACAGCTTCAGTGTAACCTCTGTGTTTTCAACACCTGATTTTAACGTTGCAGGGACATTTGTCCTGTTTTCGTCCTACTGGCAGTTCCTCATCTGTTAATGCATGCGAGGTGTTTTATGTCAGCTTTGTGTATGTACTTGTTCATATATGTCTGGTCTGTCTATGGTTTCACCACGGGAAACAGTGGATCAGAGTTTAGAAGTTTTAGTGGATGTTCGCAGTCCACGCCACTTGTGTTCTTTTGCATTAAATCCCACTTTGATTTATTAACTTACACAATAGTTGTGAGCACCTGATGGTGTTCAGGAACTTCTCTGCATTTTGCAACTGATCGGTATGCATATAACGCTAATCCCATTAGAAGTAATTAGCTCCTGCAAGAAAGATTTCTGCATGCGGTCACATAACTTCGAACATAAATGCGTTATTACGCAGCAGTATCATTTGCTGGCAATTGGCTATTTATGAAACTGTTGATCCGATGAGCGAAACTGCGAAATGCGTATCGTGCCATCTGCCGTTGCACATCTCTAGGCTTATTTTTTCTCATGATTATTTCAGAATTTGCTATCTCGAGAGTAACTCCTCGGTTGACCTTAGGTTGATATTCTGCTGAACATGTGAAATATATGGTATCAAATACTACCAAGACATATATGAATCGATAGTAGCATTCGATGGGAATTAAGAGTAAGCCTAGAACAATAGAATACAGCTAAACGAGACATTCAGATATGCTCATTTTGTCAGTTAACGTGGCCGGAAAAAATCCAATTTATCCGCAACCGGCGAAGAACGGAAATATTTCTTTGCATTCCTGCATTCCTGAAGAACCTTTCCGAAGAGTGCATTGCGCATATGGATTGTATATCCAGTTGAAACTGATAAATGCAATAGCTGCTTTCAGACAAAATTGGTGTAATAAATTGCGAACTAATAATTACAAGTCACCTAGTTGATGACACATCAACCTATGCGTCTTCCACCGTTATGTTTTGCCGTTCATCTTCCTCTCCTCGGTCCCCTACTCACCAATAGCTGTTTCCCAGTACACTGTCCTAACTGGCCAGTAAAAAGCAGATTGATTCACGATAGCTGACCCACGTCCGAGAAATCTGATATCGGAATGTGCTAGACAACATAGTGGTAGGTTGGATAAAGTGGAACTCACAAATAAAACATTCGGTTGCAGTCTACACGTCCATCATAATCACATTAATTATAAAGGTATAAGCGTCGTGGACATCAAAATGCGAAGTTTCGAATATTCGCAGTAGAAGTATTCCTTTAAGAGCATTTAAACATATTTCTGATTCTTTTTTCAGGACGTAGTGTCACGTAAATCTGTTACATCGGCACAAAAGCACGCCACATAAACAAATGAATGGATTTCAAAAGTGTTGAGAAATGTGGCAGAGAAACTAATACAATTCCGCTCATTACACGATTCGTTATCATAGAAGGGGACGGAATAGTAAAACATGCTAAGTAATCATTTCACATATTGGACTTAACGGATCGCCCGCACAAATAATTTGGAAAAGTTTATTCTCAAAAACTCTACCGCATATAGTGCACAATATGGGACAATCTCGCCTATCATACTTTGCGCTGGTCAAATTCGGAGGACGTTTGCTCATTTGAAGGTACCAAAGAATTTCCCATATTCTATAACGAATGTGTTTTCATTTGACGATGCAGTACGAGAATGCAAGAAGTGGCACGGCACGTGTTGATGCATTTCGTTTCACAAGTTCCGCACGAAAATCACCGGTTGTCGCAAGTGAGCGTAACCACCCACAAAATTCTTGAGTATGGGCTGACCAGTCACGAAAGTCCATTACTTCTTCTAATAATGCACTTAATAAGAATTCGCAAAAACGGCCTCAAAATGTGTCAGGGAAAATGGTCGACTTCGATCTTGTGTAAGTTTTGGAGACTTTGTGGTCTATGCGTTGCCAAATTCTGTGGAAGTGAGGTGCAGTATGTTGCAGTTTCTATGCTATAAAACATTCCAAACAGTTGTAGAAAGCTGAGATAAGTTGGCAACATCAATGATGACGCCGCAAGTAAATTTGATTAATTATAGGGTGCATTCCCGTGCCTCTCCGAAGAAGCAAACGAGCTTGAAATAGTTGAAGCGGAAAAGCCACGCGAAAGACCCTCTTTCAGCTCGGTGGCTGCCGGCAAGCGGAAGGAGCTCAAGGAGAAACGGAGCTATGCGCAAACTCTTAAGCAAAACAACGGGTACATAAGTAATTTTAAGCAGATTCATTATCGTGGAGTTGCACGTTGCATGCAGCCATTTCCGTTGGTTATTACTTATTTCTATAACTTACGGTCAAGTGAGGTGATCCTTATGTTGATGATTCGAAATGCGCGTCGTAGTGACTTTTCGTGCTTCCTCTACTTCAACTTGGTGGTGTCTGTAAACACTCCTTATATCGCCTCGACTTACTTTCCTGGTTACGAACCATGGAAGAACCGCTTCAGTGCTGCATGGTTGTTGTTTTTTCTCTCCGCTTATTGCACAAGTTGCAGTATTCATTGAGAATATGATATGAAAACACATGTAGAAGACATAACTTTGAGGCTGATTCTAAGCATACAGGGAATTCGCAGAGGATATCGTGAATAAATGATCCAGTCAGCTAATGTTTTGTTTTTACTTCTGAATCTGCATCACTCCTATGATGGAGCCGATACACAAGGATTACTTTTCATAAACCTACAGCAGACTATGTCCTGCTGAAACAGAGGGGTATCTTGCGAGTGATCAGCAAACTGAAAGCGGTAGGAGCTTCCAGGATGGGAATCTGCCTGGACTTTGGAAAGGTTTCCAAATTTGTATATTTCAGCAAAGAGCGCGTTTTACGGTCCAGTACATGTGAAACGCATCTGAAGCCAGAAGAACGTTTATTATTTCGTACGTTTCGCTAACGCAGCCTTCACAGTCTTGAGCCTTTAGAAATACTTGTTACATGTTTTGCTTTGCAGTTTGAACATTTTGATAGTGTGTTTTGTCACTTCCCCAGCCAATCGATGTCCTGCATTTGTGAGAGCGCATCGCTGCGCACGCGGTCACTGTTACCGAAAATGGATGGTTCGGATATGGAATGTGGAATGAAGGAAGATCTAGGATTTATAAATTCCATGTCAGCTACAGCCAAAAGCAAAAATATATGTAAATTTTTTATCATAGAATGTGCCAAGGTGCTTGCGTTGTTCTTACTGACCCAGTTTCCCAAGTGGTCTGATTGGTGTCCTTTCCAAACGTTGTACTCTGATCGTTTGATGAATTCTGTGGCACCAAATTTTCTGGCTCGTGAAACGGATAGCCACAAGAACGTTTGACGGGAAGATGACTTTCGCGGAGAATTTGCACGTAAATGTGAGGAAGAAATTTGCACAGGCTTTACGTCATTGTTGATAATCCCTAAGTTAACTAGTATTCTCTAGAACACACGGTTATTGTGGTATATCGCTACACTACCGCGCCAGCTGCGCAGCCATAATCGGTATCATTAAGAGAGTCTTCAATGATGTGTAGTATAACATTATTAAAACCGTTTGATACTCGAAGTAAACCCTTGCAATGAACTTATCATCCACTGACACATAAAGCTCACGTTGATGAAAATTTGCCGGTGTTTGTTGAGCCCTTCTTAGCGCTATCTAAATCCTTATTTCCTTGCTTTACATCACTGAGAATTTTACCTGTATATTCTCTGTGAAAGCCAAAACTCATCGAAATTTTCTTCGCAGCTTTTTACGAGTATACCTTTCATATTCCAGCATTATGATTACTCGCATATACACCTCAGTATGTTTCGAATTGTAAAAACTGATAACGCTGTGTATTCAGTGGTGCAGATGAAGGTCGCTGCCCCCTTCTTCAAAATGAGTGATTCATAAGCTTGATCTTCTAAATCATTCTTTTAAGTGAGTTTCGATTCGTCCACCGGAGTCCGTTTTACCCTCTGCTTCAGTTTTTCTGAGAGCTTGCTACGCATTTAATATTGATTCTTATGAGATACTTTTGAAATGATTCTACTTGTAATTCAAAACCTATTTTACTGAAAATTCCTCAGCAACTTAAATCAACTATACCTAATGTTATAGGGTTTAGGAGCATCAGCACACCTTCCACTTCTTAGTTTCATCGTCTTCATTGTACTTCATATGTGTTAAAATTATCGAAAAAGCAGGCATTTTTGTGCAGATACATATATACGTCCATATGTGGAAAGCGGATATTTGAGAAAGTTTAGAAAATCCACAAAATTACGTTTCTCTTTTCACTTTTATTTTTCACTGCTAATTTCAGCGTAACGTTTATTCGTTTCAAAGCGTTCGGTCTGAACGAAACTGAGAAATCTGCCCTTAAGTCTTTGAAAAATTCTGCCAAACACCTCCATCGATGCAAAAAAAACTGTGATCATGACAGCAGTCCTTGCTTAAAGAATGAGCGGACTACTGACATTTTTCTAGTGTTCAGCAATATATGTACTTAAATGCTGGGCTGTCAGTGTGGACACGACGGTTTCCACGCAAACTTTGTAAAATTAATAAAACATCTGGAGATAAAATGAGGCGTGACAGACGCCTAAAATGATAGAAATGCGGGTTTCTTGCTAGCAGAAGATACTGACGTGGTTGAGGCGTCTAGAATGGTTCACTTTTGTAATCGGTTTGACTTCTTGAGTAAGTTTTCTACACTTGCTTTACTCATTTATCACGAAGCTACCATTTTGTTGGTCCGAATGATGTGGTCTGCGAAGGAACTCTCGCCTGTGCAGCCAGCTCGCTGAATCAGCTTTATGTTTCGGTGATGAGTATTACATCATTTGTGACAGCCACATTTACTTCACAGTTCGCACTACTAGCAGACAAGTACGATTATTTTCCTCCAGACGTAGCATTCGCTACATGTACATCCACTCGCAGGTTTCAGCATTAAGGAGCTTTTTTTTGCGTTCGAATAGACTGTATGAAGATGTGCACTTGAGTAATATCACTGCTTATTTACCTTTCTTCGTGTAAATATTCTGTGATGGATGGGTACTCAACAGGAAGATGCGTATTACAAATATGCATTTCGAGACAATAGGGATTCGTACTTTTACAAGAGCTACTCAATGCAATTCTGCTGCTCGGTGCGATCAATGAGATTATTTTATGAGTTTAGTTAATAAACGAGTTCTCATTTTGTGCTGGTTCAAGTAATCCATTTTGCTCATGTGCACTCAGAAAAACGAGGCTCGCGGTGGGAAGAAGTATGCAACGGTTAGGATAAGTTGCAAGTGAATTCCACTCATTTCACTTCAGCGAGTTCTTTATTTCTACTCACAGTTGATTTGTCGACCATTTCATGAGACATGAGACAAGGACATCTTTCTATTTTATTTTTGGAGTATTCCAACAAGGTGAATCAACCACGCGATGTTTTTATGCATCTTATTCTGTCTATCAAGTAACCATATCCTTAGCGTTGCGTTTTGTGAATTAAGCAACAGTACGTCCGAAAATTTCAAGCTTGTGGAATATCGACAGCCGTTGGATGGGTGTATGAATTATCAAAAGGAAGCAAAACTGTCACCGAATTGCCCACGCAAACTTATCCTGTTATCCTTAAGTCTTGTGCATTTTAGATGAGCGGCGCTCTCATACTTGTGGACACCTGTGACGGCGCCTATTTGGAGATTGAGCACTCCGCACTGATCGCCTTCTTGGAATGGCATTCGCAATTGTTTTGCAGCTCACCTCGTTCTGCATTCGTGAAATGTTTCGCTAGAAAAGCCTGCGCAGCCAGATAGCATTTCGCAGGTCCATCAGACTTGCAAATCGTTCACCTCAGACCTGAGGGGCGCATATGTCATATGCACTCATGTCTGGTAGGGTTTGCGCCAAATTAAAAAGCTAGTGCTAAATGAAACAAGTTTACCCAGTTCTCTTTTCTGGGCGTTCGTTGCCGAGAATTTAGCAGATGTTTCTTAGTATGGTATTAAGGTTCGAAGCCTAATTTGCTGATAAACATGGATCCTAAAATTGCACACCATTTCCCTCTTTCCTATCTTGCGTCGAATTGAAAAGTTAGAGCTGCTATGACTCTGTTTCATGCCACTCTTGCCAGTAGTTATTGCAAAATTACGTTGTTCTTTTGGAATGCTGCTTCAGATCTCTTCTTTCCCTTATGGCTTCCTTCGTCACCCCACTGCTCGTTGTGAGGTTTTTAATGAGGCTTCTTTTTCCACTTCAAAAATATGATTTCTTTCTCGATACAGTTTGAGCGATGTAAACAAATTACAAAACGAGCCAGCTTCGGTATGACTGTATTGCTTTGCGAATAATTTGACGTACATCAATCCCACCACAGCATCTCGGAAACGTCTTTTTACTTTTAGCACACCTACATCATTTCAAAGTTGAGTGGGACGATGTTAGTGGAATACAGTGCCAAGAGTTATCCTCGTTCCTCAGGATGCCCACTCCTTCCCTAACAGAAAATGACTGTCACCCATTAGCAACTTGCTGCCAACAACTCGATTGCTCTTCTGCTCATAGATAAACCAATCAATCAGATAAGAAAACATTTCTTTCGCTGCAATTCTAAGTTAGAGAGTCAAGTGAAGTGTTGGTAAATGCTACGTTCTTTCAAGGGATTACATTCCATATCAGAAATTGATAGCGCGAACCCTCAATGCAACAGACAAATATGCACAAATGCCCTTCAAGACTGAAATCGTGCACTGTAACGTTGTTGAAAACTTATGCGAGCAGAGCAAATTCCGACCGAGCTAGCGGGTAATCGTTGCCGGCAGTACCTCTTGCAGCATCTGCTCCAGCTCTTCAGTGACGTTCCCTTTTTTGATATGTATGCTGCTGAATAGAGCACACCACATCGTCAAGAATGCTTGACTGTTTTCGAATTTCTGCTTTCATCATCCCGGGCCCTTACACCTCTCCTTGAGGAATTGCAGTGTCATCTGTGACAACCTGCACCCCTCAGAATGCGTTCATCCTCGACCTTCACCCCACCTCGCACAACTGTTTTGTACTGAGCTCTCGTCTTCGTGATTCCTCTCATTACCGGTATGCGTTATTCCTTCCGCACATTTGAGAATGTTCGCCGATAAACGTCTGTATTTGTAAATTTTGTTTCGTTCACGATCTTTCAGAGGTTCTATGTCTTCTTGAGAAAGGCTATTAATTTATTCGACGGTCTTTGTTCACTGTCTCTTTTTCTCGCTGGTCGTACTCGAGTAAATGTGTACCAATGAGTCCACAGAAGGCATTACAGTTTAATTTGTCGGCTTACAGCCACATCAAACAACCTCACTCAAAATTTGAGAACTTTGGTAGAACAAAGCATCCACGAAAACTGCAGAGAAAAAGCACAGTTTCGCACAAAGGCAGTAAATGCAAGTCAATGTACAGAAGAATGCACGTCGTGTGTTGCACTATGCCACATCGCAGTGCATGGCGCTCGCCAAGGCTCCCACCTAGAGCGCATAGAATGTGCGGTGTTGACGAACTGCGCAGCTGTGCTAGGGCGACACGTACACAACACACAACAGCAGACAGCCCGCTTACAACATAACAACAAAACGACACGATGCAGTTGAAACACGTGAAAGCATTACAATATGACCCTGTTTTGAGAACAAAAGCATTGTTTATCAGTTGGAAGCCATCATAACTAATGAACGACGATGCCTTTATGGTGTCATTCACCGTGCGAAAGGTGATCCCCATGTGAACTATCAGATGTTCAACCATATCAGGCACAAGCGGGTATCAATCTCAAGACGGCTAGCCTAGCAGAGGATGACCAAACAGCGACGAGAATCTCACAAGACGTGGTGACTCCAGGAAGGGACCACCCAACCGGGCAACAAGAAAGTCCCCTTACATCGAGGATGCATCATGAATTCCATTCCACGAGCTTATTTTTAAACACGCCTTCTAGTCTACTCACCGAACACACCAGTTTTACACGGAAAGGCACCGTCGTCCATACAAAAGAAACACATTGGTGCAGCCCTTGCCGACCAGTAAAAGAGGTAAGGGACAAAATGCTGCAGTGTGGCAACGACTAAAGCTTTACAAATACATTCCTTCTCCTGTCTTTCTCCCTTGATTGCCACCTGTGATGTACCCCGCGGTTTTTAAAAGAACGCTACACAAAGTCCAAAGACCCATTTCCTTACAAACGCCATAGAAAAGCAGCTACCTACTTGGACAAGGGCATCACTCCCGTATTTGCGACATGAACCGTGGTAGTACAAACAGTGGACAATGCACCGATGCGAATCTTGAAACACGTACACATAAATATCCGGTAGGTATGATTCTCGCACTGGGAGCACCAAAAGCACATCAAAGGACCGATAGTATGAAGTGATGCTGCACAGTGCCACAACATCGAGGACGGCTTCAAGACAGCAGAACGCGTTTGCAGCATTGCAAAAGAGAACAATTAAGGCGATAACGACGTCTTTAAGAGAGCGCAACTCACGGCATCAGACGACTCTAAAACAAAACTTAACCGTCTCATTGACTGCAAACCTTAACGACTATAGACACAACCAACACAGCATATGTGAAGTGCGGTGCTCAACCATCTAGGTGCGTGCTTAGCACTGACACACAGGCCTGCACACAAACACGTAACACGCATTTGCTTAACATGAGACACTCGAGAGCGAAAAGCTATCGTGCCGAACGCACACAACATCAACAGGTCAGCGACCCACAGCCTTGAGGACCCGCCAGACGACCACTATGTACGAAGAGATCAGCACTCAACCGCGTCCACACTCTCACACAAACGTAAATCCTCCCAACTTCACACCCAGTAATATTAGCATAACACACGAAGTTCATAACAAAATGTGTTTCGCGCACAGACGTGTAACGCACTGCGTATGCGCCCAAAAAACGGTAGCAAGAGATCTAACACATGTTCGAAAACAACTCGAACCGGAAGCTCACATCAAATCGACGAACGACTATTCGGCTAAACGAAACAACCACCTTAACCTTTCTGAGGCACTGATAAGGCTTGCTACCGTCTTCATTGACATAGGAGTGGCGGGACTTGCTCCGCTTGCACTTGATCGAGAA
Organism: Parascaris univalens; assembly: GCA_037576465.1. Taxonomy (NCBI): domain Eukaryota; kingdom Metazoa; phylum Nematoda; class Chromadorea; order Rhabditida; family Ascarididae; genus Parascaris; species Parascaris univalens. The sequence continues at coordinate 62,035,528 of CM075173.1, read as the reverse complement.
TTGTTCGATTAGCCGGCTTTTCATCGCCATCCACGTCGCTTTCTGAATCGGAGTCCCGACCACTCATTGCTCCAATTCCAGGGCCTGATAAGGATGAGGGTGTACCTGGTGTCCCAGGTGTTGTCGATGAGACAACTCCTACAGGTGACGCTGCCTGAAAAGCGTACCCGGTTACACACTTGACTCAACATAAATCAGGAATGAATGCGCGTTTGAGTGAATCCCACCTCCTCCTACCTATCAGAAAAAAGTCACACGAAAATTAAATGAATGGACGCTTATTAAAAGCGGCAGATGGGATTCACTCGAGCTCACACCCCTTACCAACGAACTATTTTACAATAAGCGTACATTTTACATGTATGAGTTTTCTGCGGCATACAATCACAGCTAGTTTTATTAGTGATGGGTGAACACTTTTTATCCGAGAAGAGACTAACCTCTCTATACCAAAGGCAACGCTTCTTCCTTTTACAGTGTTTGCACCATTGATCTTGATTAACAACACCGAACCTCGCACGACACTTCTTCTGCTCCCCATTTTCTGAAAATCCTTCAACACTGCAAGAAACCACCAGTGGACATTATTCTCTTCAATGAACAGACAAATGAAACACCGACAGTGAAGTGCAATTCACTACTTGCAAGCCGATCACGTATCATAGAATGGATTTTCTCACTGCCCTAATAACGAAAGCAGGCAGTGGTAGAGATGGTAGGAATGGGGAAGGGGAGAAGGTTGGGGAAGACGGATGGAAATGTAAAAGGTTGTGAGACAAGGAAAAAACACCAGCGGACTTTTTCAAAGGCTCGATAAACGTACACAACAGAAATTCCTTTGGAATTCTCACAGAAAACTAATCAGTTTGTACTGACTAACCTAAAAACACTGCAACTATTGAATCTTCCGGTATCTAATTTACCAGCTATACACATTTAGGTCGCTTATTTCACTCTGCTTTGAATAGTTATGGATTACTTGCGTGAATTATCCCAGTAACTAACACTAAATCCAGGATAAACCCACCTCTCTACCTCCCAACTTGAATTGAGTAAATGCATTGGCAACACACTGAAATAAAAAAACGGCCTTATAATTGAATTAGGATATGACAAATGGTATGCACCATAGAACAGCAAAGCATGATTTGCTGACAAAGAAACCATAAAAAACGAAAGTGAAAGCTAAGACTGAAAGTAGTTAGCAAATAACTGCGCTTGACGTAATCCGTTTGAGAGCGTCCATAACCCCTCTCCCTCTTGATCTTGGAGTGGACAGCTTCTCGAGTTGACGATATATGTTTGTGTTATTGCCACACTACACTTGACGAGAACCGCACCATATGATCACAACACCCCTCGCAACTAGTTAGCTTATCCCATCGTTGCTCACTAAACCATCTCATTGTGTCATCCCCACTCCAGTTCAAGATGCAATATTTTTCTCAGCATCTTAAACACCGCTACCTTTCTCTCCTGCACGCCTACAAACCACGACCACTAGGGCTTTTCCGACCTAAATTGCAACAGATCGGGCGATTAGCTGCTGCTGAATGACTTTACCAAGTTCGCACTTACCATACTTCTAAATGCAAAAAATTCAGAACGCAGCTTTCGTTCAACTTTGAAAATACACCTGCAAAGAAAACAAGTGTTTGCTTGTAAGCATATCAGAGACCCAGAAGCATCCCACAACACTATTTTCCTTAGGAACATTATAGATCCTTTGGGAACGTTTCTTCAATCATCGGCCTATTTGCAAAGTCGCGAGGTTTCTGCAAAGAACAGATGCAGTAAAAATTGCAACATACCAACGGATTTGTCACGCTTTCTTTTCTTTTTCTTGTTTATTGCGTAGTTTTCTCGCGCTGACCATCCCGGATACTTCTGCATGTGCTGCTCACGATCTTCTTTGGCTAATTCGTAGTACCTCTGCTGCTCCTCCTTCGGAAGGTCATGCCAACGCCGACCTAACTCCTTAATAACTCTTAGTTACTGCAGCTCTATTCAAAGTCGGAAGGAACTTGACCTTGAAATCTTTTGACGGATGATTCCTTCTTTTATCATCAAGTACTCTGATGGCGCTTGCATCTGCGGAAACGGTTACCGATCCGAGAACATATAAATGATCACCGGTTCGAGGGAGCTATTCTTGCAAGTTACAGCAGCACCGCCCAGTACACACCAGACAGCCTGCAGAAGTCACAACACCCACCTCATTGTTTCATATCTGGAAAATATAGAAGAAAAATTAATGTTAACCTGCGAAAGTCTTTGCCTGCAATATTTTAGAACCACTGAAGATTTCCATAGACAACCCCTTCACCCTAACTCCTCAAGTTATTCACTCCGCGCACATCACTGTAACGGATAGATCCAATCAACAACGAAAGAAATGAACAAACCTTATTGAGTTCGGCGCTCTGTCGCTCTTTGTAATCCAGTTCCTCCATTAATTTCGGTCGATTTTCCTTCATATACCACATGAATGCGTTCAGCGGCTTCTTAATATGCCTATCCTGGAAGAAGCATAGTTTTTCAGTCGTGCAAAATGCCCTTTTGCCAGCGAAAAGAACACCTCGCAAGAGATATCTCTGTCGAGCAGAAGAAATGAGCAATCACTGGAAAGAACAAAGGAACTCTGACAAAACGTCATTACCTATTACAGCGCAATCAACAGCGAACAAAAGCGACGAAACGGCACCTGACACAAGTAAAAACTGATGATGTGCTGCAGTCGAAAATTCACCATTAGTGTTAAAAGCAGACATATTTTGTCAACCTGAATAACCACGGCGTCCCTGTGCGCCATCATCCTCTTGTAAACACGAACCGCTTCTCGTTTCTTATGCCGAATGAGGCAGCAGAAGAAACTATATGAACACGCATGAAAACTAAATACTTTCCGACTAATAAACTACTAAATACTTAAGCCAAGCAATAAATTAAATCACAACGGTCACAACATCAGTGTTCCAATAATGCCTTTCATAACCAAACCCGAACAGGCAGCACACCTGCGCAAGAAAATATAGCGTCTTATCCAAGTGACGAGAACGCTTGTGAATGAAAAACAATAAACTCTAATCGAACCTTAGCAAATCTGCTTTCTGATTTGATCCTCTTCGGTGTAGGACCACCCGTGGGCGTTTGAGCGAGATTATTCGCCATCGATGTGATAGGCGATCCCATGTTGGGGAGTCGCATTTGGTTGATTGAATTCAAAGGATGCGGTGCACTTGCTGTCATATTACGCATCATGCTCGCTGCTGCGAACGGGTTGCAGCCCTTAGGTGTACCCGCCGGACTACCCTTAAAAGAAGACGGTACAACCGCTCAATTCTCTGACGACCACATATATTAATAATCGCGTGGCCTATGCTTAATGATTTTCTATCACCACACCTTTTATATACCTTCTGGAATATATACCTTCAACTTTTAGATGTATACCTTCTGGAACACAGAACAAGTATGCAGCAGAGGTTATGAAATAACTTCTATTCCAAAAAACCGAAAAAATGCCATTCCGAGAAAGTGAACAATATGGCACCAGAACTAGTACCCCACACATCTTGAGTTGTGCATCGCCTTCTAGAAGGTCTTGACCTTTCTTATTGCAGATTTCGTGCACCCCACAGCACGGCGTCAAAGTTCAACCGATATCATAAGCGGACGCATCCCCTTCCAACTTACAAAAATGTGAGGCTTACTACCTTCAGTGAACATTTGGGACTCATCAGCTGGCATGCCGTCCGAAGAGTTTTCTCACAGATGAAAAACAACAAACAGGGAGTTCATTAGCTCTACTAGGACGATCCGCGAACGATGAACACTGGAGGGCCGGCCGCAAGTTTCATGCACCAGGCGCCGAAGAATTGTGTTACAGGAGGGCCTCTCATCGGAAGTGTCCAAATTCACAACCTCCTCTAGGAGTTTCTTGCAAATTTTTGCCCTAATGCATACCTTTTCATATCGAATACGCGCTCACCCTCATAATCTTAGTTGGCTCCATCTCCGTACCCTCTTCGGAAATACTGAGAGAGAATGAACTTTCCCAAGTACAATCAATGCAAAAAACAGGTATCCTTACAGAAAACACTCAACCACAAACCCAATCCACCCATTTCTCCAGCAGATATTTCGAGCTATCAGTTGAAATGACGTAATAACATGGTACATAAAAAATGAGCAAAATCGCCAGTTATTGAGGGTCAAATGTGATCTGCCAGTTCTGTTTCACGAATAAAATACGCCTGGCAGCCCCCTCTATGATTCACTGCACCTCGCGTTACTTCCTTCATGGAACAATGCGTTCACCTCTTCTAGATATCATATTTGTGCTTCAGTGCTGGAAGTTACGCAGAAGCAGCGGTTTTCTTAAGTTGAATCTGGAACTGATATTTTGAGAGAAATCACACTGTAAAAGCTTCAAGAGAATCGAAACAAGTAGAGCTGAAAAAAGTCCACCTGAAGAGGCGAGGCCGGAGCGAACGGGAAATTCCTGTACATGTCGAAGCTTGGTGACATTGTCTGTGCGGCCTGCTGCATCACAAATGCGGCTGCATAGCTTGGAGACATAGTTCGAGCATCCATTGCGCTTGGTGGCATCCTTCCGAAAGACATACCATAAGGAGGCTGACTCTACAAAGCATCTAGATGTTCAATTTCGCGATGAAACATCGCATACTAGCACAATTTATACAGCAAGTTCACCTGAAGAAAGTTTCATAAGAGAAAGTCGTTTAAGAAGAAACAAACGTAGCTCCTCTAAAAGCCACCAAATCGTTGCTGGAACTTCACGGCAATAGTTAGATGTGCTGCATTTAAAATCGTGAACAGTGGTTGTCTGACGTCTTCAAAGCGACTGACAGTGAACTGATTAAAGAATGAGCACCAGTCAGCTGCAAAAGCAAAGAAGGAAGCGGAAAGGCATTTATTAAAAATCAGCGGAAAGAAATCAGCTAAGCTTTAAAGCTTAACTGCGTGTATTCGTTGTAAAAATTGATGTGAAACGCTATTGTAATTACGCCATCAGATGCAGCAATACTTGTTGAAGAAACAGTGAGGCGACAGGATGCTGGCTTTAGTTATTACTGCCAAGATGCCGATAATGCAAGGAAATGCTCGGCCAACCTCTTGAATTCATTTAAACTGAATCTGCTCGAAAAAAGAAGTGGATGAGTTGACTGACACACATAACGATGGTTACATTCTAAGTCAACAGCTGCATATGTATGTTTGTGGCCAATTTGTTTCTGAAAAACGGCGCTACAAAAAGGTCGCACCGACAAACTCTCAACCAGCGAGCGCCTAAAACGTCAACGAGACGCTCAATTGGAGGGCGTCAACAGAGCATGTTTTAATGGTGGCCATCACGCAAATCACCGGATGTGACTGCCGGCAGGCGTTCTCTTCGACAGTTATTAACTGCAGTAAGTACTGCAAAATTTGTGTACATCTGTGAGTGCAATGCCTTGACAAGATCAACTCTTGAGTGTGAAACACTCGCCATGTGGTACGCAAGTGAATCGACGCTGACCTCGTTTCTTTTAAAAACAGTGTTGTAATAATTAGTTAGATTATTCAAAACCCTAAGTGTGAAATCAATCCACATACGTCTTCCCCCTTTCAAAAACAAAATCAGCCCATCAACAAATCTCGCGTGTGAAATCAAACCCTCAAGCAAGTAAAAACCTGAGTGCTCAACCAAGCCAAGAAATTTGAGGTCAACACGTATCTGTGTATAAAGATGGACATCTCATCTGAACATCTCCACCCCTTATGTAGTTGAAATAAAGGAGTGTCGGAACGTGAACCTTCGAAGGCATCCGTTCTTCGGGTTCCCAAAACGCTCAAGTAGTCCCAGAAACCAATGGTTTTGTAGCCGAGAACGAAGTGGATGGCGAAAAATGGACTGAGCGGAACGACGGATGAGGAAAACATGCTTAGTGTGTGAAATATTAGCAAGGCTGCTGTACTCCCCACACTCCCCCCCCCCCCCCGAATTTCTTCATGGGGACTGATAACCAGGTCAAATAGAACACCTTATTCTGGCAGAGAACGATATTTGGTGGAAAACAGAGATGCCGCCGTGCTTCATACAGAACAGCTTTTTACTGTTGATTTAATGTATTCGATTTGCATGCATTATGCATGCCTGAGTGAGCGCTCTTATGCTTTGCATTCTTTACACCCAGGAGCTCCAATTAAACAATTATTTTCACCAAGAGTGGCTTCTTCGCTGGTGGAGGCATGAAGACACCACTCCCAAACAGGTTGCTGTCTTGAACAGCTGCAAAATCATGAAACAATAACTTCATGTGTTTTCGATTTGCTCACAAACACATGTAGTCAATCCAGACGTGAATTTGCAGATGTGCCAATGAGCACTATTACGGCATTTCGAATAAGAAAGCAGCCGGAAAATCCCTCACCTCTCTTTTAGCAAAATGAAAGACTGCTGGATATGGAAAAGATAAATGCGCCGAGAAGAAGCCAAGGTGACTGGTTGAATCAGCGCTCTGGCTGGATGCAATTTGCGAATAAAGCTTTCTTCATGCAGCCAATTCGAAATTGGCCTGTCGCTGCCTCATTTAACAAATGCCTCAAGTGATGTCTTATCAATCAGCAACGCCAATCGCGAGCCGTTCAGCAAAGATTCAGGCATTCGAACGCGAAAGCCGCTGAGAGTGGATTGCCTATATGGCGCATTCTTGCATCAGTTAAATGAGCAATTGCTTTAACACCGACTGGCAAATATTTCAAATTATGCTTCCAACAGAACCACTCGACCATTTTACGAACACCCTCATCTACACTCCCAAACAGCATCAATCCAGTGTTCCCATCGACTCACCCGAGATCATATTACCGTCCGTGAGCAAATTTACTCTTGTAACACAGCGCATTCATTCATTCACACGATGTGAACGCCTCATTCGATGGCTTCTAAACAATATGCTTCTGAATTTCGTTCGAATCGAAAGAATCAGGTTGAGCAAGAAAAGCAATAGACCTCCTGCTGCGTCGAGAGCAGAAAATCAACGACAACGCACAACATCGATTCTGTTGTTTCGCACGAAAAGCAATGCAACGTTTTCACTGCATCACTCTCGTCGAATCAGTCAACTTGAACTCAACGAAATTAAATGCCAAAAAATGCATCCACCGTGAACATACAACGATCACCCTCTTAATTTGCAAATCCACTAAACAAGAGAACGAAGAAAATGACTACAGTATTCTTCATATCGCTGCGCTCTTCTCACACCTCACTGTCCTACTACTTCCTGACGGCCATTGATAAAGGAGGTTGGGTGAGTCGAGACCACGACTAGTGGAGAACGACGCACGGAAACCCCTTAAGCACCTCAAGTGTCAGATCATTGAATGATAACGCAATCGCGCAGATCTCCCAATACACGCAACATGAATTTGACAGTAAAAAATCAACTTCAATATCTAAAACAGGTAGGTGTTTCTCTCCTTTCTTGCCACCGCGAACGCCTTGGCAGTGACTGAAGGTCATTCTCCAAGTGATAGCCAAGAGAAGTAGACCTGTAAACGCGTAGGAATGCAGGATGTTTGATGACATAAACATAAACACTCACCGGAAGAAAGAATGGGTAGAATAACGGAAGCGGTCCATAAGAAGGTGACATTGCTGCCGTCGGAAAAGCTGGAAAAGTGGGCGATGGCTTTACAAAGGCACCCGGCTTGGAACCTGTAACAATTCTACTACAATACTGTTTAAGAAACGAAAGACCTGCCCCACATCACTTAATTACTTGCATGATTAGAAAGAATAGTAAAAGCACACAATCCTCAGCCTAAAAATCACGACTGATGCACTCCACAAATATGCTCAAGTCCACGTACTGCATGCAGCTGAAACATAAAAGAACATTCATATGCCGACTGCAGTAACATTTTATTCCCGCTCTTTCCGCCGCAGCAGCACTGTAACTGAGGGAGAAAACACCCCTTTTCGTTATGGCCCCCGGCGAAAAAAACAATTTTTTCATGGTTTCTACCTTCCCAGGACCAAGCTGATAAATCTTCTATGTCCCACGGTGATATGCACAAGTAAAAAAGATCCCTTAACTCTTTCATTCCTTATGGCTGCCACAAAACGACTTTCAAAACGTTGCAAGGAGAAAAGACCGAATGTAGCATCCCGAAACGACCAAATAACACCATTTGCAGGTCAGCTCAAACAATAAAATTGCTGAAGCATTCTACTATTCCATTACCTACATCGAAAAAACCATTCAGCAGGAGCTGCATTACAATAATAATGTCATCGCGCAAGCTATCTCCCCTTTCCTCTTTCTCCCTCTTCTTGAACGGCTACTTGCTTTCAGTGTCTCGCGACCCATTTAGCACTGGCAAAGCGAAAATACTTTCACACTGCACAATTGTTCTGAGCCCACCAAGCACACTCGAAAATGATGAAATTTTTGAGCACAATGTGTGGACTTCTCCGAAAGTACTGTGCTCTCAGGGAAGGTCGTTTTAGCGGATAGGAGAATGGACCGGCCAGCCAACACTATCTAAGCTGTCACCATAGAAATTCTTATGCAAGTGCTCAAAAAGGATGCTTCTTAGATGCCCCTTCATGACGGGTTGTACGGTGCATTTGTTGTGATGGTAGTTACGGGAAGAACGGTGGGATTCGTCGCCCGAAGGCGAGCAGCACGAGGGCAAAAAAGAACGCGTACTTTTTTGTCGTACTTTTTGTGTGTGAGCGCCGCCAGGTATGCTGCAAATTACGCATCGTGCCCGACGCACTTTCCACACACATCACACCCAAAGAGGGTATTGTGCCTATATGAGAATGAACCGAAGCGCAACGAAACCATAACGCACTTTCCGGCTCGCTTTTCAAATAGTTCATTCCCAACATAACCTGACGGTAAGAGGCAAACGTTCTTTCAGCGGCTGTCCAAACACATCAGTTGTTTAGCTGTTACAGGATAATTTTCCTGGTTATAGATAACATCACGGAAGTGATACTTTTAAAACTTATAAACCCATTAACTTCGCTGAAACTAATGACAACCTTCAAAAGCAACAGGAGGCTAAAGATGCATGTCCCAACGATGGTCATAACATCCCACCAAAGAAAGCAGCCCGCAACGATGTGGACACGAACCGCACAAAAAGCATCATGGAGAATCTCTGTGAACCATTTTATGCGCCCGTATGCAATATCAGAGAACAGTGGCAGCCAGGTACCATAGCATGATTATTTGTGCCACAATGCTGAGGGTGCTAATCCAAACATCACAATGAACCTATGGAAGCAGCCTTCGACTTGCTACGATATGCTGTATATTGCAAGCGCGTACAGGAGTCAATCTCTTCTCGGATCTCGACCAGAAAACAACATTTTTAAACGAAATGCAATTCCCTTGCCGTTTCATTATCGGCAACCAAAATATCCTATCGCCTCCAGCAAGATGTGCCAACATTTACTGCTTTCGCTGTTGGTTGTTGCGTAATTTGGACAAAACCTAACTGGCTAGATGGCTAGAAGAGGAAATTGTACTGCAGTCAATTTGTAATCGTTGTGCGGTCAGACGAATTCAGTGGGCTTTGGGGATGCTACTTCTAGACGCTTAACGACGAAAATGGAAAAAAGAATTACACCATCATCTGGCCGTGTGTATTTCAGATACTCCTCTCCCTCAGGCGAACTGTTTGTTGTTTAACCCATATTCCTTACCTCCTCTCAGTCTTTTAGCCACGATCAATTCTCTAATTTATGGGAGATAAAATTATCGATAATATGTAGGACGTCTGAAACATGTTTTCAGCGAAAACACTGCGCATGGAAACATTCCATGGATAATATAGGGAGAACAAATAGAAATATCCATGAGCAAACTTAATCTGCATGAGGTGTAAACAAAACTGTATTATCACTTTGCATTTCACGGATAACTGTTATATTGGTTGAAAAGGCTTTTCGAAGATGGTGAAAAAAACTGCACCCCGCAAGTCTTAGTGGAGCAATGAAAGCAGCCTACTGCCAGCTGCAGCTTGCCTGCCGCTTAAAATGCGGTCAAACATGCCGCAGAGCACGCGAGGCGAGAAAAAACAAACGGCGGGCTGAGAGATCGCTTTATCATTTTAACACTGTCCTTATCGCTGTGACAGCAAACAACAACACAAGTAGGCTCAATGCCAAATGCACACACATTGCACAGTTACACGCCTATCACTCACTCACAATGCACGATTACATTTCACTTTCCTCGTGACATCAATAACCACTTTGGCCCAAGTTTGTACGAGCCAATGCCGGTACATTCGCATCGGAATAGCGTCCTTCAACTACACAGCTCAATCTCCCTCAGCATCAAAAGGATAAGGATCATACTGACTGAGCAGGCAAACGTTTGTACTCTTGGGGACTGAAATGCCCTCAGAAAAAAAATTGGCGCACCTACAAGTGCGAAATGCTCACTCTGACGCTATCACAGAGACTGAATTCGCCAAAGAGTGATAAGCCTCTGTCGACGTTATGAACGCAATCGAAAGTGGGTAAAAACTTTTCCAGTGATCGGGAAATTGCACAAAACCAAGCTGATAACATGCGGATCAGATGTGCACCAGCAAATACGGCCTTCCCCACTTGAGTAACCGGAGGTAACAAAAAGGGCGATAAAAAGACAGAGCAAAGTGAGCTAAAAAATGGGCTCAGCCACACTCTTGATTTCACTGCCCATATTCACTTCCACCCTGAAAATTTAGGTGCGTTTTAGAAGGCATATTCGGGCATCCGTAAAAACAGATGACCGCATTCTTTGATGGCACGCGTTCGGTTGGGAAAAGGTGCAATCACTGCAGTCATGCATACGCTGGAATTGAGCAGTATCACAACGCTTAGCAACTCTAGTACATACTGAGGACCTCTCCTATTTAAGGCACCAAAAAATCTATCGTTGATTCATGCTAACAAAGCGCCTTCAGAATTTTATTATATTGCGATTAACGATTACTAAAGTACTTTTAAATGACCACACAGTAGACACCAATCTAGATATGCTGGAAAAAAATCGTCAGCAAACTCATTTGTCAGCGAGAAAACGCTCACATCCGTTCAATGAGTCAAGAGAAACCGCAGCACTAACCATCAAAAAGGCAGACAGACATACGTTCTGTTCTTAAAAATTTCCTACACACAATTACCACAAAAATGAATATTAAGGTAAGCGGGAACAATGCAATCTTTCGACAACAATATGGCATACACCCCTCAAACAAAGTAATAGCTAGAGCAGTTAGCTCGACGTGAATATCTCATCAAATGACGAAAGATTTAAGATAAGACTTCAAATTGTTCTGTTCATTTCCATCCATTAAATAACCTAACACCATTACCTCCTGCTGTCAGAATGGATATTTCACTAACAAGGAGAAGGCTTGCAATAAAGCGAAATCCGTTGGAAAAAGATATTAGCTCCCTTGTGCATTTTTTATGCTGTATAGGACTCTCAAAATTACATATTCATGAAACATAATACTTCCTTAAGAGGCGTACGATTATGCCTCGCACCTACAACGACCTGACCGAATGTGAGAATTTGACTGCGACGTGCGACATTAAAAATTCATCACCAGCGTACAGTTTGTGCCTTCCCAAGAAAACAAGGAACCACTCGAAGGAAAGCTTTTGAAGGTGCATCTTCAGTAAGGAGTACGATTACCTAAGAAAAATAATAAATAAATTTCAAACTAGGCGTTCAACTCAGCTGCCACTAACGATAAGAAACCTTCGAACTTCTGGCTCTTTGTGAACTGCGCGCGTTTTCACTTAAATATGTACGAATTTAAGCTATGTAAAAAGTCTCTTTTAAATTTCTCCTGCGCGTTTCTATGGAATGCTGTTCAGCAATATAGGCCGAAAACGGAGAACGAAAAACAGCTCTAAAATGCTAACTTCATTTCACAATTCATATTAAAAATATGAATTAACCTCTGCAGGCAAGAGACCCCATCTTTTCATAAGGTCGTCGAGGCAGAAGAGGAGGAGGAGGAGGCTGCAACCGTTTCTGTGAGTTAAAGAAGAATTTCCCAGGCCGAACGCTTTTGATATACGTTTAATCATAATTTAAAAAAAGAGTGAGAGAGAAAAGAAAAGAAACTTTTCGGGACTTTGAATGAAATGGACTTTTCTAAGAACATTTTTGAAATTAATGAACACGGAGTGAGAACAGAACGTAAGCTCACATAAATGCAAGAAAATAATGCAATGCAAATGCGCAGACGATGCAAACGAGAACAAAAGAAACAGAGTCAAGATTGCGGCTCAGATTGGTGGATACTTCGAAAGAATTGAGTGATACTCTATATGGCGTTTCGTGTAGTTCACCTAAATGAACTTAATGAGAAGTACAAAGCGCAAGATGCGTTTGAGCAATGAAGTCTAGTGATAGTAATGCCATGTTGGGAAGAGAGAAATAAAGTTAAGGCAGAAGCTGCACACAAAGAGTCTGAGAGCAAGTGGTACACCAAAGAAGGTCCGAATATACAAACCAACACCGAGTAATCTCCACTGAAATTCGTAGAAAAAAAAAATCAAACCGTGGCTGTGATTAAAAAGTAGAGCCTTCAAAAAAACGTTTTCGGCAGCACTCGAGCAGTACGACGCTGACCGCTTTGCTCCACAGCAAATTATTAACACAATGAATAATATAGAGACAAATTGAGGAAAGATGGCTGCGAGAAAACAATGAAAGGAAGAACACACCGATTATGGTGGATGATGGCGTCCTGGTTTCGAGCTCAGTCTCCAGGGCCACATCCTTCTTGTCTTCGGTGAGTTGATGTGACGACTGTGCTGTTTCCACATCGTCCGCATCATTTCTAAATAAGGAGACATTAGCGTCAGTGCATCAACCGCACATGAAACATTCAACCTAGCAATGAAGTTCAAAATTTTCCATTGCACAATGCAAATACTCGAAAAGAGAACGTGCAAAAGTGGCCACTGAAAATATAAGCGTCATTTTTTTAAAACAGACACGTCATTTCTCTTTTTTTAACTCACACCTAGCTTACCTGCTTCGCTAGTGGCCTTCAGCGAAAAAAGGTCCCTGGGTAAGTCATCTATTATTTCACCTTTACTTACATCAACTTCATAGACAGACTCACACCTAATAAACAACAAAGCGTTCATTAACAGAAAGTGCTTTCGATGCGCAATTCATAATCCTGTGCATTTTGCAAAACTACAACAAAGAAGAAGAAAGTTAGGGGTCATGGCACCTACCACGGGCGTGTAATGAAAGTCTACGGTAGAATCTTATATCACATGCAGTCATACTCGAGATTCGAAATAGTTAGAGAAATATTCCACCTTAGCTGTGACCCGCTGCAGCTCTACAGTAAAATGAGAGAGCCAAGGTCCGAATATGGAAAGCGGAGTGGTAAAGTGGGATACCGGCGGCTTGTAGGAGTAGCAACTAAATGCGCAGATTAAGCAACACTTTTACGTGAACGGAAGCAAGTCAAAAAATACGAAGACAGGCATATAGTCAGCGATGACTAACGCTAGCATCAAACTTACTCTACAATACTCGAATTACGAAAATTACAATTTGCAGCCTTAATGCTCAGCGTAGAGCCCTCTTTTGAGTAAGACTTAGCACCTTTGTAAGCCCATGTAACGACAACACACATCTGCATAAGCAACGACTGTTTGTTTGCTTCGCGAATTCCTCTACAGTGGTGGCATTGTTTTGCGCTATACGCCATTCCATGGCACGCCTGGTATACCTGTCATACCTACTCATTTTCTGTGCACAACGTCCCACCTTAGAGAGATAAATTCCCCACTGGAATAAGCATAATACTACACACTTTGAAGCTTGATGATAAGATGTAAGTGACACTTTATGTTGCAAAAAAAAGCAGATAAAGAGTTGCAACACGTTGATGTTTCCAAAATTCCACGCAAACACAGTATCGCTAAAAGGCGAACCTTGCAAGCGATCCGTGTGTCCATGGCGCAATATGCTATAGTTCATAGAACGTACGCTACGAAATGACGGCTGCGATAAAAAACGACATATTTGAATTGCTTTGCACCCCAATGAAGGATTTGCGGCAAAAAAGATGCATTTCGTTGACAGTTCATTGATCAAAACGAGACAAAAGCGAACATTCAAACTCTGCAGACGATAGAGATCAAATGGAGAAGGAAATATTCTCCGAACACATTCCGCATATTTGAGCGAGTGAAGCTGAGGGAAATTGTTCTTAGAAGAATTCAAAATAATTCCCTTTTTTAAAATTAGGTGAAGTTACAAACTCGTCTATGATATCACTGACCATCACATTAGAACAATTAGACACATATATTATTCAGCAACTGCGACGGTATTTTTTTTTTTAAACAATGCTTTCCAGAAACTGCGATGTTATGAGAAAGAATTGCAAAAGCCAGCAGAAGTGCTCAACGAGCAGGCGCAATGACAGAAATCAGTCAAACCTTCCACTCGCTCATCTTCTCATTAAGGAAATCACTGCCACGCGATATCAAAAGAAACGACCTTTTGACGTATACAGTAAAAAGGCCCCATACCACAAGGGCGTTCATGAAGTGAGGCCACTTTGTTTGATCTCTCTGTGGCAACCACAATTCGTTTTGCTGTACAACAGTGCTGCAGACGAACGTCTAACCTCAATTATGCATGAGCCATTCTCATCGTCCCCAGCTAGCTTGCCTATTGCAAGTTTTTGGAAGTTAGAGCAATTCGACAGCCAAATTTAAAATAAAAAGAAATGAAAACATTAAAGTATTGAAGAAAGCATTTAATCGAGACTTCAGGTGCTTGTGAAACCAAATTGCTGATTTAGCATTAGTTATCCATAAAAATTAGACCACTCCCAGAGGTTTTATCTCAAGAAGTTTTATTGTACTATACAACGAATGATTTCCTGTAGCTATAAGATTGGTGAACCTAAAATTTCGGCTAAAATCATCAGCTCCGGTTTTTCGGGAGTTGCTGGAGGTGCATATTCATATTTACAGTGAGTAAAAACGGGAAGAATGAAATTGAAAGATGTCTCGAACGTTGCTGGAGGATACTTTCAACCCCTACACCAATTCTAGAACAACTATACCACTCAGCTTTTAGAGTCGATTACTAGGGATTTCGCGATTACTTAGAATGACGCAAAGAGTTAATCAACTTGACCTCAGACTTATATAATAAGAAAACCTTGCGTTTTAACGCTTGTAAAAACCTCAATTCGCAAAGCTGGTGACTGTCAAAAGTTAAGGAACGGTAAAAAAAATCTCGAAATGAACACCTTAAATTAAGAGCCGTTCACTAACTTCCGGAAAAAAACATCGATGGAGTACCAGAACTGCTTTCGAACAATGAAGTAAAAAATCTTCTACACATGAGGAGAGGCTTGAAAATGCGCAAGGACGCTGTTATAATATGTATTCCTTGGAAATAAAAAAATCACAGCAAGCTTCTTCTCAAAACAGAACAAATTGAAAGATACTAGAACAGCTGATATTATGTGCGATAGTTGCAATCCTCCCATCACGCGAATTAATCCATGATGATCTGCTAACAAGTAATAAAACATGCACAATAACGAATTCGAATTACAAATGAAACAGTTGCACACATAAAGTTCCTAAAGAAGAGTTATGCTTCTTATCTAATCAGCTGCGGCGTTCCACCTGGATATGTCCTGGTTAGCTGGCGACCGGACGAGGCTTAATTTACTGTCGTAAGGAGATGGGCGACACCGGCCAAGGTTCCATTTGGGAAAACATCTCTTAGCATCCCCAAACCCGGCTTAACCCAGACTCCATGCGGCCTGATTGGCTGTAAGTATATACTAATCCGAATACATTTACATACCCAGAACTGCTTTAGAAAATTACCAGACTGACCAAATTTCACAGACTTGGCCTCCGCTGCGCCCAAATTAACTACTGGAGTGACATACACGCCTATATCATATATATAAGCACAGACAGCCAACGTTCTCATAACCAGCACCTGAACCGTCGCGAGAAAAGAACTCAGTGAAAGAGAACTAGTTTTTTTTCGTTGAAAGCTCATCGAATATGAAATAAAATTTGATTTGCTAATTATACAGCTGTTTGCTTCTTATTACTCTTTAAAATGAAAGCAAGCAGAGCGAAAGTGAGCATGGGAGGTGATTCCACGACATGGAATATGCTCAATTCGATCGTTGAATAAACAGAAGTACAAACATACACACATATACACACATGACGTCGTCGAGATGGCCCTCTCGTAAAAATTTGGAAAACACATCGATTTGAATGTGAACTGAGGGGTTTGTGAGCATGGATTCTGAAGGGCGTAATTTCACGACCCACAAGTTAGCACCACCCAACATACACACAAAAACGCATCATCAACACGGTGTGTTCTGCAATGCAAAAATCGTGTAATAGGCTGCTGAGAAATGCTTCTTCACTGTCCAGTCGAAAACAACCGCCAACTCTATCTTAATCAGAGAAAACGACAGCTCACGTAAGCAAACTATCTGGTCATCTACCTTAACAAGTGGTGAAAGTTCTTTCTCGCTAGCACTCAATACGCAACGCTAACGAGAAGTGAAGCAGTCGACTTTTCGAGAGCTGAAGTGACGAAACCTGCAACATGTCAACGGGCTTTACCCCATCTGCGTTGAAAATATTACATACCGCATGTGGGTGGAAATCTGCCCGTGCTAAACACCTCTACTTTGCATTTTCTTTAAGTGGGATTTTTCATTTGGGGCACAAGTCGCAAGTTATCTTCATAGAAGTTTTGATGACAACTTACTGCACAATAAATTGTTCTGCACCACTGGAACTGCGATGCACACCTATAATATAAAGTAGGAGGAGAGCTTGAGGAATGCAGAGGAGAAAGAAGAATGTGTTCCTCACAGATTGAAATACATGGCGCAAGAGATAGATGAGGAAAACATCGATGTCACATAGCTCCATGTATCGAGTTGGCTAAATCGATCAAAAAAGATCGCGAAAAATCAAAAAAGATCACGATGCACAGCATGATGATCCGAGATTAAAACACTGCACTGCGGGAGATTCCGATGGGCACACGATGCGTCAGTAATTTTTTTCTTCTATTTACAGCCGGGAAAGCAACAAAGAGCGTGACAACGATGAACTTATGAGGCCAGTCTACATAATTCGTATGTAAACAGCATCAGCAAGAGTCACCAGTCTGTAGACACACACAACGAATAATGAGGACTGATCGACATGAGCGCTGAGCAGCAAGAAACGAACGTTAGAAGCCCACTTGGAAGTATCTGGGATGCGAGCAACAACAATATAAGGCTTCTAGGTAGTTGAAGGAATGTAGTGGCAAAGAAAATACGACATCAAGACCCACCTCCTGAACACTTTAACTTCATCGGCGCCGTCGTCGTTGGCGCTGCTCATGGCACCTTGGACAAGCTCGTACGGCACAACGGCGGTGGCTTTCGGGTGTGGATGTTACGCTGCTGCCGGTACTATACCAAGCGCGGCTCATTCGCGGCGTCGGCGCTCTCTCTCTCGCTCTCCTCAAAGATGCGCCGCCCTCAGCGTTGCTCTCCGAACGAAGAAAACCCACGCTGCGCCCCGCCTCTCTCCCGCCGTGCCTCTTAACCGCATACGCAAACGCGTTGCCGCAGCTATCGTAAACGCGTTGCCTGAGCATCAATTAGAGCATTTGAAGATTTGAAAAGAACGCAAACAATAGATGGCTAGTATAATGACGGACGCGCCCTATCGCTGGTACCCTCTTGATTTGGTGTGATCTCTGACGGATCCGTTTGGTTGGTCCCGATCGCCAAATTTTATGCTCTTTTGCCACAAACGACCCCCTTCGCGTCGCCGGTTCAAATTCAAAATTCCACTTACGGCAGCAATTCATTGAGGGGCGTTGATCTGCTGAGGCGATAAGCGCATCTCCGTACTGATCTATTCAATTCGCATCCTACTCGTTGTGCACTTCTACAACCGCTTCTTCTCTTGCAAGGTCTGCACTCCGGCGGATAATCTGAATTACTCAGTGATTGAAACAGTTATGAAATGCTCACTCACTGCCTGAGTTCACTTAACTTGCAATGTTATGAGCTCCATCATCGCAATCAAAGCATATAATTCTCGCACACATAGACGAGGAGAAACGTTACCCTCTTCGCTTTCCGCGTCGTGGAACTGTCTGGTTGATGGTATGACCAGCAATCTAATTTCTGCTTCTGTGTGAACCCCAAAGTACTTTACTGAATTTGAATGACTGCTTTACTACATCAAGCTGCGATGAGAACCGTGCAAATATTTCCCATAAACGTGAGCTACGAAGGCGACTATTTCATCAGATATTTGTCTTCCTTTCTGTTTCCGTTCATTTGTACTGTCCTCCTTATTCGTAACTACCGAAAATCATAAAGCGGACGACAATTGTCCCCAACCTGCTGCTGCTCCACCCTTTTACTTCACTCAAAAGCACTAATAATGCGCTTTTGAAAGAATTTGCGAGAAGCGAAAATGTTTCACTACATTTCGCTTCTGGAAGCATTTCTTTGAAAGCAATGAAGCTGCCTACCGTCGACGATTGGATTCCTTCCAGATATAAAGCTTCACTCTGAGTTGGTAGAAACTTTGTGGGAAGGGCTACTTGAAATCTTAAAAACGAGCATTTCGCAGTCGTTCTATGACCTTTCCTCATTTATCGACAATCGCTGTGCTTTTGTCCATATTTCGATGCCTCCCTATTTAGCCATACTTTGCTAGCTGCAGCGATTCTGTAATGATTCTCGCTGATGTTTTGACATTTCGTTAGCGTTCACAATTGAAAGTTACCATGGAGCATGCCTTTCCGTCCGTCTTCCATTCTCTTTTCAAAGTGCTGAAGTTTTTTGGAACTAAAAAGCATAGTACCGCTGTATGTGGACTCCTATTATTAACGAACTATGAAAACATTATAGAGATGTAAATACTGCATAGCAAAGACATTGCTATCACGGAAGTCTAATGAATAAAAGCGGTTATTTGTATGAACATTATCAGAAATGAATACGTTACGTGTGTGTATAACTCATCGGAATCAGAAACGAATAGCCCTAAAACCGGTTCAGATGCACTCGTCGAACATAGGACGAAAAAATTACAGGAAGCTGAGCACATTCAAAGGAATCACATACCTCGAAACAGTTGCGCCCTCTATGAAGCACTTTTTCTATGCCGCTCGGTTTCCTTTAGCACGTGTCTAATGTCACCGTGTTAGACAGTGCTTCTTTCTGAGATTTATGCAGTGCCTCAGTGCCAACTGTTACGATTGCTCACGTCCATTCCACAACACAAATCGCTCGTTTAGTGCATTTCAAATATGTCAATAAACATTCGCTCACATAGAAACGAACACCCACTCAGTGGGCAATATGAAACCACAAAAAAATTGTTTTCACCGCAGCGCTAAGAGAAATCAAAGGGCTGTTTGTGTGTATGTGGGTGGGTGTGAGGGGGAGGGGACATGGACTATCTCATCCAAGAGTTACTCGTCGTGCTGTAGTTGAGCGTTAGAGTATAGTGTGTCAAACTCCTGATTTGGCTCCCATTTTCCTTTAGCAAGTTCATTTGCAGAATATATTTTGGCTCGTCAAATAAAATCTGATTTCGTTATGAAAGCATGGGACTCGCACTTCATGCATACGATCAGCTGGAACTGCTAATGCCAATGCGAAAGAAGTCGCATTTGACTTCCAGTCGAGGCAGAAAGACGTAAATGATCCCACTCTGTGATAATGGGTAGCACTTAGTAGGGATAAATTAAGGAAGTTGGCACCTATACAGTCTGCAGTTGGTGAATTAGCCATAGCGTCTATCTGATGCGCCCTCAGAATAAAAAGATTGTGTTCAGTTCCATCTCAATAAGAGTTTCCTTTTTTTCCTTTAGATAGTTGGTGGCATATGGCTGCGGCTTTTTTTAGTTGTTGGCAGTTACTAGCATGATGGCGTATGAAGTTGTGCTGGGAATAGGAGTAAAGCTCAGTTACCGTTTGTTTGGTGCAATGTCATGATTATACAACCGATCTATCTGCAGTAAATGCAATATAATAAACTCACATTGGACAGAATTTCGTTGAGTTAAGCGCGAAAGTGATGAAATTCTTATGCATTCGAAGTCGCCATTTCGGAATAATTTGGAGTTGTTGGAATAATCGTTATTCCTCTAGAAGTTGTTTTCATATCGTAGTACTCTGCGTTCACACTGTTGAGGAATAATGAAAACTCGACTGCAAGACGCCAGGCAGTGACACCTTCGATGACAATAAAAATGTTTCTTCACAGGAAATGAAAGGCACACAGACGTTCAAGAAAGAAACGTCGGTAATATGCGTCTAAACTAGAGAAGGAAAAGGTCTTGAAGGTAATGATTGAGATGAGAGAAAACAGTGCAGACGCATAAGGATAAAAGTGAGGAGACTATTTTCAAAGTTTGATAATCATGTGGCTTCAACACATCAACAAGTTTGTTAGCCAAAACTAGAAACGACAGGCTTAAAAGTATGCCCAAGCCACTGATCACCATGATGTGACCAATGATCACCTTCATATGTGTGATCCAGTGGAGTGTCTCTTCAGACCATACTAAGAAGGTTTCGTGGATGTATGCGCATGTCTGAAACATTTAAATTTCATGGGACTTTAACTTAAAACGATTGGTGACAGAGGGAAACGTCTTTTAAACGTAGCCGATTCTGATCGTTTAGCAATAAAAACACCCATCTGAAGGTGCTCACCTGAGTAGTAAAATGCCTGCTGAGTTTCCCTCACCCTACGGTGTCATGATGACGCATTTTGGCAGCGGCATTTCGCAGTATGAAATTGAAGTTTTAAATTCAGTCTCACAAATCTTCGGGATTTCTGCAGTTCTCAAACCTTGGCTACTTTTTTGAATTGCGAGCAGGGGACAGAAAACTCTGACTATAGAAGAAGAGAATTTAAGGCCATATGCCGCATTTCTTTGATTTCTTTGAAGCACACCTTTCTTCGCATTCTCCTATTTCAATCAACTTTTGTTTTAACAAGAAGTTACCCATCGGGTATGCGAAACTGTTGTGAAGGAAGTGTTTGGAGAATTCACTTGTTTTCATGCTCCATCTTTACGACCATGGCATCAGGTGAGTGAGTGAGTTTCATTTACAACTCATCGACGGTTTAAGCGCAAAAAAAAGACGTTATGGAACAATGAATGGTGCTGAAATTATCACGCAGTTTGTATGCTTGCAGGTTCCGTTCGGTTAGAGATAAATTTACCAGATATCATTTAAATCAACTCCTCAGCTGTTTCTTTTGATATCAGGGTGCTCAGAATCGAGAATGAAGTAATTTTTAAGAGGAATTTCTACCATGATATCAGTTTTCGACGGGTACGCAGTAATTGCGCACGCCTTATTTTGACCTGAAATATACGTGCGTCACCCGGCACAGAAGTAACAGCGTCAACGAACTGCATCACTGCGGAGTTCCACAGTTCATCTTTTTTTCAATTTCCTCCAGTTCATTTACGTATTCTGTAATGATGCTGCAGTCTTCCATATTTCGTAGAGAATAAACCTCCCCTTCAGTATCACATTCTATCCTCAACTGCCTAAATTTTGCCTTCTAAAGTCTTAGGGGAGGATTTTAATTCTGTAAACGTGAGCAAAACTATACATACGTGCCCTTTTCGAAGCACTCCTCTATAAATGCTGAAATGATCGACGAATAAACTGCACAAGTGACAGTTCCATATTGATCAATAAATATAGATAGCGTTTGAGAAGTGTTTGTTATGTTCTTTCGATGACAGCAATGACTATGGAAGGCTACCTTGACGGATTAGCGGAAATAAAAGCTCGAGCAGTCGAAAGAAGAAAGAGCGAATAGCGAAGTTCTATATAATTTCCTCGTATGGTGGGAATTTTAAGGAAGGCGTAGAAATTCCCCATAGGGAAGGGAAGCATTGTAAAGACGTTCGACTACATCGCCTGAAGTCTGCAACGCATTGCGACCTCGCGAGTAGAAAAAAGAGTGCTGAACTGCCAAACTTGGAAGTGTTAAATTGTGAATGTTTTTAGCTCCCATAGACACAAACGCGTCTATCCTCAAATTTAAGGCCATATTTGCAGCGTGATGCGTCAGATTTTTGCTAGTGCAATTTTTGACTAGCCGACCAAGCACGGATATCAAATATTAAAAGGCTGTCTTCCAGCTGACCACTAAGAAGCCTCAAGGTGCAGCTGAAGATCGTTTTTATAAATCTGCTTAGTTATAATCCATATTTTGTTGAATGCCTTCAAGAAATAATCTTTTGCAACGGAAAAAGTGTTAAAAGACTGCCTCAAAAAAGCTTTTGATGGGAGCTGTGTTTATTACTAAATGAAGAAAAAGTAGTCACAAAGGTAGCTGTAAACGTGACTTCTTCTTATTCAAATGGATAAAAGCATATAGTGATGCATTTTGTACATGACGCTGCTTCGAATGTGGATGGATTAGCTCATAGAGTCTTGCGTGATATCACACGCTTTATGGCGAGTTCGAGACATCATTGGTTACTGTGGAACTTCGTTTGCATCGATGTATCTATTATCTTGGAAGAGAACGGTACTGAGAAACAAAATCGACGTAAACCTGGAGGTCCGTTGATGTTTGACAAAATGCAAGCAGTCATAACACATTCATAAATGGCGAAGAGGATATCCGTAGAAAGTAGTGAATGAGGAGAATCGCAAAGGTGACTGCGCAGATTAGTCCAACGTGACATGCAGTGCCATCAGCTACAAGGTGCACTGCGAAACGCCTTTTTAGATGTATGCTATAAACCCGTATCTACAGCCGTTGCTGTTAACGCTTTTTTTCATCCAACTCCGCCTATGATGTCTTTATGAAATTTCTGATATGAGAGAATGAAGTGAGGAATCTATTCCAAATGCCACATTCATATAAGATCCCGCATCTATAGATGACATGAGTCAACTCCTCATAAGTAATTTACCGATTATGGGAATAGTCGCTGGCACCTGCAGGAAGGTTCAGGTTCAATCATTTAAACTGATGAGATCCATCAATCTGACACCATAGACAATGAATCACTGTGAGCAGTGGTACTTGTCAAAGGTTGATTATAGAAACACAGTCGTGCAATAAGAGTGATAAGCCAATCTAACTTACTAACAAATTTTATCTCGCTAAGAAGCGATTGCTGTGACATTGAACATGTGGAATACGCCCACTTCCAGTTTTGGATGTCACAACGGTATGGAACTGGTGAACTTTCCCACCTTGCAACACAACCTACATTAAAGGTATCTGACGTTCAAACGTCTAGAGAGAAAATTTCCTAAATGTAACCACTTTACCATCCACGCGAGATTCACATTCAGCGGCTCAACTTGATTTATTGGGGGTAGAAGTTCCTTAAAATCACATTTCACCTAACGCACGTTGGAAAGTCGGCCTACGAATTTTTTAATCAGGACTTCGACTAACAGCGACAATGATGTATTGTAATACTAGCTGAAGTATGCCTACCTTGATAGCATAATGGATTTTGATGTGCAACACAAGGTATGATAGTTGTTGGTGCACTTGAAGTCTTGCACAAAGCATCGAATAAAGATGTATTGGATAGCAAAACATAAAACTATGAAATCCCGATATAACTGCATATAACAGTCCAATTTACTGCGTTTGCGAGGTAAGTTTCAACAAGGCACAATTTTGCACGTGCCAAGTTGGTTATCAAGGCTTCTTCCAGGTCTTGCTAAGATGCCTCTGGATTTTTGCCAACTTGCGTTTTTTGTGGCACACAAATGCGGAAAATTTTTGTTTGCGGTAGCGTTCAAATTCAAAGCCTCATAAACAGGAGATAACTCAAGCGGAATTTTTGCGGATGTGGACACTAGGTACTCATCATTCACAGAAAAAACCTCATTCTGATTGTATGATCGTAGCAGAGAACTCAATGAGAACTAATCGCACGCCAAATGACCGCTACCGTGCTCTTTAATATCCACCGAAGTCCTAATCACAAAGAAAATTTGCGCTTATGCTTCTTGAACGGGTATTAACAGTGCTCATAAGGGCATTACCTAGGAGAAGATCATAACTAGTAAGATATCTCCATGCGTTAAATTTGGATGGATCAGAGGAAAAATTGATTAAATATGTGGTACTGATGTGACCTGTTCCATAATTTTACAGACACGTCGGTAGGTTCCTTAATTGGCTCTTTCAGTAGCAAATTTCAAGCCAGAAGCTCCCATTAGAATTACACGCATGAGCACTATCTTCAAAAAATATCTTGCTGCTATTTAAAGGCGCATTTCTGTAGACCATATGAGAGTCAACACATAACCTCGCATGGAACAGAAAAACGATGCAGAAGAAACTGAAGAGAATACAGAGCAGTTCGTGTTTTGTTTGCAAAGCTGTTTATTGCTTTCAAAAGTGATGCCTAGAACTATTGCTAACCAAGTGTCCCGGAAATATCGGTGATGTTTTACTTTGCGAGCGAAAGTTCTTCCTGATTTATTTCGTGTAGTCGGATTTCGTGACTGCAGCACCGTTAAAGAAAAAAATACAATAAGCTATGTTGTTTTTGGCAGAATTTCAAAGACGAGGTGCTTCCTGTTTCGTGGCACAAATTAATTACTGACTTGCAGTCCAAAGATAGCACCAAAACATTGAGGATCGCATACTGGTGCAACTGCAAAAATTGATGAAACCGCTTATTGCTGAGACATTTCAGCAGCATTGCAAGAGTGTTGATATTTCGAGCGCGACTTTTCTTTGTGAAAGTCTTCTGGATTTTTTTTTGTACCAACTTTAATAACTAACAGTATAAAAATAACAGAATTTTGACCTCCGAAAAATTTGACAACATTCCAGACTAGGGGTTCTCAATGAAACATACGAAGGACATCGAAATGTGTCTCTAATACGTGACCAGATCCAAACTAATTCGCTATTTCAGAGAGCATGCCGCGAGTGGCCGAGCCTTTCGTCCACTTTGGCCCATTCGAGGTTTTGGACTACGCGTTATGAGGAACGGAACCTCACTCTCAACACACCGCGAGATGCGAAAACTAATTGTTCGACAGCTTTATTTGTGCATGCCAGTGAGAAGACTAAGACGGCTGAGCACGAGACAGCGAAAACATGATTCTTAAAGACATACGTTGGAACTCATGTTAAAAATTTGAGATAAACTATATATCTAAATAATGCAAAGTGGAAAGCATGTTATTTAATGGAGCAACCATCGCTCTCTTTCCCAAAAATTCCAGTTTCGCTTCTTTGGTTGATAACTTGCTACAAAAGTTCTTCGGATTTCGTTTGTGAGGGGATTTTACGATGCTGTAGGTTGTTCTGACAAGTTTTCCTCATTTCCTCTCGAATCCTCGAACATCTCAGATGGTTCTCATGTTCAGATAGGTTTTACAATATCTTTTGATTTTACTCTTCGTTGCACAAGAATCATATTAAGCCATATCGAGTTTTCGCATAGTGAGGTATCAGAACCTGAAATTTCCACCTTTTGAAAAAATTCCACAACTGATGGAAAGGATGTTTTGCCAGAGGAGTCGTCACGATAAACACTATTTCACTCACGCTCATCAGATCAAAATTAGCATGAAATACTTATTTCGGCAATAAAATGAAAGCAGTTATGCATCAATATTCCATTCGCTGCAATCGTTAGAACAACTTTTAAAAGGCTCGTTTGTTTGTGATCTCGGTAGCGTGAAATGAAAATCATCGGTTGAAAATACCCCGAATAATTTTGAGCATTTCCAAGTGCCGAAACCTAATTTCGCTCTTCATAGAACAAAATGAATGACGAAATGGGTGAACACCCATATTACACTTACCAAATCTTGTGACTTCAGCTTCAGTAATAGGTATTTAAAATTAATGAAGAGAAAGGCAGGACGGCAGCATAGTTACGGATAGGCACGATATTACCAGAATATGGTCTACACATTTATTTAATTTCATTTACTTATTTGTTTGTTTCTTATTTATTTGTTTCATCCTTACGAATAAACAAACGTCTTTATATACTGCTCCCACTTGCCCTAACCTAATGCATTCTGAACGCCTTGGCTTCCGTGATCTTTCCTAGAGAGCCACACCACTTTATTGCACTCGACCTCTGTTTCTTAGAGATTTGTTCTAATGACTGCTGGGACTTCTTGCATGGATCTTTTCCCGATGAGGGTGCTGAAAGAGCTGACTCAGTTGAGCACAGCCTAGTCTGGTCGGAGCTTACCTACAGCCGACCGCGCAATGCTGAATGATGAATGTTTCACGCATGTAAACCCAAATTTATAAAGCACATGAAAACGATCTCGGCTATGTGATGATGATGGTTCGATGAACATTTACATTTCAGAGAACAAGGCGACTGGCACTGCATAAATTTTTTCAACTATTCTAATGCCTCATATGTTCTATAAAACAACAATAAAGTGTATGTAATTTTGCTGCTGTTTTCCATCGAAGCGCGTATAATTCCTCTTATTCTCAAATGCTCACATGGTCGTGCAATGTCGTTTCGGTTGGTGTCGAGTATTGTTTCACACAAGATTTATTAAATCTTCTTCCCAGGGGTGTTTTTAGTACACTTAGAATATGATTTCCTATATTTTAGAATTTCTATCGTATCACAACACTCTAGTCTATGGAGGATCACATTCAAATTCATTATGCCAATTTAGAGCACTATCTCAGCGTGTCTGAACTTTTAGAATAGTTGTGCGTCTTCACCTACTGAAAACAAGTTATGCAACAGTGAGTTAAATGGCTTTTGGAAGGAGAGCGTAGACGTCTCTGCAACTGCCTGTAAATTTTATCCATTGTGTGGTGAGAACAGTTGGCTAATATGTTCCGACGTATAGAAAAAAAGATGACCGGGCTAAATCTTTGCAACATTTTCTCCAGCTTGTGTCATAAATCCTCGTGTTGTTGTAGTTTTTACTAACAATAACAACAAGGCGAGTGAAATTCTCATTTCTGCTATTTTCGCAAGTTGCAGATCTACATTTTAATGAAAATGAAGACATCATTTTTCGATTAAGCCGTTCCATTGAGGACTGATGCAAAATTTGTAATGTATTCGTCTATGCAACCTTATTTCCCTTACTTAGAGTACTTCGAACGTACTAATTCCTCGGATTTGCATTAAAAGTGCACAGCACATTGGAACAGAAAAATGCGCAACCAAGAAAGCGAATGATGGAAATTCTAGCAGCAACTCGCAGGTGTTAAATGGGGTCGCTGTAGTCAGTGAAAGAGCTACGTCAGAATCAGTTTGTTGAGGCGACACAGGTAATAATCCAACAATGCATTATCAGCCGAGGGCCAGTAGGGTTGCTGTCACTAGAAAAAGTAGTGGAAGGTGTCGGTGACTTGATGTTTGCAGGCAAGCAAGTCTAATGCGCCACAATCGGAGGCGTGCTTAAGATTAGTTGCCCTGCAGGGATGCAAAAAGGCAGCCACATATGCGCAGAAGTTTGTGTGATTGCAGAGCTGGCCACGGGGGAATATGCGCCTCAACACTCATAACTTGCAGTCATCCATTCAAAAAATGGGCGCAGAGAGACCATTCGAGACGAAAGATGATCGTAGTGATCATCTTCTGGGGATGTACGTAAGAAGAAATGGACGACCGGCCGACTGACCAAGTGCTGGTCGGTGAGCGATATTCTGATAGACTATTATCAGGTGGGATTCAGTTTCGTCTTGTTCCGTTTTTTTTCCTTTATGGCAATGCTCGGTCTATACTGTACGTTCAGGTTGGTAGCAAACAAGTATTTTGGAGTGCATTCAGCTTCAAACGACTCCTCTGTGAGCCAACATCTTCGGTCAGCTACTGACTGGAAGAAACTTCAACAAGCCTGATTTTCAGTCGGTAAGGTTGAATTTTCAAAATAAGCAGAGGTATTTTGAATTTATTAACTATAAGTGACAGATTTTGTGGCCATATATTATAACTTTTAAACCATTCAGTAAGAGGCTGGTAAAGGATAGTAAGGTTGAATTTTTGTATGGATGACAGCTAAGCTAAATTTATGAATATTTGCGAGTATGAAATTATGCCGGTAAAAAATAACATTCATAAAATTTACACCTGCGAATTTTCTACAGGTCATTCGGAGGAACGCTTTATACTGACACTTATAGTCACGCAGATATACCAACTAACGCACTAGCGATGAGGCAAACAGGTCTATGCAACGATGCGCTTCGATCTGTAATGCAAAAACGCAGAAACACTTCAGCTTCGGTCGTTGCAGTCATTAGTTGTCGCTCATGCGTTCGCGTATTTACGCGCTGCCAGTAGGTGGTAAAATAAGGCGGCATCAATTACTTGAGTATCATCGTTCTTACACGAGTCACTTAGCGCATTTTGCTATCCGCGCTTCAGGTGAGACTTCAGTCCTGCAATTTTTCTCCTTTACTGTTGTTGTGGTATCAGAATTCTTTCGATCCAATCAGCTCTGCTGTATCCAGCAGGGATACTGCGATTTTACAGCTCATACCTTATGAAGCGCTATTAGTAACGAAAGGAAGAATTTTACTTGTTTCTTATCATTATACTACACAAGAAAATATTATCGTGACACATATTCACGAGTGTTTCCGTTCTTCGAAAGCACTTATCTGTTGCCAGGCAGTGTTTGATGCCTGACTGATATGGCGTAAGTTTAATGTTTTGCGCTGCAAAAGCGTTCCGAAAACCTCGTTTGTACGTGGTCGTCTCGATCGTCTCCAGACTTCATCAAAATTCACAGGATAGATGCTTAAACCATCCTGATCTTCCCTTGCAGAGTTCAATCGCATACGCTACCTCCGCCGTTTCTTGGCCGCTCGAATTGTAGTCCTCACTGCGCTATGGGAATTGGAGTCCCTGCAACGCTGAGATTTTGCGTTGCAGCAACAACTTCTTTCATGCGAAGCAGCCTCACTTCTTTTAACATTGTCAAAAATTCCACGACCCTGGACTTTCACTACACTGCATCAAGTGCCAGAGGGAGGCGCAAGGAGCGAGAGGATTCTCTACGGACCAAGTCATAACATGTTGTTGGCAATTCCCTGTTTTTAGGTATGTTGCAAAAATCAAGTGGAGATTGTTGCTGACGAACTGAGAGTGAAAATTATTTTTGCCCTTTCACAGGAGACGCGCCTGTAGCAACTGCAGTGTTCGAAAACGACATCATTTCTGTCTCCAACACAGCGTGCAACGTACAACAAAGAAACGTGCTATAAATATGCTGAAATAACACATCTCCTCATTGCGCCTAGCGTTTGCAACGAATGATCAATGAGTGGCGGTGCATTGGAAGTCAAAGGCAAAAGGCATAAAAGCGAACTATTATAGGGGTGGTTGAGTGTTGCATGGATAAGGAGAATTCTGCGGTGCTTCTATAGCAGCTCGACTGTGCGTGTGTCTGCGTGACAAAATAATACTAGAACTAAGTAGAAACGGAAAAGGCTTAATTTTTGCGCCGAATTTTATGTCCAAATTTATTTCGTTCAACGTATTGTGCTAGACCTGTGTTCATTTTAGAAACAGCGATGCTCGAGAAGGAATAGCTCACCTCTTGAATAAAACTTGTGGGAATATCAAATTCTTTAAAAGGATTCCATCGAGAACCCTTTCTGGTCTTCAACAAAAAAACACCTCCGAAACTTCATATAACTGTAGCAATAAATCTTTTTTTAAATCCCTTTTATGTTAAATAGTTCAGTATTTTATCATTATCAGCAAAATAGTGCATGTGACGGGCACTTATTTTGTTTAATACTCGCGCATTTAAATTCTTCGCTAAGTCGTAAATAAGCTAGAAATTGAGACAGAAGGGTTGCAAAGATATCCGATCATTTTAATGAATCATCAACGCACAATAAAATATTTGGGATAATATTCAAATTTCGACAGACCTAGCCAATCCTACGAAAATCGCTCCAAAATGGTCATGTTTCCGAGATCCGATCACGTTCAATAAATGCTAACTTCTAGCACTAAACGTCTGCAGCATATGTCTGCCCTCTCATAAACGTTCAAGATAGCCCGCTGACGAATTAACGCTTAATGTGACTTATAAGAGCATTATCTGATAAGCGTTATACCGGCTTATTTCGTTATCAGTTTCACTGATTTCCTAGTGAATTTTCAGACATGGAGACAGGCACCAGCACCTAAATATTCATCGACACGGATTTGACATGATGCAGTTAGTAAATGCGAATCAACAAAAATGCATAAAAAGGGATGGAAAATAAGGCAATAAAAATCGAGGTGGGTTCCGCTGATGGTGCGAAATGCGCTTGGGATTTACTTTTTAAGCGGATTGAACTTCACTGAAATATCTGCTGCGAGCTCCTTGTATTTCTGATATCAGTTACAACTTCGGTTTTGCTTACAAGACCTACCAGCAAATTTAGTGGTGCGGGATTCTCATGCAAGTGCTTTATTTTACGTCAACGATTTGGCAGAGAAAAAGAAGAGATTTATTTCACAGCTTGCAAAGCACAGTTCATAATATGCAACGTAAATAACGCCGCATAAATAATGGACAATGACAGTCTGCAGATGAACTCTCTGGCAGACGAATAAATCAAGTGTGAATGCATGACAGACAAACAATAAACGGATCACGCAAATTCCTAGTAGATTGCAATCTTTTCTAACCGAAACTGGTAGTTTGCAACTTATTTAAAACAACCTTGAAACGTTGGATGACGATAGTTACAGCTGAAGCAATATCAAGAAAATTCTTAATTGACTGATGAAGCAAGCAGCCATGTAAAATGGAAAGCAATTCCATCGATACATACAATATGCAGCAAAATCTAGTAATGGTCAAGTCAAACCCACCGACTCGAATACGCCGAGCTACTGAACACAGAATTCCCGTGGTTGGAATTCAAGCTCACAGGCAGCTTATGGCATGCTTGAGTGCTACTTTCCGACAGTATCTACTCGGCAGGGGATAAACCAGTAAGCATGGCAAGAAATGTTGCCCTATCACTGGACTACGCATGCAGAAATACCGAAAATCCTTTTTCGCACTGCTGTTTGCCATATTTTCACATTTCAAATAACTCTACATTGACAGCAGTGCTGTCATTATTCTGACGTTCCTTTGCTTTCCTCAAGGGATTTTCATTTAGTTAGTACGCTCGCAATACGCGTCATAAGGGGTTCACGACTTTGATTGGATACTGTCGTCTTACGGGGTTAATGCTGTAACGAAAAAGATCAAATAATTTCATTCCTTAACAACCCAGATTCTCTGATTGAAGTTTTGAAAGCTGAAATGCTCAAATGTTCCCCTACGCCTTATCGGAATAATTCAGTGGTCGAAGAGCCGAATAAGAGTGCTAACGTTAAGTTATAGGTTGCGCAAAATAAAGCGGAAAATTTGATCCGATTTTTAGAGGAATTTGCTTGAGATGAAGGAGTTGAATAGTTGGTTTAAGCTATGAATAAGCATAAAGTTTCTTTTGCAAATCCTAGCTGGTTCCTTCGAAGCTAAATAAAATATCAACCGCACATAATTTAACCATTGGTCGTCTGCGCATTGAATACTGGATAACTCTTTCGATTGGATACGGAAGTCGACAATACAACAAATTAATTGGTTCATTTTGAATATCCTTCGAGACGAATATAGTAATTTTAAAAATGCGCCTATTTCCTATAAATCGCACCGGGCGGATGAGCGACAGAAAAACGCCCCTCCCCATCCCCTATCCTTTTCTCTCTAATATACAGCTACAGCATTGAATTTTGCACTTTGATGCAAAAAATGCAAAAAAAAAGAAAATGCGTTACGGATCGCCACCTGACCGATGGTCGAAGCAGACTGTTGTGAAATTGCGGAAACGGCAACTAATGAGACAAACGAATTGTTTGCATCTAAGTGGCCGGCCGGCTTCGTTTTCTAATTTTTAAGCATTGCAAAACGAGGTGATGACACACAATCAACGTTTCAGCTTGGCGCTAAAGCGCTTCCGCCGATAACGGAGTCAGCCGGAAAATTGAATTCACTAATGCGCGTGTTCAAACGCCTCGCAGAATATGTAAGGTCGTCGTTGCAGTGTATCACTGTTTCTCGGCTGGAGGCCCATTTTGGCTTCTAAGCGTTATCTTGCCAGCTGTATATGTATTTCTCGATTTGTCCCATATATTTTGCAAACGTTGATTTGGTGGTCGGGCTGGAAATGGTACAAAAAGGGTTCAGCGTGTATGCCATCACATATTCAAGGGCTCTAAGTGCAAGTTCAGTTCGACTCATCAACCCTGATTTTCTTTTATCTTGCAATTATTTTATCTTTTAAAAAGCATTAGAGACAATTTATTGCTACAATGCATCTGTAGTGTACTTCAGACATAGGCTCGATAATCAAGAGACAAAAATTTGACAGTTTTAAGAAACTATATTTGAGCAAGGAACGCTTCGGCAGTACAATGATTTTTATGGCTTATGCGGAATATATCTTACAGCCGAACGCGTTCAAAAATTTGAGTTCCTTGAAAATGGAAGCAGAAGACAGCGGCGGAATGTTAACCAATGATAAAGTGATCAGCATTGCGAAGGAAACTGCTGGAAAGAGGGGAATTTGAAGAAAAACGTACGTTATTCTATATTGTTCTCTAACCGCTCTTCTACTTAAGACCTTCAATCTTCATTTCCGGTCTTGGCATCTCGAGCGAAGCAGTCTATCACGTCAATATTTTTCATTCCACCATGCGCAACTCGTTTCTGGGAGTAGGTAAATGCAGGTATGTATACCCTAAAGCAGCATCGGATGATGATCCCCAAAAGTCTGAGGTTCCCGTGCCAGAAAAGGGATTCTTCTGCAGCTTCACTGCACAAGTTCGGCACCATATCCGAGCGAAATCAGAACCCAAACTGGGACACCAAAAGCCTTGGTATCCCGAGATTCCAGAGTCGGAATATCGGCGCGACCTTTGCGTGCGACGCTGAATGCCACTATTTAAGATAACCTTACTCCACATACTCCACTCACGATTCAACTACCTTGTACCCAGTGGCACCTTTGAGACAGGTGAGAGAGGGTTCGACATCTAAGTTCCCATTCTATCTGCGTACTTCTTTCAGTGCGCCGACCTCTTAGCTGATCATTCTCGAGCTTTAGCAAACTGTTCAAAGAGCGCGCGAAAACGCTCTTCATGCTTTCATACGGTTTGCATTTCTCCGTATTTCTGTACGGGCATCACTGAATACTCGTGAATACGTTGATGTTTTAGATGTCACTAGTGATAATATTGTAAAGAACTATTATTGGTGCGCTATCGTTTATATAAACGATATCATTGCCGTAACGCATACTCATGCTATCTATGTCGCAACATTAATAATATTTCTTTTTCATCATTTTTTCCGCTTTTTCCGTCCACATCTTTTAGTGATGGCAGCATTTATTCAAAATCCTCCTCCTTAAATAAGACAATCTGCCTGTTCTCCTTGAAAAAAAAAATCGGGCTCAAACTGATTCACAGGTACACCTCAGTTGAAATACATCCGCTTCTCTGGAAGCAAAACCTTCGAAGCAAAACCTCCCACTTGATGCGATCATCAGCGAGCATCACTCCCCTGGTCACTGGTCATGTTGTCGTTTACATGGGACAAGCTTTTTATTGCGAAAATGGAAGGAATTGCTTGCATGATTCAGAAATCGCCTCTAATTGCAGCATATGCAAAAAGTATGATAGCATGAGCATAACAATGATATTTCGGGTGAAGAAATGAAATAAAGGAAAGTGCATAATTCTGGTCTTGCTATTCGACGGAATCCGGTTTTCAGGTAAATTGTGCTTCAATAAGGCGGACGGGGGGTATAAGTTTTTGCCGCTCATCTATACCTTTTTCCTTTTCTGTTATTTCAGCCGCTTGCATGACGTGCTGTAAGTGGTTTCAGCGTCATTTTCAATCCCTCTTAATTAAACTGTCTTGTCTCTGCTTCTTTTAGATATGTTCCGCAATTTAATACGTAATAGCTTATTAAAAGACTTTTAAACGTTAAAGTGCTGGGACTGCAGTGTTTCCGTCGGCCTAGCTTGCTTGACCTTAGTTTTCCATGTGTCCTAGACGTTATTTCTATGCTATGTTGCCTCGTCTATTTGATTTTGTTATCACAACCTACGCCTCATAGACCTTTCCTTATTATTTCATCCAACCCGTCTTCTACGTTCTGCTCATTCTCTCCTCGTCAGAATTTTCGTCGGGAAAACGGAGCCGATTTTGGCTAAGCACATAATGACCTCAGTATATCGCTGAAGGCGCAAGAATGCACTATATTGTAGGAAGCGTCTCCTACGTTATAGTGACACTCGCACAAATTTGATAAATGCTCTTTTTGTTTGATATTACGTCAGAACTAAAGAATTAACTGTTCCTTGTCGCCGTTTTGCTATTCTGTTTGCAAGCAAATTTTTGATTGTTTGAAGAAAACAACAAAATGGCTGTTATGTGCTGCTTCCTTCGTCTTGAAATATAACACGGTTTTGGAGATCTGTTGTGCGAGTAATGCAGTAAACTAAACAGGCAGCTAAAGTCGCAATGCATTCGCTGGTACGTCAGCATCTCCAGCACTACCTTTACGCGTACAAGCAGTCACAACGTGACGTTGACGTAAGTTATATTGCTTCATAACCCTTCCAATCAGGCATTACACCTCTAATCACCTAAGTGATCACAGCGATCTTCTGACTCACAAAATTTGGGATGGAGATCTCATAGTGAAATAATTTCCTGTATTAAATATGCTAAAGTCATTGCAAGAAACTATGCTCCTCAGGGAGCGCAAAGCACTTTTGTTTTCCTGAAATAGGCATCAAGGATATACTGCACTTACTTGAAGCTTTTTAACTGAGCATTTTGCAAGACGTGAATGAAATGAGGAAAAAGCTCGGAATCCGTTTATGAGTGACGAGACCTCACTAGTTTATAGGTTACACGTGATACGTGTGAAGGTGCACAATGGCAAAATGAGCCTTTTTTCACGGTTGCTATTCGATCAAATAAACATGAAGGGCACATGTTTACGAGATGATTCGAATACGTGCACAACTGGACACGATACGAAAGCAAACGTTTCAGATCTGTATGAAACGTCTCGTAGTAATAAGCAAGCGAAGAAAAATTCCTAGCGCGCCGTACTTTGGTTGCATGCATTCGCGAAGACCTCAGTTGTATTTGAAAAATGATTCCACTAATGGATTTATTCAAGACACTGCAAGTAGACAGCAAAACAGTTTTCCCACTGCTAATATGATTAAACTGTTCTTTTCTTTCTAAATTTGCTCCACGAACAAATGTGGACTTGAAGAATTCGTCGCCGGTCATCTTAGCGATAATTTAATTTGTAAGATTCCTTCAAGCTATTCAGCCCTGTCTTTATGACTTTGAAAAAGTGTTTTGCGAATTGCTGTATTGAATAGCGTAGTTCACTAAACTATACCATATCTCTGTCCAAAACTACAGTACATCGCCTTGGATCTAATTTTCTCTGCGGTGTACTCAATTATATTGTTCTTGTCGCCTAAATATGATGTATATACTATCTTTAAAGTATACTTCGCACTGTCACCAATCAGCACATAGAAGGGAATATTGGCTCTATGCTATTGACGTGTTCATGACAGCTGAAGCCCTGGAAGGTGAAAGAGGGCACTTGTCATATAAACCGTGACACAAAACAAAGAAATTGAGCAGCAAAGACTTGATGGTCTACATGAAGGCTGTTAGAGGTTGAAAAGAACTTGGCGCGTCGCACCTCAGTGATTCTACCCACGATTAAAATACACATTGAAAAACCGAAAAACCATTTTCGAGGCAAAAACCAGGCCTAACTATGCCCCGTGAAAGGAAATTGCCTCACCTGTGAAAATTTTCACGAGTAGGGAGAAGTTAAGACCAGACGCTCAGGGCTTCATATTTCCCTCTCTTCCACATCAACAACGTTTCAATCGTGACTCCGAATTAAACGAGACCCTGAGCAAATAATTTATCCATCATACCCAAGTCACCCGGGTACTGGGGCAAAAAGTTGGCACCTAAGGAGCAGTGGCATGACATAATGAAGAAAGAATGGTAGCGCATTTCGGCGCAGCTGCGCTCATTAATTGCATTAATTTGCATTAATTTAGGATACCTGTCAAACAAATTTTTTATACGATGACTCAAGGAGCGGTACATTCCAGAAAGAGCCTAGCTGTTGCAAACGCAGACTTGTCCTGTAATTGAACTACAGCTAGAAAGCATAAGGAACTATATTAATCTGTAAGAGCAATCTTGCCACCACTGGTGCAGAAAGCACACCACAGCGTTATTTTATACTCAGTAGTGATCATATTATTAGCGCTTACAACGAAAAAATTTCATCAAACAAGTCTGCCTTACGTGTTGCAATCGCAGGACTTCGCTATTGAGACAACGAGGCGCTACAAATCAAAAAGTCCAAAAATGGAAATTTACGGCGATGATTTGCCGCCTGATCCCATTTCTACGGCTAGACCCTAGAAACTCGATGATACGAAATGTGAATATTTTCTGGTGACAATCTCAGGGACTCGGAAGACCACGGTAAACTGGCAGTGAAAAGGCTGGAAAATAAGGACAAAGTCATAAACTGCGCTCATTCGACTACTTAAATGAACTCATGGAAGCTCCATTGCAACGACTAACTGAAATTGAGAAACACTTCAGGATCCATACTCACAGCTTCCTGATTCAAAAGTGAACAACCAAATACGAACACGACAGTGTGAGCGGCGAGCATCTGAACAGCTCGAAAACGCCAAGGTCTGTTCATCTCTCACGTACCTTTCGTAAAGGCGAATCTCCCATGCTGCAATATGTTCTTCGTTTCGTGTTGGATTTGGCAGTGCGGTTTCAAAATGTTTCCCTCAAAATTAGGATGCATTGCATTAAACTGCTTTTTTTTCATTGAATGAATTTACGCTAACGGATCGAGTCATGTGTTTCCTACCATTCTCGACGCTCTTTCCTTAATTCAAGACATGGAACCAGGTAGTAACGTCGAGCTTTCATGAGGATATATGCACCCAGACACCTTTGGAACAACCGAAAACTGCAAAGATTTTTCGGAAAGTCCTGGGAAAATACATCACTTTCTTTTATAAGCATTTTTTCCAATCATGTTGAGGCCTTACAAGAATTGTTTATTTCCTGGCCACTGAAGTAGGAATACGAATTCAGGGATCAGGAAGAAAATGGAAGGAAAAAATTTGCAAATAGCTATGCTATTTTCGTAAATGCTCCATTTTAGCAGATATTTTTTAGTAGTTCCAGTAGCACTCCCGCGTGTAAACGCGAAATTCCATTTAAAAGAAGCATGCGAATAGCAAATTATGCAACAAACGCAACACTGGAGGATCAGTGAGAAAACGCAGTTCGCAGACAACGACAATCTGCTTTTACCAATCGTCCGAAAGCGAAATCTGATAGGCTCCCATCTCTGCAGTTGAACAATGCCTCATGTTCTTGCCTAACAATGCTAGTGAGCATAAGTCCCCCCAAAATTGGGAGGAAGCGAAGAATACTCTGCGTAATTCGAATCGCGTATGAGCACATCTCCTCTTCATCTTCAAGAAACTCCGCTTTATCAAATTTTTGGATGCCGTAAGCGACATGTTTTTTTCAAAACCATTTGCTGGCTGACGTTTAAGGGGAGTGAGCTGAAGGTGCTGAAGTGTTCTCGTTTTCGAATTAATCTTTTTAACGGGTTCCCTCTTAGAATTTTGAAGCTGCTTCCGCTGAGGGTAAAATTCAACATTCTTTTGATGTCATTGTTGCCGATGGTTGCAAGAAGGACTTCAAGATCTGTGAAATGTCAACACAACCTTTGCATTTAATGGCGCACGAGAGCCGTTCCAATATCACTTTAAATTCGCTTTCTCTCTAGGGTTCTAAAGCCTTTTGATAAACAGCGTTGTCTTCAAATGCACTTGAAGTTAATCCGATTAATCAGACGCAAAAGCGAACTTTTGCTTTTCGCCAAAAAATCCTCCTCATGATCATCACTAAGAAGAACTTATGCTGACCGCAGTATTTCTGAGCTCAATCTTCGGTTTATTAAAGAATGAAAAACGATTTATCGTCACCAAGCCAG
Source organism: Parascaris univalens (assembly GCA_037576465.1). Classification (NCBI taxonomy): domain Eukaryota; kingdom Metazoa; phylum Nematoda; class Chromadorea; order Rhabditida; family Ascarididae; genus Parascaris; species Parascaris univalens. The sequence continues at coordinate 61,997,304 of CM075173.1, read as the reverse complement.
TGTTATTACGGTGACTGAACGATTAACAAATTGCTGGCAGAGAAACGAAGTTGGAAACAGATCACTCATAGATTGCATGATTTAAGTTGAAGTGACATGGAAAAATTGACCTCTAGACGAGGACACCTTCGCATCAGTTGGGGTTTTTGCACAGATTTCAAAGCGCCTTTCTGCCAGCATTCAAAAGCAGTAAAGTGACCAAGAGGGCTGTCGAATATGAGAAGTTGAAGAGATCACGACTGATATAGGCGTTACTTTACTGAGGCTACCAGGTACTATCTAAAACATGATCGTGCAAAATATTCTATTTTCAGCTTGGTACTAGACTGAAATGATAAGTGTTCGATAGTGGATGGTCTAAAACTACAGCGGTAAACCTAAGTGGAGTTGAGGTTAAGAATAACTAAAGGTGAACAAACAACTGAAAAGCGCAAAACTAAAGCTGCCGCATTAGTGAAACTTCCGAGTTTTGTATCCAGCCTTTGTAAGGCGCCTTTGATACGTCTTACCTGGTCACTTTTCACCGGCTATCATAGTTCAGCTGAGATGCACGTACCATTTAGTATAGATTATTTCGCTCAAAAATACATTTACGTGGCAGGCATGGAATAGTGAGCGTCTTCATTACAGGTCGATTTTTTTGTTAAAAAATTCCATAGCAAATGCTGTGCTAAACTGCAATATGCTATTTGGAAAAACTAGTACGACTTGTGACAAAGCCAGCAAAACAATCCTTATCATATCAGGCGATAATTCGGTGGCACAAATTTAGACGCGTATGAAAAACAGCGTTCAATGTTTTCATCACCGTTGCGGTTAGTGACACGATTTCCACAGTGTGGCACAGTTGGAACGATAAACTGTAGGCATAGAAATCATGTTTCCCAATAAAGTACAGGACCAACTTTCTTGTTCAAAGGATGCCACAGATGTGGTTTGGAGAAACGGAGGAGGAGTGAGAGAAAGGTTTGGAAATACTTAGTCTCTCTTTCTTTCTCCCTTTATGCCAACTGCGGATTACAGGTTCGAAAAAACGTACTGATTAAGCTTACCTATAGTAGCAGTCAAGGGACTAAAATGTGCAGTCGGATGCTGAAATGAGGTGCTACCAATGGTGTAAGCATGCGACAAGGGGATTCTCTATTCTCACAAACACCCAACTCATCATCAATGCTGCTGGACAATATTTGTGAATTTGAAGCGGCGTAAATGCGAAATTTAACTGGTTAGGAATTGCAGTACAAGGCAGTAGCTTTCGCCGTGCGAACCAATGTGGCATATGATGGTCAGCTAGATGACGATGTACCTGTGCCAGGTTGTGCACTGTCTTTTCAAACTCGTCAATTTCTTCACATCAAAGAGGTGGATCTCAAGCTAAATCTTTCACTTAGCAATTTTGTGGGCCATAAAAATTCCTTCCCAAAGGCAACCGTATGCAGAGAACATTTACAAAATCACTCTAAAGTGGGTTACTATATTTTGATTCATATGTTACCTTTACTTGTTCAGTTCTTTTCGTAATTCACTTAACTGATCATAGAATCAATAACTGGATTCAATCCTATTGTTCTTAGCACTTTCAAAATGAGGCTGAGTGCAGAGTTCCCTCTTATTAAATGGTGCAGAGCTTTAGATGAGAGAATGTTGCTGTACTTGCATCGAAATGTTTATTTTTGTATAGTTTTTATGGTCTTTGGCATGATCTTTTTATTTTTGCACAGTATCTATACAGTAGACAGAGAGTGAATTCTCTTAAATATAATATGAAGCAATTTTTCGCTCAAAGTGTTGTGTTCGCGGTCGGCAACAGTTTCACTAACGTTAATAATGAACGTCGTCACAGGAGGATTTTATGGTAGCTTTTTGTGCATACAGACAGCCCGCATCTAAAAGACTTTATTTTTGAAATACAGATCCCTCACGTAAAATTTATTGATAGGAGGGAGACCAAGCAATTCCCAAAGGGAAACAGAGCTCAGCTCACTTCAGTGGGGCACGTAAAAGCGTAGCAAACTTTTTTACTTTGGATGCAATGCTGTTCGAAGGTGAAGAAGGTAGAGTGGATCTCATATCGTGAATATTCCACTCTGTGAGTTTTATATGATCCATCTTCGAATGACGATAGTTTCTTTTCTTTATCATTGGTTCTTAGATTTTACTATAACAGTTCATGTTAGAAGATAAATTTGCGCCAAGATAAGGAAATTGCGCCAAGATAAATTTTTTCTAGAAATTTAATGATGATTGGTGGATCGGACGCCTCGTAAAAGATGGCGCACAACTTGGATTCGTTCCCAGTCCGTCGAAATTGGAGAACGCAAAAGAGCTACGTCGCTCGAAAATACTGTTAGTATTTGGCATGTCCGTTCCCTGCTACATTGAATTTTGATAAAGATTATATACACATATATATGTATATAATCTTAGTTCATTTCCTGACCGACTATAGAGAATAATTCTTGCAAGTGCCATTCTTGCAAGTCTGCAAGTGCAGACTCCTGCTTCACAAGTACAAATTCGATTCTTGGTGAGAACCGAGCACTCATCTGCATATAACGAATGTTTTAAGTGCTTAAAATATACCTTTTTCCATTTCAAGGTAATTTCACTGGTTAAGAAGTGGGACTATCCGAAGTGAGCCCTAATTGTTGACTCACTCTTTATTCAGCGACAACCTCAAGGGGGCTGAATCATGTTCCATCCATCTGATCTCTTGGTACTGCCACAAAGAATAAAGAGTGGTCAAAAACTTCTGTGGTCAAAGTCAAAAAATTTTAAAAATCTCCTGTATTATGCCAGCATCCTCCTTGAAATGTCTTCCAAACTATTCCAACCAACGACTCAGTCAGTGCTCCATAAATTTTTTCTGAGAAGAATCAAATATTTCTTGGCCATTAGCTGATATGTATATCTATTCATCAGCACTAGTATCAAAAATTGGGCACAACTTCTTCGATTTGTTGGAAGGTGTGACATCAAAATAGCGTCGAAGCTTTGACGGTAAGTGAAGTTACATAATACAGGAACTCTGAACCACCTGGGCCATATGATGTGGTACCGATCATGAGACCAGTCTGCCTTGTGGGACCTTCGCTAAAAGGCTTTCAGGTAACGGATATGATGCATAAAGCGGTTTTCGATTTTCTCAAGGTATGCCTTGTTTTTGCATCCTTTTTTTCACTACTGAATTTTTGATTCAGTTGGAGAAATCATATGCTTGATGGTCGATATTTTGTCTCCTAAGAAGTATTTTTGCCTTAATAATGTTGCTGAACGATGAAAATCAAAAATGCTCGTGGAGGGTGCATCGTCATTTTCATTCCTTAAGCAGAATGCTTCTTTCGTTAGGCAGAGAACCTACATCAGTGGGGCTCATGAAGAAGATGCCTTCGTAGTGTTCACAAATATTTCCTCTCTCGATTTCAAGATGTCCTTAACTTAATGAACTTCAGCTCATGGCGTTAATTTCCTTCCGCATAAACATCTGATACTACATTAAATTCGACTGATCGGTTCTCGATGATTGACTTTTAGCTGCATCAGGCCAATGATTAATACATAGACAAGTGTGATGTTTAACGGTCCGTATAAGACCAGCGACCGGCTCAACTGATCGCTGGAAGTCCAGCTGGTTTACAACAGGCCGAGTTTAATAGAATGCTTGTACGCATAGCTTGTTCATCACCAACGCATTCCTTGGTGTAGTGACGTTTTTTTTTTGAGAGAGAGAGCACACATCGATATATTCTTTGGTTATTTCGTGTTTTTAGGCCCATATCTACCTCAGAATTTGCAATTTCGTGGTGAACTACCGGATGTTTTAAAAATATGAAAGGAATAAGACTGCAGCTACCTTTAATGAGCTCCAAAAAAATCAAACTACAAAAAAATGCCCGGAACCTTCATAATGGCATCAAATGTTGGAATCACCTTTAGAAAGTTTTCTTGTTTAGACACGTCGAAGCATTTATTGTAAGTCAAGCTGTTTTGTTGAATGATGCGTTTTTTGACTTTTCAATTCCATCTATTCTGAGAAAAGTCGAGGTGGCAGCTTACTTTGTGTTCAGGATCGTTTTCGCGGACGCATAATCATAACGCGCGTTACCGTTGATATTGATTCCTCCAGCAGGCAGACGCTGAGGCGTACTGAATCACATGCATGTGAGTTCGTTCAGACGTATGTTCTATTTGTATGCTACAGACTTTGAGTTCGTGAAGACCCGATCTTCCCATTAGCTGAAGAGGATGCTAGTGTAGAGCATAGGCTAAAAGGAAGGAGCGACTGATTTCTTTGCCGTGTTTATGTGTTCAAGGAGCAGACTCAGGTTAAACTTTGCAGGATGCTGACATGAAAAATTCTACAAGTTTCGCTTCATTTTATCCCTTATTTTGCTACAAGATTTCAAGCAGGAGTTCGAATATTCCCTTCTTGTATCTGACGAGCGTACTTCTTACGAAAGCGTCACGAGCTTAAATACAGTGTCTAAAAATTCTTATGCCAGCAGCACTGTATCGAGCAACTTCCTGCCTCGTCCTCCTTGAGCGTTGATGTCATAGTAAGGAGCGTTTGGGAATGTACTTCCCGAAGATCTCGTAATCGTATCCACTGCTTCACACATCAACTTGTGGCTCAGCTGATTATTTCCATGCTGTAGCTTAAGTTCGTTCCATGGGTAGGAGATCATCCGAATAGCTTCACTCTGGTTTATAGCATTGGTGTTTTAAATTTTTCAGAGGAAAGATTTCACAAGCTGCCCTCTCAATATCTTAACTTACTGTTTCCTAATGTATTGGCTTTCAGACAGTGTGCATGCAGAGGTGGACCGTATTTTCGAGCTCTGTAGGATGATGCAACTCGTCGTTATCGACTGTGACCTCGTTAACCATCCAGTGCAAGTGGCGAAGACAAGCTTAGCTCCTTTAATGGTTTACATCCGTGTCTCAAGCAATAAGGTAGATGCTTCTTTGCTTGTTGTGCACCAACCGCTACAAACGTCATCGACAATTCAGTATTTGCTGAATGCACGAGCAACTACTGCTACAACGAATTAACAACGCGATGCGTTCAATTTTGATATTAGTATCAGTGAATATGCGGACTGCGTTAAATTTACACAAAATGCTCAATGACAGTAAAGGCCAGTGAGGTTAGCTTAGGTGTGCTTGATGGCATCTTAAGTATTGCGTTGTCTTGTTCATCCAGGGGTTTGTGTAATTTACTTGTAGCTAAAAGCACCAACCCACCGCTAAGTTAGTGGTTTCAACTTCCATCAAACTTCGGTAGACTGTGAGCAAGAGAACTCGTTATTACTGTGCCTGCAAATCACTGAATTCGTTGCCATAAAAATGGCGGCAATCAGTGTTTAAGCCTATATCAATTACTCAGAAAGCATAACGCGCCTGTTAAAGGTAACCACCTAATCCTATTATTTATGCCTTGCGCCTTCTGTGCTTATCTTTCAAGGAACGGATTTTTGTTCGGTTGGGATGACAAGTCGGATGCGCAATTCTGGTTTTTGCAGCTTTCTTTGCAGAAGTATTTCAGGTCCTACAACGACTTATAAAATCGCGTGGAAAAAGTCAGAGACGATCAATGAGCTCTCAAATAATGGCTGCAGAGAAACTTTTGCATTGCCCTGAAGCAATGTACGATGTGATTATCGATGAAAATCAATTGGACGATGCGTGTGAGCATCTGGCCGAATTCTTGGAGACATATTGGAGAGCAACACATCCCAAGATAGAGAACGCACCTTCAGAAGGCATTAGGCGAAGTGCCTCGCAACTGCCCACGACCCGCCACAATTTTCTGGACAGTCATTCACGTGAGGGGTTCCACAAGTTCTGAGGTCTTATTCGACAGGGCATATATGCAAAACAACTAAGAGGACCATTTTCAGCGCCAAATCATTTTCATCTAAGTATCGCAGCTGTGAGATATCCAAAATAAAATTTAGAATTTTTAGAATTTTATGCGATATTCGAGTATTTCTTCATCTTTCAAGACGAGGAGCGTTATTGGGGATATTGTTTTTGCAGTGTGTTAAAATCCTCTCCCTCGAATCCCATCCATTTTTAAATGGTTTCCTTCAAAGAGAGGGTTGAACTTACGAACTTAATTAAATCCTAAATTTAAGTGGTGTCTTGCTTTTGGTGCCTTATTCAAGCGGAGAGTTCATGGCGTTTTTTCAAGGACACTCGTCAAGTTGATTGCTTCTGCTAAAATTGATCTCTCTCACCTCATTTATCAACAATATTCATCGCCTGCCAAGCAGACACTGGGTGCGTCCAGGGCAATCGTTCGTGCATACCAAGTAAAGCGCACTTTGTTAACTCTCTAGCACGTTTGGTTGAATACTTTGTTTGGCTGCATCTCCCAGGATTTGGAGATTTGGGCGTATTCTCATTAATTTCAATTCCAAGCAAATTTCGATCTGAAGCGACAGTCCATCTTCGAAGTGCCCTGAATAGATACATTTCTTTGGGAAACAATTAAGCAATTCGATGCGAGAAAGAAACCGAATTTAGCTAAAGAGAGCAGACTTTGAAGCTTGCTAATATCTTTTAAATGCTTAAACAAGAAAAAAGTGCAGCAATATCTTCAACCATTTTTGCATTTCTTAAGAAATGAGCTATTTTTTCTGGAATTTGGTATTGCTTACTTATATTTTTCACTGTTTACTAATTATCATCATCAAATTTCTTTGTTTATGTGCTGCGGAAGCAACAGATGTGGCATTTTAAAGTGAAACGCAGACAGGCGGCGCTCAATAGCCTTGTTTTGCCTCTAGGTGAGATCGTAACACGTGCCTTGTTAAAACATGTGACGATAACACATCATCTATCCTATCATCGAATCTAACCCTTTCTATGAACACTGAGTAGAAGAAAATATTTCTGCTGGCCGCTGCATGATGGCTCGCAACGATAGAAAATGCGGCAGGCTAGCAGTTTTAGCACGCAAGAAGGTGCAATATAGAAGCGAACACATTAAAGCGAAGCTGCACATTAAAGCGAAGCAATCTATCTATTGGGGCATCGATTGAATAAAGGCAATTATAACTGATGGATCACTGGTAGCAGTAAAGAAGCCACACGACTGCGATAAAAAGTTGCGAATGAAGGTGGCGGAGGCAATACATTGAATCCCATCCATATGGCTGATCTCATCCTCGATGATCGATATCTCCCCGAGCTGTCCAAATCGAAACTCATCAGATTTCTTAGGGACTGTCTTTTCAAAACAACTGCCCAATTCTTGCATGCAGCGATCGCTCCTACGTAATAAGCGTGCAAAAAGAAAATATTTGTGACCTAAAATGATGGAAGTTTGCGATAAGCCGTAACGCCCGGCGAGACGTACCAACAAGGTTCATGTAATATTTCAACGTCCACCATTTACCGGAATATCACAAGCAATGATAAAATGCTTGTTAATAACGGGCTCTACAAGTTCCCATTATGAAACATAACTGACTTATAAATAGCTTATTACTTTTAAAAGCCATAGTGTCACAAGAAGACAATAAACCAGAGACCGGAAGGATCACGTTTTTGAAAATGCAGTAGGTATTATTCCAAAATAAAAACATATCGGTTGCCAAAGAGGCAAGCAAAAATGCAAACGATACAGCAATATCTGCATTCTTATTTATCACGTACAGTGACAACGTAGAGATGAAATATTCATTAAAAAGGATACGCTCATATTTAAAAGAAGCTCAAATGGCCTAAACATTGGGATTTTAGAAGACTGCATATGGTTCGACATCACCGATAAAATTTTTGAAAGAACTAACTGAAGCATGCCATCCTCTGCTCAGGCAATCAGGTCATCTCAGACTGGAATAGGCAAAAACCGATTGCATATTTTTTAATATTTTTCCGGTTTGGGAAAATGCAGCAAATATAACAATAAAATAAAACCCTCAACTTTACAGCCCGTTGTTTATACATTATATCTTGCGAACGTTGCTCTAAAACTTCATTGCTCTAAATCTTTTTCCCTCGATCGCTGCTTTTAAAAAGGTCGAGTGTTGAATATAACATCTTGCATAGGATAAATATCCTACGGCTTTGGAGCGCTTCGAGATAAGACAACACTGCGGATAAGTAGTGCTTGAAAGCATTCACGACGTCAAATGAAAAGTTTTGCCCTTTGGTGACAGTGTTCGAAGACCAAAACTTGGCTGATCTTCAAAGTGCTGCCAACAAAGCTGCACAGCACAGGGTGCCCAACGTACATGCAATCAAAGTTTGGAGGCAGGGTAAGCGTGATCATTTACAGCGCAAGGTATTATAAAACCAGGTATGTCTCAGCTGTAGGACTCTATGTGGCTAGCACATACTTCGGTGAGAATGTTATGGCAGTGAAGAATGATGTTTAAACACGCAACAACGAAGGTGAACCTGATGGCAAACCTGCACGGGTACCACACCTGATTGTTTGTGATTGGGACAGCACACTGTCACGGAAAATCGATCAATTGAGACCACTTCCTCAAGAGGTAAATTCAGGAAGGTGCATAAGCTTGTCTGCCACTTTTGTGGTTGTCTTTGAAATGAAAAATAAGATGGAAGCGGTCCAGCCAACTGAAACTTTGTTAGAAAAATGAGCACAGCAGTATTTGTTACGCAGGCTTATAACACATTTATATCCTCCTTGCAAATTCTTCTCGTGTTTGAAGACTGCCGGAGAAGAGGTCACGATTTTGTCCAGATCTATCGGTGGCGTAGCAGTAGATGAGCATACATTCGCCTTATGTTATATGTCCAATAGTTCTAACTCACAGGTCCATTTCACTGTCACGGAGAATGCATTATTCGCTACAACGATTACCGCAAGAAAAGCTTTATTTCTCTCTGCACTTTATAAAATGAAGGGAATCAGGTTCTCCATAGCTAGGAGTAGAATCTTACTGCATAGTAAAGCACCTACATGAAGTCGGACTTGAGTGCGTGATTTCCACAGTACCGTATTATTCATAGTAACTTTGAAAATGAATGTTCATTAGGGTTAACATGTAGCGTTTTTTCCTCCACCCATGATATTGATATTTCTTCGATCTTCAAGACTACAGTTCTCAGCTGTGGCTGAAAAATCGCCCGAAGTTGCGGCTGAACATGCTGATCACGGTTTATAGCACCAATGCAGTAGATACACACTGAACCACTATTTACTGCTTCTCTACCTGGCACTCCACGCATATATGGTTCCTTTATTTGATATCTGACGTCGCACTTTCGAAAAACGAATGTAAAAGCTTGAATTCTACTGTTTTCTGCAAAGTTTACTGTGCTTTATAAAGTGCACTGCCACTTTAAGGTCCTTGACCTCGAATCATTGGAACAAAATGGAACACAACACTTTTTCTACAAAATTTTTTCCGCGTTTTCTGTTATTCCTCATTCAAAAATGCTTCAGCTCACCTTCCTCTCTCCTCTCCATTCTTCCTTTCTATTAGCACGGTTTTAAGTTCCACATTCGTAAAAAAAGTTACTCAACAAACGATGTCGTGGATCATTGATAACTTGTATCCTACGAAGCTGAAACTTGCTTTCTTCCAGGATTGTAAAGATAGCTATTACTTCACGAACAGAACTGCTGTTGAGCCGTTTTAACGTTTAAATTGCTTTTACGTATCTGTGGAACTTCGCGAAGGCTTGTTGCTCGATCATTAGACGCCGTGGCTTTTGCTTCCTTTCGTTTTGTCATTCCGCTGTCTGTTCCGCTATCTATCTTTGATTTAACTGACCGCAGTATTTTTTCGAACCACCGTCGAAACTTAGGGTTGCTTATAGTTACGAACGACTCGCGGAGTAAGCAGAAACGTAACTTTCGCCATATTTCAACATTCAAGGTGCAAGCGCTTGGAAGGGTGGTGACTTTTTAGAATGCAGACAAGGAAACAATAAACAGCGGGGATAATAGTACAAAAAGTGACTAAAACGGATGAAGTTGACCGAAATAAGCAGTAAAGGAAATGGGCGAAAAGGAAAGACAATAAATGGATGCGTGAAAAAAGCATTCATTTGTAATCATGACCGTAGTCGTAGTCATTGTGTAACGAAGGAGACAAAACGAGTTGAGAGAAATCGCTACATAAACAGAAAAAGGCACTTCTTTCTTTGAAGGACCTTACGAAGACTTCGAAAAAGTCAGTCATGCCATGAGCGCTTGTAATGCCTTCCAGCTCGTAGCGGACCGTTCACTTACTTGTTCGTTTGTTTATGCAGCATATATTTCAAAAAACTATGTGAAATTGATAAACAGAACGAACTGAAGCAGACCGAACAAAACTAGAAACGAAAGAAGCTGCAAGAAGGCTGCACGATATGCGCTTTCCACACCACTCACCAAATCCATCAACCTCATAAACTTCATTCTCACAAAGTGGTCATGAGACAGGAAGGGCTTCACTACGACTCCAGACAAATGCGAAGAGGACGGGATACTGCTGTCAATTTCCTTGAATAGACGAGAGCGATTTGACGAACTCAACGATAAGTTTTCAGAGATTTATTCTCCAATTTATGACGAAAAAAATTCCCGTCTGTCACCAGACTCGAATGAGAGAGCTGAAGTAAAAATAGGAAATTTGCGGTTCATACAACAGCAACAACAAGGTAATATGGATAGATATGGTGAATTCAAGTCTAGAATCAGGTTGCAGAGGGCTTCGCGATCTGTCACCTTTCCCAAATAAAGAATGCATAGAAGTGGATTTCCTTGTGACAGTTTTTCTGAAATAAAATGCAGACCACTACCAGTTGTATAGGTATTTCGTATGCAGAATCGGTGCAAAGCATAAGCTAGGAAATGGGAGCAATGGGTACCATTATTGGAGTAAAACTTCAAAAAAGTGAAGTAAAATAAGGCGTGGATCTCAGCAATGATCAACAGGGGCAATAATTTTGAACGCTGCGGAAAAACCTTCGAGATAATTTTGATTAAGATGAAGCGTTTTAGGCATCATTTCCTTCACTGAGGAAAAATTAAATTTACTCCCAGTATTCCAGTATTGAAGAATTCCGTCGTCATCTTCGTCCGGTGCATTAAAAAAAGCTATCTTGCCCTCCAGATATTTCAAATAGACGAGTGAAACGATCACCTAAATAACGCAAGGCAATCTCTATTCGTCGAACGACAGTGCACAACCTAAATAAATTGCACTTAACTCTATGGGTGGTCTCCAGCAGATTTTTTTCCTTCGCTTTGACAGCCCAGCTCAAAGGATTGCAACCACTTAAAGAAATCATTATATGTACTTGTATTGTCTGTGTTTGGATTGACTATGAGCTCAATTATAGCGATTCTTGAGGAGAAAGGTACCAAACATGAGCAACTTGCAGAGAAGCGGCTGCATTTGGTACCATTGAGTGCCTAGAAGATGCACATTTTTCCGATATTTTGCACACTGTGCGTAACACTTCCTTGAGAGGCTTTACAATGCTTGCAAGTCTGCGATGCCCGGTGAGGGAGGGGTGTCGGATACAGCGGAAATTTCCTTGAACGACTGCACCTAATTATTATCTCCCAAATTCATCGATTTCCGTCATCGTGTTGCATTAGCCCGCATCCTTCTTTCCATCCCTCCCCCCCCCCCCCCCTCCACCGAGTAAGCTTTACCAACGCGAACCGCAGCAGAATGGTAGGAATCGGCCACTTGCAGCTCCTCTTGATAATGAGAATCCATCAAGCAAATGGGTGCGGCAACAGTCTCGGAAACCGAAGCAGGAAAAAACGGAGGAATTGATTGTTCGAAGCATGTGATGTCATTCGGAAGTTACCTGGCAGCATCTTGTAGACGACTTCCTAATTGATATATTTTACCTGTTTGATGATGAGACGACTAAAGGCAATCTTTGAATTGCTGGAGCTATTTTACCGAGGAGTGTTTCACCAGATCATAACAATGCTTTCGAAACAGCTCCATTTGCATAAGAAAAATCTTTGAAACGAAAGTTTCTTTGTTTCAGCAGAGGGTATATCGGGAAACAAGAGACGACGTTCCCTACATATGTCATCAGATGCTTATTTTTTGAGCAAGGCTCTCCTACAAAGCACAGACAAGTCCACTTTTCAGCTCTGCTACACAATTTTGTGAAGACAGGAAAGCTGTGAAAAAAAAATCGCATGCTGTAAAGTGACGGAAGCACGCTTCAGCACCTGAAAGCCCTTGAAAGGCCCACTCACCAACCATCATTTATTGTTCTATGCAGATGCTATTTCCGATCATAAACCTTTCACATACATGGCACTAATGTCTGCACTAGCTATATTGCGGCACTTGTGTTAACTTGCACTTCACAGGATCTCGCTAAGTTCCCTACCTACTAAAAAAATTATGAGAACGAGCCAATTTCCTTCTTTGTCAGCTCATAATTTTCTATTCACATCTATTTTCGCTATTTTTCGAAGAAACACAGATGTTTGCGAGATTCTCAAACGTTCCCATGCCACACACACACGAATTTCATACCAAGTGTGCATTTCCGATAGTCGGCAAATGCCGAATGCCATCATACCGTGCAGGATACTGCAAAAGCAGACCTTCTTTATTTGAAATTAAGCTCTTAAACGCACTAGCTCTGTAGACATCAAATGCTGCAGTCTGCAAAGAGTAGTGAATGCACCTTCTTAAGAAACTCAAACTTGGGTCCGAATCCTCTTTGCTGCTGCAAATAATGATGGTTCCTGAGAAATGCACCTAGTTCTAAAAGAGGCACACATCGCTCGCGGAGGGAATGATTTAACTGCTTGGTATCTAATATTTGATTATTCGGATCCCACAACACAAATATTTGAATGCATGCTGCATCGAAACGACTATGAACTGTTCTGTTTTACAGTTTTCAGTTCCGAACTTTTTCCACCAGAAACCGAAACAAATGATGCACAAAAATTACAAGATACTTCATGCAAGGTTCATACATTTCGAATTCTAAGATACTTTTTTATATCTCAAGCAAAAGCTCTTATGTGCTAGCAGGGATTTTACTGTAAGAACAGCGAAATCAACTTCCTTTAATCTTACGAATATAAGCTAAGCATAATCCTCATTTCGAGATGTTCGAAGTAATGAATAAATTTGAATGAGGTCGACATAAGTCAATCGTTTCTAGGGACGTTACCATGACCGCACGTTCGCGATCTCTTTCGCTTGGTTAGTTATATGAGTATCAAAAAGAATGACACAGAAATAATCATTTGACTTAACATACAACGACGCACAAAATTTGATTGAACAGAACCAACTCAGTAACTGAGGATTACTCTCCTCCCATGATTTTAAAACGGCAAAGTCTCCACAGGTGGGAAGTTCAGCATGTTTAATTGCCGTGGAGGAAGGCTATTTTCAAATAATCTGCTATTTTAAGAGATGATAAGCACAGATACATTTAGGTATCGATGCAAACAATTAAACAGTAATATTAGAAAATGCCGAAATAGTAGAAAGATAGAAATTGGTTAAAAAGTGAAGAAAATAAAGCCCTTCAAAATCTCTAATATGGGCTTTGATTTAGAAATTCCCCTGTAACCTTGGATACTTTCTAGCGACTGATGTCGCCACTTTTCTCCCAACCTTTGCGTTAATTTTAACCAAATTCGCGAAGATAGAAGCGCATGCAGTAGTATATACGCCGGTTTTTCGATGCCTTTTGCCAGAAGCAGATGTTATGACCAGATACAATACTTCAAGGCGAATGCCAAAAACCTAAATAGGTAGGATAAGAATCTGGTGAGAAAGTGAGATTATGCACTGCAAAAATATCCTATGAAAAACTGCATAAGACTCGATATTAAGCACAGTTAAAAACAGCCACTGTTTTTCAAGGATGTGCAGCAGCCTAGAGAAGAATCGAAACAATGACGTCGAAGCGCACGAACTCTTCCACCTCTATGCCACAAAACCAAACCATTGTTACTTCGTGATCATATGACAGTCATTTCATCCCCTTTTTTTCTCCACCAAGTGCCTTGCTGCACTGAGCAGTTGTCAACGACTTGGGAACAGTGCTTTCTGTACTGTTGAATCCCTTAGTCTTTAATAGTGAATTTATGTTGCCTGGAAGTCTGGTGTGAATGCAGGCCTAAGCGAAAACACCAGTCGGTTTTTAATATCGTTCTCAAATCAGATCCTTTACGTCAAAAATTTCCTGAGTTCAGCTTCCGCTAACATCAATATCGCTAAGCTGCTAACATCAACACCTATAATTTCAGGATTAACGTGAGAGGATTTTTCCACTTGTTCCACTTCTCTTCCAGAATCTCTCAAAATCTGAAATAGCAATCTGCAGAAAATTCATGTTTCTTGGGAACTGTAAGCAGCTGTAGATTTCGCCAGTCAACTGAATACCGCCTCTCGAGAAACTCTGTCTCTTCCTTAGTATCTCCCAGGCCCTTAGAACGTTCACTTTGCCAGGCATTCCGATGTTGCATTTTGCCCTGAAATTATAGCAAACCCTACGGTAAATTGCAGAACACATGCTTGTTAACGTTTGACACTTTAAGCTGTCTCTTCTCAGCACTTTCTCTGCTCAAGTTTCATATTTGGCGCATTTTTCGGCATTCAAATGCTGACAGCAAACGTCGTATCAACGGTTTGTGTAAAAGCTTTTTTCGTAACAATTCACCATTTAAGCAAATCTACAAGCGAAACAGTTATGGCGTAAAATCGGCAAACCACCAAAAAACCTCTCAAAAAAATGACATAAACATTAGCGGCCTATGCGATTATGACTTCGACGTGCGCTCTTTGTCGCAAAATCATCATAACATAGCTGAAGAAATATGGCGTAAATAAATGCAGAATAACAACTACGCTGCAGAAAAATCAGCTCTTTCAATAAGAGTGAATAAAGTAGCGGAGCGCTAGCAAGGCAGCTGGTACCGCTATAATCGCTGGGGACTTGCTTCCATGTACCATTTTCTGAAAGCGCTGAGGCTGGCCGTGATGTGAACGCGATCATGGTCGAACGGATAATGCAACCCTTCCAAAATTTTTGCTACCTAGCATCATCGACGGCTGCTATGGCCTCCAGAGTTGTGTACGTTGCTCCTGTCATGTACTCATTCTTGTGCAAACAGCCTTTCTCGTGGTCGCTCGAATATCGCTGGAATCGAAGTTAGCTTTGTCCCACAGTCTCGCGTGGATAAAATTGTCTGGAATAGAATAATTAAAAGGGCTGGTCCCTGTGCAAGCTCCCAGAAGAAGGATCCACGGCATGGTATCAGTGCTTACGTGAATTTAGCAATAGTTCATTTCGTCCGCTCGTCCCCAACGCTGTTTCAAGACCTCCCTCCCCGGAACCTTCCAGCTCGAGTAATCCACTAATATCTAACCCCTCTTTTGCACAGCTCATGAACTCATTAACCTTCTCTTGTTTCCGTCAAAAACCTACTCCCAGCTTCCTTCGACTGTGCATCATGACACAAAATTGAAATATTTTGTTGCGCATAAATAATTTCAAGCAACAATTTCACACTGAGCTAAAAAACACAGCAGATGGTTGAATA
This sequence comes from Parascaris univalens, assembly GCA_037576465.1. NCBI lineage: Eukaryota > Metazoa > Nematoda > Chromadorea > Rhabditida > Ascarididae > Parascaris > Parascaris univalens. Next base: position 61,981,784 of record CM075173.1, on the reverse strand, counting down.
CTTGCAGAGTTGAGTGGCTAATTCATGGAGTGCGCGTTGAGGCAGTAAGTTGTGGCTGTTGGTGCTAGACTCATAGAGAGATGGTACAACTCGGTACAGATGTCAAAGAAAATTTAGCAACAATTTAGATCTTAGGTTGACGCTGGTGCAGTGAACTTCTTGAGCTTCCTTCGTTCATTCACATAGGCAGAGATGGGTGCATTTAATGGAACATGATGCACAAAACGTTGTGGGCCACTTTGCTGCATTAGGGGTTATTACATCATTTCTGTTATTCAGATGGTTTTGTCATGATGACGAGGTTCGCGATCGCCAGATCAAGATGTGTCCGGATTTACGATGCAACTTACAGTGCACCGAAATCTCTGTGGAAGGGCTGAGGCTGTCCAACTATCTATCTTCTGCGTGATTAGCAGCACAAATGCATTAAACCTTCCCATATATCGTGCACTGTCTACGGTCGCTCCATTATGAGGTACTGTGATCAACTGCGGTTACCCTAGGTTATGAGTGACGGAAAAATTCTTGAAAAGATGCAGAAATTTTATGCCTGTACAGCATTTCGTAAACTATTCATTGGGCTTTACTCTCTCTTCCGCTCTCTGAGTCTAAGCTAAGCGTATTTATCCTGAACCGCTGGAATATCGTCGACTGGTGTTTGACCTGGTCCTCCCTTTCAAAATCAGCGTGTGTTACATTTTTTTACGTCTCATACTTTCCCACATCTTACGCAAAGCATTTTGCAAAAAAACCGGCCAAAATTTTTCCATCCGACGTTGAGATATGACAAAGGAGAAATCGGGGACGCGCACAACAGCGCATGCGGCGCTATGTCACGCCGCACATCTTTTCTCACAGACCTGACCAAGTCACAGAAAGATAGTAGGCTAAGTAATCCACAACTGACTCGTGCATTCGACCCTAGAAAAGGAGAAGACCAGGGAATGGATGAAAGACTCGCGCCTTCGCCGCGATAACGTGGATGAAAAACAGCTTACAATCATCTCGCCGTATTAATAATAAATAGCTTCTTGTTACTTTTCTAAACTTTCATAAGAAAGTGAACATTGACCGAAGAAGAACTGGCGTATGAAGGAGGCTGCCGTTCCCTCTAAACCCGTTCCGTTACTCCGCATGCAGGTAGGAAGAGAGTAAAATCGTTTCTATAACTCTCTCACATTTCCTCTCATTTAGCCGCGTAGTCCCAATTCCAATAATAGCCACCACAAGTTATGGACTGCTGCAAATGATTTGCCTGGCGTATCGATCAGCACACTGACACAGTATATGTATGAGGAGGTAAACACTGTCGTAAGAAAAACAGATAGAAAGAACACCTCTAAATTAGTTAAGAAGGGAAAGATGAATATAAAACTAAGAAAAATCTGCGCAGAAGGTTGGAGCATATTTCACGGTGCTTCCTTCGGGGTGTAGCTGTTGCTATGGAAAAAAATTATTTCCCCATTACATTACACTAATAATTTTGATCGCCATTTTTCTGAACATCTTTTTATGCATCTAGCAACCCTGTTCCCAATACTCACCCAAAATCGGGGAACAATAGTTTTAAACGAAAAAATTGCAAGCCATATTAAGCCACTAAATCCGACCGTTCGACCCCACTGTACTTACCACTCAACCAAATCCTTGCTTGCTCTATGAGCTCCATGCCGGTTGCATATTCAAGCGAGTGTTTACTTTCCTCCAAATTAGGAACGATCTTGGCACACAAATATTCACTACTCAATACTTGCAGTGACAGTACGAAGACCGCGGCAAAAACCCACACATCCCACATCAGGTGATCGAGTTCTATCTTTTGATACCAAAATTATGGTAATACAAGACAAAAAATATTTTTCCAAACTTTCCCTGTACTCAGTTTCAAAATTGCCAAGGCTTTTGTAGGGGGGCCTATCTACTCTGGGAAGGCCTATCTGCATTTCTCAGTCCGCGTCAGTGACGGCCTCATCCGCCTCACCCTTATCATCTGACGCGTTGAACCTGTTCTGCGAACAACATCAATTCCTGTTCCGACTTATCACATTTGGAACGAGGTCAGTCGTACGACCGCAGAACCACAGAAACTCTCTGTGTTCACAAATTACCTCGAATCAACCAGTGAAGGAACATTCATTCATCTAGTTTAGTGAGCCTGCTAATCCTATTTTAATCCTCCTGTACTCTCATTTTCGTCCATACTAGTCGCGAAAGCGATGAAACCATCTTCGATGATGAATCGTTCGGGCTTCCGCTGCCGACTAGGTGCCGCCAAATCAAGATATTTCTCTCCACAATGAACCGTTTGAGTTTCCGGTGGCGATCAGGCGTCGCAGAAGAAGTTGCTGCCTCCGATGGTGATGTATGTGAAAATACCTGCGACGTTTTGAGGGCTATATAAACAGCTCTCGAAACAGCTAAGACTTGCAAATCATTTATTCATTCTTGCAACCATTCTCTCGCGCAGTCTCGACGGCTGTATCGTTCTCTTCTTCTATACTTGTACTCAATTCCTTGGTAGTACCTTCCCCTTTACAATACCTCATTATCATAATCACTGGTTAATTCTGTTCGTGGTATTCTCCTATGTTACTATCGCTATCTGTACACAATCACTAAATGACTTTCCAATACTTAATGCTTGAATTACATTGTCGTCATGTTCATGCGCTCCATCGTTCTATGTTTTTTTCTTTTGCCGTAATGTCTATGTTGCACTGCTCAATGTGGTTTCCTTTATTCTTACAATTTTAATAAACGTTCTTCCTGTTCTTTGAACGGCCATGGTACGTTAGCTGCACTCAATAAGAAAAGGATGTGCAAACCGCCAAATTGGAGGCATCTTAAAATTGCCTGCACTCACCCGTTAATGTGCTAGTTCAGAGCCAGTATTAGAGGGCCTATAAATGAGGTTTTTATAAGGACATTTGAAAGAGCTTCACATTCTAAAATAAGCTTATTTAAATAAAATACGCGTGACGGAACTAGGATTTTGTTCAACTGATGGTATCCTTTATCTTGTACTTACAATTATTTTCATTTTCAATTTCTCCACCATACGGATTTCCACCAGACGTGAACACCGAAAGAACAAGTAGTTCCGAACGGTTTCCCCCTGTATCCGTCATTTTATCACAAGTTCATGAAGGTAATACATGCCAAAATGTAAGAGTGCCGCTTCCTATAAGGAAAACGAACCAAAAGTTACACTGAAATGGTTAAGAAGACTGCCTAATCGTGAAAAAGGAAATCAGCAGATGCGACTTTTCCACAGCAATTTTTAAAAATTATTTCGGCAGCCACCAACTGTGGTCTGTAGCTGCGCTGACTTTAATAGGATTAGTGAAACAACTCATTTCTTGGTTAGCAATTTCATTCAGAATACTTTAGATAAGCAGGAAATCGCTTTTATTGTACAACTAGATTTCACCAAACTCTACAATAACATTAACCTGAAATCACAATTACAAAAACTCTACAATAACAAATCAAAACTTGTTAATGAATTTACTCTTAAGCCTGCGCTTTAACAACTATTCAAAAACTTTCTGCACGAATGTCAGGCAAATATATTTATCACTAGGGTCCTCCCCAACTTTGGAGATAACAAAATTGAGATCGCTCAAGGTGGAACCTTCCCACCATCCAATTCGCCTTTTTTCTTGTCCGATCGAAATTACCTAACTTGTTGTGCAAAACAGCAAGTGTCCGCCTACCGTCTAGCTCTTGTGGTCATGCCGAAAAGTTTGTTAGCTGGAGCCGTTTTACACATGCTCCATTAAGAAAGCATTTTTCCCCAAATTTCATAATTTTATTTCTGCTCAAATGCAACAACATGAACCCCTTCATGTTCCATCATATTTTCTAGGTTGTCATCACTTGGAAATAACCTTGGAGGTACAAGGTTGCGAAAGCAGCGGCCTGAACCAAAATTATTTTGTCTTTCAGTTTGACAATATTCCGATGCTTTTTCTTCCACCCACGACGAGTCTTTACCTCTATCACAGACCACACGAACTAGTCGACGGATTTTAAAAATGAACTGAACCAAAGTCGCTGCCTAGGTTCAATAACGCCTAAGTGGTTCCGTCCAGAAAAACTATATTTGCATTGGTTGTGTTTTCTTCCATCTTACTGAAACGTGAATTCCAGATTTTCTGGTTACACGTCAGGCTGAGTTATTAATGCACATTTCATCGCATCAACTGTTTGCGTTGATGCTCATGAAGCTGATGTCTTACGCCCATAGCCCCAGCATCGACGGTCACCATTACGTGTGCAGCGAAACGCAGTCTAATTTTTTTTTTCTCACAGCTGCGCCAATGCACTCATTCGCTCGCACTCATGGGGTTTAGCCGATGAAAGGTCCCTTTTGCATGAAGCAACCCGGAAGCAACATCTGTCGCTTCACTTTGTTTAAATTTATCAGCGAGAACTGGACGATAACGAGTTAGAAAACTTTAAAATGCAGATCCTTTCTAATTACACGCTGCGCAGAAGATCCAAACACTTCTGGTACTTTCGTCATCCTGCTTCCATTGAAACAGACCAAGGTTACGAGCAAATTTAGAGGTCGGCGAGAAAGACTGAAGCTGTGCTAATGACAACCTCGAAAGTGATGATCGGTCTTAAAACTAAAAGTTGTTTCTTTTACCAGCACCCTTCTTCGCAGCAATATAGAATGTTTCAGCAGCCTGACATCACAATTCCAGCCATGCAACAACACTGCCCATTAGCTGCCAAGATGAATTACAGCTAACGCGTTGCAATTTGCAGATGTCCTAAAAATGACCATATTCGGTATGAACAAAGACGCTGCCATGTGCGACATTAGAGCCATCTCGTTGCGCTGGGGAGACATTTGAATTAAAAGTGCCAGCAGTGATGTCCTGAATAGGTGGCATTTTTTTCCTTTTATCTTTCACGTTAATTACCGTAAATGTACTGAAAATGAAGTCATGGCGTAATGCTTGCCGAAGATGCAAGAGATTTGAACGATCTTCCATTTGTCACTAAAACACGGCGCAGTCCTCTTTATGTGTTCCCACAAGTCCCACAAAAATTCCCACAAATCTTTTTGTGGGAATTTTTGTGGGACACGAAGTCCCACAAAAATTTTGCAGGCCAAATTTATTGTGCCCCATTGTATGAAGTCTGTAACAAGTTTATTTGTTCAGAGCTCATGCGGTCTTTCGTTTTTCAGGGAAATGCATCGCTGGGCAATTGTGTACTGCTTTTGTATACTTCAGCATGTATTTGATAAGATTAACTGAAACTTCACTGGGAACAACGCACAGTTCTACGTGTGGGATTTGCGGCGATAAAGTGACTGAAACTGTTGACATTATCATTAATGAAACAGCCAGTTATCTGAATGAAGTATGATATGAATTTATGGGGTTTGCAGGCATTAGTTGAAATGTGATGTTGAAGAACTGTGGTCGAAGAAACAAAACAACGCAGACATTAAAATGTTTCGGCATTTAAACCCTCCAATGAAATTTTTTGTAAAAATATGATTCGAATATTTGCTCCTCACAAATCGCCTTTTCCAACTGCCTGAAAATAATATGCTGGTTCTGAGAACTATGGAACTGCTTTGACCTGATTATTACTCAGGCCGGAAACGAAAGCACAGTCTTTGAACAAAGTGGGGAAAGAAGGCAGGTTATCAAGTGTAGCGCTTCACTGAGAATTTATCAAGAGTTCTTCTTTGTGTGAAATGAACCAGGCCTTCATATTTGGGTTTCATTAAGCTCCATCTAACAGCATGTCAGGTATAAGAACATTCGGATTGTTGAAAGGAGTGAATATAATCAAGAGTGAATATAATATACGCAATTTCGTCATGTGGCATTACTTCACACAACCAAAAAAGTCTCAAAAGGTTCGCAGTCAAGGATTCTATCGGGAATCTCAACAGTAGCCTTCACTTCAGACATAACACGATGGATGACGGATGGGTCATATTCGTTAATGAACATTGTTTCTCGCGTTTATGGCAACAGCGTCATGGTTGTCAATAAGGGCGCTCAACGAACGAAAACCAAAAAGAACATCGTTGCCAAACAAATGCTTTCTAATGGGGTAAAACGGCTGCTATGCTACGGTGTTACAGCAAGCTTCAGAAGGCAGAAACCGATGAGACGAGTAAAGCATCTGCAGTTCAAGGTTGATTTAGCATGCGCACATCCTTATGATTCGACCGGTTTCTTGCATGGTGCGAATTTTAGACACATAAATGACAGTTAAAGGCCCGCTCATTAGATCCCGTTTGCGTCGAGGGTTGCAAGCGCAAGCAGCCGCTTCCTACAATTCATTATACCACTAGCTTATGTCCCAATTGAGTCGAAGTCTCATGATATGATGTGGGCTCTTCCGAAACGCGGTGGCGTATGCTCGACGTGCGTCCATAATGATGACGCACTTAGAAGCTGCGGTCGTGGTGACGAAGGATGATGTCACACGCCTTCAGGGGGCGGCGAGTCGCGTGGTGCTCGTGCATCCGAGTTGACCAGATCGATGGCTGCTTCACTCATGGAAAGCATGTTCCTCGCGTTCGGCTGGCTCCTCCTGGCCATTCTTGTCGACGCCAATGAAATCACCGAGCTTCGTATGCCAGGCGCAGAGCCTATTCTGGTATGTGGGTCATTTCTTGTAAACCACAACGCAAGTCCTTTCCAGCTTACGCATACAGCGCTCCTCAAACAGTAATTTAACAGGTGTAGCACTAATTGTTGACACTTCGCATTGCTCTTGTTCTTTTTATGCACTCGAGCAAATTTACATTTTGAAGCTACAGATTTGAGATACCTTTCGGGAATAGTATGAAACATACCTTCACAAATATTTTGCGATAACTTGGTCAGATGGGCGACAGACGTTCACTTCCTCATATGGAATCGCCCATTGCTCATCATGATTCATAACTAGTTGCGTCGTATCGCAAATGCTCAAATGTGGAGGATCCTTTCAGCTATTGTCAATAAAAAATGTTTTGCTGTTAAATTTAAGATATCGCAATGTCGTTCCCTTCAAGCATGCTTTCCTTTTTTCACTGGTTTCAAGGCCAGGATAGTTTCTGCAGCTGCCGCGAAAAGAATTTCAACAAAAAAGTGGATTCAAAAGCGGAAGTTTATGTGCTGACCATATGGCTGGCGCACCAATTGAGTTTTTGAAATATTTCACTTTGATACTTTTAAATCGTTATTTAATTGCCACACCTTCTTTCTTGATCCGATTCAGCGGTCTTGGCGTTGCAGTCTCTTCCTTTGTTATTGTCTTCATTGCTTCTTGAGTAGCTGGAGGAATTTCCGGCTAAGCCGGAAATTAAATGCTGCGGCGATTCGATGCTGACAAAGGATGTTTTCAGCGCATTTTCAAATATTATCAATGTTTTTCTTGTAACTTGCAGCCGTTTCTTCTGAAGAATTGATCTGCGGATGGACAGAGGGGGAAATCCCAGGGAATTTCTGAGGTGATGTCACAGGGTTTTTTTCGATAATGAACTAAATGGAAAATTTGTCTGGTGACAAACAAATCTGAAGTTTCAAAGTCTATTCCGCAACTAAAAAAGCCAAGCATTGATGAAGAAATCTGTGATGCAGTGTATTGCTGAAATGTTGTTCTAAATGTCATATTAAAATATCGCTCTCGAGAGTTGTTGTAGTATTCGTAATAGAACAAGAATTTTTCTTTGAGGACTTAATAACAAATCATCTCGTTATGGGACTTTGATCAGAAACAGATATAGATATGTTTTACAATGGTTTGTTCGGTGCAGACTTCCCAAATTTACAAACATGTTTCGATTGTTGGACAATGCCGTATAGTTAGATGATATTATAAAAATGCCCCAAAGAAAGTTACCATCTCAGAATTGGTGCTCCATTCAAGAAAATAGCATGTAGACTAGAAATTCCATAAATCACCGCTAGTAACGGTATTTTTTGAGGAAGTTTAACCAAGTTTGAAAAAAATTATTTTTGAGCATAAAGCTTTGCTCAGCTTTGCCGCAGCTATGCGGTTCCGTTGAGTCTGAAGCGTGCTATTGAGGGATTTAGGTTTTTCTCCAGATGAATTCATTGAAGCTGAGCAAGGTACGTACCTGTTTTATGGACTAAACGAGACCAGAAATTGTTCACGCCGGCTAGACAAGCTGTACGAAATGTTGTTGTTTGCCTGAGGCACTTTTCTGGCAACAGCGGCTGAATGCTTTCACTTGTAAATAGCAGAATTTTTTCAGAACGATTCTTACTTATGCACATCACTTCCGCTCGACACAAACACCGAACATTACTTGCGTGAGTTTAACAAATATATTCTGCATTTTTCCTCTTCACCCATGGCTTTCTTTACCAACTCTTGGAAACCCTTTGATGGAAAAAATCACTCCATCGGATCAGTGTGAAGGCAATAAATGTACTCTTATTCGTTGCCAAAAATGAAACTGCAACTGTTACCGAAAAAGTTGATAGCTGTGGTACACAGTATACCAGTTAGTGCATAACTATAATCAGTGGCTATTCATGAGTTCCTAACAACTGCAGAACCCGCACTTTGGTAAGAACTGCTCAACACTGATCGACGAAATGCCTCCGCACCGAAGGTAGTCTTGGTTGAATTTCATCCTGCTCCCACTTTGTGAACGTTACAAGATGGATTTATGCGGGTGACAGTATGCATTGCATGATAGGTTGTGTCATTGTGAACAGCTAATTTGCAGTAGGATTCAAGCCATTCGCCACAATGCAGAAGGCTCACCACATGCTGTTATTCGGTTGCGACGAGCCAGGTAGCGAAGAAGCAGTATGGTATGTTTCAGTGGCCTCTTCATCATTCATCGTCTTCCCCAATAATTTCAAAAACTTTTTGTGTACCTTATATAATTTTCTAAAAATGTTATTTCATTAACCAAATAAATAAGATTTCATCGGCCCAAGTTCCCTGAATTATACTATCGTATCTATGTCTTAAAGCCTTAATACGACCATTCACGCGCATTATTTATAATACAAAAACCCGTACGAATGCGATAATATGCTTCAAGTCGATGTGCTAATGCACAGACACACGTACACGGACTTAAGCATGCATTTATGTACGCTCAATAATCAAGGTAACTATTTTGCATTTCAGATGCAACCAACTTTTCCTACCCTATATGTAGGGAAACTCCTGGTTTATTCTGATTATTAACTTGCAAAAGAGAGAAGATTTATACTGCCTCACTACATCTGAATTAGTTTATAGAGCCTTACGACATGTGTGAGGGCAACACTGATGGCACCACCAGTGATGATTATGAGAGTAGCAACACCCATTAGAGCATACTTATGCAAAAGCACACTCCATATCAGTCTTACCTACTCGCACCTGTTCATAGCATTCCCGAACATCTTCATTCTCGCGTCATACACTATAGTTTAAGGGCAAGAGAGTTCATCGGGCAAGCAGGCCTCCTCTCTAAGAGAACGAAGATCATTTGACGTAGCATGAAGTGTATAAGTGTTGCGTTTGCATCATGTCAACTAACTCGAGGGCATCCGATGCTTCTTACTTTTTATTTAGCGTGTGAGCATGCTCCATTAATGCATTTGGAGAGGAGACGATTAAGCAGACTGAATTGAGCAGAATCGGTCTCATAGTTTATTAAATCCTGCCGTGAACGCATTAAATTGCGTGCGACGCGGAATTGTAGTGACTCTTGCGACATTTCATATCGGGTTTGTATGTGTTCTCGCTGTCACTGCTGAAAAGCATCAGAGGAGTATGCGCGATATGCATTCTCGCAATGCACTTCTTAAATCAACTAGTGTCACCAGTTATCTGGCAATAATAAATATACGGGATATTTTTATGCACTTGTTGAATCAATAAGTACCTAATTTTAATTTTAAACAGTTACTTTGATAAATCAAAACAATTACCGACTACTTAATATTTTATGTGCTAATAAACATGCACTTGTTAAATATATTTTAGTTCCTTCGAGACACTGGTCCTAATCTACGAAAGACCCGATAGGCTGAAAATGCATGTGAATTTTCCACACCCCAAAATATTTGAAGGATGGGTTTGTTGACGGTCTAACGTGCTGACGGACTAACGTACAAGTGATCGTCCTATGATGTGAATTATACCCACTAAAGTTCACAACTGTGGCGCCTGTAGCTCTTGAGTTGCGGAACACAGAGACAGGTATACAGACGCACATAGATGCTTGTGGAGATACAGACGGAGGTGCCATAATACGCCAAGCGCCTAAGAAGTGGTCAGATTGGCCGGATAGTATAGAAGAACCAGTGTAGAAGAACCACCCTCCTCCTTCGCTATAGAAATCCGTCAGGACTACGTTCTTCGCCTTGTAAAAGCTCACTATGAAAGGTGAGCAGCATGAACGTGCACCATGGTTATTTACGGTGTCATCTTCACATAACTCTTGAAGCGCCTCGACTTAAATGAATCAATGCGACGTTTTTTCGAATCAGTGAGTGTTTTGCAACGCAGCTCTTTTATTAGAGACATTTCAGGCAAGCAAGGTAGGCACTCCTAGACTAACAGAATCGTTTGATTAACTGCATATAGCACAGCCCATAAACACCGAGAGTACTAGGCATTCGACAGAACAGCTCGAACTCTGTCCATTGTTTCGAGTAGTTCCTTTTCCGGCATGTGAATGAACACAAAGCTTGCAGTAGTCGAAACGGATTCTACCCTATAAAAGTCACCAAGCCAGTCTAATCAAAGTTCCTCAAATGCATACTGGTCAAGAGGGGGAGGGGGAGGGGGGAGGGGAGGAGGAAGAGGAAGGGAGGATTTCAATTCACATTAAGCTCTTTGTTTTTTCCTGATATTTCTCTACAAAACATACTGAAGATGCGTCATGACTTACGAAAAATCCAAAACTGAAGGGGCATTGCGCTGATTAACGGTTATCCTTTTAACGGCCATTACACATTTCGTGAACTATTTGCTGACTTCTTTTGCAGACTGCAGTAAAGCGATGCTTCGTTTGTCCCTCTAACGCATTATCTTTGCCAAAAGGTACACAGCGAAACCCCTAAGTGTTGGTGTGCACAAGCATTTAGGCATATATATTGCTTGCTTCTTTTGAGCCGTTTGTCCTGCAGATGGGCGGGATTTTTTCTGGTTACTGAGAACGGGATCAAGTAAGGTTTTTAAACCTTTCGAAGTCCAACAATCGCCTGAAAACTGTGTTTACCTCAAAAAATGGCGGAAGTATCTTTGATTTCAATGGACTTTTATTTTGTCGAGTGTTGAGGAAGATTAAATTAAAAAAACAAGTAAACGTATAGGCAATAACTAGTTGCTAATGAAACATCCTTTGCAACGCTCGGTAACCGGAATGAGTGAGAGTTCAAATGAAACAAACTGGTATTCAAAGACCAAAAAAGAAAATCCTCATTTAGCTCACAGTAAGCCATGACTGCAATACTTCTCTTAACAGGGATTGTGGCGAGATGACGAACGCTGGCCCGAGTTTCGAACGAGCACCTACATGCAAAAGCAAACCAAGCATCCTATATGCATGGGGTAGGGACGCTCCAGAACTTCATCTTCCCGAAGGTTCGTTGTTCAAAATTTTAGTGTTTGACCCTATCAGATACACTCCTACAATATTAGATGTTGTGTTATTCGTTAGTTGTGAATGACTGAATGGCTGCTGCATACATTTTTAAACTGCCTTTCACAGTGCTATCGTTTTGTGGAGCACGATCAGCGAGAACCCTTGAAAACAGCAATTTTTCCTCATTTTCAAACAATTCCAACTGAGATTAACTTTACCACTGTAGTAGGTGTTCATAAAAAAGGTAGATAACTCTTGAACGGAACCATTTTTTTAAAAGTCATGTTTGAGGTCCGAATGAACGGTGGAAGAGGAGGCCTGCTGTTTGGGAAAGTTCCTGTTTGAAAGTCAGCCCAGTGGGACAGTCCTTCATGAAGTCTATTTTTATCAAACGGATTTTATCGTCCAGGAGTCAAAGCCACTTGCTAAATGTTGATAAAAAAGATGATTTTTGTACTGTTTCAACACGGTAGTTGCAAGTATTGTGACTATATTGCCAACTCAGAAATGAATTCCTGTTGATTGCTTTCTTTATTCTGTTTAATAATTTATTCATTCATCCGTTTTAATCAACGGGGCATTCCTTACGAATAAATGTGTCTTCATATTGCTCCCACTTGCCTCGATTCAATGCTTCTCTGATCTAGTTGGTTCCTGCGGCCTTTTTTGAAGAACCACTGCATCTCATTGTAGGTCTTTTTGAAGAACCACTCCATCTCATTGTAGGCCTCTACTTCTTCTACCACTCCATGGTGTCCTTTCTGTTATTTTTTTTTTACCCAGTCATCATTTTTCAGTGCAGATGACTTCGCCACCCATTTAATTTCCTCATTCTGGCTTCCTCATACCCAATCCATTACTGTTTTTACATCTCGGAATCATTCGTTGGCTTCTCTCTATACCAGTTTGATTCCCCTCATGATTCTTCCCGTTCTTCTCTCTGCCGCTGCCAGTAGCTTGCGCACTTTCTTAATTGTTACCCATGTTTCCGAACCGTATAGAATTGTTGACATCACACTTTTTTCAAACAGTTTTCTCTTGAGACTCATCGACAGTTTTTTTCATAGTACTAGTCTTTATTCTAAAAAAATGGTTTCCACCGTTGCTTAATCCCGCGTCGTCATCTACTTCCGTTCCTTCGCTCACTTTCACACATCTGTCCGAGTATGTAAATTCATTTACTCTTTCACCCTTCTCGCCTCTCACGACAATCGTCGACTTCAACTATCGATTGCTCATAACCTTCGTTTTGAAAGTGCTTAATCGCAAGCTAACTACCGCGTTGCTCAACTCCAGTTCTCGTAGTATTTTCTTTATTTGGTTGAGGTTATGAGATATCAAAACTATGTCGTCTGCGGACCTCAAGTGCGAAAGTCTTCTCCCGTCCACGTTCACACCCTTGTTTTGGCAATCTGGCTCGTCGAACACGAAATATAATGCTGCACTGAACAGCAGCTGGGATATGCAGTCCGCTTGCCATGCTTTTCTCGTTACCTGTATTGGTATTTGCCTTTCGTGTACAAAGATTGTAGTTATCGGTTTACGCTGGATTTCTTGAAAGCTGGATATTATTGAAGGGTGTACCGAGGAGCTTTTCAAAGACCTCCATAGGGAGACATGTTCGACAGAGTCGAAGACATTTTTCGTAATCTACGAGCAGCAAATAAAGGAGCAAGTTGTTCTCTCTGCTTTTCTCGATGACCATGGTAGCCACATGGATTTGGTCGATTGTTGACTTTCCCAGCCTAATGCCCGCATTCTCAACAATATCTCGTTTCTACCCAATTTATCGCTGCAGTCTTCTGCACAGAACTTGCGAGAAACACTGAGGTCGTTGGTAGGAGCGGTGTGGGACGGTAGTTTCTGATGCCATCTGGATTGAATTTCTTTGACAACAAAATTGTTTTTGATAAGGCGAAGTTATCAGGGATTTGTTGATATTTGATGATATTGTTGAACAGACTTTTCAACGGTATTACAATTAATTCCATCCCGAGTTTTAACAGTTCACCAGTTAATCCATCGATGCCAGACATCTTCCGTTTTTCATTTTTTTGATCGCGTTTCCTACTTCTGAGTCGATGATTTATGAGAAGAGCCCATCGCCTTTACATGTAACGAAGTGTAGTCAGTCTCTCCTCCATATAGTTCAGTTCCTGAACAAATTGGTCGATTTCTCGTGTTTCTGACGTGACTGACCCGTCATTTTTCCTCAGCTCAATTATTCATTTCCTGTTCTCAACTAGCGAGTTTCTTGCCCTCTTCAGCTTCCTGGTAGCTGTGGGTTGCTTCATTATATTGATATAATTCTGGTGACGGTTTTCGCATATTTTGTGTTTGATTAGCGCGTTAACGTCGCAGAATTGCGGGTTGTCGGAGAGTTAGCGTCTTATTTCATCCTTTTTTCCAAGCAGTTCTTTTATTTCTCCCCTAAGAGACGACGTTTTCTGCTTAACTGTCTTACCGATTTGTGTTGCTTGGCTTATCTGTGCAACAATATTTACGTAGGTCGGTTCACTCTCTGTTAAATGAGAATGTGGCAATGCGTATGTGTATAAACATGCGTTGAATAATCTTTCAGCGTTTTTCCTTCTTTTTCGTTGAGTTCATAAGCCTTTAGCCTTTAGCTTGAGCCTTGTCCTGACCATTCAATGGTTGCTGCCTGTTTGGAAATGGTTTAAAACTTCGGTGTCTTTCACAATTATTGCGTCGTTCACCATGGTATTGTCAATTTCGTTTTTCTGCATCTCCACTGGGCTTTTCCAATTTCTTTTTTTGTCACATCTTTAAAAAAAAGATGTTCGTGATTTTCATGCTGTTATTTTCGCAAATCAATTAGTTATTATCCGCTTCCCAACCCAAAATTCCCAGCTAACTGCTCTCCTGATATTCGTGCCCCAGCTAGCGTTAAAATCGTCCATTATAACGGTGAATGTTGACCGCTCTTCGTTAACCACAGCAGTCATGTCATCCAACAATTGCGTATATTCTTCATTGCTTTGTCCTCAGTGTGGTGCATATATTAGCATGTTTGTTTCCCTATTGATTTTTATTTTGATTCGAGCGATCCTAGAAGATCGAGAAGAGAATGACATGATCTTAGCCTTCCATTCTTTTGAAACGTAGAATCCGACTCCACCCCGTGATGTCTCATTCTTCCCCAGTGAAACAAGCAACTGCCGTTTGGCCAGTCGACGGCCCCTTTGCCTTTCCTTCTTACTTCTGCTAGGCCGATTACATCGAAACTGATTTTTGATGCTCTTCTTCCAGTTCCACTAACCAACCATTCGGTAGCAGCATCCTTGCAGTATACGTACGTGGTCGACTAAAGGGTGGGGCTTAGGCTCGTCGCCTGCCCACTGGATGCTGACGTTCGATTCATCTTTTTTCCTCTTGTGATGATCGGGGCTTGCATGTAGCAGACCACGCATTAGCGAATGTTGAATAATGAATTCTCTTCACTCTAATATTGAACAGCTTACTCTTCACTCTGATGCTTTGCTATTATTGTGTTTATGATGTCGTCGACATCTCAAAGACCTCCAGAAGAAAATTTGCTCGGGTTTTATGACTGCAGCAGGCATAGTTGAAAGGAAAACCCGTAGAGTCTCATGCAGTGAGCTTTAATTGCAGCTATTCTAGTGGCATGCAATGTTCGGCGTAGGCATTCTTATGTTGTTGCATTTCTTCGGCGGTTTTCGCAGAATAATTTAACAAATAAGGTCTTCACACTCTCTCGGGTCTCACCTAGTCTCATATAATAAGCATAAACGAAGAACGTTTTACTGTTCCGTATCTGTAAAAAGGTGCCAAAGGAGTTTCCTCCATAAGAATGGCCAAAATTTGATTGCAGAGAATGTTTTTTTTAGTTTTTCTCCTTCTTAGTCCAACAATTATTAAGTGTTGCGCGTTGATGCGAACGCAGTCCCAGAACGAATGTACAGCGGAGACCGTCTAGTGTGCTGTTCGTGAGCATTTAATGAAGGCAAGCGGCGATGTGTTATCCAGAGGGTGACCTTTGATCAATACTGAAACGCCTACTTCTTTTTCTCCCTCAACAACCGCTCAACTCCTCCTTATGCTTAGGTTGGCCGATTTGATTTGCGTATGAAAATTTGTCAATCTCATAAGCGGAAAACGTTCGCCACTTTTTATTGCACCTGTGGAACAAATAGCTGCAAATGGAACTGCCACTTAAAAGAAACGAGCCAGCCGCAAACTTGCATTCAATGCTCCATCGATGCTAAGTAGTAGCATGACAACGATAGGGGACAGAGTGCAGCAAATTCATTGTGACGATGGCATTTATTTCTTGAGGGTTCTGTGCCTTAAATTGGCCTTTTATGGGAAGTGCACGAATTCGTCATTATGCGCTCACATCGAGCAGTGTTTCCTTGGCTTCTATATGTAAGCATACGGTAGCGCAGCAGTCTTGATGACTGCCGAGCATCTATGTGTTGAGTATCCCCTCTCGTGAAACAAATGACCATTAAACGATCTGCAAGAATACCCAGGCCAACGAAATGGAGCAAATGAAGTACTGTGTGAAGCAGAAACAAGTACTGACCTTTGAACCTTAAATCTGAAATCTTAAAAAAAGTTGGATAAAATATTTAGTGAAAGGAACAAATAAGACCTTAAAAATGAAAAATAAAAATAAATAAATAAAATCAAAGTGTGGTGCTCTCTTTGCGAAGGTGCACTTTATTGCAATGCAATTTTTGGAGACTGCAGTGTTGGAATTTGCGAAAATTCTTCGATGTGGGTCAGAACTGAGGTCAGTGACGACACACTTCTTAATAATTTCGCCTTCAGAAATCGGGGCATTTTAAACATTCGAGCAGTGCTACCGGTCGAAATGTTACTCAAGCGGTCGTAGTGTTTTAATCTTTTTTATGCTATCGAAGAGCACTTAAAAGTCATGTAACATGATATCTGCTGGCGATAACGTAGTCTGCCAGGAGTGGTCCTTAGGATTCAGAATTGACGTGGCGACGTACGAAAAAGTTCGAACAAAATGCTATTTGTTATTGAACATTTACATCAAAGTGAATAAAGTTTTGTCTCTTCCTTTAAACAAAAGTTGAAGCGACAGCTGTCTTCTCGGTTGTCCCATTCGCGTTGTCACATTTACATTTAGCAATAAAGCTTTTTCAGTGTGAAAGCGGGTGAGCTGAGTTTGCACAACGTGTTCCGTCTCGTTACGGATTTTGAAAGTTGCAGCCTGCCAAATTGATATATGTCGGAGAGATATAGAGAGCACAGCCAAATTTCTCTGCAATTCCCTCAGGTTATCCCGAGTATCTTCCGGTTACCTTTTCAACAGAAAGCTTTCGTCGGTGTTCATATATCGTCCCTCTCAGTCGAACTTGTTCTGAAGTGTGGAAAAAGAAACTTTTTCCTTTTTGTATATAGTTTCAGCAGCTCCTACATTCGAAAGTGAACGTCGTATCTATGAAGCGACATTCGCATTTCTTAGAAGTTGACCCACCGAATGTTGTTTGCCAGCGATAATCCTCTTGCCTAAATATGGCAACCCCGACCTACATAAATATTACATTGGTGCTCATTTTTGATCGCAGCAGTCAGTCAGCTAATTGACGTTGTTCTTGCAAGGTCGTGTCGTCGGAATAACCCACGCACATCGTGCTTGAGCGTGATAATGTTAAATGGTCTATTGCATTCTGTTTGTTGTTGATTGGTTTGTCTGTGGTGGAAGTCGCACATTGAAATTGTTGGTGGCCAGTCTGTGTAATTTTCGTATACGGGTAGCCGACCGACTTTATTGAGTGGATTGCACCTCACTGTTGCACTCATCGTTGTTACTGGAACGTCAGAACGCCATTTCGTTGTTGGCTTAATAAATGCAAACTTAATAGAAGCTAGCGGTGCATGCCGATCGTGGTACATTGGTTCTTTATGTTATCACATGTAGTGCTATTGATGTTGGTGTTTACCGATCTGATGACTCTTACGCAAAACTCCACAGTAAGTTCGATAAGACTCCGAAGTCCAAAAATATCAGTCACGCATCAACTGCCACATTAAAAATTTTAGAGCCACATCTCGCGTAAAACACTGCTCGCCCGTTTGGATGATGTCAGTCTAGATGAGCTTTCTGAACCGAAGATATCGGTGAGAGCAGACACGAGTGTCATGCAGAAGAACACTGGTCTTTTTAATTTGCTAATCTGACATATTGCCTTTGCTATGTTTAAGCTGGGAGGTATATTTCGTACCTTCACATATGTGAGTGCCTGAATGTGGCATTAGGTGATCACTGTTGGAATGACTAGAAGACTAAACAATTACTTATATCGCGATGCCATTATATATGCTTTTTGATAACTATCCAACCCGTTCGAGAATGGCATCGTTTGGTATTGCAACAGCTCTTTGAACCGTTTTACTTCGCTTAATCAGCTACACATTCGCAGGAACTCGATCCCATAGCGTCTGCATTTGCTCGTCGTTGGTCATTCATTGCTAGTCTAAGGAACTCATTTCAGAAGGTAAAGCTGTAGTATTCACAATTTTCGGAGCTGTTTTGGCACATAATTTAAACACATTACAGCCGGCGAATGGTCATCTAAACACCGTCCATAGAGAGTGTGGTAAGCTTAAATTCTAAATGTTTGGAACACTGGAAGGAAGAGATACTATTTGAAAATGTTTGTTTCAAGTTCTCTAAAGAAGTAATGAAAAGAAAGACGATGTTATATTTCCTGAGCCGACTGTAACGGATGTGAGTTCTATTAAGGCACGTTGCATGATGTTTGATGCCTAGAAGGCGTAGATTAGCGAAAATGAACATGTGGCTGTTTCTAAGACAGTTCCATTGCAGCCGGATTGAGACTTGGCAGTGAATTCTTTGTGGAGTCCTGTGTCAATTATCGGACTAGTTTCAGTTTCCGCCGCATGAGTGATCAT
Organism: Parascaris univalens; assembly: GCA_037576465.1. NCBI lineage: Eukaryota > Metazoa > Nematoda > Chromadorea > Rhabditida > Ascarididae > Parascaris > Parascaris univalens. The sequence goes on along the minus strand of CM075173.1, from coordinate 61,963,264 downwards.
CCGCCTTCTCATGAATGAATTCATCGACATCGAATTCGTGAAAAATTCTGTATTTCCTTCCCATTTGAATGAGAATAGATTGCTTGAGGTTTTGTTTGATTCTGGCACAGTTGTCTAAAACAAGAAGGGAAAGTGCCGCAGATACGAAGCAGCGTATATCATCCTCATAAACTAATCGATCTAACAGCTGCACAGATTTCAGTAAATAAATTAAACAGAAGAAGAGAGGTGTGAAAATGACAGAATGTGGTTGCGACTGGCAAGTTTGTTACCATGACAGTGGTGATTATCTGAATAGCAGTTATCGATGCCTAGGGCATACAGATCAGAAGCAAGGAAAAATTTGCTATCATCCGGAACTTCTGAAGGTGTTGATGCGTTATATGTTTACCCTAAAATAACCCTTAATGATAAGCGTTTAAGGCTATATGCAGCCAAAAAGAAAGCGTAGACACGTTGTAAAATGAAGTTACTTCATCCGGCTATTCTTCCTCTTTAGTGAAATCCTTAGCAAAAATATCAACAGTCTTTGAAAAGGTTTCTTAAACGTCCGAACTGCACAGCCGCATGTTCAAAAAATGGCAATTCTAACTTCTTTTAGGTGTCGGATTCAAAGTGGGTGGAGAGTCGGACATCAAATACCTGGTTCTGCAGGTACATTACATGAAGAAATTAGGACCTGATTATTCGGGTATTGCTATCGAATCAACTGTTGAGCCGATGGAGAAGACCGCATCTACGCTGCTAATGGTTACTGGTGGCGTACTTCCGCCGAATAAGAAAGGTAAATTTTTTTTTCGGCACATTCTGTTTCTACGAAGTGAATTTTAACTACTGTTATTAGAAAAGCTAGCATCGGCTATATATTTCTTGAGTTTGAGGTACACTGTGACCAATTTAGCTCCAGTTTAAGAAAATAACATAGTACCGTGCAGATTAAGGAACTCGACTGCGTTCCCCTTCCATCCCTCTTCGCCAGGTACGAAAGCAAAATAATATACAGGAGGTATATTGTTCGGTTGGTTTGCAATAGTTTGGATGAGCATTTGCAATTTTTTCGCTCTTATACTTCGTTATCGTAAACTGAGATTATAAATGAACGTATTCTCTAAGTTTGCAGCAGCTGCAATTGACTCACCTCTTTTCACTCAAGCATATGTCAATGATTGAAAACTTCCTGCAGTTTTGCTATGTCAAAATATTTTATTTTTGAATAATCTCTTTGAATATGGCCACAATAGTTCCAATATCTGTATTTTTCAGTACATTTCCACCGCACTTCTAACCTTTATTATAGGAGAGCACGTAAGATGATAAATAGAATCCAATTCTACTGACTCCTGGTTAGATTACAGGGTTGCTGTTTGCCTCACTACGATCAAGCCCAATAAACTTAACCACAGGCATTTTTTTTTTTTTTTTTTGAAGGCTAAAGCTACACTGAGCATTGACAAGCCGTTATTATGTTTTATTGGTACGAGCAGATGCATTTTTAATCGAACGTATCATTATAATTGAGATGAAAACTTATCCATTTGAGGGGCAATCGTGATAGAGCAAGTGGTAATTAATGGAAATCGGGATATACTCTGTGAAGCTTGCTTATGCATGTTGCTTTTGGTTTAGCTTGTAGTTCCGCTTGGGGAATTTTAGTTAACAGATTGGACTGGGCGAACATCTAACAAACCGATCCTGTTATCTCCTTTTATCACATTCAACAAAAGTGTACAGAATATGCATTAGAAAGTTTAGCATTTCACTCACCTACTTCCCAAGTAAGTACACTTTATTTTGATGACCGATATTCTCAATAAATAGACTTCTTTATCAGAGACTTTTGAAACGGCATGTATCGTCGATGAGGATGTCGAGATGCATCCATTTGCTCTCCGCCCGCATACACATCGTCATGGTGTATCTGTACGTTTCACCTGTTTACTTGCACGAATATTTCAAGTATTTTCCTCAAAAAATCTTGTAAACGTAAATGGAGAGTCGATGACCGGTCTAAATGCAAGATAATCATAACCTCTTCCCTGTAGATGTTGTTCATGCCTTTGCATTCTGTTTTAAAGTGTGCACCTCAGTTCAGGAGTTCTTTCTATGGTAAGTGAACTGATTGTCCAATGTATAATTCCTCTCAAGCCATCGAAAATTAAAGAAAAGACATCGCGCTACGTTTTCAAATAATTGCTTCAAATTTAAGAATATTGTTTATTGCTGAGAAGGAGTTGCGCCGACGTTAAAGTAATTTTTAATACACATCCGAATGGAATTAAACTCTACCAGTCTAACTGCTACTGCGCTGTTTGTTGTTGCTAATAAGATCGATGGAATCATTATGCCATTTCATTGACCAGCAACGTCCCGAGCTATAGCACATTACACTAGTACACTAGCTCATTTTGGGAGGAAAATTAACGAGGGAATGCATTAAAAGCAGAAATAAGTCGCGGCGTTTCACGATGTTAGAATTTATGGTGTTGTTCAATGGTTAATTTGGCGATTTTTCATTTACAGGGAATCCTTGTGAGTGCAGTTGGAATTTTGGGCCTGCCAAATGAATATAACTATTAGCAGACTACTAAAGTGCGCAACACAAGCTTAGAGGTCGCTGAGATTAATAATAATTATGAAGGGAATGAAATGAAACGTGATAACAGTGAAAGCGTGGAAGGGAGTTACAGTGACAGTTTTCAGGTAGCAGCGTGGGTGGTGCGTGAACAACCCGATGGGACAGATAAGTGGCAGTTGATAGGAGAGAGAGACCCTCTACTTCCACAGATGTTCCAACCCGTCAACGACACGAGTATCGTGATCCGCCAAGGAGATATGGTATAAAACTACTTAACTTCCCATACAAACAGCTCTCTATTACCGCAATTTAAATGCAACCGCTGCACAAGTAGCACTACACCCATAAGAGTACGCCTACTCGCTGCTTGCATGGTAGGTATACCTGGGGTCACCGCTTATACGGAATCAGGTTCACCATGAAGTGTTCTTCCGGCCTGATTTTTAAATCCTAGCGAATTGTAGGGAAACAATTTTCGATAAGCTCAATTGAATAACCGGCAAAAAAACGACTAGGCGTCTAATTTCTCAAGGTTTTCGCTGTTGTTCTCAACTTCAGGAATTGTCCTCTCACGTTGGATATTAAACAAGCGAAGAAGCATGCGAAAAGGCTCAGCACAAAACGCGCTTTTGTTTTTTCTGCCTATTTGGCGCAACATCGCACAATTTGCTAGCAAGAATAGGACGTGCGGAAGAATGCAATGCATGTGACTTTTTCCACTTTTAAATGTCTGCAGCCTCTTTCGAAATTGAAGGATTCATGTGCGACATAATGTGCTCCCGTCAGGCGCACGTTCCAACCACAGAATTTCGTCATTCCAGCTTCAGAGAATCGCAAATTAACATACGTTGCGACAAATAGAGAAAGCAGCTATGTGCAGACACATCGCCAAAAAGCAGTGATGCAAATAGAGTACATTTACAAGAGCGCATAAAATCAAAGAAAACTCAAGGCAGAAAACTATTTTCTAAAGAATTTTGAGCTGGAACCTGGAGGAACGTCATTAGCGATAAGTACATGCGACATTTTTGAGATTGCATCACGCTGTGTCATGGTCAACAAAGAAAATAAGGCGTTCGCGATGGGCAACACTGGGGAAGACGAAATGTGCAATTACTATATGATGTATTGGGTATATGGTGACAACGTTCTGAAGTGAGTGCTTTCCGTCTGTTATTACCTCTCCACAGCCCTTGCATATCTAGGTGCGATGAGCGTACTTTTGTACGCAGTGTAACGCAGCAAAACATGAGTAGTGGTGAAAAAAATTTTGATGTATGGTTATAAGCATTTATGCCCATCATTTGTTTTACGGGTGCATGGAATTCAATCCATAAAGGTAGATGATGATGTCGGGATATGTTGGGAATATTAGTACGTCAATTCCTTGACATTCAAATATTGCATTTATTGAGTGTACAAATATGAGTTCAGTTTCGAAGTTAGCTGAAAATGATGCGGGCATTAGCATCGATTTAACACACAACATGTAAACTGTATCCAAGATTTGCTTTACGAAGCAAAAAAGTGTTTGCCATAAGAGGAACATTGAACTGTTGAGCACGGCAGATATATTCGTAACAAATATTTAGACAAATTTTGCATCGTTTAATGAGCTTTCTTTCGCCATTCGAAATTTCATCGTGCAATTTCCATTACCAGAAATCTCATCATTCCGTTTGAAACATGTGCAGACCGCCGGCGGCACAATATTTTTTAGGGATTATAGAGAAACATTTGCGACAGATTCCAATCACGTCATTAGTAGCAGTGAAAGCGATGCTGAGTGCACAAAAAGCCGAATAAGTGGAGTTGATCCCTCTAAGCAGGTTTTATTTGCTAGACGCTTCTATCTATGAAGAGAATATCACCTTGAAATGCGATGAAAATCTGGCAAGGACGAACAAAATAACACAAGCACATCACGAATGGAACACCTTCCTCAACCGGAAATTGCAGCTTTCCGAAAGCTCGTCTGAACGCCGCGATTGAAAGTCCTTTAGCATCACCTCAGCAGTGGGCAAATGTCGTCTTAATGCCTTTACCTTTTACTTCAGATTTTTTCACCTCTTAGATGCAGATACTGAAGAGAAATAAAAAGGTTGAAAATATGTGAGCGCTTGATTCAACGCTAGCATAAAATCTAATTACATTCGAAAAGCGATTAACTGGGTTGGATTTCGGCTGTAGGCTTAACAACAGAAGTTAGTGCATCTATTGTGACATGTTCCAAATTTATCACTCACTGCCCCTACAAACGCTCGTACTTCCCTGTAGAACGTACAAGCATATAGTCCAGTATCAGCACGGAACTGTCATGGCCATTAACAACCTGCTTTTTTTGTTGCATAGCCTGTCATCGATATTTGAGAGGTGGACATTTTGTCGGTTCCTTTGTTGTACATCACCTTCGAATGTTTTTTTTTTGAAGCTCAAAATGTGATCCGAGCAAAGTTAAAACTGCAGTTCCCAATTTGGTTAACTGAAGAAAGATTTCTTGTGACGATCTTTTTGCCTATCACTCAAAAGATTAATTCATAACACAGTTGACGTGGAAGCATTTCCGTCGCCGGTTGCTTCCACAGATGTTTCGTTGAATTCGGAGTTTCAACAGCAGACTATGTTCCTTTTGCTTCACTTCGATAATACGTTACAAAAATTCAGGGACAACACATGTTACTCGCCAGGAGCACCTGAGTACCACTGGGCGAGCGAAGCTGGACTCAACAACATCCCCCCGGCAAAGTGACTTCATTGACGCCGATGCGAAGTCATCGTTACGTGACATCATAATCCACTGTCATGTATTCGCCACGTACTGGTGTGAACGGCGTTTTGTACGGGAGAGGAACTGCTCTGGTCTTTTAAATATCCTTTAAACATCTGTCAGCGGTCTCGTTTATCCAGTGGTAACCACAGGAAAAGTATAGAGTGGAGACAGTTCTACTGGTGTTTTACTCTGCAAATTTCTGCTACTTCTGACCTCCTTCAATAAGAATCTAGCACACCAAAATCGCTCTCTTTCTTCGCGTCTGCCACTGCTTTTCCCTCCTTATTTATTGAGATACCGAAATGCGCGTACTCGTTCATTTCGTTACTCGTCTTACAAGGCGTCAGTCACCATATACACGAGCGAAGGATAAACTCTTGTCGGCCGTTTTATTCAGTGTAAAGGCTCGTTGTGCGAATAAAAGCAGACTGGCTTTTTTTTCTGTGATACGGAAGGGATATTCGTATTTGCGTTGGAAAGAGAACAAAAATGGTGCAATTGGGATGACATACCTCACAACATCACGGATCAAAAAGAAGGTAAACCCCACCCGGGGGGTTTACCTTAAACCCCACCCGGGGGTTAGGGGTTTAAGAAGGTAAACCCCACCCGGGGGGTTTAAGAAGGTAAACCCCACCCGGGGGTTTATTTTAGAATCTGTCCCACCAGCGGACAGATTCTAAAATATAGTGGGAATCCTTCACCGACGCTAGTCACCAATAAAAAAATCCCACAAGCAACGAAAGTCTTTCATCTAACGCTTTCGCGCATACTCAAATGCCTCTGGCTTCCTGTGCGGCTCATTTTCGAGCATCCTCGGGGAACGAACCGCTGTGCCAGCAACCCTGCCCCACTCGCGAATACTGAACTTAACACATGTGACACAATCTCCTCGAATTCTATTGCATGATTCGTCATTTAATTTTACTCACTGTCAGCATGACCACAACGAAATACTCAAACGTCGAACTCCGAGGAATCAATATTACGTCGACAACCTCAAATAACCATTTAATTCCGACGGAACATTACTCCCATTGTCTAGATGTTTTCCGCACGTTGATTTACACACCGCTGCGACTTCCACCGTGTTTCTTCCTTCACGCAATCAAAAGACTGATCACAGCTCCCATGTTCTCGCATGCTTCTAGCAAATCTCTTTCGTAAAGTCACAAGCATAGCCATTTCAACCGAAGAAAACCACTTTCCTTTTCAGCACAGCTGCAAACAGGATGGAACTTATTTGGAGAGGCAATCAGAAAACGAGTGTAATGTAATATTTGAAATATTTGAAAACGAGTGTAATGCTTGACGATAAATTATGGGAACCTCTGAATCTTGGTGAAATGACAGTGATCGTGAAAAGAAACACAATCCCCTTCCTGGAAATCTTGGTGCTGAATAGAACACGCCCTCCACCAAATTAGATAGACGATTTCGAACTTTTCATTAGTTTTTGCATCGTTGCTCTTCTCCATCTTTCCTTCTCGTCCCATCTCACCCCACGGCCTCTCTTCGTGTGCAAAAACATCAATCGCAAAAAAAGGAATCCCCTCTAGAACAAGAGCACATAAATATCCAACACTTTATACACAATTAAAAAACCTCGCCCACTCTTTACGAACAGCGGAGACACGTTCCTCAAATACGGTATACTGCTCAGCCCGCTGCAATACACACAACGATTCTTTAGTTGCTGCAATTTTTCAAAGCCCTTCATGTGCCACATGAAATTTTCGCACCTTTATAAAGCTGATAATCAACCAATACGATCGGACAAAACCATAAAGTACAAGAAAATATCAGAGCCACGAAAAGTGGAAAAATTATCGGAAACAGAGCAGCGACTCCAGATAGCTGAAAAAGAATGTGCTTCCCACAAAAACCAACTTCTGCCGGAAAACGCAAAGATGGAAAAAACAAATTTTACAGAAGACAGGAAGAAAATGAACACCACGTGGGCCAAGGGCAGAATGGGAAGTGAGAAAGAAGGACTGATGACCGCAAAACATTCATTATTTAATGAGCTACTCTCCTCCAGAAAGCGACTCGCGCAATGCAATTAATAACTCAAGCGCCTGTTGAACATCACCACCCGTCTCCTGAAGCACTCGTGCGTTTTGCTCGACATCTGTAAAGCCAGATTCTAACAACTCGGCCATTTCGGATGCAAACTCTGTTGCACTTCCACTCGTCGCTGTCGTCTCCGCGGGTGCTGCAGCTGAGCCCATGGTGCGAAAAACTTGCTCCATTGCCTTTAAAATTTTTCTATTAACCACTCCGGAATATAATAACACCTCGCCAAACAACGAAAATAATGGCTTCCCCGTTAAGCCAACCCCATTACTACAGCTCACAGGACGTTAGCAATATGCGATTAGGTGCTTCCCTACGGATACCGAGTCTTCACATAATTTATGCAACAGTCAAACAAGCACACTACAAGGTGCTGTTTACCTGCTTTGTGGCTCCGTTCAAAAGCTTTTAAAATCACATCTGCACTCTAAGTCTCGCCTCCAGACAACAACTTTTTTAAAGTATGAGCAGCGCGCAGCAAGAAATTGTTTTATGCAGTATAATCGACGCGTAAAGAGACAACGCTCAAGACTGTCGCGGCTGCTAGAATATACAATCGACCAAATTCCACTACGCACACGTTGTGCAAAGCTTCTACGACCAACATTTACGCCGACTGAACTCGTCTAATTAAATCCCAGTTGTGGCAAACTGTTGCACTAATTAGCTACTTCTTCACACATCGTACCCGCAAAGCATAACCCGCTTAAAGAGATAAACGTGCTGTGCAATCAAAGTTAGCACTAATGGTAGGAAATGCGCCTTCAATAATGTTTTGGCTGATGAGATTATTATGCCGTGTTTTATCAGTCTACTTTTAAGCTTGTTTGTTTCAGCTTAATCACATCATCTAATGGCTCAACTTCGAAGAGCAAACTGCTTGCCAAGTGGATCCTTTTAATCTATGAGGGCAACACCCATTACAACGAATGCAATTAGTATGCTTCCAATAAAGAACTCAACAAACGCCATTTCGCGAGCAGCAAAGTTTCTGTTCGCACAGGATTTTAACCGCAAAATGTACGAAAGCGCTGCAATCTGGAATCGCATCCGTATCTCGGTAAACTGCTTGGCTGGATGTCAACCACAATTGAAATGAGGCAAATTACGCATAAACAGCTACATTCAGTGAAATTCTAAACGAAAGTGCCACAGTTGAAATATTCCAAGAAAAGAGAACCCTGTAAAATTTCTAGCTTTTGTGGCAATCTATCGGAACATCCTTAAATAAAAAAACTTAACCACGTTTTATAAAAGTGCCTTTGGGAGAGAAATGACTATGAACTTCAACCTCCTGAAGCATCTGAGAGGTGATAAGCGGTGCAGGTTGAGTGGAAGTACGCGCTTCCTGCGAGCCTGACGCATGTTGACTAGCTGCCGCTGCTTCCTCTCCGGAGACCGACAATAAATTGGAGTTGGTGAGAATGTCAAACATTGCATCCACCACTACCTGAATAAAAGTGCTGATGCGTGAACAAGCGTTCAGAATAACTGTAAACGTCCAACTAGTCAAGTTCATTCTTTTATGAATGTCATGCAGCCAAGAAAGATTCTTTAACGAGTAACCCAATAGAAGCCTTCTATATGAAATAACGAGAGTGGTTTGCTACGCTTATAACGTCGTTCAAAAACGCCACCTTGCTAAAACTAACAACCAACTAACGAAACATGTAAACACCCTTACTTCTGCAGTAAAGAGAGGTCTATACGAACACAAATCATTCGTCAACGTATTATTACACTGATATCGTTTACATGAAAAAACGTACATCAGAGCGTAAATAACAAAGGAACTTCTCGTCTGACTTTCCCCCATCCTTGAACATGGAAATGTTGAAATTGTTTGGAAGGACTGAGCAACAGTGAAGGCGAAGCTGCGTAGATTGAGTTTTGGCCAACTTTGGCACAACTAAGTCGCAACAATCCGAGAGAGCGAAGATCACTGTGAGTGCCAACTCACAAAGTGCACTCACTCCCACTACACAATGCACAATTTTTATAATCGCTCGACAACTTATCCAATCTGTCATCCTTCTTCTTTTCCCCTCCTTCCCATTAATAAATAATTTTGCGCATAGGTTGGACTGTTACCCTTGGAACGGCTGAGAGTACACCATAAACTCACTAAGCATAAGCTAAGTTTTATTCATTCTGTTCTTAAAACGAGTTCCAACTCTACGCAACGATGAACGGCGATTATTGGGAAAAAACCAACACTGACCGGATGTGCCTTGACAAACGTCTCTTTATCATCGGTCAGGAACCACGATATCACCACATAGTCGCGTATCGCTGCACACGCTTGCACGTCGCGCTTCAGTTGCGGTAACCTCTCGAAGAGATCATCCAACATCTTCTCTTTACTGATTGCCTCTAACAACTGAATATAGTGCACTGAGGTATTTTGCAAGAAATATCACCTTGACTGCTGACATTTCAGCTGAAAATAATGACCTCACGTATTATGCGTTATTTAAAATAACAAAAAAAAGCTCAGATCGATTTCCATTATTGCTCTCCACATTATAATGCAACATCCGTTGCCTTATCTGTCAGATTGTTGACATATTTAAATCTCTCTTTCATCGCTTTCACAGCGGCTCCCCGGAAACCTCTAAAGCTTCACGGACTCTTATAAAAATACTAATTGAAACATTCGGTACAAGCTTATCAATCACTCATTCAACACGCTTCTAAGAAGTTTAATTTCGAACACGGCAGTCAAAATTCAACATCCAAACAATGCCCAACGTCCATCAATATCATATTTCAAATCAATAAAAACACAATGGTACTGCTGGTAAAGAGTGTTCGGACAGTAGGCCATGAACTGCTGTTTATCATTCTATCCGAAACGATCATATTCGACTTTCCGAGAAGGCAGACTGATACGCTCATTTGCTGAGAAAAAACCAATCAAACAGTGCTACCAGACGCTGGAAGAAATCTAAAACAATCAAACCTTCCTCCAGTTTAAAAAAAACAAAAACAAAAAGACATACGGTGACAAAAAGCCCGTAAATTTATGTGCACCATTCACTATGGTGTAATGTTCTGCAGAAAATTTTTATACCATGAGTTCCCGTCACAGCAAAGGAATAAATGCATTCGCAAAGCGAAATCAAATCAAGATGAGTGATCAAGCACTCATCAATAAGTGCGCAACACTTTGTTCTAACATATCCACTCTACAGCTTATAGTGCAAGAAATGACGGAAACCCATATAAAAATCCAAAAGCGTCTTTTAGGTTAATGACGATAACGTTACTAGAAAGAGAAAACCCTTGGTGTAAACAATAACTAAAACTTTCAGATATTAACTTCGTATGGCACAAGCAGAGAACTGATAGATTCCCAGGTGATCCAGCCGCATTTTTCGCATTCGTCATAAAGACGTCACATCACTTAACGCATTATGCGACTTGTAATTCCCAATCGTACGAATACGTTAGTCTGCTGATGCAACTTTAAGAGTATTGGTGGACGAGCCCACACTGCTTCGGCAAGGTGCTAATTACAGCTAACAAGAAATGTTAAAACCTTAAGCCGAAGCACTCGAGAGCCCTTAATTCTGATGAATGCAGAGCGACACTTGTCCAGCTTTTGCTCATTAACAGTTGCTCCTGAATGGCCCACCGACTGAGGGCGTTTCATTACGTAAACGGTATGACCAGTTTTCAGTCCTTCTACTTCACTTAGCCTTATGTTGTCTGGTACAAGCTTGCCGAGGAAAACGAGACCTGAAATTGAATCGCTCACCTCTCCTAGTTCGAAATACTTGATATAAAAGCAGAAATGATACTGGTGCAAATTTCGTCGAGGACACAAGCGCAAAGAAGCAGAAAAAGACCTATTTTGAGAGGCAAATTTTCAACCCCCACATCACTACAAAGTGGCAGCTAATAAGTTTATGATAAACATTTTGCATAAGGGTGAATTAGCCAAACCCACTATCAAAGAAGAACTCGTCGGAGGTTCAAAGCGCACCCCCCCATCTTCAGCCCTCATTTTGAAACAATATTCAAAAAAAAAAAAGAATGTACTGAAACAAACAAAACGATGAGCGCTCGTCAGCACTCGGAATCAGCTTCTCGAGCACCTCTTTCGCAGCTGACTGCGTGTCGAAAGAATGCTTTTGAAGTTCGACGCCCGGCATCACAACCGCAACGTTTATCATGTTGAAACCACGTCTACAATTATATACCGCATGAACTTATGAACATATATATGTAATATATTCTGACGCACCTAAATGTGTTCCGCTCAAAGTCAAGACTAAGCGGCACTCAGCACTTACCTTCCCATCCACACAGCAAGACACACTGCGAAACAATCGTATACGACGGTCGCAGAGTAGATCTGTTTCAGTTTCCACAAAGTTCCCACCCATTCCACCACCTGTTCAACTCCCCTTGAAGCGTAACATCCATACACGTGCTGTACATTCAACAACTGATAGTGTCATTTCCACTCGTCGGCGTAGAATTAACGCTCCAACTGTTTTTTGCCTTCAGGTTCTCATCCGATTCATCAACAGCAACAAGGTCGGAGAGTGGCGATGGAAAAAACCAAAGAGAGAAATGAAAATAATAGCAAATGAATGAGACTTGTTGAAAAAACAAAATAAAACGGTAGGCAGAACAAAGTAAGCCAACTCGATGTCACGACGTGCACTCATGGCAAAGTGAAAACATTTCTTTATAACTTTATATCACATCAAATAATTACAGCAATGGTGATACAATTTATGCGACAAGCTATGACCGCAACCGCCATAACCACCTGCTGTATTCACATCACATAAAAATATACGAAAGCTGGTCGGTAAACGAACGCTGACGATCTCCACTCATTGAATAATGCTGAGAATTTTCTGATTTAGTGGGTTATCAGGTGACTTTTGCCATTCTTTCTTCAAGAGTTGCTTCAGCTGGGATAACCTGAACGTCGGATGCTCTTCTTTCAAACGTGGCATCATCCTCTCCTCGAACGCCTGAACACCAAGTTGAAATTAGGTGAGCATTATAGCTGAGTTATCTCGGTCTAAAAGTAACATATATGAAGGACGCATTCCACATTCGACATGAAGAGTTCGAGTCGAACCATTGCTCTATGAAACTAATCACTCCTTTGCATATAAAACTAGTAGTGCATGTGAAGCCCTATAAAGAAGTCAACTTCGAGGTTATGTTTGCTTCCAGATGAGTTCACTCCACAAAAGATCGAAACGACTGCCTTTCAGCAATTGTTTCAAGTGAGAAAATTTCAGAGTTCCATCATTTATAGAGGTCTATAAATTTTTGTTCTGCATATTGGTCATATTGATCTATCGCAATATTTCACCTAACCATGAAAGAAATCAAAACTGAGTACCTTCAAAAATTTATTCCCTCAAAAATTATAATAAATTCTCAACCACTCAACAACAACAGTAAATGCAAAACTGATATGACAAAAGAAACACTCACCTGATAAGCTGCCTTGAGTCGTTTTTCAGGATGTCGGTCAACTGTAGGACTCTCCATGGAAAGCAACTGTATCGCCTCTGAGACCGACCGAGCAGATTCTCCTTCAACCTGTAAGTCAATTCAAACCATATTTTTTTCTAAGCAAGCCAGACCAACGTACGCTTGAAATAATTCTGAGCTGAGAAATGCCGAATCGATTAAATGCTAAACACAGCCGCAAGAAAAGAGAGGTTGAATAATAAACCACGAAAGTGAAGAAGAAAGCACACTGTGTGGTTGTGACTGGGAAGAAGTTTAACAGAAAATAAGGCAGAAAAAAATTCGTCTCCGAGAAGAAATCAACTGTAAAAACCGAGTTACCGGCTGAAAATTCCGTTCTCGGGGATAAGTAAAACATTTCCTTGGCTTTGATAGAATATGTAAACATATTTCGTTTGGGCACTGCAGTTTAGTGAATATGAGCCAGAAAAGGAGGCGCAAAAACTAATAGAAAAGTACAGAAAAGAATATTTTTATTCAATATTCTCTAACAGGATGTTTTCGACAGTACGTATGCATAGGCTGTCCCCTACACGAACATCAGTGATAAACTCATCGCAGTCCCAGAAAACGCGCGAATCTATTCTCCTCGAAATATTCCAAAAAAAAAGACCCAGAATACAACAATTCTCAATCCTTGGAAACATTTATGCACATGAAACGATTTAAATGGTGAGATAATATATTAGCAAGAAGTAAAGGCGGATAAAGAAGAGCTGGTGCACCAATTGGACCACCCGAAACGTCTACTGGTAAACGACTTTTAAAGGTTTTATAACCGTAAGGTTGAGGCCTATCTGAAAAATCGCGCTCAAGGATCTTGAACACTGTTATCACCTCTGAGCTTTAAAATAAATCAGTCTGGTTTGCTCATTTTAGAACATTATTTGTACCAATAAATAAATTAACGTCTGCGGACCCCATATACGAATACTTCAGAGAATTTCGCACGGGTGCAGATTTTTCGGTGAAAAATTTTACTGGCGTTTCCCTCACAAAATATGCCACGGTCCCACTGATCACATCGCTGTTTCCGTAGCATCCTTATTCGTGAATATGAGCGCGTTTTCCTGGTTCAGGGGAGCTGCCAACGACGCGACCACAGCAAAATCGAATGAAAAAGGTGCTGAGAGTAACCTCAAGACGGTTGACGTTCTCCTCTACCTGTTCGGTTTCGGCCTCAATCTTCTTCTCTCTCAGGAGCCTTTCCCTCTCCTCCTCTCTTCTTCGTTCTTCCTCTAATCGCTTCGCTGCTTCTATTGCCGCTTGAGTGATCTAAATAAAAAGCATACTCCTGAGGTTCACAACCGCTTATTGAGTAACTCGTAAAATTCCTCTCAGATAGCTTGCTCCTCTCTATTAAATGCAAAAATTGCAATCATCGTATTCCCAATCATTCCTACGTCTGATGTCGCCGCTTATTCTTTCGCCTATCAAAGCGTCCCAGTTAAAACCTTTTTCGCAAACTTGTTTTTGTCAGCAATTTAGCTTACGTAGATAACTGAAAGGTAAAAAATTTCATCTAAGTGCTTTAATAAAGTTTTCGCCTTCTTTCCTTTCAAAATTCAGCGCCCTTTGAGTCGCTCCGACTCCTGCAGTAAGTGGCATGACGCTGTAAAATGTGGAATATCGTTCTACCCGTGCTATAAATGGCTTTAGTTTTCTTTTAGCATTCTTAAACGGATGAGTTCTTGGTTTGGTCACCAATGACTCTTCTTAAATCTTCCAAACCATCCTGTGAGGGAACGACAGAGAGGGAGGGATAAGTGGGCGTACGCATGATTGTCTGAGTGGAAAACATAAAAGAAAAGTGCACTCTCATCTTTACCAAATCTTCTAATCGCAATGCACCGCACCCATCCGCCATGAATGACTGCTTCAGAACCGAGGTTTTCATCGAAAGTGGTTACACGTACAAAGTGAACTGAGATTAGCTATATCATAGAGGTCTAATGACTTAAGGATGAGAGCCTTCAACATGGTAACAAACCGAGATACAAAGAGAATTTTGAAAGACCTTCCGTTTCGAACATTTTCGAAAACTACGACAAAAATAATCAAATGAAGGAGCTAATAAATGAACACAATGCACCTTTGTAGAAGAGATCGCTTTGCCGACAAGCGAGTTCATCTCCTCGTCATATGCCAATCGATTCTCTTGTCTACGCTGCGCCGCTTCTTGCCGCTTACGTTCCATTTCTTCCTGAGAAAGTCATCAAATCCTATTCAACCAGCCAACATGCACAAAAAAGGCTCTTTATTCTCCTTCTTCTTCGAGAGGTAATATCCACCGTCCTCTGTACAGAAGATGAGAAGGAAATTATTCCATCCGTGACCAGCAATTTGCAGTTTAACAACAAAGCAAACGAAGTAAACACAAACACAGCGGGCAGCTGCACTTTCTTCTCTCAATAAACACCGCAACACTACCGTCCTTTCCTTTTAAAGTAAAAAAGCACAATAACTACGAAGAATCCCTCTTCAAGCAATGTTATTCTGTTTCACCTAAGATAGTGTTAGACGAATGAAAGAGATTCAGAAGTCCGCAGAAGTGGCTTGAAAAAAGCACATGTCCTCACTGAAGCTTTTCTTCTTGGCTATAAAATTAATAAATTCTAATCCCGGTTACGGCGCTGCTCAAACCTCATAAACCAAATAGGTCATGCTCCAGAAAAAAGCACTGTAATCCCAATCTTAGCCACCACCAACTGCTAAATCAACAGACACCGCCCTTCGTATTTAGCGCCTCGGTGAGAAGAAAAATTCCCGGTGATGTGCGATCCCTGAAGGATTTTTATTGCGTTACTAGTTTAATCCAATGCTGCATTAGTCACACAAATATGATACGTGGTAAAGTAACATCAATAACGCAAAAGACAACAGACGGGTATGGTTTGAAGCCGTTTACTGCCGACGTTTCGGCGTGCGAAGCCATTGTCAAGGGGCAACCGCAAAAAGGAGAAAGGATTCTACAGCCGCCCGTTTCGACATGGACTTCATGCGGCAACATATTAGAAATAAATGATTTTAAAAGGAATGCACAGCCACGGCAACGATACCGGAATGATCAGCCAGGCAGCTCTGCCGTATTAAGGACTACTATAACAAGCACCTATATGATCACATAATGAATAGAGAAGTAATATTTGGGCAGGTAATGGAATAAGAGAAGCGAAATCAAGAAAAACATAAATACTAACAACAAGGGAGCAAGTTTTGGATAAATAAGAAAATTACAAGCGTCGATATCTGCTAAAGCCAATAAAGAATCCTTATCGACTGAGAATGACCAAAAGAAGAGGCTTAAGAAATTCTGATAGAAAATAAATATCCCTACTCCATTAAAGAATAAGATTGTAGGCAGAAGAAACGACAAAACAAGAGAATTAAGTTTCGGCAAGAAATTTCAAGCTAATTGGATGATGTTCACGTGCGATGTTATAATTTCGACTTCATCGTTCAAATAAAGAAACAAACAAATTACAGCAGCACTGCGATGAGAAACAATTCCAAAGACAGCAACCTTTCTCTGTTGTTTGCGCAGGACTCCCTTGTCGTCATCACGCCAATACTCATCCTCCTCCGCCTGTTTTCTTCTTTCGGTCTCACCCTTTTTGATGGCTTCCTTGCGTGCACGTGCCGCTGCCGCTTTTGAATTCTCACCGGTGAACTTCTTCGGCATTTAGTACCACGGAAGCAAACAGAACTAACTGCAAAACGTAATTAACATCGCCTCTGGTGAAAATTTGATGATGAAATCCATTTAAATTTCTAGGAAACAAAAAACTGCTTGCATTAACAAGTCGCTCGGGTGCTCATTAAGAGATGGAAGAAGAATGGGTAAAACTGCTCAAATTCTAAGTTCCACTTCGACAGGAAGAGTCGTGCGATGAGATATTTGCACCTGCTCGCAATAATTGCGGAATTGCATTCTACAATATTACATTTTTCGTCACAGAGCAAATCGCTATGGCTGATGTAAGAGTTCGAGAGATGAAAGGTTACATTCAATAAGCCGGCACTCGTCGCCGCTCTCATTATTAGTCCCACTTCAGAAACAAAGACACACCGCCGCAAGCCTTATAGCTGACATGGCAGCGTTTTCCCTTTCTTTCCCGTCTCTTACGCGATTTTTGTCAACTTTAGCTACATCCAATCCACGGATCAACCGTTTCTGTGCATCCTTGAACGCGAAATCGGATTGCACGAACATGTTGTAGCGGCCGACGCAACGTACCCATGGCAAAGAAAACAGGTGCACGTTCACCGGTCTGCATACGACTGACAGATAAATAGGCAGCACAACGGACGGCTAGGGCAAGCTTAGCTTACAGTTGTCCCAACTCAGAAATCATACTAGGTAGTGTGGAATATTGCAGCAAACAACGTAACACTGTCCAGCTCCTGCTGTTAATGCATTCTTGACTAAACACGTATTCTGGAGACCCCATGTAACCTAATGCTGCTATTTTGATGTAACGGAGCTAACTGCACCTCTGTCTCTCGACGAACTTCAATAATGCTCGCGTCCCGGGCTGAATGCTGTCAGTGATAAGGGCCCACAATAATTTTTCTTAGTCCCCTCTCCGTGCTACTTAGTTGAAGATTGAGGAGTTTCACTTTAGTTCAGCCATTTTTTATTTTGTTTATTCCAGGAAATTTCAATTTCCTATCACAAACTTATTCCAGCCTTTCGTGGACGTCTTCTGCCCTTTCAGCTGAAACAAAAATAAGTGCACAGAGCGAAGGATAGAAATGAACATATACGTTACACTATAACTTTTATGCTGACGTACATTTCCATTACTAACTCTACGCACTAATAACTTCATGGCAAATGCTAGTCTATTTCAATGTCCGGAAATTTAATCCATCAGGTCACTTCTACTGAACGTCAAAACCGATGAGCCAAACCCATGGCTGAACGGTCCCATGTGGATCAAAACATGCAAAGGCCGGACGTCATCTCAGGGAACCCTGAAGAAGCACCCGTTGTACTCACGTCAACGCCCACAGTCATCAGCTGAGCGTCGTCCTAGGTTTCTGGCCCACCTACTCATTCTCAGTTGCTTCAAATGACCAAGAAATGTCAAAATATGACAACAACGATTCCTCATGAACCAATCACCTCACTTTTATTCTCACGTGAAAGGCCGTCATCGCGCAACAGTGGGAATATTTCAAAACAAGAGAAGACCTGAGATAATTTCAAGCAAATCAAGACTACCAGAGCCATAAGGTTCGAAAATTCCATGATTTTTTGGGCAATCGGAACTACACAGTACTATTTAAAACAAGAAAAAAAAAACTCACTGCTCATGCATTCCTCGACAAACGCACGAAATTTTATAGCTATTATAGCGCAGAAAATCTATTCCACTCTAGGCGGAAGAAAAGTGCACACCTCATAAAAGGTAAGTTTCGTTCCGGCATTCAATCAAAGCCAAAATCAACGACCCTACAACAATGAAGTATAATCACTGTTTTATTTCGCACATTAACGGGATCCTCTATCATTAAACGGCAAAATGCGAAAATCAAGTTGTCGAGATTTAAAAGAAGTAATATGCGAATAGTACATCATGCCAGGTGGACTGGCATGTAACAGAAGAACAGGAGTTATGTTTGCAAGCAACAAATTCATCATTGGAACGGGGAGCACGATATTCTTGACATGCAGCTTCCACAATGCGTTTGATGGTGAGCAACTCAAAAAATAACCAAGTGAAAACAGGGTGTCAAGCAATAATGCAAATCTTACACACTGTACTGCATCAGCGGAGCTTGTTGTTATCCCTCAGCACACCTACACTTCACTGCACCTAGTCGCTCGAAATTGCACAAAAATGCCCACCATTTCCCTGCGTTCCCCATATTGGCGAACTTTTAAGATGATATTTTTCCTATTTATGAACTCCGATCTCCGCATGTCTTTGAAAATATTTTCCAAGTGACGGCGAGAGAATTTTCAGTAGTCAAGTGATCATTCCCCTATATCATTCGCAAGTGAAGAAATAAGGGACATACGTAATTACAAAGCGAAATCTGACAAGCCCTAACGACGTGGGAGAAGTGTAAGGGGACGACTGCTTCGTCGAGTGCAGCATGAAAAGCGACGCTGTGCAAGTGTGCAACCTTTGCGACCCGTAGATAAACACGACGCATTTGAATTGTGTATATCGCGCATCTCGACCCTTTATTCCCACACCTTTACTCATCAAGAAACGCCTCTTTTGCTGGTCAAAACTTCACCAACATAAAAGATTTGCTGAGAGAAATCGCTTGCAATCATTTAAAAATTTTCCGACGAGTGGGACTAAAGAGCGGCTGAAAATGACCAATGAAGGAAAAACGAAGGTTTCCCATTAAAGAACTCTCAGTAACAAACGAAGTAATTGTCATATCCCCACCTTACTCGACGAGGCTGCGAAAAGAACAGAAATTTTGTCGAATCGCTAGGGAACCAACGGGCGATCCACTTTGGACGACTTTAGATTTAACCAGCGTCTCCGTAAAAGAACGAGTCAGCTTTGTTTCACCACTATGACTTAGACATTTAATTATAAGAAATATTACACATAAACAGGAAAAGAATAAGAACACTGCAGCTATAGACTGCTGAATCTGAAAAACTGTGCAGAAGAAGTAGAGAAGGATATACAAATGAATTTCACTGAAGAATAGTAAAAGCGACATGAGATGGTTGAAATGTACGCACAACGGGAAACACCGATTAGCCGACGACGATAAGATGAAATTAAGTGGTGAAAAGTTCCGCGTCAGCTTATACTTAATGAGTGAGACAGACACGGCGACAACGGTGAGAATGAAAGCATTCGAGTAAACATGTGAAGTGCTTCAGTAAGCAACAATAAACAACAGACCTTTAAACAACCGAGAAATACGTCAGGTGCACTGCCACAGAGGCGTATAATTTTTTATGCTCTATAATTCTAGCAGGCTGGGCACCGCACAACAACTTAATCCTGTTTACATGCTATGCCGCTAGCCATGGCAAGAATAAACTACTTGGCCAGAAAAAAAGACCGGAAACGCACTCTGAGACCAGACGAATTTTTCTTTAAGGATCAAAATTTCTATGCTACAGTAAAATGTCTACGAAGAAACTGAATGCAAAGCTTAATAAGAAAGATGACTGGAGTATAACAGACCCAAAATATGTCACACCGGATGACTCATAAACCCTATGCAAATCTTACTTAAATTGACACAACGATTCACACTGAGAAGAACTCGAGTTCAGTGCAAATGCTCAACGCTGAGACATGGAGTGGCGGCAGTGAGGAGCAACTAGAGCCGCACAAAATGAAAAATACAAATGAATTTCTCATTCGCAAAAAGAACATTTCGTTCATAAACAACGAACAAATGAATATTTTGTGAGTCGGTGCTCTTTTGTAGGCTATAACTTGGGAGAACAAGTAAAACGAAGAATAGGTGATAAGGCGTGGGAGAGAAGACATGAATGAAAATAACATCATAATATATTTAAGGTGTCCAATGTAGCACTAAGATCGAAGTCGCAAATGCTCAACACCGAAGATAGATAAGAGAAGAGAGATGGAAAAATTGCCCACAATAAATCGAAGTGGGAAGGAAACCAAGAATAAGAGCACAACCAGCATAACCAGCTCCACGGAAATCATCGTTCAATCCTCTGCGAAGAGTTCAATGTAGCGATTCCCTAAAATTCCACTTTTAGATTCAAGGTGAAACGCAACTGACTATTAAAAAGCATTGTTCCCGATGAGTTCTTTCCAATTCTGATATATTTCTGCTCCGTTTTGAGCACGGATTTTGAACACGTAAAACCTGGAAATTTGCTTCTCTCAAAGATTTTGTGGAAAAATTCGAGTCTATTCATGATAGACAGGTATGTATTTGCGGATTGTTGGGTTTCGACGAAAACTGAGGTCTAAATTATGCCTCGCACTGTTAAGTTTTGTCTATCGAAATAGTACTACGACGCATATAGAACCTATCGCAGGGCACCCACAATCCGCAAGATACTGCTCCTTCCTGCTGATCAGCCATAACCCCTTCATCCCTACGAGCAAATATTAAAATAATAGCAGATAAAGACTGGATGGAATTACCAATATTCTTCCTGTCTCTGCTGAGTGCATCATCCCTCTCTGCTAGGCTTAAAAACTCGACAATCGCCTCTCCACTTGGCCGTCCGGTGCCATACTCGGTCAGTAGATCGATGGTTAGAGGTCGAAGCGGATAAAAGAACTGAACAATTATTCTCCTGCGTCCAGCTTTCACCAAATGAGTACAGTATCACATGCAACTGATTCTGGTATACGGTCCCCCTCTGCACCGAAATTTTTTTGTAGTACAAAAAACAGAGAATAAGTAATGATATTAAAGAAAGCGAAACGAAGGAAAATTTACATTCGAAGCATACAGATTTTGCTTTCTTTGGATAATGCGTTCTCTAGAGGACAATAGAATGCAGCTTAGATGGCGCCAACGCTGCCGTCGCGTTTTTAATCATTCCATGTGTAGGCGACCGAATCCTATTCCCATGAAACACTTAGTCAGTGGGCTTCTAAGAAACACATAAACTCTTTCTTCGTTGCCGCAAAATCGCATCATAAATCCTACTAAGCCGACAAATTTCACGACATATGCGTTAGGCCATTCTGTTACTTAGGTAACTTCAAAAATCAACGTACCATAAACGAAACAAAAACGCTCAACAACGACCAAGACTAATGACAAAAAAAGTATAAATTCTGCCATTCAAACACTACAAATTCGGTGGCTTTTTCAAGCGTGATTAAGTAGTTGTTTACTCGCTTCTAGAAATGAATCTCGCTAGATTTCCCACCCTTGCAGCTCCCAGTATAATTCACCTAAACAACAGTCGACCTTCCTTAGTGAGAATCTTCTACAAAACCCCGCCATCAAGTTCAGCCATAACAAATTCGGTCAAATAATGAGCTCTTTTCATTACACTATAAACCGTTGAGTTAAATAAAAGCCCCTAAAAGAAGCACGGTATTCTGAATCGTTGCACGTCGATTCAACTCTCATACCAACTTATAACATTAAGACATTACTGCAAAAATACTGCATCAATTAGAAAAACATTAAAACCCTTATTGGCTCTCTTGTGCACTCAAAGTTTTCAACCCTGTTCTAGCCACGAGATGTTCAAGAGCTCACGTGAACGATGTCGCGTTCGGTTGCGCGATAAGGCAGTCCACGCATTCTGACGAAGAAGCTCTCTGGAGCGGCATAGCGCCTTCTCGATGGAGGAACGCCTCGTCCCTCTCGCCAAACTTTTCGTATCGGTCCCCCTCCGAGACGGCCAGAATATGGCTCGTCATACACGTCGCCACTGCCCCATGATTCTGCAAGCCCCAACAGCACAATGATGTCCACCACACATCACCAATCCCCTTACCGAGATGCCAGCTTAGCACTCCCCTCTTGCTGAGTCCCGAAGCCAACACCACACGCGTCAATGAACCCATTCTGCTGTCCAGCCCACCATCACATGCTCCACTACAAAAGACTGCAGCCAGCCCAGATATCACCCACCATATCGCCTTGAACGGCCTGCCCCATAGCCCCGAGCCTCGTAGCTCAGGGGACGCTCGTATGGAGACGTACGTGGATGACGCCATGCACTGCTTCTGCCTTCTTCCAACTCCAGCGCACGCAGCATCTCACCATACGACGATGGGAATACTTCAATATACCTTAAACAACAATATAATTTATTTACACTGTAACTGAATATGCTACCACTCATACACCTACCTATACAGATATTAATTAATAACAGTCGATTGGAGTATAAATCACCTAGTACTTTCACAGTTTGATGGCAAGTTTGAAGAAGCGCTGGGATTTCGAAGAAAATCACATGAAAGCACAGCAGCATGACTAAATCAGGAAAAAAGGTTTTGAAACTTCGAGGTGACAGAAACACTGAAAGAAAAATGATTTCCCATACTAAAGACTGTACGGCAATCACTGGAATAATGAAGGATTCGCATGAAACGTTTGCAGTTTGATGTATTGAACATGAAACAGCTCTGCTGCGCAGCGCAAATGGGGAGAGTGTGAGTGGTTCCAATTACTCAATTGGGTCTCCCATTCAAAGAAACTGCCGCTTTCGCAACGACCTTAATAAAGATTTAAGATTTATGAACACTATGCAAAGACTTCCCCCTGAATGTTCTCAAAACTGCTCAAAAATTCTCATTTATTCACAAATGACTTTTCCCACGCGCAACGAGAATGTTGTCCAGGCGGTTATAAATAAAGAGGTTAAGAAAATGAAATAAATTCGCCTTAGCTAAGTCAGGAACAGACGACCATTTTTCGTAAAAATCGATTCATCTAAAATCTTCATTCACTGATCGCCCAATAAACGTCCATGACTTTTTTCATGAACTATTAGATTTCGCTGGAAATTAACCAATCAATCTATGAGGACTGCCATTTGAACGAAAAAAAAAATTCTTCCAAACTCGGCATTCCCACCAGTCGAACCAAAAAATCACCGATCTTGCCCATCGGCGACAACATATCACCACGACAACAGCTTACCATAAGGTCAATACCATCCTCTAAACTAGTGCTGCACGTTTTGACAGATTAACGTGATCACATAAAATACCAGAGGTAATGAATTTATGCTCTTTAGTAACGAAACCAACTCAACTTGCTACTGAGCCGATGGCTTCTGGGATCACCGAGGCAAACGATCATATCTGTGAAAAAAGATGGTTTTCACGCATTTCGGAAACAGTCGTCGAATTCAGAGGAACTTTCTAGGTTGACGGCAATTCAGCAAGAATCTGCGTTGACGAATCCCTCAGATTCCTCAGTTTTCAACAAAAACATTGTAACTCTCCCGCTGAGGAGGAGTTACAATTTACGTTGAAATTTTAGAGAATATCGGCTTGAGCCGTGTTACATTATCACCAACGTTTTAGCACTTTCGTCGACGATGAGGACAGACGGGGAGCGCAGACCCCGCACACAACCAGTGAACTGCAAGAACTGTCCATCAAGGAAAATGCCAACGCTCAGTTGTGCTGACGCTGCCAAAATTCAGAAACATCGAGAGGTGTTTCGGATAAAATTACATAAATACTGCGCAAACAGCTGTCATCAGCTAAAAACAATTGAACAAAACCCCAAAATGCGCTTCATGAGTGACGGATTCGTCACAATAACAAACAGGCTTTGGCAATCGCGGTGAAAAAATCTAGAAATTTAGCGAGCAATTCTACCCTTCAACCCGGCTCTATTTCCCATGGTTAGTTAAAAAATTGCTGTGGTTGTCTGCGAATATAAGATTTATCGAGGCTCCAACGAAAATCAGCAGGACGATCCACAGAAGCAGTCGGCTAGATGGTGGCAACGTTTTTTTTTTTTATTGCCAGTCGGCAAGGAAGCGCAAAAGCAGATAATGAGCAATCCAGCGATCAGACAACGCGAACACCATGAAGAGAGAAATTCCCTCATGTCACTTTTTCAGCATGCCTAATGAGCGACCTGTATCGCATCACTTCACATTCCCGGCATCAAACAACTCGTTCACATCGGGTCATTACTGCTCGCCCTCTCATTTCATACACCCTTAGCATGCTTTCATTGTTTGCCTTTAAAAGTATCGCAAATGACAATTTCGGATCCACTAAGAGCTTCTCTAATGCTGTGTTAAACGAAACCTTACCAAATATTTATGTACGACTATCGGGTGGCATAAAGAACCCTTCCACCAATCCGCACAACGTCAGATGTTCGAAATCGCGGGAACTTTATGAGCCGGATAAGATGATACGAAGAGTGGATTATTTGTTATATGTGTTCGCAGCCTTACTTTGCAAATACACCAATGAAAATCGAATGAATCCAAATTTCTGACTCTTAACGGATTGCGTGTGGCAACGTGCAGTAATCGGCGGGCAGTAAGGCATTTGCTGACTGACACTTTCACTAATTCAGTTGCTTTGATGACCACAAACTCGCATCGAAGCCATACCTTTCGAGCACCTCTCCAGCACGGCAGTACTTTGGCTGCATGAATTATTATCTATTTCCTCGTCATTAGGGGTTTCTAATCCGTTCCATGTTTCCCTTCCCGCTCGGCGCAGAAAAAACCAGCTTTTTAGAACGCTTTATATGTACTAAGGTAGGCTGAAGAAGAAACCGTGTGGTTGAACAAGAAAACAATGGCTTAAACGAATTACCTATGCTGAATATTGTTTCTATTGCGTTCAAGTGCGCGCGCTGCTGAATCAGGCTCATAGAACGCCACAAACGCATCGCCAGTCGCTTTACCGCTACGATGATCGTAAGGCAGCACTATACCTGTAAATCAGCAATCCCAACGAGGATTTATACGAAGTGATATCTTTGCGGTTTTTATGCCGCAATGCATGCAAAAAATCGTTCTGCTCTAACAGCTCCCGGTTGCATCGCATCGTGAGCGATAAATATACGACACTCATAAGACGCTGCAATACTCATCTACCGGCTGCGGAATTTCGTTGCATTATACTATATACTCCACATCTCGATGTCTGAGCCAGATAGAGACACAAATCCACAAATAAACGACGTGATCTCTCAGTTTGGTTCGGCAGTAACAAAGCACAGTACACACAAAACATAACCTCACAATCGTCGAAAAGGCGAAGGATATAGTCTATTTCTGGCTCAAATGCAACAGACACTATTTTTCTGTAGATTTTCCTCTTTGGCTATTCCATCCCAACGTAACGACTGAACTAAGCAAATACTAAGGCTTTCAATTTCATTGCTGCTTTCAAGTGGCCCTAGCCCTTTCTGAAGTTGTGAAATCTAATGCATAGCCCACACTGTACCCGAGGGAAATGAAAAACTCTAGCCTTTTGAAAGCCTTAGTGAAAAAACAAATGACACATCAATAATTCCCCCCTCTCCCTCACTCCCTTGTGGAAAAGTTCGTTCAAAAATGGAAGACATAAGCTCCTTGCGACTGTAACAACGTAGTGAATGGATGACGCGACACATACTAATGATGAATATAATTGCATAAAAAGAACTCTATTGTTATTACTGCGTACTACAAAACTTATAAGTTTCGTAATCCATAAAACGGTGATGGACAGAGTAAACACTGTTTAAGAACTACTAAACAAACACCATTCTAGAATGTATATTCTGCGAAATGATGCGTAAAAAGGAGTTCAAATCAAAGCTTGGATGTGATAAGCATGAACAGCTGTGACATGTCGGTAATAAACTGCTGTCGACGTCGTCCGTTTACGGCTCTCAGGTTTAAACTTCTAGTCACATCCAAGCATACACACATGCAAACCTACTTTCCCAAATAGAGATTAAATGATAGGCATCTTCGACGATAGATGCAGAGATCAAGAAAAAAAAAATTCCGCCTGAGATTACCTCAATTTCATGATGAAAAATAGTGGCAAAAAAGATCTCACAAAAAATATCGGCAAGGGAATAATAGTGATTAGCGTTGACGCATTTCCCATAATGACATTACCGGTGGACAATGAAGCGTTTCCAAATTTGTTGGCGAGCTTTTTTGCACTTTATATTAAAACTCGAAAATCTTAAACTCCCTGGTGGCAAACCTTTTTACACCGTCCATGTTTACGAGGCATGCTCTCCACTGTTATAGGCAATTAATAATGCATGATACGAAAGTAGGCATACCGTTGACAGCTATCGGGATCGGATGGAAGAATCTAGTGATTTCGTCGTTTGTACATCCATACGGAAGTCCTCGAAGACGTACAATCGACGTGTCACGGCCTGGTAGAGAAATTCCCATGCGAAGGCGACGCTCGGGTCCGGTTATGTTATACTCGACGTCGCTTGCCGATGCCGGGAATACCTATCAAATAAGATAAAGAATAGGCCTTTAACTATCAGCGGCGCGGAAAAGGAGTTTAGTCCACTCGCATCGAAAGAATAGACCTTTAACCTACGATTCGAGTGACCACATAAAGCATTTAAGCCGTGGATTCGCAATACGAACATGCAAACGAAAGTATGGACGACGTGCATGAAGTCCTTCATTTTGCAGTCATGTCGCTCAAGCGGCCGCAAATTAATCACTTGCATTCGCTCCCAATACTTTCAATACTAAACGAACAGTTTAAGAAGTTGGCTGCATTGGAATAAGGTGCACTTCGCACGTATATGGGCATCCTGATACCGCACGTCGACCATACGAAAGCGATAGATAAGAGAAAAGGGAAATTTTTCAGCCGCGTCTTCTGCATTTCTGTTTAGCAGTTATGGAGTCGAAGATAGCACCACTTACTATTAAAATATTGATTTAAGTAGAACAATGTGGTTAACAGCAATGAGGAGGTCTAAGCTGCATAACGTAATGGCTTTCGGCTGACCGAAAAATCAGGGTTTGGGTTTGGAACAAACGTGATAGGAAAAGAGAAGGAGAAAAGAGACTTGGAGAAGGGAGGGGCACACAACACTGACAGTGTAAGCGAGGGAAAAAGAAGGCAACACAAAGAATTCAAATCGCATAGCCATCCAACGCAATAACTGTTGCATCTATATGTGCGAAAGAAAACAGCACGCGATATAAGAAAAGCGAAGGCACATTTCGCGGAAGCGAAGCTGCAGAAAATTTTCAGTGACAGAGGTAGATAGTGGGGATGAATCGAAACGCTTGCGTTTCCTGCAATGACAGCAATCATGGTACACTTTTGGACGCAACTACTGGCGGGAAAGGGGAGGGAGGAAGCACGAACGATACTTTGGAAGAGGAGAGGAATTATAAAATTCAGGTTCGGGTTAAATGCGCGATGTGCAAAGACGGATTTCAAACTTATCCACACCTCAATATAACGTTGGCCCATATGCTGTTTGTCTCTGCTGAGTGCGTACTCATAATCCTCATTGTTGTTGAAAGCAACGAACGCTTCGCCACTTGGTCGTGCATCTCGATTCTTTGTCAAAGTAATCTTCACGATCGAGCGATCAGCAGCTGAAAAACGTTTTATTTTCTTAATCTGAGTTGAAACGATGCGTCTAAAACATTAGTCACGGCTTCACTGCTATCAACATCATTAGTGCCTCTCAAAGCTATCCTATGAATTTCATTTCAAATAATATCTGAGCCTCTTTCAAAGTAACATCATAACTAAGGGACCACCTCATGTATCACCGTATTTCATTGATGAAATTCAACGGCTAATGTTTACGAAAAAATCCATTCGAAATTCACGGATCAGACAGATGTAATTTTACGAGCGCTTCTCAAACGAACGAATGCATTAGTGTTCAATCTGCTCACCCAGTGAGTAAATAGCATGAAGCCTCTAAAAAAATTAATTTCCAGTGTTTCAAATTTCCACAAAATGCAGATGAGTACGATGTTAAACTTAATGCCATTATCCTGGGCAACTGTGACAGGTTCCTGGAGGCCATCCTATCAGGTTTCCTAGTGAAAAACAGTAATTATCTACAAAATATAAGGCAAGATGATGAACTGATCGTCCGCCTGCATTAATGAACTCAATTCCAACACTTATACCATACAGGACCCAGCTGATATAGCAACAGACTGAATATATGAACATAAGCGGCCAACAAAGCAGCAGAAATCAGCCGTACTCGATAGCACGATTCGGCCCTGAAGGTAACCCGTTTCCCCGAATCAGCGTTATTTATTGATATGAGAATACTCACTACCGGTACTCCACTTTTACTTGTTTTTTTTGCGTTTCACTGATGAAAAACACTGTCCACCTGAACGCAGGGAATATCAGATGCTTCAATTGTACTTTAGCTAGAATGCTGATTGCCTACCCCTTCCGGTATGAACGAGCACAACACAACTGTCACCGATGCATCATTCAGTCATAGGCAACGCACATTGCCTGCGAAGAGAACTAGTTTGGGAGATCAATTTTACCCGCCGTAATCACAGACAATAAATCGAAGATGGATGCTTTCCCCGAGCCTCCAAACGAAAAGAGGACACACAGTATGGACTTTCATTAGGCGGTGTTATTTTCTATTTCGGGGATGTTCTAAACAAAGCTGTTACACTAGTGGGCAAAGTGTTTCCTTGAGATTTTGCCTTGTATTCATGCAGTGGTGATGACACGAAACCTATGCCACCCTTTCCTGCAGCCCTTTAACAATTGTGCAGCCACCTCCCACCCTGGTTTTTTTCAAACAGCATTACTGACAGCCTATCCTAATAAACGGTTCGAAATAAGCGAATCTAGATTGCAATGGGACAGGCACAATAAATATCAGTAATCACTAGCATCATTTTCCTCAAATAATGCTTCCGATCTCCCATAGAAGACGGCTGTGCGAGCAGGACTGTGGAAGGGCGAGCAAAAGCTTCGTTTTAGAATCGTCGGATTGCTTGTTCTGAAGGCAGAGTCAGAAAACTACCAATCCTTTAATCGAAGCACTCTCCCCTTTTCTTTATTTTCTTAAATGATAACATGGGTTCGTTCGAAAGCTACTAACATAATGGTCATGAAAGATGAAATTTAAGAATCATACGTTGGAAAAAAATCCTGATCTCCTCTTCAGTGCATGACCATGGCAGACCGCGACATTTGACCACAAGATCTCGACGAGTCATGCTACGAGAGAGTCTCTGAAAACGGAAACGGTGAGAGAATAAATAAAAGTTCTCGGAGCACGGCACCTTGCAGCCGCCATTGACTAAGGAACGCAACACGACAATGAAAGTGGAACGCGAACAAAACGCCGACTTGTTGTCATCTGCAAATTTTCGCCTAAATGGATAGCGACCTATGTGACAAGTTGTAACCGACTGGCATTAAATGCGTTCCTGTAACTCTTTTTCCACATGTCTCGCGAAGTACTCCCAGACTCCCCCTCCCCTTTGCAAGCGAATTTTGGCAAAGTGCTCTTATGTGAGCAACAAATTTTCAGCCACTGTTATTCTACGACTTCTACCGAGGAAGACGAGTAGACCGCAGATCGGGATAGGAATTAACGTATGATGTTGATTACAGCCACCAATTTTTATATCGGCAGTGTATAAGGAAAATAAGATGATCGGCGGAAGTAGTCGGGTGGGTGGACGGTGCCATACTCATGGCTGAAAGTGGGCACCGTGTCGCAAAGTAATTCTGCCCTAACAAGCAGCCTACTTGCCTGAATCTACACAATACACCTACTGCGTAATCCAAACTGCCCAACAAAAAGCCCACTGCGTTATGCAGAACGTCGGTCTATTTCCCAGTAAGAGAGGTAAAAAGCCCGTCGATCACTAAACTCATTACGGCTCAAACGACGAGTCATCGTGAAATACACAGTAAAGCGATCAAGCCATTGCAATGCGCAAGGATATGCTTCAAATGGAGGAGATAAATGAGCGATGAAATTAGACAATGTGTGGAAAGAGCAAAACTCAAAGCCGTCCAAGATCGAATTACTCCAAGTGTTTCTAGTGGACATATAAAGTGAGCAGGCATGTAATATTTTACTTGCGGATTTAGTTGTAGGAAAAATGAACAGCTCACAGCCCAGCAGATGACAGCAATTAGAAACGCCTTAGTGGGCTGCAGGCACTATTAGTGCAACTAAAACAAAGATTCCAACCTCAGAGTGTTGTCACCTGAACGTCACCCGTTTTAGCTGCCAATACAGAATGAACGGGGATGAATGCCGAAGTTAGAGTGGTATCAAATGTTCGCGATTTAATTTCGCCCTAAGCTTGACAAATTACCTCAATTCCACCGAGTTTCTTAGGTTACACAACTGGCTTCGGAGGGTAGGTTTTAGCCCACCTGCGAAAAACTATGGATGTGGCGGGGAAGTGGCACCTGAACGTAGAGAAAATGAATCCAAGAAGTCCTCGATGGTTTTGCTCTAGCAGCGGGTGCCGTAAAATGAGAAACATCAAAACGGAATAGTTATGGCGTTAGACAAATATGCTATACCTCCACGACTGGCAGTTTCTACTTCTGGACAAACCCGACGATCCTCGCAGGGCCACATATGCATTATGGTGCTCACTTTCATCGCGGGTACAGTAGGAAAAATTACAGCTCAAGCAGGGCGCTTCGTTGAGATAGTCTGAAGGTCGTGATACCTGAGCTAGAAGGAAGAATCCAAATTATGAGCATGACGGGAATGGCGCTACGCGCTAGGGCTGCGGAAGACGCAAATTGTGCCTGATCGTGACGATATTGTCCTCAAACGACAAAGCGCGCAGTCCCATTGCGATAACTCAGGCCGTCTTCCCCATCCTCCTATGCTCTACAACAAAGATACCGGAGGTTCGAGCCGTTGGTTGTAGCTTCTTGAAGCTATCCCTAAAAAGACTGTTGTTAAAGCTGGTCTAATTAGATCGTCATTATCTTTCTTCCAGTAGTTCCTTGTTTCCCCTCAAAATATCCTATGACACATACCGTCATGCCTGCTCAGCGGCTTGAATTTATATAGCGCGGCTGCTAATGTTAAAAGATTCCTCAGCTTCAGAGCAAACATGCAATACGCACGAACATTCATGGCACTACTGCACAGAAGAAGAGTGAATTCACTTCCATACAGCACCCAAGGGGTAAGGGGAGGGGAAGTCATCGATTTTTGCACTTTTGAATAGGACATCTCAGCGGTGCATGGTCCGGCAGCACTGTAATCTTAGAGGTTGACGTTCCACATACAAGTTGAGTAATAAAAAGCACCCAACAAAACTTCCCCCTCTACTACAAACTGAAGGGGATAAAGAAGTACTGAAAAAGGCAAGAGTGAGTGAATGCCGGACTACGCACTTGTGAGATATTTGGGTAGCACATACGAGGCCGCATTTTGTGCGCGTTGCACAACCCCCTCCCCTATCCGTTATGGACGCACCTTCTTTCGCGAATTCATTAAAAAAGTAGCCACCGGGCGAGAAGACAGCATCATGACTGCGACGATACTCATCTCTCCTCTTCTTCGCCTTGGCTGCTGCGAAAATATATAATGTTATAAGAAAATGAGGGGTTGGAGGACTTTTCTGTCCCTAATCAATTCCGAATAAACCGAAAACTTTGAAAAACGCCCCGTAATTGAATGTACAAAAACCTAATCTCCACGCCACCCTTCCAAATACACCACCATGCCGCAAAACCTCTCCTTCCCGTATGGTACTCCAACATGTTTCACTCGCTGCGAAATGGAATGTTCGCAACGGGTCGACACAACTTGGCCACAAGCGCGGCCGCACCAGTGAGCGCCACAGAGACCGCCCGTTTCCTCGTCGTTAGTGGGCAATGAAAATGCCACAGTAAACAGGAAAATAAAGCGTAAGGTGACAAAATTCAATAGACGACTTGCGACGCATTTTTGAATGCTCTACTAGAATCATTAATAAGCTGAGACAAAAGCGAGAACCTTAGTATGAGAACAGTTTATTATATGACGCGCAATCGCCATAAACTTCAGTGTCGCGTTATTCTCGTGCATTCGTGACACTGCGTTCTTATTGGTGAACTGGATTCGTGAAACCATCCTCAACGGTTTAACGAAATTACCCTACATTAAACTCCCTGTGGCTCTCCATGAATGGATCATTCATGCAATTGTCATATGCACCGGTTATGAATTCTTCCGTTCGACAGTTCCAGGTTTCCATCACTTCATCTCTTTCTCGCGTAGGCATACAGATAACGGGCATTGCGACTTCGTTCGATAGTAAAAAAGCCAATCGAAGTATTCAGCATCTAGTTAATTGAGGTGACATAGTTTGTTTGCACGCAGCACTTGCTCTCTGTCATGGACAAGTCAGGATTGTAAAGGATAAAGCAGCTTGAAGGCGACATACTCTCAGCTCGAAGAATTGCGGATTAGTTGGCACTCGACCACAGGTGGTTACAAAGTATGAAACCTTCAATGTGAACAGTCATTTGAAGTGCGCAACTCTAGCCAACGAAGCCAATTCGAAAGACCCGGAGGAGATCGTAAAGAAAATGGGACCGTTAAGAACACTCGTTTCGAGCCAATGATCTGGAATGGCTGAATAACGCCTAAAAGAAGTTACCTGTTCCAGGTTTTGGCTCACCTGCAAGTTACCTGCCCACCCGCTCGTATTCATTCCAAGTCGATAAAGAAACCAGGAGGGTAAGCGACGGTGCAGTCAGAGGTAACGGTAAAGGTTTTTACACCCAGTATCACGATAAGCAGTTTTTCGCACCGGAAACATTCCAAGAGAAAGCTTGCGCAAACAAAATTTATGCCTTCGACAATGCGACCTATTAATTTAATCAACTAAAGCGGATCCGAAGCTTGTTGACGGCATAGGACTCTTTCAGTATTGAGCCTTCAGAAAGTCAATGCGCAACCATTCTTGCACAGGCCCGCTGGGAAGTTAAGGACTGCTCCAAGCATGCTTATTTCACTCAAAAAAGACTCCCAGCATGAGATTTGGTAGATAGCGAGCTTTCGATCTTTCAGAGCACTCACGTGTTCCATCAAAGGAACGGGACATCATCACTCAGATGTTCGATCGATCCTCATCACGTTCACATATCCCAGAAGACTAAGCTTTGGATAGTTATCATTTTGATCGTTACAAAACAATTCGTTGCTTCAGAGGAGTCCTTAAACAATGCTTCAAAATGAGAGTTCAGATCATAAATAAGTGGGAGCAGATTTCTGAGATGTTCATATCCATGGCCACACATAACAGTGGGAGGAAGTGCTGTAATGGAAACGGGACACGGCGCTGAACGCTGTGGATACTCTGCGTTGAGGAGTCGACACTGACTCAACTGGCCGCAGCGCTATGCTTCAACTTAGACATCTACATGTTCACTGCAATGGATGGAGTGTGGGAAAGCTGCTTTACTTTGAATACTTAAATAGCCCCAATTTCATCGTTCCCCTCATCAACACAGCTGCAACTCTTCTATCTATAGCGATTCTGAGCCTTCCGCAACCAAGGAATTACATATGTTCTGATCTTCCTCCTTTGTTGCAGCCTGTAGCGTGATCGCTTCATGTCTCTTAGTTACCACATGAAGATTTATTTAGTCCATCTATTGCCACTTAACCTGGCTATGTGATCAGTCCACCTTAGTTTTCTTTTGCATATTTCTTCAGCGATATCCATCAATGCGGATCCAGGATGCAACTCTTCGTTGTGGTGTGTTGCAGTTTGTTGATACTTCCCATTCCTCTTTTAACTACTCGCTGGGTCGTTGTTCGTTTGTTTTTTTTTTTTCGGTGATACTGGTATTCCACGCTTTGCATCCCCACAGAAGAACAGGGATGGCATTCGTAGCGAAGAGTTTATCACTGTGTCGTAAGAGATATCGTTGAACTTAATGAATATTGGACAGTGTGCTCTTTTTCTTCTGCTTAATTTCTGACCCAAATCTCTGCTCATTTACAAATCTGTCCTAAGTGTACAAACTGTTCCACAAGTTCGATATTGTCGCCATCGAGCTTCATGGGAAACTAACGATGGAACGCATCTGTCATCCAATTCATTTTGCATTTGCAAGTGCACAATCCAATTTTCTTGAGATTCTTGTTGAACTCGTTCAGTGAATAATGGAAGTTCTTTGGGTCATCGACAAATGATTACCACTTCGTCTGCAAAGAGAAGCATTCGGAGTTATTCGCTGAATAAATTGAGACCATCTACAGTCTCCATCTTTCTCAGGAGTCCTTCGAGAGCTGATAAGAACGAAATTGAGGAGCAAATGTCTCCTAGTTTTGCGTCTCTTCCAGCTGACGAGAATACTTAATAGCAATAAGTGCTCAATAGGTCATATTCCTTGCATCTTTTTTCTCCTTATCTCGTCAGATACGAACATCACATCTCTGATTTCTTCCACAAGCTATTGAAGTAAGGCCAAACTCGCTATGTTTCAAGACAGAGAGAGAATCACTTGTTAAGTGTTCGTTACTGATGCAACACAAAACTAATATGTTTTTTCGCCATGATCCCTATCATGCCTCAGCTTTGAGATGTTTGCTTCACATCTCTTGAAGAGATCGATGATCTTTTCGGTGCCACTTCGAGTCAGTGATGGCGTCGAGCGACTCTTTTCTTAAATCGCTCGCATATGTCAGCAGTGTCAATCTCTGTAACGCATGCACTTCGACTCTGCAAATTACGTTAGCTGCGCGTCACATCACAAATTGATCTTATAGAAGAGTATTTGTTTTTGTCTCAGCTTACAAATGATCCTGATAGAGCATTTTCAACGCTCCTTAAAATGTGCTGACACTAATCTTCCAAGTTTTGCTTCCTTACCTTATATTTTCATATTTACTGCGACGTTTTTGTTGCTGAGTGACCACTACCGCGCAGTTCTCAGATGAAGCGAGCGGCCTCGCTCCGCCTCTCCTGGGCGTGCGCGTTGTGACTAAGTATACCCACGCCGTTCGCAATGCGTATGTTCACATCTCTCAGCTGCAAGGTTAAACCCGCGTTCAAATTACGGAACGCTGGACTGTCCCATTCAAGCGATTTTTGTTCTTTTATGGGTGCAGTGTAGTTGGACTGTATCAGGAAGAGGAAGTCCGAGTAGTCTTCCGAGATTAAGGAGATGGGGATCCTGAAGACGCATCTATGTTGAAATGCTGAGACATTAAATTTTTGAATGGGCACGAAAGCTTAAGAACATTATCACCTTTATGTGCACAGCGGTTTGAGCAAAACCTGATGGCCTTAATGATATAATCTTCAAACATTTTCATCGCATGTTGGTTCTTTCTCATTCGTCTTTGTCTCTAGGAACCATCTGATCTCGGACGCTACACTTTGTTTAACCAGCGACCATTTGAATTGTTCCATGGTGGAGCTGGTGAATATGTTCCATTGCATCGGCTGGACAGTGAATTGGACACATGGAATTGCTACCGCGATTAATAAGGGTTCTCAAAAAGTACCAGAAACAATCTTCCGCAACTCTTTATAAATTCTCCATTAGTTTGCGTCCAGCCTATTCCACGTTCACCATTAATGCAATTTGTTAGAATCCGAGGCGTTACATCCAAGTGGCTTTAGCGGAATTGCCGTCATCCAGGAAACGTGTCGGCATTAGTCAAACGTATGAAATACCTATATGTATCCCCGTTAACCAATTAATATTACTCGCTAGTAAGCCCGTCAACAGTGATTCTGTTATTTGCTGACAAGGTGCACTCACGTGCGTTATTTCCGCTTGAGATTCGCCCTCCCTCAGGCGATTTATTACAGTATATAGCCAAATTGTCGGCATGCCTGTATGGACGAGTAAACCAAGTGAGTCGTCGTTATTAGCTTTCACGATACAGATTCTCGACTTTTGAATATTTTTGAGGTCGTGCACGTTTTCCCCTCAGAACCCATCGAGCAGAAAACACTCTTGGAAAGCATAGCATCCAGCATCTGGAAAGATGTAACAACCCACGATCAGTTTTTCTCGAGAGAACGAGCTTATTTTGTGGGTGCCAAAGGCTGAGGGACGCTTTTTCCTGGCTACTTCAGCCTGGCTGGCTCTTAGACTGAGGAGGCCATCAGGCTGTCATTTTTTACGGACATACTATAATATCTCGCACTTGTGCGTCTGGCTGCCGGGGAACTATTTGACCTCATAGTTCCGAATTTATTTCGTCCCCGGACGAGTGGAAGGTCTAGAAGATGTTGCGGAGGAGGAAAGAGTGCATAAGGAGTGATAATTTGATTCCCGGAGCGCACCTGTAAAAAAAGCTGCTATTGCCGCCTTCGAATTGACTTCTGCGGCCCCGCGCTGTTATATGTTGCTGCTTTTTTGTAGAATCAACTAGAACTTCACCTCTGTAACATGCTCAGATTTCTTTGTCGCATTACGTTAAATACAGTTATGACTGAGAGCTTTCATTGCAACGATAGTTTTCATCTTTGGGAGGGCGCCAAAGATCACAACGGGATAATTCGCCTAACAACTTCCGCTTTCAGCATTATGACCGCTCGTTTTGCCAAGAAAGAAATTATTATCCCCAATAAAGAACGTTCCATGAGCATCGGACATTTCAAAGAGCAAGTTGCGAGCCGCTTCCTAAGTTGTATTTTCAAAGAAGCAATCCAGTATTTATTAGCACAACACATCCGTAAAGCCTACAGCCGAAATAAAACAGATGCGATACTAAAAGAGGACGAATATTAGCACCGATTATACCTACTAGCGCAATTCTTTTATACGTTTATGAACAAGTAAAAATAGTAATAAAGTGAGTAAATAAACAAATACACGCAAATATGCACAACTCAAAAACAGATGAACAGCATATTCGAAAACAATATACCTCATCAATCATATTACACTAAAGCGATCAATCAGATGAAGCAATTTAGCGGTGCAGGTAAGCACGAAAATAAAGAATGGCCCATCCCTGCCTATTACTAGACGACTTTCAATAGTGAAAAATAGAAACAGAATAGAACGTTGACGAAACAGTCTTAAATTCTGCGGGTAGCATTTTATATGGTAGTTGGGGGATCCTCTCTGTGATACGCTCTTGAAACTAGAATACATCCTGGATTAAGGACATTTAAGCCGAAAGAATTAAAATGTTAACTTGCGACTTCGTCTTGTGTATAAAACTGACCTGGAAGTGTAATAACCACTGGAGATGGCGAAGTTCTTGCGCAATGCATCACAACTGCTACGACTATTACGAAAACGACCTCATAATACCCGCAGAGCACATCAATTTCCCAACCAACCGAATAAACTTGCCATAATCTCCTTGCTGCAATCTATTGAAATGCAATATCCGCCCACTAGAGGTCAGCTAAAAGGGGAAGACAATGTGAGAAAGGAGCTGTTTCGAGTGCGACCCCAGTTCAGCGGTGCATGCAAGGCAATCGTCGAAGAGATGCATCAGGGTGACCTGCGTCTCTTCGGCTCGAACTTCACTCACACGATGCCGTCTTCTCGAGTCGTCGCAGCCGCACTGCAAATCATATCTCCGATGAGATGAGCTCTTTAGAGTGTTCAGTTCCCAGGAAAACCTGGGAACTACCAGAGTTCGAACAAATCAGCTCACATAGAGAAAGTCCACCACTTTTCTTTAAAGACTATGACTATTACGAGGTTCCGAGATTGGCAATTAATCTACTCAATGCTACTCCCACAAGTATGTAAACAGCATGCGAATACACTCACATCCTCAGTGACTACAAATCATTCCATGGTGGCTCCCAACACTCAAACGAACCAATTTCCAACTATGGAAGCCATAAATTACAAGATCCTCCGCTCGTATTTGTTCAGAAGACAAAACAAAACTGAGAAGAATGATAATGGAATCAATGGGAAAGAAGATGAGGGAGGATTCTCGAAATAAGATCTCCAGAAAGATAGGAGGACGAAGCTGGTCCTGCATCCAGCGCTAAAGTCGAAGCAGAAGCAGGAGTTGTTCCGGAAAGGTGACGTATGAATTCTGGAGGAATGAATACGTTATGCATATACTTCTAATCTGTATCAGTCCACAACAAAGCATGGGCTTTTGAAAGCATAAAAAGATAACTACTGTATTAAGGACGTCACAGTAACAAGCCGAAGAAGTCTTGTTGTGAATTCATCGACCCGACTGTTCAACAACCTGTGGAAGGAGAGGAAGAGACGGGCGACGATTAAGTTGACTGTTTAGGAAACATGGGCGGAAACTGCAGCGCACGACATAACAAGATTGCAAACAGCTTTTGGTTGCCGTGCATTTTAAACAGATCGTCTCTTCGTTTCAAAGAATCCTTACTGGACGAGAAATTTTTTAACGGAAGTCATGCCCTAATAGGGTGAAAACTTTATCCTTCCTATACCTGCCGGGAAGAGGAGAATATTGCAATTCATAAAGGAAAACGAAACATACACCGTTCGTAGTTGCGCTCAAGAGCTTCCGAGACACGGTGACGAGCCTCCATCGATTGAAACGCGACGCCCACACGTAGCAGCGATTCGTTTTCTTCGACCGACAGCATCATATCCATTTCCACTTGGTTGCCCAGTACCGCGGCACGCTGAAAACTACGCTTTCCACATTGAGCGAAATCCATTCAGTTTGCTTTTATTGGAATTCTATCACTGATATTTCATATAACTCCACAAAGAATAATCCCTTTCGAAGGCTTTGCTGACTGATGATGTAGAGAGTCACAACACAGCCGTCATGCAGTCTGTTATATTATCCATTAAGGAAGAAGAGAACATTGAATGAGATTTAGGATCCGCAAATTTCATAGGTCATTTGCACCAATAGGTTGCAAAGATCTCACCATCCAAGAAAATATACAGCAAATGCACTGATGCGAAATGATCCGTTTAAGACAAATTCACTTAGCACCGGAATTTTATTACCGGCGATATGCGTTAGTAACGGTCTTCAGTTAGTGCCACTTACGCGGCATAAAACATACTTTTAAGCATTACTACTAACTCTACAGGTTGCGAGAAAATGAATTCTACTTTCTTTACGTTGAGAATTTCGAGTCGCCTGGTAGGTTCCAATATAATGTTTTAAAAAAAAGCATTAGTCTTCGACCCAAGACGGATACCGAACATCCCTCCACAGTCCCCTGACGAGCCAAAAAATAGAGCTAAAGCTGGTGTCAAACATACGTGCACATCAGACGACAAATTCTGCGCGTACAAAAAAGAGAGAAAAAAACCACAAACATGGGACCTCACCGTGATTAAAAATTTAAAAGCAGAGACGATATCGCTCACCTATAATAATGATAACACGTTCGTGACAGCTGAATCTGCAAGTGATAAAAACCGCTGATGACTGATATCCAATTCTCATAAAAACTGATATCTAATCAACGCATTTACAAAAAGACTAGCCTACTGATTTCTTAAAATCCTTCCTATTAAACTTCAAAGTGACCTGATTCTCGGCATGAAATTCGATAAGATGTTGAGTAACGAGTGTCGCACGAAGCAATTTGGCGAGCAATTCTGGCGAAATGAAATTCGATTCAATATTCAGCACACGCAGCGATGGTGACGTCTCCAATAATTCCACCAATCCCTAAAATTCACAAATTGACAGAAAAGTGGCAGCAACTAGCTGCTTGCTACAAATGACCGTCTCATCTGTGTGATAAGATTCTCATATCCACGACTTATTCGTACTTTTAAACTGCAGCAGAAGCGATTCTGGAACGCCTATTTACGCACAATTTAAATCTTTCTTTGTGAATATATCATAGGAAAGGAAATGAAAGAAAACCCATTTTCATAACAAAGAAAAATCTTAAAAGGCTCTCTCGCCAACGAAAATGGAAACCTCCAAATAAACAGATTATAGATGACGTAATAATAAGTCGCGTCAAACATAGTATCAACAATTCAATGTTTTCTCAAGCCCAGCATTTTAGAAATTCAGCAGGTAAGTTGGAAAAAGACCTATTGGCAGATAACCTCACCATCTACATACATTTCAGATTTCTTCGAAACTGGCAAAAATCGGATGGAAGTCTGCTAATATTTTTGGGTGTTCATGTGTTTTACTTGACTTAAAAGAAAACGGTGCAGAAACTGACGTTGTATCTCATCTCATCAGACATTTTCATACGGCACAACAAGTGAAATTATGTCTTCATATCTGGACCGATTAGATCGCCCGCAGAACTCTTCTACAGAAAAAATCCATTCTCTTGCGAACCGACTGCTGAGGAATGTGTGCAAAATTCCTTCTCCCTCCATATAGCTAAAACTGTTTTCTAAATAGACGAATCCGCGTGAAAAATCGCGCAATTAGCCTGTAACAAAAATCACACTAAAATTTTTCACATGGGCTTCAATGGCTTCTACGAAGCATTGCCGAACAG
The DNA here is from genome assembly GCA_037576465.1 of Parascaris univalens. Taxonomy (NCBI): domain Eukaryota; kingdom Metazoa; phylum Nematoda; class Chromadorea; order Rhabditida; family Ascarididae; genus Parascaris; species Parascaris univalens. The sequence continues at coordinate 61,922,515 of CM075173.1, read as the reverse complement.
AAAGATATAGACACACGATGATGCCACATTGCCCTTTGCAAGCTTAAACCTGCAAAATTCACGAAATGGGGTTTCTTTTTTCAAACCTCAAACAGAAATCCCTACTATGGAATCTTACATCTCTATGTTTGGGACGAACCCACTGAGCGAATGTCACACAGCATGACTGCTAGCGGCGCAACTGTCGCGAAGGTCAAGCACCCTATGTCCAGAGCATTCGTGGTAGCAATGGCCTACTGCATTACTGCTTGTACCGAGCGCCTCCTCTGGCAAAAATGCTAGCATTAAAACTCCTGCATCCGTACATAGATCACTTGATATCCTATACCACGAAGAGAGCAAAGATTAGCTGTCGTGCACGCGATGCAGACGACGTAGAATGCAACAAGTCGAAGTGGTACATGCACACCTTTTACAACGATATTTAAACTCGATGTAACTGGTTTACCTTGAACATGAATTTCGTTTTTTAGTTAACTGCGAACTCCCTTTTCTCTATTCAGTGACAAAATTGGAGAATTTTCAAACAATGTGCAAACCACAGTCTGCGCTGTCAAGACAACGATTTTGTTCTACCTGTTACAGTGGGCCAGTCAAAAGTATGGCTTCCGGAAGTGTTACTAATATAGACACAAAAATGTACTCGCCCTCGCTTCCTGATCAGAAATGGCAGTATTGGCCATCGTAAGCTTCTTGATATGTTTACTCGCACAGGCCGCCTTAATTAGACTCTTTATTCGCTCCTTTGAAGTCCTCTTGAGGTTGTTTATGTTCACTTCGGTTAGGTTCTCATCATCCGCTTCGAGCCGTCTGCAACGTCAGCATTATTAGAACGCCCTCTGAATCATCTGAAGCGAAACATCGAATTTTGCAATGCGCCAATTTAGATATATGCGACCTATTTCATCAATTAATAATGTGTACCGCTTTCTGCATTACACTGTTCACTATTTGCGTCATTCGTACCTCTCCACAAATTTTCTATCATATGTTTTTCGACATTATGGATTTCAAACATCGAATTCATTAAACGAGAAAAAAATTATTTAGTTCCCTATGTTCACCGAATTACTTGCTGATCTAAGGAACGCACAGCAAAACCTCATTAACTGTCTGGATGGGTTAAGGGCATAACCGCAGGACATTAGTGCTTCCAAATGAACATTTGGTGCCGAAGAAAACTCCTATCAAGGTCCACTTCAGTAACCTAATTTTTTAATTCAATAGACTCTGATCAAAAATTCCCATTTCTTTAATTGGGCAGGAAACCAGTTTCACTATTTCTTTCACTATTTCACAGAGTGAAATTAAAAGTAGAGATGTAGACTATCCACATAAGATTTATTTCACTCGCCTGCAAAAAAGGAAAAAAAGAACTTCAACAACCCACCAGTTTGGGTGGAAGAAACATTGAATAACTTTTTACTTCTAAATCTTAAGCTTTCTTTGCTCTTAAAAACAGAAAAAAAAACTATAGGAAAAGAATTCTGTTTTTTTTTTCTGATAAAAGATACGGTACGTTCATTCAATTTTCACTTCTTCACATCTACATATTCATATCGCTACGATGTATGCGGCAATTCAACTTGCTTAAATGCATTTCATTCAGTCATTTATTGCCGAAGTTTTAGCACCTTGCAAGGAAATGAAAGAATAGCGGGACTTGTTTTGCATCGTACCCGCTGCGTACCATATATTGACGCAAGATAAAGAGCAAACAAACAAAAGCACAAAGCAAGCCGTGTTTGTTCCCACTAAGCGTCATCGTTAATACGTTCAAAAATGGCCATCAGTTGAAGAGTGCAAACAGACGAACCGAATACAATCATCAACATCGGTTTCGTTTTCGGGCTCTTCTGCTGTTATCTTCGGTTCGAATGCTTTGATAACACCACGAAAAGTTGTACCTGTCGTCTCGTCTTGGCCTTTACCCTGAAATTTAATCACCTACTTGTCCGCACGATTAAACTAGCACACGTTATCAAATGAAAAATCGATGAAAAGAAAAGAAAAGTGAAGTAAACTCCCTGTGCAATATTAGCGAAAAGTTGGTAATTTCATGTCCCTATGATTAAAAACCGTAGATGAGTTCAAAGGCGTATTTAATAAGTGATAGTTTATACCCCACACTGAATAAAGACGAGACTGAAAAGCATTGTGAACACTCCTTGATGAAAATGAGTAAACGGATGAAGTTATCGATGGAAATTCGGAGAACGAAACTATTAGTTTCTTCTTGACGATATTCATGCTTTATCCGTGAAACTACACTTACACTTTGAGAAGAAATAGCATTTGAAATGCAACACTGTTTGCTGAGCGCCATTTGATACAAAGACGTTATCAAATATGCATGAAACTGCCTAAAAACCACCGATAAAAAATCGATGAGACATCATCTGTCCGTATCATTTGCGAAGCAAGATCGATTCAGTGCGCAACAATTTCGATACTGATACATCCATCACAGAAGAACAGTGCGATGCACAAATACTCTTGTTATCTGCCTCCTCTCAAAAATCACTTATGCATTAAGCATTACATTTAAAGACCCGTTTGAAGCGATACAGTTACCCTATTTAATGTAAACAAGTTCAATTAACCTCTTTTAAAGCAGCAATTTTCTCCTCTCTTCTGCTTTCTTACATGAAGTCATCACTAGTGCAACTATGATGTGGTCTGGCTCAAGTTCGCGAACATTTCTCTCTAATCTGGAACTAAAACTCGTCGTACGCGAGAGCAATGCTAACGGAAAATGCCCGAATATGTAAATTTTTAACGGTTAAAACTAACAAATGAGCATATTTTGAGCTTTGAGATGCAAAATACATTCGATCATTACTTAACGTGTTCTCCAGTATGCTCTCATATTTCACTCGTTTAGAATTGTTTGATGCAACGTTTAAAAATTAAATGTAACGGGAGAAAATTGCCACTCAGTTCCCCGACAAAGGTTACCGTTAATAAAAGTAATTTGCCAGATATGCAACAGCGATCGAATGCAACTCATTTTTCAGCACAAAACTGAGCTACTCATTCAATATAAAAGATCGTATGAACTTAACAATAAGCAATACAATAATTCCAGAAAATTCAAAACCTAAGCTGACTATAAGGCATATCATTTCATCTCTGAAATGAGCAGATGCTGGCCAGACCAAACGATACCTGAGCAACCTGCCCAGACTTAGCGAAGCTCTCGCAGAACGCTGTTTAATTTAAGACTGTATTTAGTGGCGCACTGTTCGGATTCTGCTTGATGGCATTAGTAAACCACCCGTTCATATTTCCTGTCTAGACGAATCTCTACGTAAATGAGATGATATTCTTTGACACGGATAATCTTCGTTCCATTTTTAAATACTTCACACTTCCTTAAATATCAAAATGCTTCAAAGCTTAGTGATTCAAACCCTATTAGTAAACGTCTGAATCTTATTATGTACCTCAGTTAACCTCCTCTTGTGGGAAAATAGATAAGCTTTGTTCCGGATAAATGCCTGAGAGTCGGTTATTTTATTACAACGAAAAGAAAACCTCCAACACTAAAAGCAAGTCAGTGAAGCAGAGAAATCGCTTGCATCAATCACAACAATACCTTAAGGGCGTTGTAATACTGTGGCTGATTGAGTAGGTTATGCATGCCAAGTATACCAGCTAGGTCGACCAGATCTTTCTCGTGCGCCTCATTGAGAGCCTCATCGATTTCGTCATCTTCGTCAACGTCAAGTTCAATCGGCATCTCCATTCCTCCAGCTTCTTTCTTGGTACTTTGCTCTTCTTTCGGCTCGAAGACCTTACCTGAACCAACAATCGCCAACGATACAAATGCGTGTAGTGTGTTATGGGACCGCAACAAGTGAAGAGCACTCTCGAAAGTTTGTTGCGGTATAAAATAGCGAAAATCTTCAATGCAAAAAATTCAATCCACCACACGCATCGAACTGTCTCGCCCGTACAGTGAATGAATGCCCTCATTTGTCTATCGCCTTATAATGTCAACGCTGCTGCTCAGCAAAAACAATACTTCAATATACATTTTAGCGAAATTTACATTCAATAGGAAAATACTAAAATTATATCTTTGCATGCATACTGACTTGCACATTACAATGAGAGATCGCCCATTAGGAAAATATTGGATTCTTCGTGGCGCTACGAGTGAGAGAGTGAAAAAAATGCCCTTTTCCTAAAGAGCTAATTAGACAATTAAACATCAGCAAAAAATCTCATTAAAACCGGACGAAAAAAGAGAGGAAGAAAGAGATGTATAAATTAATTCGCTGAGATGAAACTGGACTGGCTTGGCGAATGTTGGAGAAAGAAATAAACGCGAGGAACTCAACAAAACGGATCCACTAAAGAAATTCTTTTAAGTGTTATGTCCCGTCAAGTTATTCTTCGTTAAGCAAATCCAACTGAACAAGCGCTTTTTGTTACCACCCGACCTTCTAGGATAAATCCCGTCATTCCCCTCCCCTCCCAATCTTTACTATCATATCAACGAAAGTAAATAAAAAGTCATTTGGCGAAACATTTCCATAGTAAAATCAACATTTTCAGCAACAAGGCGAGTACTAAGGAGACGAAATTGTGCAAATCGAAAATAACCACGATAAAAGCTGTGCGTAAGTGTGCTAACGAAAGACTTTTAAAGAACATCTTCACCTCGTTTAATGCCGGGACTGAATGGAACAGGCTCCTCCCAATCTTGTTCCTTTTTAGCAGTCTCTTCCAAGTAGAGTAGGAGCTTTTCGCGTTGAAACGGCCCAGTTGGCTTTTTCGTCGTCTGATTACGACATCGTTGCGATGGAGGCAATAGCGAGTTCTGAAAAAAAAACCCAAACAACAGATTACCCCTTTAATCTCTCTTGACAACTTTAATAACCGTCACCTTACCGATACGAACCCTCTCAGCTTTCCACTTAATATGTTCATCACCGATCACAGCTCGAAGCATATTCATAAGGATTTATACAATCACATTAAATAACTCTACCCATATGAAGCAACAATCAAGAATGGAACTGATCAACTTTTCGAACGGAAAAGTCGAATGCATTGTTGTCATCCAACGAATTCAATCCGGCAATGAGAAGCATTTTCGGTTACTTGCTCTTAGCGGTAAGTGTAGACTCAACAATCCATCTATATTTAGAAAAACTTATTCATTCAACTGATGCAAAGTGCCCAGCGAGAAATAGAGAAAGTCAAATGTAAAAAGCGCATAAGATATGCTTCAAATGCACTCTTTCAGTATATCGTTGAATTACCACAACTGCGCTGAATTTATATCCTCCATTGAAATCGTTTCTCTTTATAGCTTTCCAACCACTGGCAGTACCCTTGTCGACGAAGCGCTGGTGTTTTTTTCGGAAAGCAACTGCTAATGAATGAGTGCAAGGCGAGGTGACTAGCAAAATCTTGTGTACGATATTAATTCTCTCTACAACCCTTCAAAAAGCAACAGGTACTTAGCAATGCTAATGAAATGCCTTATGCCTCATCGATAAAAGGGCACTGCCATAGAAAAACAAATTTTTTGAAACGGTGGGAGGTGAAGCATCAATCAGTCAGTGTACATAGTCATATATTTCTACGAAAATTTCTTATTCGGAGAGAGGGTTGAGAAGTGAAATAGTTTTTCGAAATCCCTAAAATGAGAAGCGATTTTCTCCGTCGTTCGGGCTTAAATAAACGCAAATTCCTACGAAAAGATGTTAGCGAGGTAACCAATTCCTCGCATTCTCCCCTCTCTTGCAGTTCAAAAACCGGCATGACAGGCGCGGAATTTTGAAGAAATTAGCGTCCGCTCGAGTTTGATTTAACATGCCCACGTGAGAAATACTTTTAAAATGATTTCACTTACAACGTAAACTATTTGCGATGGTCGGTAAACAAACTGCCGGATTTTAATTACTTGCTAATTTTCTATTCTACTTGATATTCGACAGTTTCGTGGTGTTAAAGAACCTCATAAGTAACTGAACCACTAAGATCAGTACATCAACGTTCCCACTGCACTCAGTATCGAATGAAATACGGCATGAATTAATTTCTTAACAGCCTCATATGGTACGCACATGGAACATTTTCACTTAAAATTTTTTATATGGTGGTTTGAAGATCGGCGATCGAAATTATTCCACGTACCACTGAATATTCTCTGAATCTTCTCCTTTACTTTCGTTTCCTCTCCCTTATTCAGTTATATCAAAATAATTGAAACAAACAGAGTGCCACTGAAATAAAGGAATCTGAAGTTCAGTAAAAAGTAATGCTGCTTAAGCTCGACAGGGTTATCATGCGGACCACAGACATATAACCAACCGATCGAATAAGACTTCAATATTTGATTAAGTTTGCCGCGAACTTCACGTGCAATTTTTGCCATTATTTATCGCTTAATGATTAAATTTATCTCATACAGCGGCAAACAATAATCATTGGTGAGATTTGATAAGCAGCACAATCATTATTGAATCTCATTTTATGAAAAGAGACTGAATGACTACTAGCAAAAATAAAGTGTATCATTAACAAGGTGAAGCCTAGGCGGACAATTACATTAACGGAAAAGTTGTCCTTGACCTCATTAAGCCGCTTTGAAAACGTGTGAAATTAAAGTGCTTTCTGCAACTTGCAGGTTACGCCAGAGTTGCTTACAACTGCGATAGCCGGACATGAGTTCGACATTAGTCGTCAACTTCAGCAAAATTCAACATAGAAGATGATTACGTCGGCACTGTATTCGTAAAAAAATGTACTTAAATATTTCGACATTCCTGAAGTTACGTTCTAATATGACACCGAATGTTATCCTTTGGGTTAACAGTTCTTATAGACGAACTGAATTTTCTTTAGCGATTATAGGCAACTTGTATGCAAGGTTCCCGGACATAGAGAAGCTGAAGACAGACTACCTACGCTCACAGATGGGATAGCAAAACAACTGAACGAGGATGGAATGAAAGAGGAAATGAGATACTTGGCAGAAACGTCAAGGTATTTCGGGAACACGTTAACAGCAAAATGAGAACGTCCTACACGGTGAGCAGATTGAAAAACGGTCGTGATGATTCTGTGGTCACCGTTAACCAACTGCAGCGGAATACGTTCGAGGATTATTTCTAGTGTTTTAATGGAAGATAATTTAAACACGATACTATTGGCACAAACGTTTTGTGAATGTTTTGAAGGCTATTCTTAACTTGGTAATAAGGTATCACTCACATCTGACGGTATAACGTCACTGTTTTTAGAACGCATCGCACAAGCAATCTCGTTGCAATTAGTGTGATTCTGCAAGAATCTTTGAATTCTTTTTTTCATGTATCTTCCTTTCTCGAAGTGTACATTGGTTCCACCTTTGCTTACAGAAACACTGTTGTTTAGAAGTAAGCTATCGCCCCATGAGTCGGACCTCCCGTATCCTTCAGGCTTCGAAGCTATTGTCAGATGTGCCGGAATAGTTCACGTTTTGCTCAAACACTCTCTGAAAACTATAAAGTTTGACTTGATCCCTAGTCGGCTCACCATTTCCCAAGCCTCTTCCTCCTTTGACGATTGGGTTCTCGTTGAATATGAAAGTTGAGTGCGAAATTTTATGCATCGACTACGTTAGAGCCCTAATCTGGTCTGCTACGAAAAGTTGTGCTTTAACGTAGAAAAAAATGGCATCGTCAACCCTTTCGTTAAGTGGACCAGGGCATTCTGATATAGTCGAAGTGTTCGGGCAAGAACCGGAAATAGCTACATCACCGCACAGCCAATTCCTTGCGGTCTGTCACAAGAAAATTCCACGGATCTCATTCTGCTCCTCTTTTACATCAGCGATCGTTTCGACAATATTGCACTACTGAATGAAGCAGTGAAGACTTGTTTGTTAACAGTCACACGCAAATCTTTCAACGATATGCCCTTGCGCAAGTCATCAGGACACTTCAATAAAATCCTTAAGTAAGCGTCTGAATCGATTGAGTGTGGCCAAACTCTCTGCAAAATGCCTGGGAAATGAGCTCGGCGCTTACGAAACTGCGATTGCGAAGTGGTGATTCTAGTTCACGACTGATGGAAACATGGTGGTCAGCTATGGTTCGCAAACAAGTACTCGGGATGGAGGCCTCCAATCAGCAAACAAACACAGACAACCCAAATGAGCAACTTCGACGAGCGTATTTTGATTGCTTTCAGTGGTTACAAAAAGGGCCATAAAAATACATTCACAGAGGTGGCATGATTGAGATTACAAAGTGAGGGAAGTATGAGAATATTACAGAACGGACATTTCATCTTAAAAGTGGAGCTGAAACCCACCGTGGTAGCAATAGAAAGACGTCTGCAGCTCGAAAACTAGAGAAAATTAACGCGGCATAGAAGCTCTCATCAGTATTTCCATCAGTCGAGTTTAAAAACGCATCGTTAAATATCATGTTAGCAGTCGTCAAACATGCTGCACGTAGGAATGGCATTTGCAAAGACCGGGGGGGGGGGGGGGGGGAGGGGAAGTTTCGATAAATTGGGTCCGTCAGCTACTGCTAGTCATGGCTACTTGCTAATCACTGCGACTATCTCTGCCACGGCCACTCCAGCTGCAACTTTTCGTGATTCTGATACCACAAAAACAGGAAAAAAAATAAACGAAGCGATGAAATACAACACTTGGACTGCTGACCTGACTCGACTTAGTCAAAATATGACAAAATGTGAGTAGAAATGACCTGATTCAGATTCTCTAAGAATCTGAGATAGGTCATTTCAAAGGTCATAAACAAAGCAATGACGAACGTCTGGGTCGAAGTCGTTGTTGAGGTCTTCGAGTTCTTCAGGCGAAAGCTTTGATAGTAGTCCTTCAAGGTCAGCATCGTCTAAATCGCGTAGATCCTTGCCGTATAACTTGATGCCACCGCCGCCACCAGCTGTACTACGAGTAGGTGCTCTGAGGTTCTTCTCTTCTGCATAATAGCTGTAAGTAGTGAAAATGATCAACAAACAAAGAGATATGAATGAAACGCACTAAGCAATAAAGAGGTTGTGGTGAAGCACTCTGAGGGTGGGTGATTTGACGAAAAGCGGCTTCCCGCAAGTCAAACAAAGGTAAACTCACTCGCTTCGACTCATGACCGCACTCTCTTATCCGGTCGCACTCAAATTATAGCACAAAGCTCGAGCCACACTGACTGCCACACCCGCACTAGAGCACGTTCGATCGATGCGCCTCAACTACTCGAGCGCACATACGCCCTCTTGGCTGACCGCCAAACGCGGTGCACGATCTCTTGAACGCGTTGTTGCCCTCAGCGTGCCTGCTGCTCGTTGTGTGCGTTGCTTCGAGGTTGTGCACATGCTTTCGTTTGATATAGTTTAAAGCGCTGCGTTGCAACTTGCAAGCAGCTTGTTTTTGTGTTTGCATTGCAGTACTTCAGTGAGGCCTAGCGAGTGCAACTTGCGCTTGAGAGACTTCCCCACGTGACGGCAACTTCCATCGGCAGCATGTTTGTTGCACTCGTTGGTCGTTTCGAATGCCGCTTTAACGTCGCTCTTATCTCTGCAGAATATAATTTCAGCACAGTTCGGTACGGAGGAAGGAAAGCTTAAAAAAGGCAAACTTTGGTGTCACCTCGATAGGGCGGTCGCAAAAATTCACGCATCATTTCCTTCTTATAGCGGTTGTGAGGATCGGAACTGTTATCAGCTGTCTGCAGCCATACACCTCCCACTTATGCAGCACGTTTCGTCATTCTGTAGCAGGCGGAACGAAGCAAAAAAGAAGAAAACGATTCGAAAGAGAAGAAAAGAGTCGAGTAAAAAGCTTGTCAAGGGAGGGGGTTGTATTTATTTCAATGAGCCACTTTTTCTACGGCGTTTTTTGGAGGTTTCCTTGCTATTTTGCTCGCTCTCTTATCATTTCCATACAATATTGATGAGTTGAAAGCTTCAAATGAGACTTCACCTTCATGAACTTATTTCTGATTCTCGTTCGATAAACGCACCTAATAATTATTGCTCTTTTTCTTTCATAGATAGAAGCATTTCCTTTTTCTTTAATATCTTCGAGTAAGTCTATTCGCCCTCCACACTACAAAAAGCCCGCACTCCTCTTGCCGTTATTTGTTGAAATAGCTTGACTTGAAGTGCGCTTTGCCTCATCTCTAGTGCAGCCATCGGGCGTTTTGCGTACATCCATCGCAAGAGCGTCAATGAAGTTCCGCCAATCAAAGTCTCAGTATCTTTTTATCGACCGCAGTTATTACGATGGACCGTAAAAACTTCTCGCTCTTCGTGAAATTATAATTGTGGATAACAGTAGTGCAGTAGGAAGGGCTCTTAGATCCTTTTATTTTCTTGGTGGGAGGTGTGTGGTCGCGTTTCGAGATCGTTCCACTTGCGGTATTCGGCCTTTGTGACGAGCATTGCGTTATGGGCATCTATGTGCAGAGGTGCTTCTTAATTTGTCGTTGTATTGGTTGCTCCACGCAGAGCTGTTTCGTTGTCGCATTCTTTAACAAAACAGCTGAGTCAATAAATATTGCGGTCATCCGAAAACTCGAAAAAGTAGTCGAGGTGAATGTTTCACGATCGTTATGCATTCTTCTCGTCAAAGGCAACCGTTTTTCAATATCCTTCTTTGTTATCTGCTTGTTTGTTTGTTTTATTTCCTGTTTTTTGCTGCTCCCATATTTAAACGTCACATATGGTGAGCAAACAGCGTTTGTTAATGTGTTTGTGTGCATAGTAACTTCATCGAGTAAAAACGTTTGTCCGATTTGCAGCGCTTAACAGATCCTTCGTGATGGGGATTTAAGTGGCATCGAAGGACTTTTTTAATGTTAGTGCAGTTTGTCGAGCAAGTTCCATTAAAGGGGTGGGAATTTCAATAGAAAACTATGTGGAAAACGCCTAAATGAGAAAGGCAAAGCGGTAACGTTTAATAGATCCGAGAAGCAACGCATGAGGCTATTCGTTTTGTAAAGAACGAGAAAGAAGTGTATGTGAAGAAGTGCAAGAATATTTGGCGATAAGGAGAGATCAGTCTACATAAGCGTTGAGAAACATCAACGCAGAAATTGAACTCGTTCAGAGCGTGACATCGAAACGGCATAGTTAGCTGGAAGAGCACCACAGCGAAAGCTATAAAACGGTGCGTTGTCCCTCCCCTCCTCCTCTGTGGGATATTTTAAATGAAGATATTGAAGCTTGTATATGTTCCGGGATCAGAAATTCCTAGTTCCCAGTTGTATAAATTTCCACACCATTAGTACTGTTTATAGTCATCTAACCTGCTCAAATTCTCGGAACAATAAATCGCAACAGTCGACGAGCGACTGAGAGGATTCGAAATGAATTGGTATGAAAGTCGGCACTTTGAAGTATTAAAGGCGATATTCAAAGATTAAGAAATTCAAGCTTTCTTCTCATCACGTCTATTCAGTTGCATTTTCGTTGGCACCAGCATTTTGCTGCAAGAGTCGGATTGACGTTTGCATTTGTTTTGTTGATGTTAATCGTGGAGAGGGAAGAAGAGAAAGGATCGCCCAGGGGGTGATCTTTGTCCCGTGCACTCAGCGATGCGCGCTCTTCTCAAAATTATTTGTTCCTAGCTTTTTAGGAGATTTTCCGCTCTTTTTTGAAAGAAATCCTCACATTGAAAGCACCGGTCATTGTCCATTCTTTTTGAAGTTTTTGCATCTTTGACCGCCCTTCTCTTCATTATGTATATGTTAGTCTACATGAACGTTGAGAAATATCAGCGCACTTGGCACATATAATATATTATCTATCTATATATATATATATGCTTTGGTATCCTCAAAAAGTAGCACATCATTTCCTCAACATGCCAAATGTTGTGAGATATCTGTTGCTAATCGAAAAACTAGTCGCCTAACCAGTTTCATTAGTTTTGATCGTCGTGTTCCCAAATTTTCCCACTCTAAATTTCCATCCAGCAACATCATTCAAAGGAACAAATATACCTACACATAGATAGGCGTAAGTAGTCCTTTACGTATTCTTAATTTGAGTCTTTCTTGCTAAAATCGCTTTGTTGCACTATTAACATCAAAACAAATAGGCTTAGATTACTGATGTACGGGCGTGATAGGTGCAGCCCCCAAGAAAATGCATTTGTTTGGAAGTACTTCCAGCTCCCCAACATGTAATGCCAACTTCGTGCCGTTGTTCGTGGAAATGATGGTCACACACTATGCAATCGTGGCCAAAGTTGCAACATACCGCAATTGACGTGTCGTATTGCCTGAGTTGTCGGCGTTGCTTTGCGGTGACGGTAACTGACACCGATTTCTGAAGGTTGTTTTGTACCTGCATTCGCAGGTGCCGGTGTTGCACCCATTTTCGCACTCTTCGCAGCGTGGTTACTCTATTACAGCAGATCTCTTCCACTTTCCTATCGAGCGTCGTCGATTGCTCAGCGTTTATATTTACTGTATGAGATTTAACCAGCTAAAGGTAGATGATGCTTTAGTGACGGGACGGTCGCGTACTCAAAGAATTTTGGCACTTGGCATTTGCACCTCGGAGATAATTTAGTGCCAGAATGCATTGGCGCCGCCACCTTAGTGCCAAGGCGTTTTGGTGGCGGGGAAATAGAATAGCGGAGACGGTTTGACGCCATCATTTCGGTGCATCGACAGCTGTGCGGAAAATCGTAGAACAGCGCAATAAACTCTCTAAAGAACGAGCGAACGAAAAGTAATATCGGCTGTTTGCTTATGAATTGAGTAAAGCAGTAATCTGCATCAGCAAGACGGTTAATTCAAAGAGTGAAATGTATAAGTCCTTATTAATTTCACCGCTTCAATCGCTATGGCATTTCCATCAAAATACCCTTTGTGTTGTCATGAATGAATTAAGAGAATTTTTGATTTTACGGAATGCGGAAGAAAGAGTCCAAGAATAAGAGATTCTCATGAAATGAACTCATTAGCCGAGATCATACACTCCCCACTTTTATATGAGAAAGTCGCTATCGATTGCTTAATGTTCCATTATGGTTTTTATAAAGAAAGATGTTGGTATCAGAAGCCTAAAACATAAAAATAACATCGTTAAGCTGAGTTCCTTGAAGTTAAAACTTCTGTCTTTTTCTCAGAATTGTTGAACTCATTTGTGATGCCGATCTTTAAGACTTATTGCAACTTTCGAGTTTCAACTTGTGGATAATCATTTTGAAACCACTCCACGGTGCTTCATTGTGGCGTCGCTCGTCTCGCCACATAAAAAGCATCGATATAGAACTTTTGCAATTTGGCTTTAAGTGTGGATGAAATCGACACTGAATCCACGTTGAAGCTCCGGAAGTTTTCACATTGCCTCCTTATTATGCTCTCCGATTTGTTAAGTCATCATATGATGGCGAGATGAGGATTGACCTTCAAGTTTATTCATTCATCTGTAACAGCTGAGTTGATTTTTTTAATCACAGAGCAATTATTTCGTCCGGTTTGTATACGTTGTAGCTTATGCTGCTTCTAAGATTATTTCCTTTCTACACATATAGAAGATGTGTTACTGAGGTATCAATGGAATCTTGAAAAAAGTCGCTTAAAAGTAGTTTGTATAGACAATTCTTGGTTCGGTAAAAAACTCGTGCCTCGAAAATAAGCTCGGCCGTGTCGTCACTCACTTATCAAGTGACATGTTTTCGTCGTCAAATCGGATCCGGCTTCTAATTCTTCGTGTTATGGCAATATCCCAACGCGCAGATGTCGCTTTCTTTTGATTGCCAGTCTCCAAAGTGCTCGCATATTGAATTATCACTGAGAGCGAAAACGACTGGGAGATGTTTTAATTAACAGTGGCTATATTCCTATTCCTCTAATGGGATTGAATGAATTTTTCACTTCCAATGATGCTTTTGACTGCACAACGTTCACATCTTCGGCGAACAGTTTGGCTGCCTCTTTGGAATATAATTCATATTAGGCGTCGAATTTTCCGTCACAGTCTATATACTTCGATTTGAAGCTATTTGCTGTATTTGACGTTTGCAAAAGAGTTTGCTGTTCAGTTCGAGTGGTTTGTAACTAGTCGTACAAATTTATTTGCAATGTACCACCAAATGGGAAAGCGGAGTGGTCTTTTTACGCCACTGGAAAGGAAACCGGAACTTTCAGCCATTTTAAAACTTTTTGTCCCACGCTTATAAGGTCTTTCTTCTAAACTTGACAAATAAACAACTTTTCAGAATTATCTCTATCTCGAAGTAGTGCAGTCTGCTCTCCTGCATCCGGATCCATCACGTCTAAACGTCCTAGCAAAAGTACTTCGAGCTAAAGATGCAGCTAATAATATCATTCCAGTCACTATTTTAAATCCCGTTCTTCCCTTTTTCCGCTTCCATTTTGTGCCAAGTTTAGAGGTTCTCTAGGGGAAAAATAAAAATTTCAGGAGCTATGTGAGAGAGATCGTGGCTGCTTTGGCAGCTTCAGGATTTATATTACCGCTAGCCAAAGGCGTGACATCATTCCAGGATTAGAGGGGATGATGGGAAAGGAAATATTTGCCCGCGAAGATTTCTGTTTGAATGGCCGTCATTTCTGTTTGAATTAATCACATGACGACAGCAACGCCATGGTTTTGTTCGTGGCTGACGCAGATTCCTAGGGAAGAGGGAGGGTTGAAGTTCACACTGAATTTTCAAGTGCGTAGAATTAGCAGAGGGGCTCATCTCCCCATCCCCTCTTCGCCCTCTGAGCTTACCATTTAGTGGGCAGCAAGTTTTAGGTTTGAAGTAGGGAAGCGTAAGTTTTTTAGAGAACTGGAAAAGGGTACAAGATGCACCTCGGTGATTTTAATCATCCAGTTGGAAACAAGGAGTGCTGCTATCGTCTCATGTTATGAGAATCCGGGGAATGGAAGTGAAGAGGCGCAAAATATGGATTGGGTTTGATCGATGGAACCGACGCATAATTTTGCACATAGTTCTCATTCGAATGTAACGGAAGCAGTGTTCCGTAAAGATCCGTAAAGACGGAGTTCTCTTGGACGTCGGATCCGTAAAGACGAACTCGTTATGTTAAATCCTTCCAGCTGCAAATTTGACTAATAACGCCTCCGTTGAGGTGATTTTTCCTGGTGAATTTTTTCGCTTTTATTGGAAATAACGTTTAGAACATTAGTAGTCAGATATCTTCCAACAAGTATCTGAAGTTCGACTTCGCGATAACGCACCAGACATACGGTTAAACATTGCTATGATGTTAGGAAGTTGGTGTTGACACCTCGTTTCAGTTGTACCGCCTCCTTGCTATCAACAGGTTCATGTCGTTTGCCTTACATTCAAAGCTTCTGCTATATTTTGTAGAGTTACCTTCACAACGTGTGTGGTTTGTTTCTTCGGCTTTTTTCCAGTTTACTTGGCTTACATCATCGATGAAGCCTTAGTTTCTGTCACCGCGGTCGCCCTTACAAATTTCGACGTATTTCGCTGTCGCCTCCCTCAAAAGTTCCCATCCACTTCTCTCGCCGTAAAAGAACGCACGCCGCATTTTGATTGCCTTACTTCTCAAAGTTTTCGGCCTTCTTCATTATATAAAAACTTTTAAAGTCAACTAAGCTGCGACACGAAACGGGTATAAATATCACACGCGGTGAGGCGACAAGTAGAGGGCCCGTTAAAGATGACTTGGATCATTGGCACGATCCCATTGGCCCTTTTCGAGTTCCACGCCGCCACCTATCACTTCGTGTACTGCTGCAGTCACACGTAGGCTCGCTCATTCGGCGTTATGAACGGTCCGGCAGCTGAGGTGGGTACATAGCACATCAACTCCTTTTATAGCCTCCCGATTCTCCCTTAGGCTAGCCTCACGACCTATGCTGGGTAGTCTCATGATTTGCCTGAGTGCTCTTGACTTTTGGCTTGCGCTGTACGAGCTCCATTCCGCTTGATCTGTAGCTGGCTAGTTACTTTGTACTCAACCTCTCACCTTCCGAATCTGATGATTGTATCTCTGGATTGCTAAAAAATCGATTAGTTTATCCACTCAATTCAGGCAAAATAGGGTTTCTAAATTAACTTTAGCAAATATCATAAGACCGGGGAAATTGCAGTACTCGAATAAAGTATATTTTTAAAAGCAAGTTTTTGGAGGACGTGAGTGATGTCTTTAACTGCTCGAAGTTCCAATATCATGAAGGTTTTTCTTTTGCCATCCCTTTAGACTCATCCTGCAACTTGAATGATTAGGTGTTCGTTATCGGTATGTTATTACCACGATGTATATCCACAATGCGCATCTGAGTGGGTCACTTCATACCAGCTGAAAATTCAGAACGAAATATTCTGAGCGAATGCATAATTGCTAAAAACTACTCGGACTAATTCCATTTTGTTTACGCCAAGCGCGCAAAGAGACCCATTCATCGGGTTTGTAGAAATTTTTCTCACTGAGGATATTAGTCTTCAAAGAGTGTGTCGGTATCAAACGATTTCTTTATGGAATTATCCTGCTTACTTACTTAGTAGTATTTTTATATGGTATAATTAAGCTAAGGGTGTGGAGAATAGATTTCGACAGATTGCATGGATAGAATTTAGTTGAAATTTGCAACTTAAATCTGTGACCGTTCAGCTCGAAGAAAATATGCGAGTGGATGTGCAACTGTTTTTGTGGGCGGTCTTCCTTCGATATCTGCTATTATCCACTTGGCAACAGTGATAAATATGATGGCGTAGAGTAGGTTAGCAACGGTTTCTCACTGTGATCGTTTGCGTTGCTGAACGCTGTGCTTACAAACTCATTTCGATGATTTCAGGAGGTAAATTGCCCCTTAATTGCGGTAATTTTGTTTTGGTAAAAATGCTAGCTGGAGAGGCCAACTTTGCGTTTTGACTCTTCATTTCAATTCATTTTAACAGTGACAGTCGACGGAGGAAGTCAGTCTGGTTTGTCAGGCATATAAAACCATTTTTTATGCACTTTTTGTGCGGATTGCTGCAAAGTGCTTTGTCATGGCATCATTCCCATGTAATTGTCCGATTTTTCTGCGCGCTCGGTCTGTCTGGCTATACGGAAGAGGTACAACTATTAAATTCCTCAACCACAATTGCTACCTGTGGCAAGTCGCAGTCCAATTTTGTTCTAGTGGTTATCCTCAGCTTCTACGACACTAAATCTGCAGATCTGGATAGAAATTTATATTCACGCGCGGGCTTCTAAGCAGACCTTCGAAATAATTTACTTCTAAGTATTTGTGCAATCGGTCGGTCCATTTGACGTGGAAGGCCACACCAGTTTTCCCCATTTGTTCGTTGTTGAAAATGGCACCGATGAGGCAAAAATGAAAGGGCAAGTTGCGTATTTAGCGGGTATTGCAATATTCGCCGCTTATTGAATCATTCACGTGCTCTGGGTGGAATTGGGGTTTATTTCCGCCATATTGTTCCCCGGTTATTTTCATTATCTTCAGGTCGATCCTAAAATCTATGAGACAGATCTGCCAGGTTCGAGGTTTGCGCATTGTAAATACGCACATAAGTTCACTAATCTTAGTTTATCTCACTTCGTTTGCCGAACGAATAGGTCGAAATCTTCCGCAAACCTAATCACTTCCATTGGCAGCATTCTAATCGTATATTTACTGTTGTCTTGTTCTGTTACTCCCACCAAATTCACTGAGACTTCAGTCCTTATGAAAATTGTTTTTAAGGAGATCTGCAAAACAATGTTGCTTTTAAGTAGGTTTTTGCACTGCCAAATGACCTGTTGGCCCTCTGCAGGAGTCTGCTGAATCATGATTGGCGATTGGGAATACTTCTGTATCGGCTCTAACAACCGACAACGCGCCGTCTAAGACGACCACTAAAGCTTTCACACACTAGGTGCCAGTCTTTAACCAGCTGCAGTGCTTGAGCACAACCAAGCTCGACTATGCCCAGTAAACTTATCGTGATCGAAGACGTCGACTATGAACTTCATTCATTAGCCGTTGAAACAGTTCTCGTCAGTAACTGTCGTGCATAATTCTTCCACTTTCTAACGTCACTTTAGGGACATTTTCCTATGCATCGTCCCTAAACTAGAATTCTGAATACCTGGACGCATGTTAAACGTTTGATTTCGTTGAATGAGACGTCTAAGCGGTGTAAATCGTTGGAATGAGCCGACATGGAGGTGAGTTTGTTTAGCGAGCTAGACAGCTGCAGAATCGCATGGGTGACCTGTGAAGCGCAGAACGAGTGAAAAATGCCTCTTCGCTAAAGTTTATTCACCTTAGAGTAAAAAACCGACGAGTGGTAATTTTGGTCGTTGTGATGTGAAGTCACACGTACACTTCGAGTCGCACATTTCAAGGTCGCTATTGCTTCTCTCCAAACTTGTTACAGGTCGTTTTCTTTTGAAAGAGTGTCTTTTCAGCGTTGAAATGAAAGATGATGACTCCATTGATACTTCTGCAGCAAATTTCTCTACAAAGAAGGAGGAAGAATCGCCAATGATAAGGCTGCATCCTGAAACAGATTTGGCGATACGCACGGTCATCTTTGACTGACGCATCTATCTTTAATGTGTTTTCCATTTTATAAGCGTTGATTTTTATGACGCGAATTTATATATACCTGCCTGAGGTCATTGTGTGGGCGAAGTAAGGATGCTCACAGTCATGGTTTCCTGTGGATGTACATGAGGAAACTCGGATCGTATTATTCCATTCTACGGCGAATCGATTCCTCTCACTAGTGCTCTCGCCAAATTACCATGCGGTTTTCACGAAAATTTCATTTAAAAAAAACTCCTGAAGGCGGCACCGCTTCAACTGAACACTCGAACCGACTGCAGGAGCTTGAAAGAGAAGCGATTAGTTTGGTTCTGGGCCATTCTTGTGGATTTATCCCAACTATATTTCGTGCGCAGAGCGAGTAAAGCGCTCCTAGCCTGCAGGTATGCTTGTCGTTATTGTAAATAGAGACGTTTCCTTTAAATTGACTGTCCTTTAAATAAAGTACAGTCTGCAGGCAGAAGCATGTTAATAAGTTTGTTCGGTAGAGTGCTCGCGCTGAGGTAAAGAGCATCAGGTCATCCATTCAAACTCTGGAAATTGAAATTTCCTTTATAAGAACTCCCAGTTTATAAGAACTCCAAGTCATTGAAGGATACGATGTACCAGCAGTAGCCACCAGCTCCATCTACGAAGAGCTCAGGTGGCCTTGCTTTCGTGGAGGGCTTCGCAGTATTAAGTGAAAACAGACGATGTCGCGTAATGAAATAGTTGTCGACTGGATCTGACCACCAACCAGTATAAGATTGACGTTCTCATGTCTGTCGGTTTTACGCGCTTTCATTGATGAAAACTTCAAAGCGCAGAATTTCTCTCTCAGCGAATCAAAAATTGGAAGCTGTGCTGAATTAGCCTAACTTTATGGACAGGAGGAATCAGTGGACGTTAAAGTCAGATAATTTCGTTATAAAACCCCTTCGATGAAATTCGAATGGAAATAAAATTCCAGGTGTAGACAGCCACTGAGGTCTCCAGAAAGGCAAAAGCATGCTGATAAAACCCTTCGGCCATGTCGCACGATGTGAATTCATTTCACTAGGTGGTTAAAAGAGGATATCGGAGGAGGATGTCTTAATAGGAAAGATTTCGGCCAACAAAATTGTCGTGTGGAATGCGGCTTGTGCACGGTCAATCTCTGCGTGTATTGCAGACTTGGTGGTATGTCAGTGTAGTCGTACTGCAAGTTTGCCTAAGTGCATTAGTCCGGTGTCCAGTAGCGCGTCCCATTGCTAATACTTTCTTCAGAATTAGAGTCCAAGTAGGTTCAGTGGGATTGACGACGAGTTTCAATTTTTTCAATCTCTTTCAAAACGTCTTAATGCGCGATTTTAGCTGCAGTGCTTTCGATGCTTACTGCATCACATCGTTAGCACTTCATCAATAGCGAAATGTTCGATTCTTTGAAGATTTACTGCCCGAAAATTGAGTTCTTAGCTATGGAAATGCTGATGTGGCGATTCTTCTTTCCGCTATCAAATTGTCCCAGTAGCGAGAAGTGTCTTCCTAGAAATGCTTATTTGTTGTCTGAACGTTCTGTTTTGATTGGTTTTTTGCATGAGTAGTTTATATTCCATTCTTTTCTCCTCCAAGTCTCAATGTCTTTATTACGAAAGACTTTGTACCTGTATCGTTGTCGTCGTTGCTTCGTGTTTGAGCCGATTCCATAAGTATTTTTTCGGTGCTTGCTTGATAATTGAGTGAAAATTCTTAGGTAGCAGTGCGGCGAATTATTTATTTTCTGAGAGCATCTTTACTCGTAGGAGTGCGGATAAACGTTAATGGGCCGCATATTATAAATTTCAAATTCTCGTCTCGCAACAGTCGTTTCACGAGTGGAACTTTGCAGATGCGCGTGGAATTCCTGCATTGTATACTAACTTCCGTTGGATAACTAAAGACAAACATTTTCCGCTCTATGAAAGCAATTTATTCGAATCTGTGTTTCTTTATGCTCTCAGTTAACGAGTATACGATTATTGTTTGAGTACTTCTATTAGTCTGTTAGTGTTTATATTTATTTGAATCGATTCATTACGCATAAATGTCTCTTCACATCACTACCACTTCCGCTCAGCTGAATTTGTAAGGGAGTATGAAGATGAGGGCGCAGGCTCGTTTCCTGCCCATTGGATACGGACGAGTCGATTCATCGTTGTTCCTTGCGACTTGCGCCACCGCCGTCATCCGGATGAGACGACTGCTTGGAATAATTAGGTAGGACAAAGCCAACGTGTTTGCTCGGAGCCCTCTTAAAACCGCCTCCTAAGCAAAACTAAACGATGAATGGTCTTTAATGTCTTTAATTATTAGGACGGGTGTAGGTGGGTTCCTTTTAAAAAGGAACTGGCTTCAATGATTACTTGAGCTGCTGATGCAGTGAATAGAACGTTCTCTCAATCGCCACTATTAACAATCGAAGAACCATTTTCTTACCCAAACTGTTATTTCCTTCCAGTCCTAATGGCTGTTTTTGATACATTCTCCGGCTTTAAGGGTACACTGGACATATTAGGTGAGTTATATGTCTATCAGGATTATCGACGCTCCTTTGAATGCAACTCTCAGCTGTACTTTGTTTGTTTGTAGCGGCACTTTCACAAATTCTTCCAAAAATTTGTCTTGAACGACTTTTCGTTTTTTATTCTTATTAGCTCGTCCCATAAAATACCTGGCTTCATTTTTTTTGAGCATTTCGTTCGACGTTTAGTCTTTTTGTGAAATAAAGCGGATTTTTCTTTCCATCACAATTACATTTCTCACGGTTAATTCAAGAATTGATTGTGAGAAATGTTCTCTTACTAGTTATTACTGATTATCGTTATTGATTTCTGACAGCTTTTTTGTTGTAACCATTACTTCAGTATTTTATCACTGAGTGTATAAATTTTCCGGCTGACGGTCACGGGATTTGGAGTAGTGATTATGACCTCTGAAACTGATGACCTTAACGCTGGTTGGGCATCACAACTTAGGTAACTTGTTGCAATTTTAGGCGTTTCTTAGTTTTCGCATGGCGGATGTAGAATTGCGCTCATCAGCTTGATTCCTCGATTATGCTATTCGCGCGTAGGCGCTAGAAAGCGGAGGGAACTATTTTATTAACGTCTTCATACCTTTTTTGATTTCTTTTTGGGAATTTTTGCAATTTTACCAGCAATTTGCTTGGTGCACGATGTGTTCTGATTGACGTAATTGGAGAAAAATTCAACATTATCGGCTTCAAGTGAATTGCGCCTCGCTTAGTTCGACTGAGTGCTGATTTTGATAGAGAACTTCTATTCAAACAGAGAAGGTATTTTACTTCAGTGAACCCGATAACATTTTTGCTTCTTTCCAGTTCACAATGTATCGTTATGCATCTATAGAATCTATAGTAGTTTATAGTATATTTTGTTTATAATGCCTTATAGGTAAAAGGTAATCGAAGTAGTGGAAATGCTCCATTTGTCCCTCTAAACTTCCTTCATAGATGAACTGTGCGTTCAATCACATGCTAACGGTAAGCTGTGAACACCTATCAGAAGAGATTACGGTTGACGAAGTTTTTGTTTTTATGCCATAAGTATTATACAAATGGAATAGGTCTTACGGTAGCGGAAGTTTTTTTCAGGGTTTTTTTAATCTTAGGAAAAGGAGAGAATAAAGGCAGGGCTTTTGAAAAATTGTGGCCAATACCTTGTCACATTACCATTAAAGCGTTGGGCAATTCACTATCACTGTTCGCAGTATGATTGGATGATTATCACTTACACATTTCGATTCAACCCTATGTTTATCTTTTGAGTAGTTATTTATATTCTTCTCGTTGGAGCACCGCTCCAACCTTTCTCAGCAGATGTGCATGAAAAGTTTATCGTTCAGGGGGCATTTGTCAGGAGAACTACTCGAAGACCGGTATTTGCTCAAATAATCTGTTCATGTTTTCATTCGAAAGAAATTGCGTAGATGGGAAGAGGCAGAAACTGACAAGACTACGAAATGTGATAACTCGAACAGCTAACATACATTTTTCAAAATTTGCATGGAAACATCAAATTGAATAGTTCGACTACTATCCTGAAGGATTACAAATTGAAATACGATAAATGAGAGTAAGTTATGGAAGTATACAACTATGAGAAACAGCGAAAATGCGAAAAGGTCTGTTTCGTGGAATTCTTCTATCAAGTTTTTGTGGTGGTTTCAATTGTGGGCTACAAATGCGTATTTGTACTGTCCTTTCAGACAATCCCAAACATGTCCATTTTCGTTGATGTAGCGGACGAAGTTTAAATCTCGGAATACCACTGAGTAGAGAGCCTTCAGATAGACCACCATATGAACAGCCAATAGTAGAATTTACGTCGCCTAATGAAGTGAAATTGCGCATCACTTCTGCATTAATTTGTTATAGCGTACCACTAAACGAATTACACTCATCCGTTTAATAATGTGACCGCTGGGATTTGGATCCGATTTCAGTCATTCGGCAAACATTTATTTATATCATTGTTGAGACCCTTTAGAACCTTCCAGTGGAAGTCGAGGAAGCAAAATTGCCAAACAAAATTTGTGTGAAAAATAAGCGAAAAAATATAAAACAAACACAGAACTCCGTGAAGTCATTAGAGTTGCTGACTTTGAGCTTCCGGAATTCAGTAATAAAGTGAAGATCGAGTAGAAACGCAACAGCATGGACCATTCAACAGTCAGCCGAGATTTTTCGTATGTGACCTTGAAACGAATGAACTCAGCGAAAACAATTTAGCTTTTTCAGAAAATCCTCAGTGAAGGTTTGTATGTAACGGCTTTAGGCAGTAAACTCTGTGCGCTTACAACTGTTCACAAAAGGGAGCTTTTGGAACGATCTAAGTGATCTCTTTTGGTTAGGGGCCTGGGAATGTGGGTTTATCGGGCTCCACTGACAATAAAAGAGAAGCTGAAAAACTTGTCGAATGGTGAGTCTTTTGATTTTCAAAGCTGAATAAGAATGTAGAGGGCATGAGAGTTTTTTCGACTTGGGGATGTGGCGCTAGAAGAGCAAAAGTTTTCCTATGAAAAATATATAAGTATGCCTTACTTAAACATCTTCTGACTGTTTACATTGACGACTACCCTGACTGAAGTTACTTGGTGAACAGGATAATGAAGCATGCTCTAGTAATGATCTAACCTAAACATCGAATAATCCACAGAGCACAGAGATATCTCTTTCAAGGAACTGGAAGGTGTATCTCTGAAGATAAACCGATTTTACCGTTAAAATTAGTTTTGTTTAGTAGCGTTTCTCGGCTAAAACGAAAGAAAACTTCTTAAGAGCAGAGAAAAGCACGTTTGCGCAACCACTCACCGGTTGTATCGGAAACAGTTTTAACCCTTCCGAAACTGTACGTTGTGATCACCAACAAAAAAGGGGATGTGTTGCGCTTAGAAAGTTGGTTAGATGTTTGGGCAAGAAACAGAAACTGGGTAATGTTCAGCATCGCATATTGAGGTTTCAACTGTGGGAGGTTGCATACAATACGATAATGCAGCATTTGAACCATTTTTATAGCAAATCCCACTGCTATAGTGTATTCGTCGAAGAAAGCACTTAATACCGAAACGAAACACATTCAGTGAATCCGCCATCCATTATGCAATTTTATCTTTGAATCGTCGTAACAAGAACTTCCAAAGCTGACCAACAATTAATGAAACTCCAGTGGCAGGTCAAAAAAAGGTTGCTCTTAACACGACATTTGTCGAGCTTTTCGGTAGTAAGCCTTTTAAGCACTTTAGTGACTGCGCGACTCAGAGATGTCGAGCAATAGTTTCGTGCATTAAACGTAAAACCATTTTTAGAGATAGGTTTTGCGATCGCCAATTTCCACAACAATGGCGATTGTAGAAATCCATCTATGACGAGCTGAAACTCTGTCTGTAGATATTTGACATCAAGAAATCTGAAATGCATCCACTTTTTGTTGAGAAAAGGTATGTAGGATGTCATTGAAAGAAGTACTATAACATTTCGATTTAAAGGGCTTCGCTTTTACTGAGTGCAATTTCATAAGGATAAGTTTACATTTCGTAAATTGCAAGTAGTTTTTGTTCAACGGATTTTGTGCGCATTCTTCTTAATGGCAGATTGTTTTCGCAGTTATTTAATCTGCTCGTGAGCAAGTGGTTTTCTGCCAGTGCGACATGCTGTGACCACTTTGGAGAATATTAGAGGATTAGGGGATTTTTAGAGGATTTTTCAGCAGCTCATCCATAGAGTCTCTTTCTGTTCCTGAAAAAGTGTGAAGATTCCTCGTAAAAACTCCTGCTCCTCATCATCCTCTCAGGTGGGTTTGCACATATCGCTAAAAAAGATATGCTTATTTACTTTTTTTGTGCTAATCGCAACCCACTCCTCTTCACCCCGTTACCCCAAAAACTGGATTCTACATCGACATGTGCGCTCTTCTACTTAAGGTGTTCGAAGCATCCAGAATTCATAACTTCTGCCGATTGATGCATTTGCCCTCTTCGTAGTGGAACCATTCAGGGAAGGAAATTCAGAAAGAAAGAAGATGATGGTATTAATAAGGCGCAAGTGACATGTGGCAAAGTTATTTGAAAAAATGCTGAGAGGCAGTTGGCGAAATAAAATGAATTCATCAAGCTCAGATTTATATTCGCTGATTGCATGACTGATTCGCAGCTGAATCCTTTTAAGGAAACAAGCATTTAGTGGGTTCTTTTTAAAGTGTCTATGTCATCGATACCCCTTACTTGGTAGATTAAATGCTCTTGTCATTAAGATAGTCGAGGTTGTTAGGAGAAGTGGGTTGCGCGTCCACAGTTACTGCTCTCTCGGATGTAACATTTCGTTGGTTCCTCTAAAATACACAGCCCACTGCCTCATTTATAAACAACATCAATACGATGCTGATACATTCGACGGAAGGATTATATAGGCGATTTAGCTGTGGGAATATGTTTCGCTTAAATGACGGAACTGCTGTCACGTTATCATAGTGTGCTGCAGCGCCTTGGAGGGCGCATTTACTCAAACGTCAAATGCGGAGAACAATATCAGGCGTCTCCGTCTCTCAAATATGACTCAGCATTCAAATCCTTCCAAACAACATGTGATCGCCGTTCTTTAGAAGGCCATGCTGAGGCTCAAAGCACGTAAGGATGTATGGTTGACCGCATTTCAGAGAATTTATCAAAAATTGCCGCTGCAAAAGATTTAGCGATCTTATAGTGTTTCCGCCGTTCTGCACTTCTGCTTCCTCATAAAATTTTGAGAATCCGCAGAAATCGAGCATCAGAAATGTTTACCGGTTTTCCGTCATTTCATCTCATATTGCATTCGCGCCTACTCGTGATACATCCCTTCGTTCCCGATCTCTTCCCCTTCTGTATCCCTCTCCTCCTTCGCTCCCATGTTTTCTTGTTGCGCTGCTGTTTCCCCTATTTCTGAGGACAATTTAGGGCGCATTTAAAAATTATAACGTCTCCATCCGTTGCAGTTAGGCTAACATCCATTTGATTTCTTCATCGCTTTCAGTTGTTGCCTTCATCGCGTTCGTTGTTTCATTTTGTCGTTTTCTCTTCATATTGAGAGGAAGATTTATAGTTTTTGAACGGTCGAAGTTGTCTTCAATGAAAGTTTGAGTGAAACGGGGTTAGAGTTCATTTTACGGAATTCCGTCTTCCCCGACGGTAACTTGATTTGTTGTTTTTGCAATATAATGAATGTTCGTTTTGTGCGTTGATCGACACTTTACCGGCTGGGCGCAATCACTATGCAGCAATTGTCAACAAACGTAATCATTTAGCATTTAAAGACCGCGCAGTGTGCATAGGAAGCGATTGTTGACTTGTATCGCTACTCAGAGCTGCAGCCAGAGAGCTCTAGCTACTACTTAATCTCATTCACTGTTATTGACTAACTTATAGTAACATCATAGTCTCGCCCTCAACCTATTTCCCTATGATATTTTACAGCCTGCGGTTTTCACACTACATAATACGTTTAATAAATGTGTGAGCGAGACCTGTGGATTAGCTGATTGTTGTTCAGATGCATATTGCGAGACGCGTTCAATTATTCAAACAAAGCTCGTTATGTTGCATTCCTCGTCGACATGGACGTAATTGATATCACTGCCGTGCCAACAATACTGCATCTTCATTTAGAGGCAGTGGAGTTTCGTAAGATTAGACTCATTGTTTTTGTGTCTGTAATTAAATGCCAGAGTGTATCTGTCGAGAAAGCAAGAAGCTGCGTGCACGCGGACTCCGCGCAGCGATACTAGCTCGAGGAAATCGCAGCAATATTCCAGTTTCTCGACGTTTGTGTATTCGATATTTTCAGCGTTAAAGGTGGAGAAAATATGTGAATGGTGTAAAAGTGCTGTATTAGAGTTGCAAAATCTGCTTTTTCTTTAATCTCACTATAACTTAAAGGGGCAAAGGTACTGTTTGCGCGAATATCTCAATGCGCCATATCGTTTAGGGGCAGTTTGATGAGAATTTGACGGGAAGGTGGGCAACGATGCGAGTTTCCAGGCAGCGACGATGCTTGGCGAAAATATTTGCTTTGATTGCCAAAGTCGAAAATTGCCGTCTCAGTGCAGCTAGCAAGCGATTCTTCAAAAATGGATTCATCAAGCTTTGCTAACTCAGTACTCTGCTCATTCATGTTCTTTCATTATCTTATTTCATTACTCACCTAATCGTCAATTATCTCAAAGATAAAAAACCACTCGTCAGAAAAAAAAACACAATAAACTGAAGGTTTTTACACCCCTTCATTTTATTTATTTTTTCCTGTAGTACACCCATCGTGAGATGTTTCAACTTCAGATATTTTCTTGAATAACACAAAGGTCCTAAAATCAAACAGTCTTCCATAATTTGTCTTCCTCTTCGAACAATTAACCTCTCGACATCCGGCTTTCCAGGAAATAGCGAACAGCATTAAAAAGTTTTTTCAATCCAGGGAGAGGGAAAGGTGGGAGTTAAGTTTTTCAAAGACGATATCGCCATATAGAGGGTGCATGATAAACTTCAAGCTGAACCGCATGAGTGGCAGCAGCGTGATTAAGTACTACTGTTGTGACGAAAGAGTAGCCTTTTCTTGCATTTATGAATTTTGAGTGCCAATATTTTCAAAGGCGCTCATCAAATCGTTTGACGAAAAGCTCGCCTAGGCCACACACGTTCATCTTGCTTATGCATCCTCCAGCACTATGCGATTAGAGCTCCATTATCTGTTTAGTTTGCAGCATTTTTTTTCTAGCAGCATGCTCCACTCGACCTACAAATTCGGTTGGAGGCGTTTGCAGTCACCCAGTGTTTTGAGTGTGAGCAAGTGGT
Source organism: Parascaris univalens (assembly GCA_037576465.1). NCBI lineage: Eukaryota > Metazoa > Nematoda > Chromadorea > Rhabditida > Ascarididae > Parascaris > Parascaris univalens. Next base: position 61,894,660 of record CM075173.1, on the reverse strand, counting down.
ACTTGCTTGCTGAACACCTATTCAAAAGAGGCAGGAGGATCTTGGGCCAAGAGGTGTCGTCTGGCTGTGGTACTGAAATGCATTCGAAAAACTTCTGGGGTGATTTTAGGTCAAAAGCCGCACCAACGTTAAATGCTTGGAACGAGCTATGTGAAGTAAGCTGTGGGCGGCCCACTGAAAATTTCAAATGGTGCTTTGTGCAGATGTGATCGCATGGATCCCATCCGCTTCCGTTTTGCTGTTATTGAAGGTTACTGTAACCGTCGTTGCCAATGGTTCGGATGCTGTTTTTGATGGGTGTCGGTCCCCGCTATATGTTATGCAATTATGCTGCCTGCTGAAGCGATTCGTTGCGATTGCTGAGCAAGTAGACTGGAGATGGAAGTATTCGTTGATGTGGGTCTGAGACAACCTTGAGTGGAACAGTCCGAATTGCAGTGAGCGCATGCGAAATGTTTCTAGGCAAGGGTCGACGTTGTTACAACGCTGTCATCTGTAGTACGAGATTGTGTTCGTTCAGCGACGTGATGATGCGCGGGATATTTACGTGCTCATGAACTCCACTGAGGCATATTTACAGGCAATCTCGTCTCGAGACATACTGCGTGCGACGGGCGAACACCATCAAGGGGCGCTTCGTTGAGGCGTCGCCGACGTGCCTTGACAAGAGGAATGCGAACTTGGTCATCGGGTCGCGCTCGCAGCCGCCGCCTTCCTACCACAGCGATCACTCTATTCGGCTAGGTACCTGGTTCTGTCACACACTCATCTTTCGTCTCGTTCGGATCCGACGCATCGCTGCTGCTTGCTCGATGAGTACCACATCAGCAGATCTTTGCGCTGATTCCAGATCCAGATTCACGCACACAAAGGCTCTGTTCGAGCAGCTTGAGCGCTCTGAACAGTTGCCGTCATTCTACTCACCGCGTCCTCAACGACCCCCTCCACCACCACTACCTCCTAAACCGCTCTTACAATGCCCATCGTCACCGCTTTCACAAGTACGGTTTTGCAGTTCAATATTTTCTGTCTCAAAATATGTCTTGTGTAGTTGCTAAGAGTCGTTTGCTGTGAGTCGGACTGCATGCGCTTTATTTGCCTCTGTAATCGGAATCCAACAAGCTCTGGTAAATCCCTTTTTTTCAAAAATCTGAACGCCTTTTGTAAAACTGCGCTGAGCACTTTCTTCCCCTGCACACATACCTTCAGTTATTATCGTATCATGACTGTCAAGCGAAGAAGGGGATTTTCGGTCGTAATGGGCGGTCTGCGCGGAAAGGATGCCAATCTTCATCATTCCGTCTTTTTTTTAATGGAACAAGCAATCATATCCATCGAGGATTTTAGGTTCCCGGAGTACTTGGATTTGAGGACGCGTTTCTTGATACTTATCGTTATAAAACCATTGCCTTCCTCCAGTATAAATATGGGAGGCATAAATTATCTAATTTGTTTCATAGGGAAGACCCGAGGATATAATTAGCGTTGACCGCACTGTGAAGTAGGGAATCTGCACATCCGTGGTGTGTGAAGTTTGTGAATAAGTTGCTAGGCTAATAAATGCTGTTTTCTGTCATCAAAAAAGGGAAGAAGTGTGTAATGGTTTGATGCTAGGTTTGCTTATATTCAGCTTTTATCGTCTATAAAAGAAACGATTATATTCGAAGTGAAAATGGAGTGAAAACTTTTTGAGCTTTTAGAACTTGCTGATCAGCAGAGAACTTGGAATTGAGTTGTTTTTAATTGAGCTATGAGTGAACAAAATTCTTTGTCATTATTTTCTTCCTTATTTCGATTAGTGCATTTAAAGGTATGGAACAGTAATATAGCATGTTGGTCCCACCTGATCTCCTATGCTGACTCCACAAAGTGGTTTTGAAAAAAAGAGACCGCAGTGGATTCTGGCGTTAGGAAGTCGACAAAAGCATCAACCACATTCTTTTCTATACTTCGCTGCTCTAAACCAAGTTAGTTGAAAGAAGATGGGGGTTGATGTGAGCTCGAACGACAAATTAAACATTTTTTGCAAATCAGGAGAACTGCGAAGTTCCCAGACAGCGAGGTATATACCAGCCGGCGGTTTCATAGTAGCTTGTCTCCTATGGCGGTCTCATTTACTCCTACGTGCACTGAATATTCACTACATCTTTATATGACGTCCCCGGTTGTGCACTGTCTTCACATGATTGAAAACCTTTGTACTGCCACGTTGCATTGCATCCTCCTTCCTGATAATGGGAATATTTTTATATGCGACTTCCGTACGGTAATATAGTTGTATGTAGTTCTGCTTTACTGCTTTCAAACTGTTATGAGGATGTTGTCAATGTTGCTTTAGCATGTTGTGGTGGCAGTCGTTTCAGTGATTTTGAAATATAAAGAAACGTCAAAGCTTTCATCTAAGTCACGTGCGACGATGCGTTTTTCCATCTCACTGTGACGTTGCAAGTGGAACCCAAATATCTGAAGGCAGAGGCATACATAGACGGACAAGGGAACTATATCATCTCTAGAAAGACACATAAATGAGAATGAAATACGAATTGTGTGTATGGTCTTTTGTCATTTTCTGCCGTTCTGTTTTCAAGCTGCGGCATGAACTGCTTCACCTATCTATGTACGCATCCATCATCCACGAAAAACAGAATGTTTGGAGGCGTGCTCATTGCTGTGACCAGTAGATATGAGTGGAAATATGAAAGCTAAGTTGTCCTTCAGTCATGCCAGGTGTATTCCTAGAACAGGTTTTGTTGCAGTTTCGTGATCATGAACACAGAAATTCCTTGAAAAGTGACTAATTTTTGTGTTTTATGAGGGAATAATGTTTTCATTTTGCTGTAGATGACCGCAGAAATAATTCGCTATTAGTGGAATTTCTCTCGAACAAGCTCTCGTTATTTAAAGGATGTTTCTGACGCGCTCCTTTAAAAAAAAGGAGAGCGTAACAGTGGTTTGGGTAACCTTTTTTATCTGTTACCTTCGGAGCAGTAACACCGGTATTCTGTCTGTCTCGTATGCTTGGCTTTAACTGTTCTTTTGAGACTTCAACCGTTCTCGCCGTGTGCTCCACCACTTTTACATCGAATATTGGCATCGTCGCTAATCGAATGATATAATCAGTTTCGTCGGTACTGCACTTGCGTCGCATATGCATAATGCACTCATTTGCTCTCTAACCGATTTGACGGTTGTGGAATGGGAGTTGAAACTCGTTTAGAACGAGATTATGCGTTCAATTTTGTTTAGCAGAAATAAACTGTGGCGGCACTCTTTTGGATTTCGGTGGTGTTTTAGCTCATGAACTATGTAGATATAATTTGATGCATAGATCTCACTGAATAGCTGCATCCGCGCTTTTGTCAGTTTCCTTGCTCTTCATTATCTTTTCTTCATCACTTATTGAAAGTGTCATCAGAATTATTCTCATATTGCCCGGTACTGCCCGAGTTTAGTCTTTAGTTTTATGTTTTATGCAGTAGGTTGATTTTCGAGAATAGCGAATTGTCGGGCATTTTGTCATTGTTTATGGAAAGATGTTTAGCTATCGATTCACATAATGGACTCAGATGAAAAAACGCATGCTCTACCGCCAGTCTCTCCTTTGTTTAATTATGGCCGAATCACAGCTACTACATAGGGCGCACAGAATAGTGCAACAATTGGAAGGAATAATAAGAGGGAGAGAAAAAAAGGAAAACTACGCCATTGATATCTGTTTTCCGTTTTTATGCGTTATTGCAAACTTAAAGCTGGATCATGCCTGCGTGTGATATGTGCACATCCGTCCACGCATTTTAACTGGAAATAGCGAGAAGAGTCCGGTAGATGATATACTCTGTACTAGCACGGACTTCCTGTCCCCTATTTTATTTCAATTTATCAAAGAGGAGTCCTCGGTACTTGAAGTGCGGTAAAATTTCCAAATCAAACTAATAATCCGACGGGGTGCCTATAAAAATGCAGACATTCATTTTATATGTTGAGGCAATTGGCAAGCTGAAATGCACAAATGTATATGTCATTAAAGCCTTTCCTACTCTTCCGAATTTCTTGTTTAGCGCACAGAGTAATCGATGCTGAAATGTCGGACTTCTCGTTTCGATCGGGAGCGCTCAATCGCCAACAAGTGGACTGCGAGCTTGCGTTTGCTGAAAGTTTGTGAGCAAAGCATTCCTTGCTAATAAAAATGAATTATCTCAGCGATGCTGTTCTCATTTAAACACGTGTGTCCATCAATTTTGCATGTCTTCTACCTCAACACCTCTTTCTTTGCGAGCATTGAGGCATAGCGACATTGATGAGGGAACAGTGACGACTCTCGCAAAGCTGAAAGCAGCGCAGATTTGAACCACTTTCGCGCTACCTGCACTGCTATACTTGAGTTTATCCTCTTGAAGTCATTACGAGTGGTACTCATTACTAAAGATTCACAAGTATCACAGAAAGAAGGGGTGATTTTCAGCCGTCGACGGTGTACTTTTTACGACCATTTAAAAGCACTCTAAACTTGGTCGGTAATCTTTTAAAACGGATCGGAACACTGACAAAATGTTCAATCCATCCAATCTTACATTATAGTGCTTAAATCATAACTGGTAAACTTTCACGACTATTCAAAGACGGAATGTCTGCTAGAGGCGCCAATAGAACAAAATCTAAATTGCTTGTCTTCGCCGCTGGAAAAAAACACTAAGTAGTTTTTTTTTGCTTAAATTATCCTCTTTCTGCTCGCCGCTAGCTCAGTATTTTCTCCTTCTCGCACTCCCCATCCCTTCTCCATAAAATGCACTTTGCAACAACTTCAGTACTAAAAAAATATCGGAGATTTTGAGAAATCGCAAGCTTGTCAAGTTTGGCCCTTCATTAAGCTGTGTTCTGAGCTCTGTTCAGTGGCCAAATGGTGAAAAATTGTTTCACCAACAGGGGAATCGCGATGTGGAATTTCTTTCAGCGTTGGTCACATTCATCCTTAAGTTATCAGTCGCTTCATATTAAGTCTAAGTGTAAAAGTCCGGGTTGGGTGTTTACATCTATGGGGAATATGAAAAAGCTGATCATCCTAGCCATCGCTATGCCCTCCTCCTTTCATTACCACTGCATGCCCAGTACTCTTTCTCCAGCATAATAGCGCCACAGTTTCTCCACAAGAATTCGCATCGTTCGTTCCTCGAGTTTTCCAGATCTAAATTCTTGATAAGTTTCCTAACACGGTTTTCGTTGACGATATGACTTTGCAGCCGGCTGGATTTATATACAGATTAGCCGTCCCATAAAAAGTTCGTATACCATTTGTTTCTACGAGCTTTTGCTTTCTATTATTAACCAAAATATTCTCTGTAAGTGTCCTTGTCGACTATATTATCGCCTACTGCAGTCGTCTTTGGTTGCAAACATTGTTCCATCACAAATAGCGCCGTTCGCTTGCATATGTGCTGACTCTTTTGGTTTAGTCGGTTACATGTTGCTTTCGATGTACATTCAATTTACTATTCTTTATGCGCATGATTTAGTGTAACAGTGAATACATTTTTTCTATGGCTCTTCCTCGTAACTTTTAGATGTAAAAGTGTTTGTGTTTAGGTTGCGAGGAACTTCTCGGATTTGGTATCAGATCTCGATCGTATTTCGCAGAACCGGTCTCCACAACTTAGCAGTATCAGTGGCGCATATTCGAAAGTGAATGAAGCTCGGAAATGTGGCGTTTCTAATGAAGGTCCCACTTCCGCGTCAACACCATCAGCAACCATAGCAAAACCGACAAAACTCTACGAACCGTATTGGCGAGATCCGTCATTCTATAAGCGTCGTTATGGTGTCGACGGTGTTGCGGTGATTCGTGAGGACAGCGATAAGGTCCGTATTGCATTCAGTGTACTGCAGCGATTCCCTCTGAAACGAAGCGCTATCACTTTTTCCTTTGAACAGAGTTTAGATAAATTTGCAGTAGCATTCACTAAGTATTAGTATTTGGCTATTGCTTTAGCTACAGGTTGCAATTGTAATTTTGTGTTCCACATTTTATTAATGTTCACATTATCCTCTAGAGTACGCAGTGCTTAAGATGCTTGAACCGAGGAAACATCGCAAGTTTCGTTTTCTAAATGAAACTGTCCTTGCTATTAGAGAAGGGATATATTATTTTTTACAGGAATTTGTGCTCAGTGATACACATAAATGATTACCATCTACATCCATCGGCACAAATTTAGGGTCACCGAGTATGACAGTGTTGTTTCAAGGAAAATTTTGTTCTGCACCATATTGTGGCGTTATTGCTAATTTTAAGATTCTTCCACTCCAAAGCGAACGAGTAATTCAGCATGAGTTTCCGATAGCTTTCCTTCTACATTACTTGAGTCGTTCCGTTTGCGTTGTTTTATTGAATTTAGTCGATTCGTCCAAAAATGTCGAGGTTCTTCTAATTCCTTCTATGAAAACGTGGTGTCACGAAGTTCATGCATCATGGATTGAATGGGCTTCCGCACGAGGAGCATCATCATTGAAGTGGATGGTCGAACGTTTTCATGTTCCTCGATAGTAGTTTGAGATTAATCCATTTTAATCTTTGCATTCTTAGTGAAAAATTATGAACAGGTTGTGAAGACATCAAAATTTTAGTAAGTTCACCCGAAGTACCAGCTGTTGTTTATGTGATATCGTATTTACGAGCGCTAAGACTTGTTCGACTGTTTCATTTGCTTCGTAGAACATTCTTGAGCAATGGATTGAAGTGGATTTCGTTTCAATAAAATGCTGTCTTTAGCAGGAGCCACCGATTAGGCACACAACATATGCTTTGGTGAAAAGCAGAAGACCGGATGACGAGCGGTTGAGTATTGTTTCTGCGGATTCAATTCCGGAGACGAGCGTCACTTTAGGAGAGTGCTCAACTGCTAGCGGCAATGCAGACGGTCAGGCGGTTGAAATGGTCGAAATGCTTAGAGGCCTATCTCCAGATGGTGAAGTGAGCGGCCGAAAAGTCTCGTTCAGTACTGCTCCTATTAAGGTGCATCGGAGCGTATATTTTCATCTGTTAACATCGCTTTGAATGTGTAACAATCTAGTAGCGAACTGAAAACCTTTGAATTAGTGGGGACATCCTTAAGATCGGTGACGGTCATAAACGAATGAAGGAAATATGCAGATGGTATCTTGAAGAAGAAGGTTCATCTGAGAGCTTTCTGATGTATTTTTTATACCCCTTATTCGTGCTTGATTGATATATCCTGCTAATCAGTTCATGGTTTTTGGAACTGAAAAAGGCTCTGATCGTTGGAGGCGTTATGCGCTTCACTGAGAATTAGTAAAATTTATTCAGTATTAGGCGAATAGATTCGGCGCAAAAGTATTGCCGTGATGATATTATTCGTTGTTATGCTCTTGCAAAGTCATATGCGGTATTAATTGTGAAAATGAGTAAATTTGTAGGTTTTCACAACCCATAGCGTCGCAGATTACGACCGACGCAATGACGACATCGATCCAGTGGCCTCATGCGCCGAGTACGAGCTTGAAAGGCGATTAGATAAGATGGAAATCTTTGATGTCGACTTGGAGAAAGGCGCAGAGGGTCTGGGCGTATGTGCTTTATATATTTCGTATGTTCAAATTTTTGTTGCCTAGCAATGTGTTGCTGTTCTTTCAAATTCTTTTCTCTCTGCAAAGTGTTCTTTGCAATCGTTTGACAGTAAGGGGAATGCCTTTCTCGGTAGCTTTTGGCAAGTTTTTTTAAGGCAACAACTGAAAAGCACTCTTCGATGACAATGATTGATTGAGCATGAAACATACTTGCGTGAAAAGGGTAACGCAATTGAAGCGTGATATGTATGCAGTATTCGCGAATATGGCAGTTAGGATTTGATTCTTGATTCTGCTTGAATATATTGTTTATACGAATTGCGCTCATTCTTCATCCTCACGTTTTATTTTGTATATCTTCGAGAAGGTGATTTTTGAAGGCTGAAACAAAAGCTCGTATACACTTGCAGGTATCGATCATCGGTATGGGTGTTGGCGCAGACTCAGGTTTAGAGAAACTGGGGATTTTCGTGAAAAGTATAACGCCCGGTGGAGCAGTATATCGCAACGGACGAATACGTGTATGTGATCAGATTGTTAGTGTCAACGGCATTAGTTTGGTCGGCGTCAGCCAAATATTCGCTGCGGAAACGCTTCGAGCTACCTCCAGTAAGGTAGGCATGAAACTTGCGTTGCGATTGTTGACGACCTTCTCCAAACATTTGTCAAGCATGGTGGTTTTGCTAATCAGTGAGTGTGAAAAGAGTAGATTGCGAAGGGGTTTTGGGATTTGGGTTTCATGCCGCTTTTGTAGAGGAAGGGGCCTATGAGGCAACAAAAAATCGGAGATCACCGACGAGCGGCATCTTTCACGGTTCTCTTTGCTCACTGTTCAAAGTTTGTGGGATGCCTCTCTTTGTTTCGAATGCACGAGCCATTTTTGCCCTCCAAGGGAGCAATCTTTCGAAGAGCTCTGACCAAACAGCTCAGGTCTAAACAAACTGATTCATAATGTTAGAAATTTCCTTTAATTTCCCTATTAAAGAAAATTGGATTTATTTCATAAGAAAGGTTGAATATGACGTTATTTGATTGTTTTTTTTTTAATCTGCCAAGTCGAGAAGTAAGCTAATACGAAGGTCTGAGATTTCAGATAACTACGATAAATTGGAGTAAGGTTCTTTCCGGTGTGGAGGAAATGTGATTTGTGCTGACTTAGTTTGAGGTGCATCTGCAGTCACCTTTGGCTTCCAACACTCTGCGTCTCGTCACCTTTTTGTTCACAGCGCCTCTTAAGAGAGATTACAATTTTTGCATGTCGCAGCAACAACAGTTTTTTGATATTTCGTTTGATGGTATTTTTAGTCGATAGGCGATGTTTAAGTTGTTAAATGAAAACTGCTCAAAGCAATGATTGCCCAGACGTCGATGCTGCAAATGTAGGTGTCCGTGAAGTTGTGTTTGGGTAATCGATATTCAGCGCTCGGCGTTAAGTTGTTTACTCCCTCTTAACTGAGCTTATGACGATTGCCTCATGCAAACCTTCGGATTTGCCAGCTTTGCTGGTCTTTACGGTCTTCCATCACAATGCATCCTAAACTTGCACGTTTACCGATGCGTACCCATTGTTCAAGACGCGCTGTCGTGGTGCAGATGTGCCTCAAGTGGTCTGAGTAGCGTTGACGAAATGTGTTGTAGTTCGCTGAATTCGCCGCCTTCAGCTGTTTTTTGCCGTTAGTCCGAGTCAGTTTGAGGTTTAGTGAGGGAAATTGTTTTCCAAAAGCGAGACTTGTACTGTAATGTTTTTCAAAGTTTATTGCAAATAAGACAAAGTTACGAGATCATGTTTTTTAAGTTTGCGAGAATATTTCCTTCATGAAGGCTGAGAAAGTAGTCCTGTGATTGCGGCATCAAGTTTGTTTTTGCCTGCTGAAGTGAGCTCGTAATTTCTTCTCTTGACGTGAAATGATTTCATGTGTTAACTCATAGAAAAATTAGGAAATACCAACGATTACATGGGGAGATTTTGCAGAGTCCAGAAGCAAATAGACGAGAACTTTTTTTTCGTTCACGAATTTTGTAACATAGTACCCGTAAATGTACCGTAGATGAGTTATGTTACCGGTTTTCTTTGCGCAGAGGTCATAAATTTCAAAGTTTACATCTTATATAGGTTAATTTCGGTTTAGAACGAAATTAAATTAGAATCAGAATTAAATTCATGACGAAATTGGGTAACTAGCATTTGCTTTTTACATTGTGCTAAAGCGTTGCTTAACAATAGCTTTCATTCATGGAGTAAAGACGTTTTGGTGCTGAAGTCGATATAATAAAAGCATCTGAACTTCCTCCAAAGGGCGCAACTTTCTGGGTTCTTAAATCAACTAGTTTTTTCTGTTTTTTTTTTTTTCGTCGATCTACTTCATTTGCTTTTCGTGTCTCGAAAATATTAGTTTCAGAACCTGAAAACTGTAGGTAGTCCGGAAATTATTAGGAAGAACCGGGAAGTATTATCCCTCATTTACAAGAACCCTCTCGTAAGCTCTTCATTACGGACCTGTCAGCGTGAATACGTCATTGGCTGTTGTAATTAATCAGAGCTGGTTAAGGTAGCAGTGAATTCGACAGTATATTCACGTGGTGTATACTTTTTTTAGTTGCCTTGCATTAAGTATGCTTGAGTCATTGAAGCCATAACGTGCCTCTTCAAAAATGCCAGCAGTCATAGGTGTTAGTCCCCGAAGTAAAAGGAAAGTATCAGTCCTCTTCTGCTTCCAGTGAAATTAAGTGTTCAAACTCACATACTTGAGAAGACCGTGCATTTTTGACCGTAAAGGTAATATTAGGCCGTCGGCTGTCACCTAAGAAAGTTCGATTTTTGCTCGTTTGGAGAAGGACTATCTGCATTTGCTTGTTAAACCTCATAAGCAAAGGTATTCGACTCAATTTCATGCGAAAGCTGTGTTGTTTCTTGTGTGGATACGTGCAAAGAAGATTCAGACGCTTGAATAAGAGTTTTCTGAAATCCGCCGCATAGAATGCATCTGAATGCTTCCAATCAGTGTTTGTAATCATCCCGTAGGCTCCGTTTAGTATTATAAAGCAGCGAGGAACCGGGAACTGTAAAGTAGCAAAATGATTTCGTCGTGTGTGGTATGAACGAAGAATATATCAATGATGTTGCAAGTGTTACGATTTGCGCTTTTTACTTCGTTTTCACAGCCTCAAGCCTCTATAGTTGTGTCTGTTTTTTGGATTTATACTTAAAGTGGTTCCTTACTTTATTTCTAGGAAAAAATGCCTCGTTAATCCGCGAGAGATAATTTTTCGAAATCGATAGTGTTGTTTCTCTCTTTTCTTTAATATATAGCGGATTTCGAAAGATATCGTCTTGCGGCTGCCAGTGAATTCGGTCCTTAATTTTCGTTAGTCTTCCTGCCAATGGAAAGTGCAGCCGTTCAGACTTTGGTATAGAATCGTTTCACGCTTACGACCCTCATACAGATATCTGCCTTGTAATCGGTGTTTCAGTTTTTTCTGTTGAGCTTTAAGGATGCTTTGCAACTGTTTTTACACAAGCTGACATGTTTATTTATCAGGAATGTGAATTTAAAATAGAAATACTATTGCGGTTGGTTTGTAACTTCGTTTGCAACATACATCAGTCGAGTCCTTCACATTCACTATTTTGCTGTTTTACCTAGTTGCATCCATTATCAAACGATGTTGAATATCCTTAAGAATACATCCCTCATATAGCTTTACGTGGTTTTTGTGATGCATCGAGCGTTATGTAGTCGTAGCCGGATTTATCTGTTATTGTGACGTTACAGCCAAAAGTACAATTGCCTTTGGTACCGGCGATATTAGGGTAGCATTTAACTTACTGCTGTAACAATGTAATACGTCTGGGTAATAAGCGAATTGCTCAGTTGACCAGATTTAAGGTCACATTTACGATCGGACGTGAGTCAAACCTTGATGAGAGTGAAGTGGCGCAACTAATTAGACAATCCCTCGAAGCAGATCGAGCACGCGAAGTTGATCGTGCCGACGACGACGCAGATAGCGACGATGAGGAATCTCAGTCAATGATGGCAATAATGGCGCCACAGCATGAACAGCAGATTCGGGTATATTTTACTTCACTTAGCAGAGATCCTGCTCGTATACGTTGATAAATGATCCAAGAACGAAAATGGGTTGATAAAAATCAAAACACTTTCGAGAACATGATGAGCACCTTGCGATACACGAATTCCTTCTCACTGTCTGCGCTTGACTAATTGCAGTAGTTATTCTCCGATTGTGTGATATGCCGGTAAGGTCTGCCTGTTTATATTTCAAACGCTCAAGGTGAACGAAAAGAGCAGTTATTTGTGAGTGCACAGTACAGGAACATATCGCGCCAACAGCGAATATCTTGTCGTTTTACGTTTCGTTGCTGCAGTGGAATTGAATTCTGTCTGCATGATTAATTTATTATTGCCGAATAGAAGTGATGCATAATATAGAGGTATTCTAGGAGAGAATCGCTGCCCTCGAACTGGAACTTAATGAATCGCAAAAGAAGGCGAATCAGATGAGCGAAATTTTGGAAACTTCAAAGAGCCACTACGCAATGCTAGAGAACAAATACGAGCAGGCGAACCAACTTCTTAGAAGTTATCAAGAAAGGTGAGCAGGCAGTCTCATGTCACCTCGACGCCCGCACTAGCCAAGTACGTTTGCATCGCGCACGTTTTCAGCGAATGCTACCGGAGGGAGATATTATACTTTGGAATAATCTGAACGAAATGTGGTGGCAGGGAAATGCGCCATCATCTGTTGTTTTATCTGCTCTTAGTTTGGTCTGTGCAAGTAAGTACTTCTGGGAACTCTGACTGCTCGTCATCTATTTGCTGATCGCGCTCGGTTTCATAATTTTCTTCCTTATTTTTTGCATTCTTATAACGTGAATATTAAAACATTTGTTTATGTAAAGAATAGTTGCTGTTCATTACTAGTTAAATAGCAGGAGCCGAAGAGTAAAGAAAAAAGTAACACGACAGCGTGTTGCAAAAAAACCTGAACTTAGTAAGGGACGTTGTTATAGACTTTAGTTTGGATTGAAAGTTAGTGGTATAGGAAAAAGAGGGGAATATGTAATCCTCCTGTTCACATCGAGAGCCAGTTAATATTGGAAAGAAAAATTATCGGCAGACCCTTCTTTTTCATTCGCTCAAAAGTTCTAAACCCATTTTGATCTTCTTAGCTCGACAAATTTTTAGCTGTATTCCCTGTGCCCAGAATCATGAAGTTTTTTCTGATTCCGTTCGCTGGGAAAGTATAGAGGGCTCAATTCTTTCTCAGACTGCTTCGAAATCCTTCGCATCAGATTAGTTCCCTAAACAAAACAGCTGAAGTTTCATCCTTTTTTATCTCTATTCTGCAGACATACAATTTTATAGGTTGGAATGAAAAGGTTCAACCATTTAGTGGGTTTATATGAGCTACCAAATTCTAATGAAACTGTCCAATTTACTCAGCTGACCAAAAAACATGCAAACATGAGTACACCGTTTTAAATGCTAAGGCATAAGTGATTTGAACCCCCTGGGAAATTTCTGCGCACGCCATTGCTGGTAACCATCGCTCATGTATTTTTACTTTTGCAGAAAAGTATGCTAGGTCCGGCTGCATATTTCAGTCTTTTGATTAACTCTATCGGTTCAAACGGGGTTTGCACGATCAGCGCATATTCTTTTGAACCCTCTTCCCAGAGTTCAGCACATGTCACATGGCCCTCCTTTCTGTCCTGTCGAAGTTTCCCGTCACCGAGGCTCTCGTTTTCACTCCTATCAGCGGTTTTTTTTTCTTCTTGTAAAATGCATCAATTGCATCAAATCCGAAAACTCCTACAGACAAGTCGAATAAAAAGAGGACGGGATGGATGTTTTCCCTCATCAAGAGTCTAACGGCAAGAATGCTAGACATCGACAGTTTTCAAAATCAGATTCATCTGAGCGCTCTGCGGCGAAATAATCCGATGGAGATTCTTTGAGTGTGCTGCGGAAAAAGAATTAGGTGCGATGTGTGCTTTCTGACCCTGCGGGAAAGGTTTTTTGCAAGTATCCGTTACGGAGCACTTCCCAACCTGTTAAATCAAAAATTTCCTTCCGTTCACCTAAAACGTGTTCACACAGTGTAGCCGATACAAATGCAGGAGATATGTGTGTGCGTTCCTGCGAACAAATCTGAAGGGGATTGAATGATTATGGCATTTAAAGATGAGTAATTTATGAGTCCTGCAGTAACCCTGGTGGCATCATCAAGTGCTGTAAAACCAAAGAATTTAATAAATATGGGTTTAAGGTAATGAAAAATTTCTTAATTCAAAACGCGATAGAAATGTAGTTGCTGGTTATATGGCGAAACGGATGGATTTCCTGCAGATAAATCTAACTCACTATAAAACTGAAAACAAACAGAAAAAAGTTGCTAAAGCAGGAAGCTTGTTTTGGTGCAGCACTGAAGTGATGAAAATAACCGTCAAATCACCAGCAAGGTTGGATGTTGTCGTGGTCGTTAATGGAAATCTTTCTACCCCAATTTGGGGGTACGAAAATTCTACTTCGGAAGCTTCAAGTATGAATAAGTTGTATTAGATAACATGTGTCGAAAAATAAAAAATGAAACAAACGAGCAGAAACAGTCGTTCACTATGCGAATGTCATGCCAAATGGCGCTTTAAACAAATTCTCATACCTCCACGTCAATTTTCGTCTGTTGACTTCGGAGGCGGAGATAAATCTTAGCGACGACGGTGATGAGATATCACTAAAGCGTCCTGCAAAATTCTGGCCCATTTTCTATTCCTGAATCTGAATCGTTATGTAGACGAATAATCGGTGATCATAGTTTCTTAGTTCTTTGTTTGATTTATTGCCGATTGATCGCTGACCTTCAGAAATCGATGTTACTGCATATGTAGACCGATCCAACAGGTTTTTCTGATCGCACATGAATTGGCTTCTGAGTGATTTTTTTTTTAAAGGTCAGCTTAGGTATCTTGCATCCGACAGATTGGTGCCAAGTGATGGGAAAACAATAAAAATGTGATCAAAATTTTGCAGGGCGTTGTTCTTCCAGTGGAAAAATTAGTTTATGTTTGCAAGTTCAACCGTTTCGGAGTAGGTAGTGGATCACGAATTCGGAGGTCTGGGAAGCATGCTGAATAACTCTACTTAATGAAAAACTAAGAATTATTTTGGCACACGTTTCACCTGTAGAGGTAAGGTAGCACATGAATATGTGTGTCCTATAGCTGATTTTGCGGAAAAAGCAAATGGAACTAACGGAGGTATATGTGAATGAAATTTCCGTGAACTAACTTGGACGAACTCATTCTGTGCCGTGAGTGAGGGCGGTTCCTTGTACTTATGACATGTAAAATTCCTGAGTCTCAGTATGGCATAGTGATCAGATGTTGATATCCTCATGCAGCATTCATACTGGGGAGTGGCTACTGGAAAACTCAATAAAATATGCTTCCCAGTATATCTTCATTACCTTTTAACAACCTTGACTGCAGTCCTTCACTTTTATCACCTTGTTTCAATGTTCCAAGAGAATATCGAGTGGTTCTCCTAGGGAGAAAGAGTTGCTGGAACGTGAGGAAGCGCACGTTGACCAACTACGCCAGAAGGACGCACATTACAGCAGTCTCGTATCGCAACTCAAGGAACGGATCGAGGAGTTGGAGAAGCGCCTTGAGGAAATGGCCCAACGGTTTGTTACTGTTTACAAGCAAATGCTTGATATGGGAATTTCTGGCGGTAATATATCTAATATAGAGCTTTTAACGTACATTCGCTTTGCGGAAGCCTTCCAGAATTCTGCATTTGCATATTTCAGCCCATTTCGAACGTGGTTTCTGGAGGGTTATTCTGAGCTCACCACCTCACATTTTTACCACTCCAGTTTCTCCTACAATCGATGCTTCAAGTTCTGGTCCTGCCAAAGACTTAATTTTTTAAAGAAAAAATTCACTACACGCATGAAATTCAAATAGTACTATGCTGCAAAAGATCCAAATCTCGAATAGGCGACAGGAGGTGGTGATTTGATCTGAAGCGTCGCATTTAGTAGTTTTCAGATCATCACTGAATTCCAGAATTCTATGTCCTCATGTTTTAGAAGCCAGAAATGTTGAAATTTTTTTCTTGCAAACGTGCTTGCGTTTAATATGCTTGAAAGAGGTTACGAACTTTGTCTTTGTCACTGACATCTCTGAAAGAACCACTCGGTTGCGCAGTTTTGTGTGACATCATTTTTTGCTGTCAGTGACCGGAAGAAAGAGTGAAACAGAATTCCTCGCTCTTCATTTTTGCAGTTTCACCAAATCAGCGCCTTCATTTACAGATCCTTTTCGGAACATAATATATTAAATAGCCCTATGTGTGAAGGACGAATAAAGCGATAAAGTTTAATTAATTTTGATGGGATTGATGCAAGTTGATTGGTTAAAAGAGGTGGTCTGCTCTCGTAAACTCGGCGGAAGCTGTCGGGAAACATAATTACCTCATAAGAGTTGCCCAACACACTAATATTGGCATACTGATATGGAAATTACTGTAGGGATAGTTAATGTTGGTGACTGTTTGGAGAAGTGATTTGAAAAATGGTCTCATTTCTCACAGGCGTGCTAGCGTAATGGAGGGCGAACTATCGGAATTGAAGGAGCAGCTTGCCGCTCGCGATGTCAGTCCAGCGCTCGCATACAAACCAACTTGTCCACACGAACACAGCACTCCCAAGTCGAAGGTTGTTGCTGTTAAAGCCAGTCAGGTAGTTCCGTTTGTTTGTTTCCTCATGAAAAGTGAAGATATTTCACGTCATCGATACACAGTTGAGGCGGTGAAGTAGTTCTTATTTGGAGAGTATAGAAAACATCAATTTTGATGTTTTTTGCAACGAAGTTCACTTGTTTTTGCTGCAGAGTTACTTTTATAATTTTGAAGGTGTTGGATTCTTGCAGAAGTTTTTGAAGAGAGCTGGAGTTGTGTCGTAGAGTGTTTGTTAATCCACGAAATACTGACAATATTTCTGTGTTTATATATTCTACAAGTTGGTCTCTAACTTGTAGTGTTTGTGAAGCAGTTCTTGCTCCGTCCTTCCTTTTTTAAAAGAGTTTTTGTTGGTTAAATGTCCAGATGTAATTCATACAGTAACTTCTGGCCAGGTTAATGTTCCATTTCGCTATGATAAATTATGGCGTTCGCGTCTAGAAATCTTTACATCAAAACCAACTCAGTTTATTAAAATTGTAATATTTTGCGGTAGGAGAACCTCGCTGTCATTTTTATAAAATAAGTATCGGAAGAAAATGGCAGTTTTTTTCGGTCAGGGTCTGCAAGGATTTAGCAGAGGGCAAAGAGAAGTGTTTGTGCTTTCATTTGCTTAGAAGGCATTTTTACTGTTTCTGTTGTGCCGTATCGAATGTAAAAAAGTTCGAATGTTGCATTCTTATAGACCTCTCGATTACCACCGACAACGTCTCGCCATACTACTGGGGCGGAAAGTGGTGCTGACAGTTGCACTGAAGAGGCCGCATCCTGTGACGAACAGAAATCGTCTTGCGATAGTCCGGTGCCAAGAATTTCTGAACCAGCTAGTCCTGCAATGCCACATAAATTCACACAGAGGAAAATGCTCTTCCCATTGAGGAGGCGTTATATTACAAGTAAAGATTTTCTTTTACACATGAGTGAACTTTCTATATTTAATGCTATGCAGAGAAGGCTCGAAAATATGTCAAGCACACCCACTGTGAAATTTAGCGTTTATCCGAAACAGAAATTTGGGTACAGTTGAATGACTTGTGGTCACGCGGGGCGCCTTTTTACTGCTGGCATATGGCGTTGATTAAGTATCTACTGCGTCGAAGCAATAACGGGCGCGGTGCTCAGCGATTGCAGCAGGAAATGTTTTGCTACTTTCGGGAGGCAGTTTTGCAAATATGGCGAAACAGTCGAAACAGTTCCTGAGTAACTTTATGAGGTCGTGGAATATGATATTTTTATACTTGTTTACTGATGTTTACGTTTCGATGAGCAAATAATCCACCCTGAAAGGAGGTCTGTTTTTTACGCTCACCGGGAGTTGATTATCACGGTCGTTGTTCAACCTCTGTTACGCTTACTGCTTATAACCTAACTCTATGACAGTTTTAATTGTAATCATTTGATTGCCTTGGCGAAAAAGTTTTTGTTTTCAGCTGAGCACGAATTTTGGAGGGAATCCTTCGAGTCAATTCAGGTGTGCTTTCTCATCTTTATTCGCTAATTACACTCGGAAATGTCTTTCCCAATTGCATTGTTTTGAAAAAACAGTTACTGGAGTCTCTGAAAAGTACGCTTTAGATAAGAACATTCTTTTCAGAAACTTAATCCATGTTAGAGAATAGCTACGAGAACAATTCCAACTGGACGTTCACCAGGCGTCTGTCTACGGGAATACCCTAA
The DNA here is from genome assembly GCA_037576465.1 of Parascaris univalens. Classification (NCBI taxonomy): domain Eukaryota; kingdom Metazoa; phylum Nematoda; class Chromadorea; order Rhabditida; family Ascarididae; genus Parascaris; species Parascaris univalens. Next base: position 61,876,637 of record CM075173.1, on the reverse strand, counting down.
GCACCTGAAGCAAACCTTAAAGGATGCTTGGCGAGGCATTAGGGAAACGTAGGAGACGGATAGCTTTGTTGTAAAAAGTCTCACAATGATTTTCTAGTACTAATGATGCCGCTCGAAATTTGTCGGCATCCATAGGCAATGCGTGGCTACCCATCGTAATTGGTAACTGACTGTACCTATATTGATGTAGGAGGGTGTCGTTCAATCGCCATCGTGTTTTGCATTCTTTCTTTTCTCTTTGTGGAATGGATGAAGTATATTCGAGGAATAGATTATATGATAAATAATATCAGTTCTTCAGATCTGCTTCGAAAAAGTGACGAATTTGTGCACCATAAGGAATTTTCAGAGAGCATAGGAGATCAGATACGGTTTTGTGATGCATTGAATGGTAAAGTCAGATAGCATTTTATACGCTGATAGGCCAATCCGTAGTCTTATAAGGAGTTTCAGAACAACAGCATGCTACAGCTTAGTTCTTGGCCCCATATCTTTTGTTTTCTGTTGCGCTAGCAGCTTGAATGCTTTTTTGCTTTTTGTTTTTTGATTTGTAAGTTTGTTCGTCCATAATTCGAATGTATTGGGAGGAGATTGCGTGATGCGTTACTCATAAACAGCAAGTTGTCCACATTTTATTCTCCCTGTGTCACACTATGGGTGGCCAGCAATTGTCTTCTGTGCTAGTTTTATATTCTGTCTTCTAAAACATGAGGACATTTGGTGTGAATTCCCCTGCTGCATTTGCGGCTAAGTACATTACTGAGCTAGAAATATCGCCAAGGTAATGACTTTCACCGGCTTGTCCGAACTACAGTGACCTGTTTTTAAAAGGGTGTACTTGACCTCGACAATGAAAGTTCTCGTTGCGGAACTAACTGCTGCACATGCTGGTCATTTCTGAATGGAGCGCCAGTTGCAGTGAAAAGTCCTGCTTTTATTGCGGAACTTTTTGCATTTTTTCGATAGTGGCCGTTGGATTGGGAAGATTGGTGTCTAATGTCGAGAGGGACATTTAATCAGTGTTTACTTTGCTTACTAGTCGATACAGAAAACAACACTGCAAAAGTAAAGAACTCGTAATTTTTTTCACCACAGTCCGAAAAGTATTCGGTTTTGGTAATGTTTTGGGATGACTTTTTAGATAGGGCGCAACTGTTAGTGTTTATCTGTTTCCTTTTCCGTTTAGTGGAAGGCTTAAATAGGGAGAGGGGAAGGGAAAGATTAAACTGGCATTGCAGAATTTTGTCATGCGGTGTCTTAGAATTCTCATATCGTGGGTGAAGCTTATCGAGTGCTGTTGCCGATGAAGAGGGCTGTGATGAAATTGTAAGAGTCTTTAACAAAGAAACAATTATAATATCCGATAATTTCTCTTGCGGCAATTGAACGTTCGACCAACAGCATCACATATGAGTGGGCAAGTGGGCACAGCTGCGCTCCTCACAATAAGCCGCCGCGGATATTCGTTCATGAAGAACCCATAACAGGGGTCCATTGTGATAGGCCAAGAGGAAAGGATTCGGCAGCCTGCACTCTCTGCCTTAGTCCGTTGCAACAACGCAGTTCGATGCTCACTATCAGGCTGCTTTGTCGTTAGTAGAAAATCTAGTGAAAAAAAAAGAAAATCCCAAAATATAAGTGAATATATCAAACTGGAGGGTACTAGGGCTTGCGCCAGCACAAACGCTTTTCATCACGCTGTCCACTGAACAAGTGATTGGTATCCATTTATTTCATGCATTCAAGGGACTACAAGTTGTTCACTGGACTTGCGACGACGTATGTCAGCTTCTCATTCAAATGGGCCTCGACAAATACATTCCGGAGTTCACCGTCAACCAGATAACCGGCAACAAATTTCTCGACCTCGATGGCAATAAGCTAAAAGTATTTTTTAGTTTAGTGCATGTTACCTTTCAGATTGTCCATTGTCTCAAATCGTGGTTGAAAGTGACACCCAGCAAGAAGTTAAAGTTCTTTCCACTCCTGTTGTTTTTTACAAAGAGGATCTGAGAAGTAAATACCCTTTTTTGGAAAAGCGGTTCCTTTGATTAATTAGAGTTTCGGTGGGATTACATCACAGTTATTTGAAATTCAAGACTATAAACTTGTAATATGCTTGAGCGTTTTATTGGTTTCATTTCAGGCGATGGGCATACAGAACCACTCGGATCGCTCGGTTATCAAAAAAAAAGTAAAGGCAATAAAGGCGAAAATCGAGAGGGAACGAAAAGCACTCGAGAAGGAGAGCAGGCATCGTACTGTGGCGCCGATACAGTGACACACAGTTATCGCCTTTGTCACTGAAATAAATTATTGATGGCGACGTTCATTATGAAGATATTCTCATTTTTCTAGGATGTGCCAACGCATGCGATGTCCTTCGACTTCAGGGATTTTTAAGGCTTTTTCCTCCATCGTGGACGGGCACTTTGACCTTTTAGGTTCAAGCATTAAATCCCAGCAGTATTGTGGAGCATTTCAGCAGATGACGAACGCTTGAGATTCTAAGTGAGACGGCCTAAAGGTCTGCCGTTTGTCTAGAAATTGTTCGCGGGAAATAACTTCGCTTTTTTAAGCTTAGACGATAAACTAGAAGCATGAGGTGCTGTTACGATGTCACCATGACATATTTGAGTTCTTGGAAGTACTAAATAAACCGTTCCAAGAAACCTGCGGCTATTTTCAAAAAGTCTAAATTTACTTTTGATGTTTGCTAAGCAAATGAAGAGTAGGTTGAGCACATTTGTTGTGCTCAGTAAAACTTGCGGGGTAGTCTTCCTTCTGTTTTCAGCATGTTGCGGGATCATGGTTTGGTTTTTTTCTACAAGCACCCGAAAAAGTCGAGGATGCTTATAAAGTTTTGTATTAGTGTGGTCACTTCATCGGCATGAGGTGAATTCATGCATCCTTACTTGTCTCGTTGGGGCATGAAAAAGGTTGGGGCCTGCTGTTATACCCATACGCACGTAAAGTCGTACACGTCATGTACGTAGGTGGTTCGCGAGCTGCGGACCTTCTGCTGCTAAAAGAATGCGCAGTCTATGACTGACATTTGATGTTTCAGGCGGGGATTCTTGTGGCGGCCCTGTGTAAGCAGAAAACGATGTTTGATAAGAATAGGTCGAATAAAGCATTCTGTAAGAACTCTTCATTGACATGCAGTTTTTGACTTGGTAAAAACTTAGACGTTGTATTGTTAATGGACACCGCCGCTTGTACTCCTAAGATACCCTCACTGTTGCTTCACTTCTTCATCTGCATGGCGTTTGCGGCTGTGCTACTCCTTCTGCAGGGCATAACTTTCATACTATGTATTTTTTGCTTAATTTTCATTGTTATTTTATACGTGATGGCGCATTAGCGTGCCACCGCAGTGCCAACAGTAGTTATCCTTTTCTTGCATAAATCTGGAACACAATGTATACGATATGCGTTCACTTGCGTTACACTTTTTGTGTGTATTTGTTCTCTTATTCTACTTTTGTTCAGAAGTAACCCATGTGACTGTCTCAGCCTTTAAAGATTCCTTCGTCAAAGTAACCTCCTACTCTTCAAATCTTTCTAAATGTAGAAGGAGAGTAGTAGTTACGGAAGGTTAGGATAGGAGACGATGCGGTCTCAGAGCGTGTGAATTATCTCAAAGTGGATTGTGCTAGATTCGGTGAATTTTATTTTAGCCGCATGAGAATGCTCTTTAAAGGTAACAGTAAGATTGCTGCTGCATTTCTTCTTGCTTCCGATTATATTGAATATTAATATGTGTTTCTTGTTCCGTAGCGTGCATGTTTCGTGGTTGTAGGCACGCTTGATGAGATGTCTGTATTATGCTGACAAATTGTTCATTCATTCCATTCTTCTACTTTTTAGGCAATTTTCGCCAATTTATAAATGATATTTTGCGCCTTCTCATTAAAAGAACTTATTCTCAAAATTAATAGCTTCTGTGAGGAGAAAGGCATTCATAGTACATTGTGCAAAGAATTTTCATATCAATGCGCGAGTCATTTACATGCTTTTTCAAATGAGCAATTAAAAGCAATTCTGATGTGCCGTAACGACGAAAACACCGGAAAAGACGACCGGTGAAGCATTTGGTTTAATGAAGAAAAGACGACTTCCACGAACTGTAAAACTGTTGACACGCCTCTTTTCGAGCATTAATGAAGGCCGTTTGTGTTTTATGATTGTTTTTATGGAATGCAGCGCAAATATGGCAGCTTCTGATGTCGGCTGACTTTCCCCGCAATGTCAAGCCCACAAGTTGGATTTCTGAGGTTGTGCAGGTGTGCTGCTTCCAAGTGTTCATTTCTTGAGAGATAAGCGTTGCACGGAGGAACCACCTTGGCTATGATTTTCGCGCACGACAGCATTGTCTTTACGCTGTCGAACCCACAGAATCAGCACGAACCAAACAGCATCTCATCCCACTGTCATCCTTTTAACGGCTGTCGCTAAATCTGCGCGCAACAAAGCCTGTTTGGCGCAGCTGGAAGTAGCTGCTTTACCCACATACTCCGTTTCTGACAAGACTGATTATAAGCGCACCAGCGGTGTATGAATCTTAAGCAGCGGTGTATGAATCTTAAGCGGCGGTTGTCAGAAATTCGGTCATCGACATCTCTTAGCTTTTCAATGGCAGTGAGGTCGTGATGCCACGGATGAGAGCAGTGAGCGATTTTTATGAAAATCGGTATTCTTTACCACAGAAATTCTCGGAAGGTGGACTGTGTCACACTGCCAACAGGGAGTGGCAGTTATGAGGAGAAGCTGCGGTTGTTAAAAGTATTTCAATATGTTTCACGATAGTATCATAGAGAATTATGTTATATGCTGTAAATAAAGCGCTAAAATAGAGAACTCGATGTGCTGCGAGCAAATTTTCATTGTCTGGAAAAAAGTTTGAGAGGCACTATCATAGCAGGTGGTGGTTCGAAAGTGTAAAGGATAGAGGAAAATATGTGAAAACCATTACCAGAAGTATCTGAATATAACACAGCAAACTGTAACCATCAGGAAGTTACTGAGAATTAAAAAAGAATAATTGGGCTAACGAAAACCGGCAAGTCACTCAACCACGAATGCGAGAATTTCTGGTAAGTGGGCGGTCATAGGATCGACTGCAGTTTTTTCTTTTTTTCGTCCAAAGACGATGATCGATAGATCAATTGGTGGACAGTTTACCAGAAAAGCCAATCCAGCATATGAAAAATGGGAAAACAGCAGGTGTCGATATGCTAGCAGAAGAAATGTTGGAAGTCGGAAAGCGCAACTAAAAATGCCTTAGGAAATGTCGTCCAACAAAACGGTCGAGAATCAGTAAGTTCCTGAAGAATTGATCTGCTCAAAAATAATGCTGCCTTAAAGGAACGAAGTCGAGACGCAGTCAGAAATTATCACCCAGTATCATTTCCACCAACAACCTCAAGGTGTTCCTAACGCTCTATGCAAAAGACTATAGCAACAGTTTAAACAAGAGCAAGAACTCAAGAATACATTCTTTAGGCAGTGCAGGTCAACAGTCTACCAAATCCGACATATGCGCTACAATGATCAAAATAGTTAGAGAGTACAACTTGTCCTATTCTTTGCTGCTCGTAGGCATTCTGTTCCACAGTTGTGCATACGAGCAGCAAGGACTTTGGAACATTGAACAGTATCCAAAAGGCTTCGATCTGTGGAACACACCGTCTTCTGGAGATACGTGGAAATTGCAATCGACTTGCATCGACAAACGTTATTACTGCACAATATCCATCTACCGCAAACACGTCCTTTTCTGCGCTTCAATTTTATACTTCCAGTTTTGTGAACAGGAAAGTTTACTAGATGCGAAAGTTCATCTGGTGCGTACAGTGACGCAAGAAGTGGTTTTGGTTGCACACTTCTTCCCGAACACCTCTCCAACCTTGCTGCCGTTAAAACTTGCCATCAGACTGGTGCAAATTTCATGAGGTTTCATGCGTAAAGATTTCACATTAACTGATCAAAAAAGACGTTGGACGTTGTGTGATGAGTTTAAGTCTCACAGTTGCTTGACATCGATAATGTGATGGTCCAAACTGTGTTATGAGGCTGTTTCGGAATTTCTCTTTACTTTTCCGACATAAACGATTCAGCACTCAACGAGTTTCTGGCGTTCAACTTATATACTTTTAATTTTCCTTAATCTTCTGCATTTTTGTTGATCCTACTATCCGTAAATTCAACTGTTCCAGCTGGCTTGGTGCTCTTCATTCACAACACTCGCGCTTCTCCATGAGATGCACAGTTCTTCAGTAAGGCTGATTAAGAAGCTCAGTGGGTGCGAAGTTGTTGCGTCCCCTCTTTCGCAGCTTTCGAAGGGCTCATGCAAAGTGCCGTTTTGTCATAAGATACCTTTTCAGCACCTGCATTTCTGACGATAGGGATCTAGCGATGAGCGGATCATCACTGGTTGCTATGGAGTTGCGTTTAGAATGCAGCAAGCAGCTGCTTAATACCTTAGTGTGATGGCAGCGGAGCTGCGTGAAGAGACCATAGTCAGCTATCTGAGGAATCATCCTCACTTCCTCGAGAACTATGTTACTGGGCCAAACATTTCGAAGGAAACATTCCACAGGTGGGCCACGAGACGGAGTGCAAAGTTGCGCAGTGATAGTCGCAAAATCACTGGTGGGCCGTGGTTGGTAAGTTTAGCACCTGTATTTTGTACCGAAATAGAAATTCAGTAGAGCATCCCGACGGGTGTTGCATTGTCAGCCATTCATTATTGCAGGTTTTTGAAATGCATAAACGCCTTGCTAAGACATTACCATTAATCCCTTCAAGCAGTTAAAAGGTTTTAAAGTATTGTAGCTCTGTCGTGCGAGTGTCTGATTTTCTTTTATTGCTGACTGAACAATCGAGAGTCCTTAGATGTGCAATGTTAGCCATGAGAGTCTTGCACCGATGATGCCACCTCAGCTTTCTTTTTTTATACGTGACAGAAATCACGCACATCAACGGAGCACTTCACTTGACTGAAGACAGGCTCGTCGATTTTTCGCCTGCCCTTTTGCATTTCATCACATAAATAATGAATTCGCCGAACTTCCCGTCAGACTTACTCAAATTTGCGCTAGAGGTCAGCCAAAAAAACAAACTCCAAGAACTCTGTTGAGAGAACCTTAAAGAATGATGGTTGTCCCAGTATGAGGAGCATGACTAACTAGGCTCCACTGTGAGTTTGGATGGTCTGTAATAGCCGAAATGCAGCATATAATTTGCATGAGTATTGCCAGAAAACGATCAGAATAGCACGTTCTCGAAATGTGAGAAAAAGCCGTCGTTAAGTTGCTATAAATTCCTTGTAATACTTATTAGGAGAAATACTGCCACCTTGTTCTACAACTCATCACTTCGTGTATTGTTCACGCTGATATGGCTTTACTTGTGACGAGTACTTGAAGCATATGTTGCGCCGTCTGTCAGGATGCGAAGACCTCATCGGAAATGTGCCGACATGCCTGACACAAATCTTATTGTTTAATTTTTTGGATATGTCCTTTTATGAATGTTTCTGCCCATGTGCCACCATTGGCTATGCTTCCAATCTAAACTTCGCACATGTCCAGCAGTTCCTCTGCTCACCACAGATTAATTTCAGAGCAATACATTGAACTCTCCACTTTCTAGCACAGCGCTGCGTCAACTTCTTAAATTTCTCCGAATTTGCAACTTGCTTCATCATCCTAACAACCTCTTTTGAACCAAGTTTTCTTCATGTTTCCGATGGCTCATAGAAAGTGGAATTCGGGCCAATGCTGTATGAAATTATTCCTCAGTGTTCCATGTGATAAAAACCATTAATCACTGTTCTGTAAAATAACCCACCAAAGTGGACGGCTACCCAAAATGTTCTACTTAAGTCTTAAAAATAAAAAGGAAATGTGTCATTTCATAAGCCTCGAACATGAAAGGCAGGTGTAGTTTTTATTATGGGACTCGTTTCAGACCGAAGACCCATCACAGCGAAGCGCGTTGATAGGTGGATATGGCAACAATGCAGCGTCGTTTTTGTTTGAATTGGCATGTTCATGCGCACAGTTCGTGCACACCGAGCAGTTCGAAGTGTATCTCCATAAGGACGGCGCCATTTTCCTGCTCGCAAGAGAGGATGACACTGTTATGCTAAAGAGGCCTAGCAAAGTGCGGAAGGCTCCTGCGCACACTCAGCAGCTGATCGACTGCGCAGGACTTGTCATCGGTCTCATTTCCTTGCTTACTCAGCTGTAAAATCGGCATTTTAATGAGCTCTTTAATGTAATCGCTAACAAATGTGGCGCATGAAGCTGATCAAACGTTTTCATCCTGCGACGGAAAATGCATTAGGAAGATCCGTTAGGCACTATATAGCCTTGTGATTTTTCCAGTAACGCTTCGACTGAAGTAATCAGAGCTTGAGAATAGCTGTGTGAAGAGGAGGGAAAATAGCGAGGACCCTCTCATGAAACGAAAGTGCCAAGCTTTCATATTAGTCACTTCAGAACACTCCTTCAAAAACCACCGATGTTTTATCTTAGTTGAAGACAGTTGGTATATAAAGGGCTAAAAGGTATATATGAGACTTCGGGCTATTTAAGTGTGCTGTCAGTAAATTTAATAACATTAGTAAAATGAGAACTTGCAATGACCATTGTATGCAAACTACCGCTAAAACATTGCAATGTCCTAATAATATTGAAAACCTGACGATTTTTGACGGGATGTCATGGGATGTTTCACATATTATCGCAACAAAAAAGTGGCCGGATTCTGCTCAAGAAATAGCCTTTAAAATAGACACTATCAGGTGTTACAGCCGAAATGTTAAAAAGTTCTCTAACTTCAAAAAGAAATTCACGAGGTTTCTGCTATAAGTGAAGCTAAGTCGTAGCTTATGAGGTTTGGCAGTAATGTCTCAAAGATTTTGCTTCCTTTGTTGACTGGGTGATATTAGTGAAGCGCCTAGATGTCCGCATTTTTGACTCCTAAGGGGTAAAATATTGAAAGAGTATCGGGTTTCATCGTTCACTCCACCTTTCTTAAAAGCCAGCACCAATGGAGTGAGCAAAAATTGATAATATTTTGCTGCAATATCTGCTTTACGCAGTAACATAAGGATAAGATTGACGTCTGTTCCTGAGCATTCGAAATCAGCATTGACACGTCGCTCCCTACAGCCGCAACACGATCTTATAAAGCTTGAATCAATCCGGCAGAAAGCTGTTTGTGCTAGTGGGTCAGACTTTTTCGGCTATAAAGAAATGCCTTCATAAAATTCATCTCCAGAAGCGAAATATTCCATGCGAAATATAGTTTATTGCAGATGATACCTTGCCTAAAGCTTTAGCTTAGATTGTTTTTAATCAAGAACTGTTTGATCAAGATCAAGAAGTGAGAGCTTGAAAAAAAAGTGAAGTGTGATGGATGGTTTTCTAAAAAGGAGTTCTGCCATCTCCCTTGCAAAGTATAGAGTATTGATATATGCAGAACTGAGTGAGCAAGTATTTTCAGGCGAAATCAATTTCTACCGCATCATAAGCGATCGTGATCGCCTTGCAGTGAGCATTATTTGTACCTGGGGTTGCGTTGCGTTCTACTTTGCAAAGGTTTGAAGTATTATGGCTATATGCAGATAACGCATAATCCACTGACGTTCTTGTTTGAGCTTTTTCATTATTCTTACCAACTGCTCCAGAATTAATGAAGAATCAAAGAGGCAACGGTTGTCTTCTCCAAAAACTTATCTTTAAACATTACTGACTACGCCATGAAGATGAGGTGAGAAATTCTCGCCTGAGAAAACCACAGCAAACAACAATCATGCAACACAAGCTTGTTTTGCATCTCGTAGAAATGATGTGCGATGTGTGAGGTTATTAGGATTCTGTTGACAAGGTACCGTTGCTGTCAATTCAAGCGATCCGATCACTGAAGGCTAGTCCCCTGGGATTTTATCAGGAAGCCTACCCTAATGAGATTTCAGCCTCTCTTTCGGCATTTAGAGAATTTCACACCAGTGATGCACACAATTGCCCTTATTTTTTGCCATGTTTCTTTGTCATAAATTCAGGCAGTGTAAATATACTTAGGTGTTGGAACTTTCCCAGTGATTTCTGATGCCTAAAGCCATGCGATCACTTTCTCAGCGAGGGGGCATCACTTCCAATCAGTGAAGTTTTGGTGTGAAATAATTAGGCAGGAAATTATTTTTCCTAGAGAGTACTGACTTTTTATTCCAGCCTTTTTCATATTTCCCATGTCTTTGTGTTCCCTTCGGGTTGTGCTACACACTTGGTCATCAATACTTCCAGAAATTTGTTGTTATCACCTGAGCTTCGCTTGAGTTTTCGTTGTCGGTATCTACCAATGGCCGTAAATTTATTACATTAGACAACGTGAGTGCGTAATGCGACAGAGTCAATCTTAGTGAGTCATTAATATGATTTCATGTAAGCATGTGCCGATGCCGATTTTGGCTTTTCCAGCACCAGTCATCAGAATGGATGCCAATACGGCTTTCTAATGCTTGGTGGTGAGCTTTTCGCGGAAAAGGGAAATGCTCATTGACAGTAAACTACCCTGTGTTCGATGATTAACTTAACTTCGCTTATTTGCAGCAATTGCCAATCGCCAACAATAACAGCGATGAATCAAACGATACAGGGTCACAGCAGCGCAGGCTTAATACGTTTCTCTTGGATGTTGCAAAGTATGATAAGATAAATCCGTTTGGTATATCCCTGATTAGATCGATATTTCAGGATATTGTCAGTATGGACACCGTTATCATGAAGGTCATGGTAAGTTGCACACTTGAAATTTTCATCGTACGTGAAGCAATAGACAATTTTCTTCGCAATCGCACTCAACTAATAAGCACCGGATTCGTGAACGCAGATTTATCGAATATTAGATTTCAACAAATGCTTGTCTATTGGCGCATTTTGTAGGAGAGTAAAGCACACTGCCGCTTAAAAGTTGCGGTAATCTTTGCTCACGAGAGGGTTTTTCGCGGATTTGCTTGAAGCAAATTCAGCTCCTCTCAGTTATGCATGGAGATTTTTATTTCCCGATGTTTTAGAAATTCTTCAGTAATAAAAGTTTCTCAGTGCGTGTTTTCATAATCTTATTCGTCAGAAGAACAACATCGAAAGTGTTCTTTCTGGGAGGAAATTCGGCGCACCCTTTTCCTTCTCGCACACAATCGTACTCAAATGGCCTGCATTTACACTCGCCGAGTGCAATAGCTGTCGCTAATATCTGTGACATTTTCTTTGCATTTTGTGTCCATCCTCCCCGAACCCCGCCTTCCAGTGAGGGCCGCATGTCTTTTGCTGTTTTGTAAGTGGTTGTAACCGCAACTTAAAGCCCGCCAAATACAGTATTGTTGAGAAATTTGATTGTCGCGTCAGATCGATCTACCCCATCTCCTCAGCAAGTTCACTTCGGGAAGTGCGACATCGAAAGTCATCTTCAGTGCAACATGTTTAATTTCACTTTATCCTTTGTCAAGCGCAGGAGCTGCGTGCACATTCCATCGATTTGTTAAGTTTCGAAGGTTTCAATTACTTGTCAATTCATCGTTAAATGAATTAGAAGGTAACTGGAGTCTCATATAGAAATTTCTGAGCAGTGGGCAGCAAATCCTAATCACCTGGTGAAACCTAATTCGAGGAGCGCATTGTCGGCTAGAGAAGCGGAAAAGGGAAATGCGAGGAAGAGCGGAAGAAAAAACCGCGGGTTTTATGGCACCAGGTTTCCTCTCGTTCTCTGTTTTCTTTAACCAATAATCCGTTTATGGGAAATATTTAGCTTCTGGACTGAGAGGTCACCAAGTGATAACAGCCAGGCTGTCCGTGATTAGAGCCATCGCAGCAAAAGACTTGGAAGTGTCGGACGGAAATATGCTGCTGCTTGGAAGTTCCGCGAAATATGAGGCGAAAAACGTACCCTAAAGCTTCAGTTAAACGAACGATAATATGACATATATTCGGCTGCTAAGTTGATCCTCGTAGTATTTGAACTTTTGCTGACTATTACGCCTCCAGAATCACTTGTTCATGTGTGGGATTATGTTAAGCATGATGCGGCTTTTCCTCTGTTTTTGCATGATATTTCTTTGTTCTTGCAGATCATTTGTTTTACTCGTGCTTGATTTTCACAATTTTTACATTCCCTTCTTTATTTTCATGCCTATCCTCTCATGCCTTATGGAGGTATTTTGGATGGTCACTGACGTTCCTTCTGGGAAAAAAGAACACGTTAGTCGACGTTTTGAAATCGATGAGACGTTGTCCGTTTTCTCACGATTGGTTGCGCATTTGGAAAATTGACTGTTATGTGCAGTCACTAATTTTAATTATTGCCTCTTATAAGACGTGATTACGCAATGAATTTTATCCACCACCGCCATTCTTTTCCACAAAAATGATACATAATAAGCTCTGTTTTTCGAGACAACTGAGCTGCCATTTCATGGGTAATTTGAATGTAAAGTGAGCCCATTACAACTGGTGTTCTGCATTTATGTAAATACATTTCAACGTACGAAAGCGCTGTTTCGTCGGGGCAACTGAACAACCAGACTGCCGGGTGTTCTGAATTTCGTTGTGAATTCCTCCAGTGTATAATCAGTCATGTCGTAATCTTTGTGGTGGGTCCAACATCATGCACTGTTAGCGAAACTCACTTCTAGCGAAGATAGCAAGTTTTGCAGGTACTCATTTAACGATAGCAGCCCGCTTGGGAAAGGCGAACGGAGCTGAGCTCGTGCCGCAACACTTTGTGCGCACGACTACCGTACTTTTGCTTTTGGAGTTGACGTGATAGCCGTTAATGTTGGCACTCCGCGTGCCAACATTAACGGCTATCACGTCAACTCCAAAATTTCTATTGCAATTTGCACTTTCTCATAGAAACATGCGGGATTTTTTTGCAGCCACTGAATTCAGAACATCAAATGGCGCATCCAAGCAAAACTTCAGCTCAGTTGATGCAGGTGAGGCGCATCTGTTGGATGGACCATCGTTCTTTGCAATCTCATATTTCTACAGGAATGCAAATTCAGATTGCTCCTAGAAATTCTGGAGTTGATGTGATAGGCGTCAGTATTGGCACTCGGAGTGCGAAATACGGTAGTCGCGCGGACGAAGCGTTGCGGCACGAGCGCACATCCGTTGGCGGTGCGCAAGTGGGCTGCCACCGTAAAATGCAAGAGTGTCGGAACTATATTATTATGTGATAAGCTATATTCTCCAGACTGTACTGTTAACAGAACTTTGCCCAAAAGCTCACCAACGCGGATCGAGCATCACTGTTCCTGGTTGATCAAAAAACAAATGAACTCTACGCACGCATCTTCGACGTTGGCACGGGGAATGAAGAGCATGTGAAAATCAACGAGGATGGACACAAAGAAATAAGATAAGTTGATTTTGTGAATTCTGGACGATTATGCTTCGAAAAAAAGAACTGTTTCTGAGGCTAATAAATAATCGCATACAAAATGTGAAGGTTTCCTCACTGCGAACGAGTCCCGTCTTGAGCAGTGTTAGTGTTACATGTTGCAGCCGTATTCAAATAGTTCCGAAAAAAATACATAGGTAAATGGAAAAGTAAGTAATGGGAAGTCGAAAAATTCAATAACCGATTTTGAAAAGCCTTTGTCGTCCCTTTCTATCGCATTATGTAAATCACACTGCATGATGAATGCTCTAAAATTGCAATCTGGGTTTTATTTGGTCTGTGAAATGGATATGCCTAACAATTTCTCTGGTTTATAGAGTGTAGAGGTGTTCGGGGTTCGGGGGCCCGCAATCAGGTACAACAACGATTATTTAAGAGTATGCTGCACCTAGTCAAAAACACTGCTGAAAAAAGTGCTGATGGCTAGTTCTAAGCTCATTCTCCATTTTCTTTTGTTATTATTATTATTATATATATGTATTTACGTACTTTTAAAAAAGTGTTTGTTAAACTCTATATTTGGAACGATTCCTCCAATGAGTGATTCATATTCGAGGAAACTTGGTGTGTAGCGCATATTGATGTCTGTGAAGCTCATTCTAGGAATGGAGCTTCTGTCTATTTGAGGCTTCTCTTATTCAAACAAATTTAAGTTAGTTTTCGTCAACTGTTTCTGCGTGCTTTGCCTTTCAATCTTGAAATAAAAAGACATTCATTTGCTGGATTAGAACTGACTGTCATCTGCTTACAGGTTTCCGGCCGGCAAAGGAATTGGAGGATATGTGGCTTCCACTGGACAGGGTCTTAATATCGAGGACGCCTATGAAGACCCTCGTTTTAATAAAGAAATCGATCAGAAAACTGGCTACAAGACTAGAAACATCCTGTGCATGCCAATTTTCATACGTGGATCGTAAGTTTTCCACTTAACAAACACAGTAGAGAATGGGAAATTGAACCTAAGATCGTAAAAAGCTAAATCATATGCGATACCATCGAACGTTTGAAAATAATCTTACTTGGAAGTCGGGCTTGACTAATTTAGCAACAAGGTGTGCTTATAATCACTTCAGTGATGACAATCTATGTGACGGCTAACGGTCTTTGAAGCAATATAAAGCAAGCTAGGTATGGTGCTAAAGTGTGTATGAGAGCTATGGGAGCGAGTCATTATGACAGCAAATATCTTGCTATAGATTTCGGTGCTCACCAATCCCATCGACCGTTATGGAAGTGCAAACGAGCGCATGTTGCACGTTGCATCATTGATTCCATCTATCTGCGAGTAAAAGAAGCTTTTTGTTTTTGGTGCACATTTCATCTAGGCACGCATGCAGCGCGCCTAGATGAAATGTTGCAGAAGTGATTCCCAGTTTATGAATGCTCTGTGATATCAGGCTGTGATTTATGTATAAATATTTGCAAAAGGGACTTCATTTCTCATCTCTGAGGGTCTGTTGACGGGGAAAGAAGCTGAGCATAGCCGTTGGAAGCTGGCTACAGAAGCACATTTCGAGTAACAACTATTTCATGGTTGAATGGCGTCAAAGAATGGCGTCAAAGAAGTGCTCACGAGTAATGCTGCAGTGTGATTGGGGTTGTGCAAATGGTCAACAAGAATGACGGTTCGTTTACAAAGCAAGACGAGAATTCTTTCGAAACATTTGCCGTTTATTGTGGATTGGCGCTTCATCATGCAAAGCTTTACGATAGAATCAAACGTTCCGAACAGGTGAGTGTACTTCTTCTACCACTGCTGCTGAACGAAACCAACACGTCTGCTTAGGCAGTAGGAACTCATTTTTTAATCTCCTTCAATGTTCCATTTTCTTTGCAACCATCAAACTTACTTTCTTTCCATTTTTTCGAAGCAGTATGAAGCACCAATAAGTATACAGAATACCGACTGACCTCTTTGGATTATCTAGTATCTTCAACCTACGACACTTTGGTAAATTCCGATCGTTTTTCTCGAAATGAACTTTGTTTTGATCGGATGTCGAAGAAAATGCTTGGTTTGTGGCACTGTTTTGCTGTCGAGGCGAGATTACACAGGCAATCAAAAGATACATTTGATTATAGAGCTCTTGACAGAAATATGAAGGCCTCCAGCAGAACGAATGCGAAATGTGGTGTGATGCGCCATTTACGTTCCTACGACGATATATGAAATAGTTTCACTTTCCTGGCATGAAGATTTATATTTCAGAAGTACCGTGTTGCGTTGGAAGTGCTCGCTTATCATAGTGTTTGCAACAAGGATGAAGTGAACAAGCTCAAAAGTGTTAAACTTCGCGACCGAATTGTGGAATTGGAGACGTATGTTTTTTAAAACGTAATGTGTAGTCACGCTGAAGCAAATTTCACGTTCGCTTGAATTCAAAAAACTAAAGTTTCCTCATAAAACCCACAAGTGAAGAAATTAAACCTATGCGGAAATCTCATTATATTTGGTTGCAAGAAAAGAAAGAAAACAAACCCGCAAAGAAAAATAACAAGCAAATTAGAGCTAAGAAAAGTGGTTTCTCAAATTCGATATTTGGGCATTCCTCAAATAATGTGCTGAGAGTCAGATGTACGATGCACTAAATGAGATAACTATCAAGGATTTTTGTGGTGAAATTTCTTGTGCATCTTAGGCGCCCTTTGTGCAGTGAAATTTTTCTCGTCCAGCGTTCCGACGATCTTAATCATTCAATAAGTAGAATATGCACATTGCTTTGATGGTGATTTGTTTCTTCACTTCCTCTCATTGCATTCTACCGAAGTCACGCGTTTGCCATCAATAAGCCACCCGTGTTTTTCAGATTCGATTTCAATGGCATGAAGCTTTCTGAACTTGAGAAACCCCTTTATGCTGTTTATATGTTCAAGTCGCTATTTGATGGTGTTATGTAAGCTGCAAATTTCATTTTTCTTCTTTCATCATCGCTGTCAAGTTGGGTTCTTCAAGGTATGACTAGTGGTTAAAGGAGGAAGTGGCAATCGGGAGAAGAAATAATGCTTCACGTGTTTAGGTGTAAGACATACCAGTTTTTATGTCTTCTTTCAGGGTTAAAAAACGTCTAATGAATGAAAAAAGCTTTATCACGACGTCGAAGGAGCCAAAATGTTCCGAAGCTAATATCCTATAGCTAAGAAACCAGAATTTTTAAGTACCTTGCATATGGTACTTGAATGGAGTTTTGAATTCCCTTTACTTGTTTTTTACTATGAAAAGCAGTAAAAGTTCAGTTTTTTGTTATAAACGAAGTGGAATATGTTATTTCAGACGTTACGACTATGACGATCTTGTGCGATTTGTACTAACAGTGCGTAAAAATTATCGTCGGGTTGCATACCACAACTGGGCGCATGGTTGGTCGGTGGCTCATGCAATGTTTGTTCTTCTCAAAATAACGACGATTTTCAGTCCTAAAGAGGTATGCTAATCTTTCCGATTAAAACTTCATTTGTTAAAATTCAGGCTTGAAACTGTTTGTGTCCTATATCGATTAGGCATCGTGAATGTACGCTAATAACACCGTTGTGGACACAACATCAGGAGCACGTCTAATGATTAAAAAATCTCTAAATATATTTTAGGTTAGAAAGACTTTTTTTTGATAGGGCTCGTCGTAATGAAGATATAACATCAATGCATTTTTTCATCTTTATGAGCTTCAACGACGTCAGGTGAGAGAGGCGTTGTTCACTATCCGAATTCACTGATCATAATATTTCTATGTCCTTCCTACGTAATTGTGAGGCCGCTTCAAATGGAATAAATAGCACATTGAAGCACCACGCGCTAGGCTTTGGATTAGGCGGATTTGGTCGAGAGAAGCGGATTTAGCTAGTTAAGGTTTGCGGCTTAACGAGAAGAATTAATCTGGCGGAAATGACGTGACATATACTTCTTCAGACGAATCAGTTTCATAAGTGATTAGCAAAAATAATATCTAGTTAATGACGCCGTCAGGTTTTCACTGATTCAAGCGCCCGCACAACTCTAGCATAAAAGGTTCGTCTATCTGCTACTCTACCACTAGGCAGTGAAAGTTTAGTCGTTGTAAAATGCTCGTAAATTTTTCAGCCTATGCTCGTAAATGTTTACAGATTTTGCGGCAAATAGAAATATGATATAACAGCACTCCCACAGTGCTCACTGCGTCCACCAAAATTCACAACTCCAGCATCGGTAGCTTCTGAGTTGGAAACACCAAAAGGACTCACAAGCGAACACACACCCTCAAACAATATGTCATAACATTCATTTGCAAAGCAAGATGCCAAAAACGCACACTGAATGGGATAACAATAAAAGTGCTAAAGTGTTATTTTTGTGGTTGAAAATTGCAATATTAGAGGTCTCAAAGGAATACAGCAGATGATGGATCAACGCACATGAAAAGCTACCATCTAAGTTGGCAGCGTTGTTTCATTTGAACTTGGCGATTTCTGTCTATCAGCCACCTTGCATTCGAATAGTGCTAAGACTGGCAAAAACAAGTGCGCTTCCTTGATCATTTGCTGCTGTGTACAGTCACCTTCCCAACACAGCTTGGACATATAAATCAAAGTTCGCAGTCTAACGCGTTCAACGTATTCAACACAGTTTTTCTGACAAAACATCTCATAAGGAACAATGAGCCGATATTTTCAGGCATTAGCTCTGTACGTCGCATGCATATGTCACGATCTCGACCATCGCGGAAAAAATAATGCATATATGAAGACAATGAGCACTCCTCTAGCCGCAGTTTATTCGACATCCGTTATGGAGCATCATCACTTCAACCAAACTGTCACGATCTTGCAACAAGTGGAAGCCAATTCTTGCTCCTTCCTAATCACGCCGTTAATGATAATAGTCTGCGAAGAATCCAACTGTTCTCTTAAGCATTACTGTTCCATCGTTCATTTTGCCCTATTTGCCAAACGCCTGGTTTGCATTTTATGAAATGCAGTTCCACGGGGGGTTACTTAATATTATAGCGGGTATTGCCTCTCTCTTCCAAAAAAAATTTTGTTCCCCCTCCTAGCCGCACATGCACCTGCCAAGATAGGTCGCTAAAAATCGCTTAATAGATCCCAAACTTCGCGACTCCTAAATTTTGGACCTTCATGTTTCTTATGGTGCTTCTTGAAGTCATAGGACGCCTCGATTCTTCGAGGGACTCCAAAAATCCTTTGAGAGCTCTTGAAATCTGCCTTCCCCCCAATTTTGGTTAACGAATGCGAACAATACCGGCGACACAGATTGAGTATAATGTTTGACTATTCTCTTTTCAAATGTCCGACACAAAAGAGCGAGCAAAATGAGGAGAGTGGACAGTACTGTTGGGGCATGAAATTTGCGTCCATAACTGTTTCCGGAAACTGACAAGAAAAAAAACTAACAGTGTAAGTGATAATTTAGAAACGGTTACAGACTACAAGTTGTGCAGCAAAAAGGAGATGACAGAAATGTTGGCTGAATTTTGACATTAAAGCAGTAGCTACTGTTGAGACTGTCGAGTGGGAACATCCCGGCAACAGTAACTCTCAGAAATTTATATAGAAGGGAAAGGAAAAGAGGCAGTTGAGAGAAGCTGTCAGCAACTACCATGCTGTTGGTAATTATTCCACCCTCGCAAATTCTATGCCTCCCAAAATGGCCAGAGAAAAAAGAGCAATTTTTGCAGCAAATCAACTGTGAGGACTATCCCACTCTGTCATCACTTTATTTCACATTTCATCGTGTACGCGCACTTCACTGAAAATTGATATCTCCTATTCAGCCCGTTGCGAATATATTTTTAGCGCGTTTCAGGTTATGCAAATTGTCAGTAATGTTTACGGAAATTGCTGTTTGCCAGAACAATGTAGCAGTATTTTAGATTCGTCAGGATTTCCATATATAATTCATAACCGCGCCGGCAGAATAATGCGAGCAAACGTCGTGTTAAGCTTACTTTCATATGTATTCTTCCTTTTAATAAACCAAGGGAGTTGCCTACATTTTTGCAGCAGTTATTCTTGCGGTGCCAAAGTGTTGCAATAAAATAAGTGCTATGCGAGAAGAACAAACGTAACAGGTGAATCTTGCTGTGAAAAATTGTGGGTCTTGCTGAGGAAAATTAATCGTTAGTTTGATTGAAGGATGGACATAATATTCTCAAGTCGCTCTCATCGGATGAATATAAAAGGGCACTGAGCCTCATTAAGCACTGCATTCTGGCGACCGACCTCGCTCTGTTCTTCCCGAATAAAGCAAGGCTTTCAAAAATTGTCACCGAAAACTCATTCGACTGGCAAAACAATGAGCACAGGTACGATTATTTTTGTATCTCGACTTCGTGCTGCAATAGTAATTTTAGTTTTTAACTAATCTTTCAGTGCAGTTTAATTGCCTTCAAAAATGGTTATCATCGTTAATTATGTCGTTTTTTCTATAGATTGGAAGGTGCAGAGGATCTGCTTGAGTGGTTGTGAGCTGAAAATACCCTGCCGCACTAACCCACTATCTAAGACCATATTAGCCGTCGCGAAAAGGGAATAACTTCGCCCCTATCTCTACTGTCTAAGTACCTAGGTCTCGAGGCTTGCGAGGTCGTGAGGTGTAGAAAATACTGCGTAAACTTTCCTGTTTAACAAACTAAGTATGATGTTCGTTTGTATCGTAATGGTACAGCCAATGTCTGTGTCACTTTTAGGAGAGAATTCCCTTCAAGGGGTGAAAGATCGTAATTCTTCTCTGAAAATCACGTAAAACGCCCATGTTTGAAAAAAACATTTTATTCAGAGGAGTGTTGCTCAAGCATTCAATAGCATTCTAATATTACTCTTGGTATACTTCTTAATCTGCGCTGCTGGTATCATGTCACAGGATATTTACTGCTTTTTGCCAGTGGTCAAACTGTTCTCTGGAACAAGCGCATAAACCACAAATGCATTCAGTGGGCAGCAACTTGCGCAATGCAAATCACACTTAAAACCTCTGTGACGCAAGTTCTTCACCTCTCCTTTTATTGGTGAAGCAGAAATCTGCTGTGAAAATTTGAAAGTATTTATCAGAACTGCGTATACAGCGTTTTTGGGCGACTCTGCACTTTACATTTCTTTGTTATATTTGTAAAGTCATGACGCAATTTTGCATCTGCTTTGGAATGTTCTCCAGAAACGCTATAGCATAGAACGGAACAGCAGCTTTAATGGGGACGGAAAAAAAAGACAGAAAAAAAACAGTGGTAACGGTGTACCGTCGAGGTTATGATAGAACTTTGTTCGATGGCAGGAACAGATACTTCATTTATTTATGCATATTGTTCTTTCAGTTTGTCTGAATGTTTTTGATTCTGTCAAGCATACGTGAAGGCAACTGAAAATTTCGCTGGTTGAACGTTTGTGGCAAGCCCATTTTGAATGGTGATACTCTAAACGTCTCAGTAATCCGCTGAATATATTTCGTCTTACTTACGTTTAGCTATTACTGCCTATATGCTTGCGCTTGCATGGGAGACTAGTACCTCGACAAAGCCGCACGCGTCACTCATGGAATGCAATCGATCATTACAGCCATGGTTTGCGTTGAGCAGTAGTCTGCGTTTTTGGAAAACAATGACGACTGAAGCCTGCGTCATTCCTGCTTTTCAAGAAAGGAATTTTCCGAAAATCATACAGATGTAAATTTTATTCTTCGCCAATCTGCGAGACACTGAAACCAGAGGCCGACAATGTTACGGAATTAAGGCATATAACACGCATATGAGTCTCCGTATTGTTTCCAGCCTACCGCATGGCTGCAGCCAGGAGGCGACAACAGATCTACTGTTTAGCTGATCGCTGATTCTCGCTTAGCTAACTGTCATCTTTTCTTGTATCCAGCCGAATTCTCCGACGATCATTTTCTCTGTTCAGCTTTGCTCGTTAACCTTTCCCATTCTTCAGTAGCTCTCTTTCCTTCGTTTTAATTCTGCCTGCCCTTCCAACTGCTTTTTATTCCACTGGACAAAATATCTGGCCACGCGAATACTTAAGTCACTAGCATTTCATGCTGTGGCTAATATATTCTAAGAGAATTTGTCCTTGTGAAACCGATGTGGTGTTGGCTGAAATCGCGTCCGCATTTTGCTCGAGCTTTATGATGAAAATTGCAGCCCGGATGCTCCGTCCATAGGAACGACCTCTAACAAATGGAATAGCATTCAATGCAATATTTTTACGCAGTCATGCGACCACTGGAACTTCGCAAAGTGAGGAGAAACCGTTTGCCCCACTATGGCCAAGGTCGAGTTTAACCCGAAGCGCGGAAAATAAAGAGATGCACTAAAACAAAAGAGTTGCAGCGCAAGAAATGCGAAACGAGGAAGATGGATGGAGAATTAAACGGAATAAACGAAATCTGCACCTGTTTCAAGCACCACACTAATCCCATAAAAACTGCTGGAAAAAATGGCTGTCATTTTCGTTGCCAGTGGATATTTAAGAAGCAAAGCCCCAAGCATTACTTACCAATGTGATTCTCACAACTGCACATTCTTTAACTTCAGGGCTCTTGCACAAGCCGTCATCATGACAGGTTGTGATCTTATCGCTTCAGCAAAGCCATGGTCCGTTCAAACTGAAACAGTCAAAGTCATTTTTGAGGAATTCTATGAACAGGTTCAGATTTTAGTTGTTTTCAATAAGATATCAGTTAAAGCGGCAAAAAAACTCGAGAATAAATTGGCAAGCAACACTTCAACGAAGAAGTCCTCAGAAAAGATGTACAACAATCTGACGGCATAGTTAATGACATTTCTGCCTAAATTTTTGTAAGCCTAGAGCAGATAATATTGAAATGCTCTGGGTGAGGAATTTGGAGATTTAAAGGAACGGCTAACGATCTCCAAACTTCTTGGACATATAACTTTCTCTCTCTCCCTCTCTCTATATATATTTGGTTGAAATCACTCGCATATTCACCTTAGTTCAATGGTAACGAATTCCTTTTAACCACCATCAAATTCTTAAGGAATTCATGCTTTCGTTATCGTGCCTAGAACTTGTAAGCAGATGAAGTATATGCCGATCGCGAACATCATTATTCTATCAATGCTGATTGAGGGCGATGCCGAGCGTATGAATGGTAAGGAGCCAACTGCGATGATGGACCGGCAGAAAGCACATGAACTTCCTCAAATGCAAGTCGGATTTATGAATGGTATTTGTATGCCGTGCTACGAACTCCTATCGAGGGTGATACCTGAAACGGACCAGCTTAAAGAAAGATGCCGGTGAGTTAGCATTTCGAAATTCCCTTATCGGGTAAAAGGTCCTCCAACTCTTATTCAGCCTACCGCATTCATTCACGCGAAATTTCGTGTACTTGAGCGACTTATTTAATTTGGGCGGCACACATTCGACTAAATGAGATGGACGCAGCTAATTTTTCAGAAGTTCCTTCACGCTTGTAACAGTTTGGTTCAATGCGTAAGGAGTATTTTAGATCCCAAATGTCGCAAAGCGCTTTCCGAAATCCGCGACAAATCGGACTGAAAATCGCGAATGATGTCCCATTGGAAGTGTTTCTCACTGAAAGTCAGTTCTTGGACCCCATATATCATAGCAACTTATTTTCGCCATAGTGAATTTCAGTGTTTAGTTGATTAGTTGTTTCATTCAGATATAACGCAAACAAATGGGAGGAATTGGCTGGAGAACAAAAAAGAAGAACTGAAGAAGCGACGATTTGATTTCGGTATTCGTCTTTTTTACATTCGCGTTTCGTGTAAGTAAATCTCTCACAGCATATCGTTTAGATCAGTGTTTCCCAACCTTTTTCACTGTATTATCATTTTGCCTACCTTATTTATTTTATTACCTCGCATCACCCTAATACACTGCAATGCGTGAACCGAAACTCGTGGACTCGTTGCCTTGAGTATAATTGTCAACTTGCCTCGCTGGGGTGAACCACCGACTAATTGGGAAACACTGATCTAGATGAAGGCGAAATGGCAACAGTTTGCTGTCTCAGTCACTATCTTATGTTAAGGCGGGATGAATAAAACTCCTGGCGATCACTGCTATATTCACGTTAAATGCACAGCCGGTCCACAATATACTTTTCAAAGCAGTGGAAGTTGGCGGAACGGAAGATAATTAAATCAGGTCCCGGAGCCGAAATACATCATTGATTAAGATAAGGTGAACAATCACGACAAACATTGGGTCCGTTGTTATCATGAGCTTGTTGTAACAAAAGGTTTCATGAACATGGGTGGAAGTGTCTTGCAAGAAGAGCCCTATTCTTGCGGAACTTCTTAAAGACAGCTAAACTAGCGAAGTGAATCAAACAGTCCCTTGATTTCGATTTCGGTGCCGTACCCCAAAACTCGCATTGAAACAAGCAAAAAATAAGCAGACAAACAATACTTTGGAAACTGTATTTAATACTGCTGAATAGGTAGAAAAAAGTTGGCGAAGCTGATCTTAGGACGAGGACGGCATTGCACTGTAGTCACTTATCGTCTCACCCCTTAAAAACGCAGACCACACACGAGGAATCGTTTAAAAGTGTTGAATTCATAAGTAGCTGAAATTGAGTGAACGCGTCGTAGCAGGTGGCAGGCGATACAGTGTTTCAGGGGAATGAGTTTCAGAAATTAAGCGGATAAACAGTTGATTCAAAGTATCATATTGTTTATGGTCTCGTTTTTTATATGCGAGATGTGAACCAGTCTCGCGATTCTGCAGACATCACAACTAGTCTTCAATTCATTCCTTTTCAATATACATATGAAGTTAGAGAGTTCAATCATTTAGATCGTGCACGTTTTTAAGTGAAGAAAAGCAAAGGCCAAGAAAATGTGACAAGTGACTGTCGCCGTTGAAAGCGAACCTAGGGCTTTAAAGAAATCACAGAACCAAAATTGCCAATCAATGTGACACCATATAAAGGAGTCAGGCTTCATGAAAAAATGATGCCACTTGAGTTTCCTTCGCATGCCTCGTGACTTGGAACTTTGCTTTATTCATTCACAAAGTTTGATGATCTGCAAGCATAACTAACTGCGTGTTCGAAGAGACGTCAAAAGGTCTCAGGCCGAACACTGACGTGCACGTGCAAGAGAAAAACATATAATAAGTGCTAGGAAACTATTTTTCTAAAGTGAAGTGATAGAACTGTGATGGAAAATATAAGTGGCCGTGGAAAATATGATTTGGCTAGAACGGAGAGGGCACTAACTTGAAAGGGGTCATTAGACAAAAGTGCGTTAAACGCTTTTTGCAAATTTACGTTTGCACTTGTCAAAACTCTCTCATCTTTTGATGCAATAAAGCAGCTGAATTGGGACTAGAATAAAATTTGAAACTTAATTTGTGCTTTTCAGCAATGCTTTAGGACAAGCTGCGAATGCCATTTTATACTGTTGATACACATACGAGTGGCCTACATTTATAAAACGCATCCTCTCGCATTTAAAACGCATATGTAATAACGTGCTTGCCAAATTTCAGTTTCTATTCATTTAAAATATGAAAGCCTTAACTTAATTTATCTCACGAGAGGGAGCAAGAATATGAACGACGGGCATTCCATTGAGCGTTCGCTACCAGTTGTTCCTCTGTAAAGTGCCCTTGCTTAAAAGGGTATATTCCTTTCAAACAATCGTACACAAATAACGCGGCTATAAATATTGTTATTAGAAAGTCTATGGGAACCGGGTTAAAAGCAAAAGCAATGTGCATTCAACAAATATATATCTCAGCGTTATTTTCACTTGCGGACGTATCGGAATATTGACGTGTACAATGTCAAAAAGCATTGAACTTTTGCGGTAATACCCATCGATTAATGTGAGACGTGACCCCTATTCAGCGTCGGCGGCGCAGAAATATTGCGCACATCTTTGGGTCGCATATGGAGTGTGGGCCGCACCAACTGTCATGTATTTTTTTCTTCTCTAAACCAGTTGCAAATAATGAAAGCCACGTTGAGTCGAGTAATATAAGCGTGTGTCGCAAAGTATGCGTAGAAGATTTTCCTAATCCCTTCTCGCATCACTGTCTTTTTTGCTCCTTAAATTCGGATATGTCAAAATGGGCCAATAGACTTACGACTTCTCCCATGTGATCACAAATTGAAGACAACGTCGCGCAGATGCGCATTAGTGCTTCACCGAATAATCGTTGTCCTGTCGATTCTGAATGCGTTCAGGAATCTTACAAGTGTAACTTCTTTGTTTTTAGATTTAGTGCCATGTCATTCCTGAGTATACTATGCCTACTTGAGAGTAGGTACCTTAGATATTGATTATAAACCTGTCTTGGACGGAAGGCTTTCTTCTCTAATCACATAGTCGAGGGAAAGAAGTTTCTCCCAGTTTTCGTTCTAAAATCGCAACCATTTGGACTCTGATGGTTTACTTAATTGTTCAACCATCGTTCAGCTTTTGGAATTTACGTGCACATTTTTTAATAATCGAAATCATGGAGCACAACGATTGCTTGCGTGCTTCGGCATTCGTCTTCATTAACCGCATCGAGGCCGTCATCGTTCTTCATTTGCATGTTGACTTCTGAGGTCGAACATTGTGAAGCGACTGGAGTTTCAGTTGCTTTTTTAAATTTTTGATCCAGGCAACCTGCGTTACTACAACTGACTTAAACCTGTCTATCAAGAAAAAACAATCCGTGAAAACGGTTAACTCTAAATAATGAGACGCAAAAGGAGGTTGTGAATCTTGCGTGGAGTAAAAGGGGTTTCAGCTCGGCTGGGACCGGTCAAGTGTAGAAGCATTTGTGGTTTCAGATCAGCATGCGATGAGGGAACGGA
Organism: Parascaris univalens; assembly: GCA_037576465.1. Classification (NCBI taxonomy): domain Eukaryota; kingdom Metazoa; phylum Nematoda; class Chromadorea; order Rhabditida; family Ascarididae; genus Parascaris; species Parascaris univalens. The sequence continues at coordinate 61,850,383 of CM075173.1, read as the reverse complement.
AAGCGTCAGAAGTGAAAGTGACAAGAAGTAGCACTCTAAAGGTAGAGTCGAACAGAACTCCCTGAATGATGTACATGTGACCGGCATGTTACTGGGTAGAAAATGTTTTCAGCTTGGCCATCCTTCCCTCTACTACAGCACCTCTTTGTAGAAAGTTGCTTGGAAAATGAATTCGTTTCACCTACTAAAATACTTAAAAACAAACTCTTGTGAAAGTTATTTTCCTCTCTCAAAAGTACCTTCGCTATAGGCATTCATTGGTATGAACGGGTCAGCCCGCTTCTCCCGATGCAAATATTTGCAGTGAAAATGTTCCCGATATATGTACATATGAAGAAATTCTTATGTGGCTTTAGCGCCCACGATCCTGAGCCACAACAGTTTCTTAACCGAATTATCCAGGCACAGGCAACCCTCCTGTACTATTATAAACGGGTACTTCTTAACTAGTTACTTCATATTATTATAAATACGTACCGTCTGGGACAAAAGCGACCCTCGGAGTGTCATTATAAATACGTTTTTGACGGTGCTTTCACTAACAAATGCTTACAGCCCAATAGCCTGCGATACAAGCGCACAAGCGTCTTCATCACTACCGTAGCGCAAAACAGCGCAAAAATGCATTTTAATTCGCGCATGGCACCTGAAGGAAACACACTTTAAAACAATCTAATTCATTACATTTTACTACCAAAAGTAAAGCGGAATGGTTGAAGTGAGAGGTTCTTTCATCTGTTAGACCAACCAAGCCCCTAACGAGAGCAAAGTTTCGTGCATATGTGGTATTGAGTTACATCTAATATCAAGCCGCAAATGTGTGGACATGCACATTCAGATGCTTGTGTATAACTTGGCTCTTTATACTTCAATGATGTCATGGTGATGCTGTAACGAGCTGTGAGGTAGATTAATGACGGTTCGCTTCATTTTCTCACTTTGCTCTTACAAACAGTCGGTTTCAATTTTGTTGCCACCTTCACATCACTTCATCATAGGGACCCACAATCCGCGACCGCTGTCAGCTACCTCCCTCACAAAATTCAGATATTTACAGATGGGGTGGGTTGTGGTTGTGCTGTTGCTTGTTGGATTTTATGTTGGCTTATGTGAACGCTGCCCGATTATCATTGGCGGATTCGAGTGTCCAGAGGGATATAAATGTGTTGACAATCAATGTTTTTCGTCGAGTGGTCAGCTTGCATCATCAGACTGCACCGCTGTGAGCTGCCCCAGCATGACGCGCTGCTTCAAGGTGAGCTTCCTGTAATTGTTTGCAATAAATATTCCATAAGCTGTATTGCCTTGAAAGCCTTCTGAAAATTCTGTCAGCAGCTCACCTCATCTTCCTTTTGGTAGTGTTGCGTTGATCATGCACTGCATGTTGCCTAGGATTATCGTGCTCTGCATCGATGGGACAGCAGCAAACGATCTTACAGTTTCCTCAACAGCAACGGGAATCCCACCGATATCCTGCGGAGGGACAGCAACGATCTTACAGTTTCCTCAAAGCCTTTTAGTATCCCCATGCAAAAAAGTGCAAACATATGGTGAAAATCAAGGGAAAAGGGGGGCTGAGGGCTGCAACACTCAAAACTTTTAAGCACACCGTTTGTTTAATAAGCCGGTTTTACTGGGTGCATTACCTTATGACGGTAATATTCCCTAGTATGTGCACAATTTTTTTGCAAACATGTAATTTCAGCAGTCAGTTGCAAATGGTACTAACGAGCACAAGCCTGCATAAATTCTATATCATTCTGTATGTCTAGAAAAAGCATGCAGTGATTGGCGGATGGTAGAACAAATCCCTACACCTTCAATAAAAAACTGCAGATTCACCCTACATCAATAAAACTGTATATATATATATATATATATATATATATATATATATATATACAACAGTATACAAATGCAACAAGCGGACGTGCGCAGAAACTTCTCATGCAAATAATCACTGCATGCCGCTTGCAGCTGACATCTTGCAAGGTATTAATGCAAACTGCGAAAGAGTGATAACGTGAAGCCTAAAAGTTGAAACGTTCTGGGAAGTTATGTCTGTTGGCCCATCAAGAAAATTTATAAGCATTCCTATTTCCTAATTTCGGCAAATTTCTGTTAAGTTTCTGTTAGCTGTTTTTCGCACGAGTCCATCGTCCCAATGAAGGAACCAATGAGCATATACAGACAACCTGATGATAAACAAAAGGCGGCTGGCCTGCCGAGGGCTTGTCTGCGACCATCTGAATCTAGTTCTTGAGACTCGAATCTCTTGGCTCACTCCTTCAAAATCCATCCTTTCGGAATAATGAATAATTCATAACTTGTATGCTTGTAAAAGTAAACATTAGTTGATCTTTCTGCTGTTGCGAACAAATAATGCTCTTAGAGCGACTTTTATACGTCTTCTGGCAATAAGGGAAGCCATAAATTCTTTGATACACATACATAACTATTAGACGCCAGAAGTTTCCATATTCTTTATGTCCGTTTTCAGGGTTAAAGAGTTTGGACGTACATAAATTGCAAATTTAGGACCCTCAAGAAGAACTCAGAATTTTCGGTGCAAGATAGCACGTCGAAGAGCGTGATGCCGCTTAGCAACTCCAGTGCAATGCTATAGACAAATAGGTCCTCTACATCACGATGAGGAGATCAGTGCGCAGCCGCACATGCCCACCGGTGCGATAGTTTGCTGTCGTATACAACAGCGCTATATTGATCTGAAATCCCTGTTTCGACCTTGACGACGAAGGCGCCGAAGACGTACTGGGAAGAGAGGGTTTCACCTGAAGTAATACCGGATAAGTGACTTAGAAGGTCGAAACGTTGACTGACTTAAAACTATGGGAATATAATCCCAAAATGAAAGAAATATTCCACCGGAGAGGAGTTTTCCTTATTTTGCCGCACTTCCTAATGGGGACACTGAGCTGTTTGTAACGGAGGGATCCGAAACGGAACTGTGGAGAAAATGTTGGAAGCTGTTTCCGTCTGACTTGACAGTGGGAATCAATTCACTTGAGAAAATAAAATGAGAGAGAAACGCATCGAAATTCCTTCAGAAAACATTTTCAACAGCTGTCGTTGGCGCGGAATGTTTATCTCGCATGCAATATAAACAACAACCAAAATATAAAAGCGAGCAAAAGAAAAAGGAAAGCGCACAACAACAAGGACTGAAAGGCCCGCATCGGTTGAGCAAAAAACTGATGGATTCTTGTCTTATATGAATGCTTTAAGCAACTGGTGAACGCAATGACGCTGAGAGTTGAGACGACATCAGCAAGAAGTTTGTTCCTCATTTTGACGATAAGGAAACAAAAGAGGAATTAGTGTTGAGATTCGCGGAAACTACTGAGAGCTACGAGCAGGTGATAAACTACTTCGGTCGGAGCTACACAACACGGAATTGGATATACAATCAGATCATCCGCTTATGATTAAGTACAATATGACCCTGACAGAATGCTGTAGTATTCCAAAGATTTTAGACTTGAAATCAGCATACGAATTGCACAGTTTGACCTATATTGGCCCTGAAAGCTTTTTGAAAAGCTTGTGACGTGAAACGCTTTATAATTTTCAGCATCTCTGTTCCCGATTCCTACTCAAGCATATGTTAATTATATTATATAAGGCAGAAGGACGTGCAATCCCATGCATTCTCTGTACAATGCAGTTGGAAACTGAGACATTTTAGCAATTCTCTGCCATGTTTTCGTATTACCTATGCTGAGTTTATATCATCATTGGAACATAAAAGCTATGGAATATCGCGCATGAAGAGAATGCTCGGTGAAAACAGTCACTTGTTGATCTGTGGACACCGTAGTGGCCAATGGAAATTTGGAAAACCTTTTCAATCATAAAAGTAGAATTTAACGACGTTGGCTTATTCTAGGTAGAAAGTACAACTTTCGCATTTTCCCGCTTGGAAGCGGGAACTTCTCAAAGAACTTTTCGCCAAAACTTTAGAACAATCTTCTCCCACTCCTGACATAATGATGGCTTTCAGTTTTTTGGTGATTGTAGTGCTTCTCCTCTGTTCTTAAAGAGTTGCAACTTTCATTATGTGCCGTAGTGAGTGTTTACGATGTCGAAGTTGATACTAACAGCGCGCTGAAACAACTGCAGTTCGAGCAGAGCAAGTGTTCGGAACGAGGAATATTTTGAAAAGACTTCTGTGGAACAAGCAATATCCCATAATCCTCTAATTCAGTGTTCCTTGTTCCAAATTTAGTCCTCATTCTGAAGACGTGGATTCGTACGCCCTTCCTTCGCTTTAAATTTAGCACCGTTTGAATACATTTCCTGTCTCGAGACTATCGTTCGTTTAAATTCACCTTAAAGCATGTCGCCATCTAATTCACTCTTTCCCTCCTTATCAGGCTACAAAAGTTCGCATAATCCCCTCCCCAATCGCCACGATCTTCGAAGTCAACCTCTCGCCTCCACCTCCCTTCCCTCCCACTCCCCTCAGCTCGCATGAGCTGAACGGCCACATTTCCAGAGGGCAGAATTCGAGGGCTTACGGCATTCTGCAATGAAAAAAACTCTTTTGGAGGCAGCGGTTCGAAAAGAACGAACAAAATCCGCGCTCTGTTGCAACATTAACAAGAAAAAAACATACGTCGCAAAAATCGTGCATTCTAGGGAAGATGCTATTCGACAGTTGGTCTCACATGCAATCGCAATGTATTCGTATCCAATTCCACCGCCAAGTCAATACTGTCTGAATGCGGCAATAAGGGAAAATGCGTTAATGGTCGATGCGTCGAAGACAGTAAGTTATGCCAACGATGCAGATGAACGATTTTTTCTGAGATCCAGGTCAATAAAAATTTTTCCCGATATCCTTGCATCCCAGAAACTTCCGCCTTTCATTTAAGAGGTGCTTTGCTCGTTGAGTTTTTCTTTTTTCTATTTTTATTCGAAACAAAGTGCGCAGGAAATAGAATTACACAAAGAATTGCAGGGTTTAAACGCTGCTTTATGGCCTCTTCGTTCAAGGTTGTATGCTTACTTAGTAGCACTATTCGCATAGCTCCGTTGGGTTCATGAGTATATAACTCTGCTTTCAAACTTCGTCGTGAGTAGAGCGGCCTTTTCGTCAAAAAGTGTTGCGTAATGAGGACAAGGGAACGAACGTGCAGTGAGGGCTGACGCACTAACTTTCGTTGTTCCACCTGAATGCCACTGATTGTGACAGACGCCTGTGTGAAGATTGAAAAAATTAACCACAGCACTGTCCATTCGACCAAGCACCCAGCTCGTCGGTTCCGCGCCATTATATCCATTTCTTAGATATGCACAACAGGTCAGGGGTTTCACCAACGGTGTGGGTATATATAGTCACAAGCGCAGGCGCACGATAGGGGGGGGGGGGGGGCGGACCGCGCGTGTCCTCGGAGAACGTTACTTGACAATAAAACTATCGCAGTAAATAGGAAAATAAAGCGTAAGGTGACAAAATTCAATAGACGACTTGCGACGCATTTTTGAATGCTCTACTAGAATCATTAATAAGCTGAGACAAAAGCGAGAACCTTAGTATGAGAACAGTTTATTATATGACGCGCAATCGCCATAAACTTCAGTGTCGCGTTATTCTCGTGCATTCGTGACACTGCGTTCTTATTGGTGAACTGGATTCGTGAAACCATCCTCAACGGTTTAACGAAATTACCCTACATTAAACTCCCTGTGGCTCTCCATGAATGGATCATTCATGCAATTGTCATATGCACCGGTTATGAATTCTTCCGTTCGACAGTTCCAGGTTTCCATCACTTCATCTCTTTCTCGCGTAGGCATACAGATAACGGGCATTGCGACTTCGTTCGATAGTAAAAAAGCCAATCGAAGTATTCAGCATCTAGTTAATTGAGGTGACATAGTTTGTTTGCACGCAGCACTTGCTCTCTGTCATGGACAAGTCAGGATTGTAAAGGATAAAGCAGCTTGAAGGCGACATACTCTCAGCTCGAAGAATTGCGGATTAGTTGGCACTCGACCACAGGTGGTTACAAAGTATGAAACCTTCAATGTGAACAGTCATTTGAAGTGCGCAACTCTAGCCAACGAAGCCAATTCGAAAGACCCGGAGGAGATCGTAAGGAAAATGGGACCGTTAAGAACACTCGTTTCGAGCCAATGATCTGGAATGGCTGAATAACGCCTAAAAGAAGTTACCTGTTCCAGGTTTTGGCTCACCTGCAAGTTACCTGCCCACCCGCTCGTATTCATTCCAAGTCGATAAAGAAACCAGGAGGGTAAGCGACGGTGCAGTCAGAGGTAACGGTAAAGGTTTTTACACCCAGTATCACGATAAGCAGTTTTTCGCACCGGAAACATTCCAAGAGAAAGCTTGCGCAAACAAAATTTATGCCTTCGACAATGCGACCTATTAATTTAATCAACTAAAGCGGATCCGAAGCTTGTTAACGGCATAGGACTCTTTCAGTATTGAGCCTTCAGAAAGTCAATGCGCAACCATTCTTGCACAGGCCCGCTGGGAAGTTAAGGACTGCTCCAAGCGTGCTTATTTCACTCAAAAAAGACTCCCAGCATGAGATTTGCGTAGATAGCGAGCTTTCGATCTTTCAGAGCACTCACGTGTTCCATCAAAGGAACGGGACATCATCACTCAGATGTTCGATCGATCCTCATCACGTTCACATATCCCAGAAGACTAAGCTTTGGATAGTTATCATTTTGATCGTTACAAAACAATTCGTTGCTTCAGAGGAGTCCTTAAACAATGCTTCAAAATGAGAGTTCAGATCATAAATAAGTGGGAGTAGATTTCTGAGATGTTCATATCCATGGCCACACATAACAGTGGGAGGAAGTGCTGTAATGGAAACGGGACACGGCGCTGAACGCTGTGGATACTCTGCGTTGAGGAGTCGACACTGACTCAACTGGCCGCAGCGCTATGCTTCAACTTAGACATCTACATGTTCACTGCAATGGATGGAGTGTGGGAAAGCTGCTTTACTTTGAATACTTAAATAGCCCCAATTTCATCGTTCCCCTCATCAACACAGCTGCAACTCTTCTATCTATAGCGATTCTGAGCCTTCCGCAACCAAGGAATTACATATGTTCTGATCTTCCTCCTTTGTTGCAGCCTGTAGCGTGATCGCTTCATGTCTCTTAGTTACCACTTGAAGATTTATTTAGTCCATCTATTGCCACTTAACCTGGCTATGTGATCAGCCCACCTTAGTTTTCTTTTGCATATTTCTTCAGCGATATCCATCAATGCGGATCCAGGATGCAACTCTTCGTTGTGGTGTGTTGCAGTTTGTTGATACTTCCCATTCCTCTTTTAACTGCTCGCTGGGTCGTTGTTCGTTTGTTTTTTTTTTTTCGGTGATACTGCTATTCCACGCTTTGCATTCCCACAGAAGAACAGGGATGGCAGTCGTAGTGAAGAGTTTATCACTATGTCGTAAGAGATATCGTTGAACTTAATGAATATTAGGCAATGTGCTCTTTTTCTTCTGCTTAATTTCTGACCCAAATCTCTGCTCATTTGCAAATCTCCCCTAAGTGTACAAACTGTTCCACAAGTTCGATATTGTCGCCATTGAGCTTCATGGGAAACTCACGATGGAACTCATTTCTCATCCACTTCATTCTGCATTTGCAAGTGCACAGCCCAATTTTCTTGAGATTCTTGTTGAACTCGTTCAGTGAATAATGGAAGTTCTTTGGGTCATCGACAAATGATTACCACTTCGTCCGCAAAGAGAAGCATTCGGAGTTATTCGCTGAATAAATTGAGACCATCTACAGTCTCCATCTTTCTCAGGAGTCCTTCGAGAGCTGATAAGAACGAAATTGAGGAGCAAATGTCTCCTAGTTTTGCGTCTCTTCCAGCTGACGAGAATACTTAATAGCAATAAGTGCTCAATAGGTCATATCCCTTGCATCTCTTTTCTCCTTATCTCGTCAGACATGAACATCACATTTCTGATTTCTTCCACAAGCTGTCTATTGAAGTAAGACCAAACTCGCTATGTTTCAAGACAGAGAGAGAATCGCTTGTTAAGTGTTCGTAACTGATGCAGCACAAAACTAATATGTTTTTTCGCCGTGATCCCTATCATGCCTCAGCTTTGAGATGTTTGCTTCACATCTCTTGAAGAGACCGATGATCTTTTCTGGTGCCACTTCGAGTCAGTGATGGCGTCGAGCGACTGTTTTCTTAAATCGCTCGCATATGTCAGCAGTGTCAATCTCTGTAACGCATGCGCTTCGACTCTGCAAATTACGTTAGCTGCGCGTCACATCACAAATTGATCTTATAGAAGAGTATTTGTTTTTGTCTCAGTTTATCAATGATTCTGATAGTGCATTCAAAAATGTGTCGCAACCCCTGAATTTCGTCTCCTTATAGTTTATTTTCATATTTATTGCACATTTTCATTGCTGAGTGACCACTACCGTGCCGTTTTCAGAGGAAGCGAGTGGTCTCGCTCCGTCTCTCCTTGGCGTGCGAGCTTGTGGCTAAGTGCGTCGACCCGTACCAACTGATTGCATATCGAAACTTAACCTCCCCCGAGTGTTTGTGACTCGTCTAAGAATCGTTAGGCTTCCGAATTATTCTAGATGCCTTCTATCCCGCATACAACCTTGTTCCATTCAAGTTGGTGATCAATATGGCGAGCAAATTCCTGCGGAATTCGAAACATCTGAAAAGATCATGAAAATTTCGTGCCTCTCTGAGAACACACTGTTTCATCAATGTTCGCACGGGAAGCGCAACTAATACGAAAGACTGAGAATAAATTTTTGAGGATGTATGGGTGTACCTTGTAAAGAAACCGAGCTTTGTCGTGATGGATTTTGTACGCAGTTGGCAGGAATATTTTGCTTCTCTCATTTCGACTGTGGTCCAGCATTGGAATGTATCGCAAACCGATGTACAGTAGTCGCCGTTCCAGTCGATTGCAACTGCGATCCCGGAGATGTTTGCGAACGAGGAAAATGCGTCCCTGATTCAAGTGATTCTTGTTTACGTCTCATATGCGATATGTGCGCGGTTGAAGCGTGTTGACTATCACGAAAGCAGGATTTTATTTATTATAACTCCAACTTGTTAGTTTTAGCAAGTAAGGGATCTTCTTTTTCGATTGGACAATGGAACTTGAAGCGCTGCGAGTGTGAATTTATTGAGCAGAATAAAAATGGAATTGCTGTTGTAGTTTCATTAAACGTCCAGTGAATAATTTAGGTCTTTTGGCGTCAAAACGAAGCGTGGGTTTGAATAAAGGTTTTACATCATGCTCTACCATAATTTCATCAAGTCATTTTCATGTTTTGAGAACACATATTTATGAGTTGTCAGTAGCAAAATGGTGTTCGGCCTAAGAATCATTTGGAATCAATAATTATATACAACTTCTTCCAGAATCATCGACTAAGAATGCTAGATAATAGGATTGATGCAGATTGTCCTGCTTGTACTATCTTGACAATTCCAAAGGATCCTTCATGAAATGCGATTAACCGGTCGTTGGTTCTGTTTAGGCTGTGCACATGCTGCTTGCTCGCAAGGATCAGTATGTATCAAGGGATCATGTGTCTCCGTAATTGGTCGTGATTGCTCACAAGATCCATGTGAGGGTGGCACGATATGCGTGCGAGGTCGTTGTTCACTCGACCCTTGTCTCAATCGCTGTCCGATCGACCATGGATGTCGCTTGGGAGAATGTAGACATCTACAGGGAATACTATGCGATAGTCACTGTCCCCATCCATACGAATGCATCGATGGCAGATGCACGCGCAACGGTCGATTTTTATTCTTCTTTCTTATTAAGTTCATGACAAAGGGTGTACACTTTCTACGCGCTCAGTGATATGCATATTTCTTAACATTTAACTAATTATAACCTCTTAGAGCAACCATCTCAACATTGCCGTTTTATTTGATGTTTGCCACTCATGGGTCCACTGATAATTTTGAAATTTCAACAGCTACACATCTATACAATATGGCTTCACGACCACATAAAAGTTGGAACGTTCATGAAAAGCGATTTGTAATAGTTTTAGTCGCATCTCTAGTGTTTTGTGTAATGTCTCTGCACCAACTTTTCTGTAGATGGAGAAGAGGGGAATTTGGGAGGGCAATTCAGTACTTTGGCTGTACATCGTGGTTTTCACCAAACCATTGATACGATCAGACGAGAGCACGCAAAATGCAGCCACATTCTCTTCGTACTGTTTTTAGTTTTTCACGGTTGGCGTAATTTCTTACTGCGCATTGTGCCGTAACTTGGCACATGTGCGAAGGACATGCTGTAGGCATAGTGACTCTGCTGATCTAATAAACTAATAGGTATCCCTGAGGCATAATCCGTCTCGTGCGGTTCATTCAAGTGCTGGGTTCTGCAAGCTAATTTTCAGCATATCTCTTCGAAACCTTCTCTGCACCCTAAAATGTATTTTAATACCCATAAAAATTCCGTAAGCTCTCATTGCAGTGCCGTGAAATCCCCTGAATACTTCCACCACACACCCTCTAAGTCAAAAATCCCATAAGCTATGCAATGCTTTAACGTAATTTTGTGTTTTTGAAACGAAGATATATGTCAGTAAAAAATAGTACGACTTTCCGTTCATCAACTGAACACTGATGAAATCCACATCAATCCATTTACAAAAAAGCAATTTAGTGTCCTTCAGTGCCTAACAATAACGTTTGATGCTAACAGATTGCGCTCACAAAGTGTGCCAACTGGGCGAAACATGTGAAAACGGTTTTTGTACAAAGGTGGAGGAACGCTTTTGCACGTTGGCGATCCGAGACTGCGGCGAGCACTTCGAATGCGATTTGAATAAATGTCGAGATAAATTGCACATTGTTTGAGTTTGTTCCTCCTTTTTCTGCTACAAGCCTCATCAGAGTGCATTTCATACATAAAACTATCCAATAAAAAGTATAAACTAATGACGCTCTGAGGATAAAAATTGCACTCCGCTTTGTCTTACTGAAATCGAGATTCAAAGAATTTACCATCACGTTCACCGTGCAGAAGGATAGGTGGGTACGCGCCTAAAAAATTTGTGACTGTATTTGGATTAATGGCAAAAGCTCAAAGTTGTTGCGATTTCGCATATGGTTAACAAAAACAGGATGAAGAGGTCTTGTCCGTCCATCTTTTCGCGTATTCCAACTCAAGACGGACTGTATTGATTGTAACGAAGCCAGCAAACGGGTGTACAATCTCATTACAAATCTGAAGCTCTAAAAGACATCTCATCAATCGACTCCACTAGTTTTCGCCTCTCGAATTTCTATCGCGTATTGAAGATCCTCTGAAGCACAGATCCCGTAGAAAACAGAAGCTTTCCGCAATGCATCATAATTCACAGTTTAAAACTTCCGTTCCAGTATGCACCAGCATGTGCTCGGTTGTGGGAACTTGTAGCGAATCTGGAATCTAAATTCCTCCTTCCTGTTGGAAAACAAAGCGCCTTGTTAGGTTGATTGCGGTCCTGAGCTCGGAGTGACTGCTGCCCTTAATTCGGAAAGTTAATTGGTTTCAGCTAATAACTAGCAAGAGATCTGAATCCGGAAAAGGCTTTGAATGCAGAAATACGCTGATTGCGGAGGAAAGATCACTGCTGTCAACGTTTCCTGTGAAATTTTTTTTGATATTCCTCATCCCAACCAACTTTTCATTTTGCTGAGGCCGTGAAATTTGGTGCTAGGCAGTATGAGAATGAATCTTCATCGATTGAGCTAATTTTTCTGCTACAATGGTAGTCTCTTTAGAATGATATCAGGTATGGCTCAACTTCATTGTGAAGTATCCATCGAACCAAATATAGTAAGAAGTTTCCGATTCTCTGCTTTCAGTATTAGTACAGACTAAAACAAAGCGCTCTGTTCCACACATTTCATAAAGTACATATCGTTGTGATATGTGGAAAGAAAGCCTCTGATTTCTTTATCTGTCCACTACACTATCCTAAATCATTGATAGTTGTGACTGGAAATTCTTTGCAGGGAGATATGGAACTAAAATTGCCCACACTGTAAGCTCCGCCGGTGCTAATTTAGGGATGCATTTCGAGAGGTGGACCCGGTGCACTGATTGTATTGACTGGGGCTGAAGCTGGTGAACAAAAGGCTTTCCTGGTGCATAAACGTGAATGCATCAGATTGGCAGTATGAAAGAAAGAACTGTCGTAATTCGTCGCAATATTCACGCTCATTCGAGAGTTCGTTCGAACGGCACCTATTTACGAACAGATGTGAGTCCTTGCACGATAATGCTATAGCTTGTGACGACTTTGTTCGCTTAAAAGAAGAACGTTACTAAAAACTTCCCTTTAAATAGGTGACAAGTTAATGCTCGTAATGACGCCAATGTTCCCCCAATTTGAGATTCTTCGTAAAGCGGTAGAGAAAAACAAATCAATGAGCTAACAGCAGAACGTGTTCCAAGCCATAAGTCACTTTATTCGGATCCTAGGAACGCAAGCAATAAAAGGAGTTTGTAGCAATCTTATACCAATCAAACCAATATTTCTATACTACATTATAGCCTCGTTTTTACGCGTTCATTTCAATAGTTTCACTAGAGCGCTTCTCAGGTAGCGAAATTATGTTTATATTTCCGGGAATGTCGTTCACTTTTAAGTACGTAATTCCAGAAAGTAGCCTATTTTCGCTGAGAGTAGATAACGGAACACCGCATCTGAGCAAACCGACTCTCAGCACCTGCAATATTTATTAACTCGATGCACATCAAACTGCGTGAGGAGAACACGAAATTCGATATAACCCAGAAACGCGGCCACAGGTGCCTTTTCACCCGTCCTCAACAATAGAGTTTCACTCCATCAGCCACTGCAAACACACCCTCTCTTATTCTCTTCAAAACATTGAATGGTAAGTCCAAGTGAGTCAGAAGTGTATGTATGACTTGCTGATAAGTTAGCCAATCCACTGCAAAAGTGTTGCTTTGAACTACTTTATAGCTGATCTGCTCATGGAAATCAAGCGCTCGAAATTTGCATCGGATATTGCTATACGGAGTTTCCACCAAGAAACTGAAAAAATGAAACTAACTTGAGGGCACAGAGAGCAACAATGACTGCAATCAGCACGATATACCTCGAATTAGATCCCGCTGTACTTGTTATCTTTACGCGATTGATTTGAGAGGTTTCTGTAAAATAATTTCCTTGCACAACTGTTTTCTGAAACCTTCCTTCACGTAAAACCCTTTACCTTTCGTTCTCTTCTTCTCATTATTGTTCTCTTCGATAACTGCGAAATTGCGTAATTTATCAACATCAACGGGTTTTTATGTCTTAGGGCTAGATACCCAAAACACATGAAGCGTCTTTTGCACGAATTCAAAATGCTCCTCATTCGAGATAACATTTTTGTGGCTTTTTCATTCCCGAATTTCTGGAACAAGAAACTAATGGTCATTTCCGACATTTTAGATACTAACCCAGAACCGCCAAGAAGTGTACTTTTTGCACGAAACAATGCCCGCATGCGTGTAAATTTAAGTAATGAATAATTCACCCGTATCACAAACAAACATGAGAACATAGGAAAGATCGCCAAAAAAGACAAACATGCTTCGACAAAAGACCTGAAGGTTGGGTTTCGTTCGTTCTAATGCAGTTACATGCCGTACATATGCAAAAGATTTATTGGCTTATATATTTATTGTTTTCTCAATTAAGCATACGTTGCAGAGATTTGAACTATCCGTCTACCACGGCGTTTCAGCTGTTCATCTAATGCTCTTATTTGAAAAACACTTTGAGAAAGAGAGAGGGAGGGTGCACAGATCCATTTCGTCTTGATAAACTCAGTGGCAACATCCGTTAATAATTATTAAAATTCGAAGGGAGATGGGAAATGCGAGGAAATGATGGAAAAAATGAGGTAGCCGCCATAAGAGAAAATGTAAATGAGTTGTTGTAATCATCGAATTAATATAAAAATTCCTGCTCTGGACAATGGAAATGGAAATTGATTATAATCATCGAATTAGGAAAAGAAATTCCTGGCATGAGGACGAATGGTTTTAAAAAATTCCTCTTCTACATAGTGATGGGGATCATGTGAGCTAGAAAAAGTAGCATGCTCTCCACTGCGCTCAGCATAAGGCCTTTCCGGGCTCCCTAAATTCGCAACTTATTGTTTACATGCTCGCTGACTTGTACGCGTTAGTAATTACAGCGTTTGCGAAGTGCAAAATTTATTCGTTTTAATGTCGACACAAATTGACTTTATTCAACCTGGCCTTTCCACGTGTTCTCTTCGGCAAAATGCTCCTATCACTGCACTTCGTCGGTATTCAGCGACAACAGTTTGATGAAGAAGAGCTTCCCGAACGGATTTGCAGCCTAGTTTTATATGCAGACTTGACTGGTATTGATACTGCATCGAAAAAAACAGTTCACGCTCACTCTCTTTTCTGTACAGCCACTAAAAATGATGCCTTTTTCTCTGTAACTGAAACTCCGGGTCCGAATTTTGGCAAGATCAAAATCATCCAATGATGAAAATTAATAACCCACCACACGGTCGAATGAGGAGGGTTCAGCAGTAAAAAGGCTCCGAAAAACACGTCCTGTCACACAAATTTATTCAGTTGAACGCGACTTGACTGGGTTGCGAAGTTGACCAAAGAAGCACTCAGATCGGTACGAAATTCTAGAGACGATGGTTTTGGACCGTGAAGGTTTCTAATTTGTCATTTCAACCTTTTTTCGGTCTGCCGGCAATCTTGATGGCTCTACTTCCTTTGAAGGGCTTCCGGACGTCACTTTCGTAGGCATTCAGATTCCCGCAAAATAACAGACAATGTGCCCAAACTTACTGGGTACAAAATCTGTTTCTTTATGGATGATAATTTCCATGTCTTCTACACCTGATACTGATAAAAAGGTCACTTGCAAGAGCCTACGTTGAGTTATAAACTGGTAGTGAGCATAGAATCCGGTGGCATCGAAGATGTCGTTCGATTTGAACATCATCCGGAAGTAGTTCGACTCGCTGACAATCGAGTGTTGTGGCCTCAGCTGACCGCAATAACGTCTATTTGTGCGATCATGGGTCTGATAATTACTGAACAGTACATAATCACTATGCGTGCTGTCGTCACATCTGCAACTTTTTTCTGTTTTATGCGACTACTCCTCGCTTATAGCCGTGCTGTTGCAGATTAGATTAGACTGTCTTTCATGAGCTTAGGGCTGCTTGCTTCGCAAAAAAGCACGAAAAGAGAGTCATGTTTGTCTGCTAATCGGGCAGCTGCTGCTCACCGAGCTAGAACTTCGATCTAAGCGGAAAATATTACAGGGATCATGAAGCGATCTGCTATACTACATTACGCTTCAGATCGTCAAACTAGACCTAGACATAATTAAAGGTGCTAAAAAACTTATAGAAGTTCCACAGCAGCCTTTCACGAGAAAAACCTTTCGTGAAAAAACTGCATTGAGGGTCGCATCAGTTAATATATGAAAAGGTGTTCTTCTCGTCTACTGAGTGCCTACGAAGACGACTGGTTGATCAGTTTAGCGATAAGCAAAACTGTATATTCTGCAATCTTCCCTATCACGCTTCCTCACTTATATTAAAGTTGAAATGTATAAAGGAAATGTTCACGTCGTAATTTTAGTTCTGAGCTTACAGTCAAAGTGAAAAATCTCATTCGGTGAGGTGGCTTTGAGAATTTACGAGCAAATTCTAGTACTGAAGTCGCAGGATACTTAGAGCAGCTGGGAGGTGAAAAGCAACGCCATAAAAGGCGTTACCGTTGAGAGACACGCCGGTAATTTGAAAGAACGAAACGATTCAATAAACAGAGTGCAAAAGCGAACGTTGAAAAGCCCTCCACGTCGAAATATTCAAAGTGTATAACTACTACTTGTTTCTCCGAACCATGGAAGATATAGTGGCAGTCGATATTTCGAGGATAATAGCCTGGATGATTTGGTGAGAAGATATTGCCAGAAGCCTGCCGTGATGAGTTGAATATATAATAACATACTAAAAAGAAACCCGTTACTATAATAAGAAATGAGATTAAATTCAGGTTGAGGTAACTACTGGCAAAACATCGCAGCTATCTAGCTAAACCGTTTATAAGATGGGAGAATAGCCGCTCTGATTGATAAATGCAAAAATTTATTAAACTTTGTATAAGAAACGGGCGTTGCGGACAGCAGAACGTCGGAAGATGCACCAAAGCGTTAGTTTTACTTGAAGAAAAAGTCTCTATAAATCTCCCAATAATGGCAAAGAACCTGCAGTAAGAAAAAGTAATATGTTTCGCCATACTAGGATTATTCCATACTGCAGCTTCTCCCCACATGCTTACGGCTACTTGACGCGAACACTTCAACAAGAACCCAAGTCGAATGGCTATGCTAACGTCATTTTTCGTTGTCCTTTTCGTTCTGCTTATGGGATGCGGACAGCTCATCTAACCACTCTCATTTCGCAACACCCATCTCTTTTTCAAGTAACACACGCCTATTTTTTTCTTTTTCCTACTCCCCTCACCAGCTCACACTGTTCACAATGTTTGCATTCTCATTTGGCGGCTTAAAAGTGCACAAGCTTGTCGTGAACAAAGGTAGAAGAGTTAAAGTACGCCTTATCTTGTACCATATAGCGTCATTACTTCTGATACCTAAAACGTTTGAGTTGTGAACTGATCTCTTCAAACGTTAAGGAATTTCAAACAGATGACTTTTTCTTCATGAAAATCTCCAGTTCAACAGGCAAGTTAAAGGAATTTTAAAAGCACAGCAGGAGAAAAAGTGAAGGCAATTCGCAGTTGGTCATATACGTAACTGTTTAAGCCCTTGAAAACTGCGCTTTAAAGCGCTCTATGAATGCGACCACTGTTGACGATGCGCCGCCCTTGTGAAATGCCATGAGAAGTATTTTAGAACGAGGCATGGAAGCAGTTTTTGTTCATTCGGCGAAAACTGATGAAGAATCGGTTTTGAAAGAATGATTCTGACGGCGAATTGGAATCAGTCCGACCAGAAAAGGTGATGCTACTAGTCGAACGAAAAGACAAATCCAGCCAAATTGCTAGCCATAGGCAGCCGTGAAAGCGACACATTTTGTGAGAGTGGAGGTTTTCTATGGCATGCTACTGAGAAATTTATTGCTTTCTTCTATAGAATATTCAGTTTGAACGCTAGTTTTCATCTCATCCGGATAATGAAAAGATGACTATCGCCGTGCTCCTACAGTATCCCTGGATAGGATTCTCGGACAAAATCGCCGAACAATCGCTGAAATCTATCTCATCGATTGAAATACGGAGATAAAACATAAAAACAGAAAATTGGCCAAAGTACTTTGAGGATGGCTTATTAATCAGATGTGTCTGGAACAACATATCCACATTATCACGGTCGCCAGTAGCATTCCCCGGTATCGGGAAAGAGGCAAAATAGGAAAACGAACGGTGATTACGGCTTCTTTCAGCGTTCATTCCCGAGAGACCGAGGTCTGTTCGAAACTCATACTGTATAGCGAATCCGAACGGCTCTTTTGAGGATGTCATCTGACGCAACGCTTCTGTCGAACGAACCACGTATTCAAGTGTCATCAGATTCTTCGTTGACATCAACTGCGGCGGTGTCTCTGAGCCACAGAAATCATCCACACGTGACATACGTGTACCAATAAGCACGTGCGCCGTCACGTGGTCTACCTCATCGCATCTCAAATGTAATTATAAACTTAGCGAAATTTTATTCCTCAGCTGCAAGATTGCCTGAAATTGCAACCTCCAAATAGGCGTGTCATGCGAGGGCAACCATTGGCATTAATTTTTTGATTCTTTATTGATGCTCACAACTTTTTGTTTCTATAACCGTCTTCCAAGCTGAGCAACAAAATTTCCCTTTTCGGTCGATGTCGAGGAAATAGGCCACAGAGCGCACCGTTTAAAGACTAAGGTTTTCAAACAATAAACCACTCTTTATAATAAGCACCTTAGGATACATACCACTCACTAAAAGCCTGTTCTACCAGCAAATCATCATTCGAACGGATCTGCCCGTATTTTAGTGCCACACTTGAATCTAATACAAAACAGTATTCGAACTCGATAACCCGAATACTGTGAGAGTGAGAGAGGGGGTTCCCGCAGCCTCTCATATCGTACTTTCAACTTCTTCCAGCATGATAAACGGGGCAAGTCCTGTCTTATCCATATAATAAGTCTTGTTAACAGAAGATCACAAGATCTGCCGTGTGAAACTTCTCTTTGAAGCATTATATTTTCCCTGATCTCTGTGTTAGACTATATGACACTATCTTCAAAAATCGGCCCTATGTCAGTGATTCCTGCCAGTCAGGCGTTGGATATTATCCATCAAAACGCTGTAGCAGAGTTGCGGCGAATTCTCTGCTTCTCAAGTTCAGGTCTGTAAATTCCTAACTATTTAAATTGCGCCGAATCTAAAAACGTCTGTAACCTTCCATCACAGACAACACGTTTGCGGCTCGATTAACTAATATCCGTAGTAAGTGAAAATCAAACGTAAGATTGAATATGCACCCACTGCAACATCTGTTTGTTTCTTTTTTGATGAATAAAAATTGAGGGCAGCAAAGAAGTTCCGCTTATTTCCCATTGATGTGGCAAGTTTGCTGTGATGCATATAAACGATGAACCTTTAGAAAACGGCAAACATCCTTACATTCATATCAGTGTAAGTGTTTAGCTAGCTTGATGACTCATTCCGTATTGAATCTTGCGCAAGCAATAGAGTGCGACGATGCTGCTTTCTATTTATTAGCCATTTGCCAGCTACAAAGCTAACCTACCCAACAAAGAACGCGGCTTAGACGAATTAGTTTCCTCAAGCGGCAGAAAGAAATTCACCGCGGCTAAATCACCCAGCAATTTTGTGAAGCCTATTTTTTGCATCAATTTGATTTTCTCCACATGTTTCGAGACCGAATTTTTCTTCTGACGCCTAATCCGTGAATTACGGTCATCAGAGACGCTTATCCTCCTCTGCACATCATTGAAAACTCCATTAAGTTTTTTATAGCAGATGTAAACCGACGTATCCTTATGAAATGAAATACATCCACATTTTCCATTTTTCCTCTACCCTTTTTTAGTACTTTCCGGAGGGTGGAAAATTGCTTAGAGATAGGAACGACCCTCTTTTACTTCCGCTCTTGAAAAAAATCCTTGAATAGAATGATGAATGAAGACTGAACGAGTCGCCTCAATATACCTCATGGTTGCGTTTTCTGTTTGAAGTGTCCTCGCAAACAAATTGAATTGAAGAAAGGCAATGTGAACCCGTTCACTGCCGCTGCCCATGAAGATAAACTGACACTTGAAGGGTTCATCAGAAACCGAATAATGAGATGAATTTATGATACCCTTTTCTGCAGATATTACGGCATCTGTACCTGAGCCCATCGACGGTGACGTAATTCTCACTGGGCATGGTGACTCTGCAAACAAATACGCATCTCAGTTATATTTCGTTTTAGAAGGTAGATTCGTTGTGAAATTCAACAAGTGCTATAATGACATCAAAAGATTTACTAAGAGCAGTGTGTTAAATGAGGTACTGAAAACGTGACTGAACATAATTCAAGTCATGAACTTCGACTGCCTTCATGATTCCTAGAAAGATGAAATTTTAAGGCATCAAATCGGCTGTATCTAGAAGGGCTAAAGTTATCAGTATGGCTGTTCACTGTTTGACAACTAAACGAAATTCCCCTAGCAAATCAAAACTCATCGTTAGAAGGGAAAACCTCTTACAACAATCTGCACGTTGATTATCTATGGGATGAAAGTAAGTCAATGTGGGGCTTCAACGCGCCGGGCTCTCGAAACTTTCTTTTTCCCTATTTCGGATTAACCGAAGTGGGATCATCTTGAGACGAATTAATAAAGGCTCACTTTGGAACAGCACTCTCTCTATTTGACTGCAGTGTCTGTAACTGGTTAAGTTTGTCAAAAAAAGAATAACTGAACAGTTTCAGGAAGGTCAAGAAGATCGAAAAATTTGCGTCACTTCTCTTAAAGTAAAGTTTCGCTTCACAGCATAATACTGTGGAAAGTGAATGAAGAAGCTTTAGAGATGATAGAAAAACGATGTAAATGCACTTAATTGAGAACTCATTTCGACTTTTTTTAAATCACCTCAATTTTCTGCACTTTCTGACTTCGCTATAACCAGAACAGCTCTGCACTATAAGTCAAGTACAGCTGATAGGTTACGATACCTGACTGTGTGATCCCTAATAAGATTTGAGTAACAGCATAAAACTGCAGCGTAGCTGGCTTGATTTAGACAACTAACTGGAAGGAAGTATCAAACAAATGCCCAAATCTCCACGCATATACTGGCGGAAAGCGTTCAAACTACCTCAATGCGAATGCAATTTTCTGAAGTACGCTGAAAAGGTGTATAAAAATACAGAGATACGAACTGCTTGCAAAGTTCACAACCCTGAAGGAATGTTGTAAAAGTTTTTTAGTATCAAAGAAGGGAAGAGCATTCACCGGCTGTGACGTAAGCGGCCAACAAGAGCGGTACCAACCTTTCAAACCGCCTCATAGGAGAAAATATGCAGAAAATCGATGGGCACAACTCACTTGAGTCAATTTGCGCGTGCGATGCCGAATGAGCGAGAGGCACAGCCTGCGTTGCCTCATCTTCATGAATATATTTGAACCAGAAATGAAACCCTCTGTTCTGAAAGTTTCATCACAATCTGACGCTGTGTGCTGTCGAAGCAGTCCTTTCCATTCACTTATTTTCAGCAATATTATTTCTCAATCGAACGTTACTACGCTTAAATTTACGATGGAGAGGTACTTCGCCGTGAACGCGTACGTCGATACTGCAAATTTTCTGGGCGCTTTGTATATTCGCTCCCTGCAGATACGTAATGTGGCTCTTGTGCAATACTTTAGCGCAGTAACGTGGTTCACTCCTCAGTGAGTTCAACGTCAAGCCTAGGCAGAAAGCCGTGACAGAAACTATTCCGCATTATTCTCGCCAGTGCGTAAAACGATATAAAACGATACCACTTACGAAGATCCAAAATTGCGTTTAAACAATCAATATCTAGCGCATGTTCCCTGCATCGGGTTTTCAGTGCAAAATAAAAGCCGCTTATCCATGGTTACATGGTATTCCTCAAACATTAAAACCTGCTGCTACATCCAAAGACTTTGACAAAGGGGAAACGTGGATAAATGGTTACCGCTCCCTCTGCTCTTAGAAGATTCGAATGGCAGTGACAGGAGATAACGGCTAATGACGAACAGCAAATTCTCCACCTTCTGTCAACCAATCTTGTACGGTGTCCGGGAAGGTCATAAAATTTAGTTTCCAGTGGTTATTTGAATTATGAAATAGTTCTTCAATAAAATGTTCGAGGGAACGCTGACGTCATGCGGCCCTTCAGCGCTGAACCAGTGCAGGTAAAAGGTAACCAAATGGACAATTTCTATGTCGCTCATAGCAAAAGCTTTCGCTTAAAATATTGCATAACTTTCTAGCACCTTATATGAAGATCTAGACTCAACACCTTTCACTCTCCTTTGTGGAGATCTGACTGGCAAAGAAGTCATGAAGTTCTCTCGATTAGGAACTGAAGAATCGTTGATACATCAGTGTAGCTCTGGCTGTTGTACAGTAAGAGACGCACTAACACAGCTTGGATAAGAAAGCAATTTTTATGGAGCGACGAAAGCACTTAGGTAAGGAAATTAGCTCAAAAGCGCCATTCAGTCGAAAGTGCACAAGCTGGAAAAATCTACAACCACGAGACATGCGAAAAGAGGCAAACAAAGCAAACGAAAGTACTGGCAAAACGCTCGAACACTGAGGGAAAAGGAACATGGAAATCTGTGTGGGACATGTAAATGAATACAATAATTGGGCACTTATCATGCTCATGCCACGCTAAACTGCACGAGAGGAGAAACTTGGAAGATAGGACAAGGGAAGAGTGGGTGGTGGAGGGGAGAGAGGATGGCCATCCGCGACTCCATTAAAAACAGGCAGGAAAATTTCCAAATTTGAGCCAGGCTGTTCTGAAAATGAGATGAAATCCTCATGAAAAAGCCCCCACCTTCCCTGTATTAATATTTGTGTTTATATCTGTATTATATTTATATTTATGTTCATACGTTTATGCATTTATGTATATTTCTACTTATTCGCTTATTTATAAATTTATGTAATTATTGGTATGAAGATAAAATGTGAGTAAAATGAGGTTTGCAGTCTTTGCAGTTTTATTCAACGAACGCGGACTCTGATGGAATGCAATAAGTGTAAAAAGTTACAGTGTATATGCTGCAAGGTTGCTTCGTTCTCTATCGTAAGAGGTCGAGTTACGGCGTTCCGAGGACATAAAGCATTACTATACACTCTATAACACACATGCATTTTCTACCTGCGCGTCTGTTATTTGCTCGATTCCGAACCGCTTTACTCAACCATCACACGAATTCAATTGTTGATTTGCTCGGCAAACAGACAGCTAAGCGTTTGATTGTTAGCTATTATGGCGCAGTATGCGCTGCAATCGCATATGAATCTGCACATGAAAGTCACTCAAATTCTGCTCCATTTTATCGCGGTGCATTCTGCGAACGCATCAACACTTGCCAACTTTCTTTTTTAAACCATGAATGCTTTCAGTGGTAACGCATGAGGTTTTTTAATGTCGAGCAGGCTCAAATGCTTCCTTAAGAACTTCAATAAAGCAAAAAATGGTTGACGTGCAGTACACCAAAAATAATGACAATATGTCGGTGCTCATCACAAATTTGAACTGCAATTGCATGCTGGTGAGGGGTTGTGAGCTACTGAAGAGCACCAACTACGTACGACACTGAAGTGGCATCCAGCTAAAGATGACTGCTTCCTAGCCGCTCATGATAAATGGTTGTGGTGTTAAGCTTAGATCCAAACCGGAAACGACGGTCAATAATCGGTAACAAAAGTGAGATCGGTATGGGCGAATTTTAAAAGGTGGTGGGCGAATTAAAATAAACTGGTGCAGCGAATGCCGTGACAGTGGGCAGAAAGATTTTTCATTACAAGAATTAATTGGGCGCTAATTTGTTCACGGTTTCGCTAGCCATCTCAGTCGGCATGCTTCTGCTCCGTCCCAAACATTATTCGGCAGATGTTGCTAACTTAAACAAGATACATTCTGATGTTTTAGGGACATTAAATGCTACAAGAACTGTAAACACTTCTAGTCAAGATCACGTAATTTCACTGCAGCGAGAGATGTCAAATACGAGAGTTTATATTATTTCCAAGAGGAAACACCTTTCTATTTGCTGAAATGGTGTTCCACATTTTTAAACTACCTATTAAAAAATCTCCCAAAGATCCGTGTACTAATAAAATCTACCAGTAATTAATGCAACAGTTTTGAGCCGCGTATGGAATCGCGTACTCACCTATTTTTCGGGTTGGAATTAAGAGACAGAAATCATACACACCCTACAAAGGCATCTGATACTATTAGATTCTGATTTTGTGGATATCATCGTTATTGACTTCCAATAAAACCAACCAGAACTGCGAATTTTCTTCGATTTCACGCTCGTTTTTCATTCAGTAAAAGCCGCCTGTTTGGCACTGAAATTGATTGATCTCATTCCTCGTGCTTTTTGAAGATGTTTTGTTCGGTTTGGAGCGATTTTTTCCACATATGAGTGAGGTGATAACCCAGGTCGCCAACATCAACCGAATTCCTTTATTATGCTTTCAATTACTCGGCAATTTTCTTGCAACTTTACACGGAAAATTCTGTCAAGTGCGAATGCTTTTCCAGAAAATATTTAAACTTGCCTAAACACCACGATGCACGGAAATGCTTAACAAGAAGTCATTTGTTACGCTCTTTTCTCCATCTTTGCCTGCTAATAATGGTGAATAATCGTTTTGTTGGCAGAAGAAATAAACACTCGCCTTAGATCTTTCGTTGGCGCCGGAGTGGAATTCCACAACGAATCCGTTTTTCGAGGAAAGAGAATAAGGTGGCATGGAGTCGTAACAAAGTTTGTCCAGATGTATCTGCAAACGTAATCAGCTGCAGCCGAGCTGTCGACAAGATAACAATTTGCTGAAGTGAAGTTGATAAAAATAGTTGACGAAACTAACATTCCCTACGGATGCAGCCCACATCTTTGCTTCTTCATCCAAGTACTTTATAACATCGAGTACGAAAAGCGATTTTCGGAAGTAACAACATAATGCGTTTATATATAAGCTAAATTAAACTATCGAAGTTGTCAAATGATCCGCCACAGAGACCTACTTGTTCACTAATGAGCGGAACGTCGTCGGAAGTGCGACGTCGTTGGAATCTGCAAAAATGCAGCACCATGTTGCATTTTTGCACTTCCGATATATTACCGACAGAAACGCCATTCGGATAATTTCCGCCATATTTTTAAAAATTTATTTAGCAAATAAAAATATCTCGTTATAAAAGTCGCTCTGAACCATCACTGACATCGTGTCTATTAACAGCCGTTCAACATCGACGACACACGTTTGCTTGAAAGCAATTTGGATTAGTTTCATAGCAAAGAAAAACTGACTGGATGCGTCTGCCGAATTTTTTCAAGTGGCAAAGCCGGATGCTTGGTGAAAAAAAATGTTCTATGAGAGCTTATTGGTTTTCGGACTCAACAAGAATTCCTCCCTTCACAAAGCACTTTATGTTCTACGAAAAAACAGTAAATTACTGAGAAATTGTCCAAAAGCAAATAAACTCTAAGCGTATAGGAAAAAACTTGTCAAATTCATGGCATTCAAAATTTGCGCAATATCCTACCACGAACATTCAGCTTTTACTAGTCCATTGACAAATTAAACTGAAGCATGATATGGAGATTTTCTCGTGGACACCGATAAAATACCTTTGGATGCATCTGGTAAATGTCGATGTAATCGGTTGAGCACGACAGTGGTCGGAGGTCAAGAAATTCCAACTTGAGCAATATTTTCCCCGACTTACGCACCGGAAAAAAATACGTGCAGTTCGCGTTGGCCGGATAGAAATGCGGGTATTGAGGAGAGAAAATATTCCCTTCAGCAGCATCGATGCTGTATCGGCACGGCTGAATTTCGGTGGCGTTCTGACGAAACCTCTCTAAAGTTACGAGAATTGCAGCATTTACTATTCCACCGTTAGATCCCACACCTCCAACGGTGGGACATTAAGCGACGATCGAATATTTTCGAATCTGGAATTGAAATCAGAAAGCTTGAATTCTTCCACTAAAATACCACCTCTAGGATGCGAAGAACCGAGCCCCGACCAACGTTACAAAATATGTGGGGATATGGAGCGATGTAAAGTTTGGGCAAAGTGATGTGTTTTCGAGCCTCACGCCTGACTCTCGCCATACTCCACCCACCGCAGTCAGATAGAGCAGCATTTCATCTTGAAGGCATTGTTGTTTAAACATCTGATTCCCCAGATATCTTTGAAGCATTGTATGTTACCTTAAACTATTCCCTCCTTACTGCTGTGTTGGGTTTACAAAATGGATGCGTTTTAGTAATTTCTTCGCTCTTTGCGATCCGGCGTTTAGCAGGTAATATAGGACAGTAACAATGAAACGTTTGTCATGAATGTTCTTCACGATTTCAACAGCGTTCGCGGAAATCGATCGAGCTGTTTCCACTTTCATGCAATCAAAATAAGTGAATCTCATATCCATGGACCAGTTTTCGGTAGCATTTATAGTCCGACTATCTAGCGTCTGACCGCCAGCCTTTATCGCCAAAAGACTTTGGAAAAAACATTTGGATCATAGCTACGGAAGGTAAATTTGTTCGACCTCTGTCTGAGCAGCAGCATTTCTCTGGTTAACTAAATCGTATAGTGATATAGTTTCCTGTGAATTCGCATCCGTCGCTGGAGTGATTCATTCGGAGCGTTTATGTTTGAATAACGTAACCTCAGTCAACTCGTTCAGCACTCACAAGGTCATTGTTTCCGAGTGTGCTATACGTATCTTTCTCTTCCCACGAAAAGCATTTCCCACTTCCTTTACATTCCTGAGCCGAAGCGATATTTTTATTGCAAGATATGTTTTGCGTGTCTTGACGTTTGCGATCGGTAACATACCTCGGGCGTCAAACAGCCCTCAGCAAACATAAGATGTGTAAAGCAATGTTCCTTTGAGAAACAAAGTGGAATCTTCACGCAGAACGAAGACGGTGGCCATAACTTCGTTAATGACCGGTTAGCCTTACGCATGCTGCATGTTACATTTGGAGGAAAAAATTCAGATTCCCTGAACGAAGCCCAAAAAGTTCAAATATTCCGCCGCTGGAGGCAATGAGCGGTTGGTCGAGCAATAAAAACCGTTTTATTATTTAGCCGTTGGATATGTTCGACGTCGGTCTTGAATCGCCATATGCAAAATCCTTCACTTTATCAGTCGCAGCCTATAAGACCTGATAATCATAACTCCGAGTTGCAGACTTACGCCTTTTTATAAAGGAAGCCAAATCTCCAAATATGAGGAATGTTCGAGCAGTCGAATATAGAACGTTCACAAAACATCTCGCAAACATTGACGTGATTCATTTCGTTGACTTTTTTGCGTGCAACCGAAGCAGTAATACAGTCACCCCCCGCCCTTTCTTTAAAAGTAACGTTATCAGCAGAGAAGTACACAGCGCTTGCTCCTAGCATAGTGTACAAAACATTACAATTGTGCTGAAAGGTTTCAGAATTACAAAATTTTTTCATCGTCCCTCAGATCTTTTCATCGTCCCTCAGTGAAGATTTCCGCTTCAGTTTGCAACGGCATTACGCTAAGATGCACATTGGTGAAAACTCGCACCATTCGAAATGAACTTGTGCACTCCTCGAAATCCTCTGGTCGTACCGCTGAACTGAACGTGAAAGGCGAGGTGATTCGTAAGTGAAATGAATTTGCGTCCAGGCTCGATCTGCAGATTGAGCTTTAAGACTTTCATGCATCTATTGCTTTCCACTGCCAGAAATAGCTTCCTCTAGAGTTTTAGCGATTTCCATTATTGCGAACCTTCAACGAGATATCATCACCGAAAAAGAGTCAAAGAAACATTTCGCATGCATTTTCGACCATTTTCTCTCTGTGGACATCGCTGAAGTATTCAGACACAGCGAATGTGGAATATTTGTTTCGACAAAAAGAAAAGGAAACTGAGGACTCCTAAATGGCTCCGCAGCGAGGTTTTGTATTTTAGAACTTATTTTGAACTAATTTACCGAAAATTCCTTCAACTGAGCAATTGCCAAATTTTTGCAAAATTTAAACCACACCGTGTTTCTCAAAAACAGAAAACGCAAGCCAATCGACTTTAATTTTTCTCTGAAAATTGAAAGAAGTTGAACAGAAAGCTTAGAAAAAAAGAAGAAAAAATTGGCGGAATCAGTAGTCCATACGTAGGCAGAAGATGGACCAAATGCAGTCTAGAATTCCTATGTAGAGGTACCTTGATTCCGTTTCACGTTTATGTACCATAACGATGCTTCTGAGATCTAGCCGTCAATTTGAACACATAGCACTTTTATCTCCGCTCTGCGCTACTGGAATTCCTAGGACTGAAATCAAGAGTTATGGCAGAAAATCGCGCAACAAATTCCCCTGCTTTACATTTCTTATTCAGCAAACGTCGATTTATCTTCATTGAGGTGAATCAACTCCTTACATGCTCGGCACATGGAATTTTCATAATCTACTGCTTTAAGAACACTTCTAAACTACACGTTGAAGAGAAATATGCAAGAAAAATATAATATGTCATTTAGTTGCGGAGTGACTGCTAGGTCTATAAAGTGCTGTCTCCGGAAAGGAGCATTTTGATAAGTCCGGATTAAAGAAAATCTGCGCTTAAACTGTTGCAGTACTCACCGACATTCTTATCGCACTTATTTTAGCCCTACTTAAACCCCCTTTCTTCAGAACTAATCTTAGCTGTTGCTGCAGAAATTGAAACAAGAGTTAGTTTTCAGATGAGCTTTTTGATTCGAATGCGAAATGACGAGTGCATTCTTTCAAATTGTGATCGAGTGTCCTCTGCTTGAACTTAGCGCACTGTTGCCTAAGAGTACAATCCGAAATTTTCCAAATCAGAAGACCTTTATATGGTCCACTTGCCTGGTTTTCAGTCAATACAGGATGTCTGAGGTGTTCAGTGGCTTCAGACAGTTTTGGCAGTCTTTCCATAATCATTTTCTTGTGGCCTTCCGGACACAGTTACCGACAGATGTGGCCTTCCGGACACATCTGTCGGTAACTGGCGATTGGGTGGGACAACTCTTGATGAAAAGATGAGTTTGTGATTATAACCTTCACCTACCCCGATGGACGCTGATAAGGGAAACAAAATTTTACTGGGGGCAATTCTCAAAGCTCACAACTGTCAGTTAAGCACTGCTGCTGGGCTTTAACTAGAAGAGTGGCAGCTTCATGTTCAAGGTTTCGCTGTAGAATAAATAAATTGGACTGTCAAATGCCTGCGCGATATGTAACCGATGCTATCGCATTACTAGCAAGAGCTGAGGAAACGAGACAAGTGTAATTGGTTGAATATCCGTCGCGCAGCTACGGTTTAGCGCGGTTCGGTTAGGAAGTACTGATGCGTTAGGCGTTGACGTTTTTGCTATCTTTCGTTTCTTTTCCTCTGCCACACTACACATCATCGTACAGCTTCAAACGGTCTGGGCAGGCTTTTTTAGAACAATGCTCGTCAGCGTTTAGAGCCTCATTACCCGAAGGTAGGATTTTAAGGAATTGTTAGAACATTTCTTATTTCAAGTAAGGATAAAGCAAGCTGAACAAGGCCTAACGGAATTCATCGCCAACACGCCTTAATACACAGCTATTTGCTTATCATTTTCACGGACTTATTCTGCAAGCAGGTATTATGGCGTATCTTATCAGTGTATATGGATACTTAAACCTGCTTGTCTGTTTGTTCGATAATTTCAGCTCCGACACTACTAGAGTTAAAGTTGCTGCATAATAAAGACTATGAGACAATTTTCAACAGCTAAGTTCCTCTGATTCATTAAATTTGAAGAACGGCATGAATATTTGAAGTGCTAATAAAGCTGCATTCATCTTGCATCAAGTAGAGTCAAAAAACCGAATTCATTCGTGGACGATTCGTATATGGGCGGTCGGACGACTAAAATGTGAAGGAACCCTTAAGTGTCTTTCTTGTTCGTAATTTCTGCAACTGGTTGTTTGCGGGAAAGATTTGCATAGAGCACGTCTTATCAGCCTTTTTGAGACATCTTTTTAGTTGTTTAATTTAGGCATGGATATTTGAAGTGCTAATAAAGCTGCATTCATCTTGCATCAAGTAAGCTGCATTCATCTTGCATCTTGCATTTATTCCAAGAAGCTGATGGAACAGCCTCAAGCAATCTGAGTATGCATTAAATAACCATGAAACGTGGTCTAAACGACGCGAGCACAGTTATATAGGGAAGATTGGATGGGAAAATGAATATGCAAATTAACGACTCTTCCCTCAGATGAATTATATGAAGCTCCTCAATTCTGTCATATTCTAGGATGTTGTCTTCATAGGATATTGGGATCACTTTTAAGCTCCTCTACGACGTGAGGTATGAACACTGCTCTCCGTGAGTGATGTGAATTTTATGAAGCAACAGCGCAACGCAGGAAAATCTTTAAAATCGTTACAAGCATTCTAGTTCAGTTTTGTCGTTCCATCGAAGATACATTTCATGCAAAGAATTAGTATTTATTGCTAACTAAGGAACTAAAACATGTTGTAGATCTCTCGAAAGAAGTGAGCGTTGGGAGCTCTCGAAGTCGTTGCAGGACCTCGAGAAATCCTTGTCGAATATAGTGTCCCGTGACACTCTAACGTAGCAGCTGTTCTATTCCTTACAAAACTGGGGTTAATGTGTAGAGAAGTGCCACGTCACTATCTTCGAAATTCCAGCACTCCTTCCTATCCATCCCTTTCTGTTAAAACAGCCGCAAAAACATAAATGAAGCTATAAATTCGAGAGGTTC
The DNA here is from genome assembly GCA_037576465.1 of Parascaris univalens. Classification (NCBI taxonomy): domain Eukaryota; kingdom Metazoa; phylum Nematoda; class Chromadorea; order Rhabditida; family Ascarididae; genus Parascaris; species Parascaris univalens. The sequence continues at coordinate 61,820,273 of CM075173.1, read as the reverse complement.
TATTCGAGATAAAAGACTCATCAACTCCCATCAACTTACGCATGAGGGAACATCTCACAAGTAATGAGTGACCTTTTTATAAAGAAATGCTGATAACCGAGATCTTCATACTGCCCACCCGCTTCCTTTAGTAGGAAGGCAAAATACCTAAGGTACGAAATTTTCACAGCTCATTGAGTCTCCTCCATCCAGTTCCTTATAAGCTGACGAGCTAGCATATGGGGAACGTTTTAAATTGAGAACACCTGTAACGTGCTACAATCCGAGAAAGCTTTCGACGAAACGATAAACATTTCAGCTTCCCCTTACATGTCGCCAATTTCTTCAACATACTCATGCGGAATGATGCTTAGTGTTACATTCAATATCAGCGCATCAACAAAACATGTTTGAAATCCTCTCGCAACAGCCAAAGAAATCTGAAATAAGCGACAGGGAGTCGAGAATTTCCATGCGGTTATTTACCTCATAGCTATATGCTTGCCTTCATATGTGAACGACAATAACCAACATTTTCTCGACACTGCACTCTAAAATCTTTACAAACATTTTCAAGAAGAAAAAGGGCTGTCACAACATAAAAAAATGCAAAGATTATTTCTTTTATTTCCTACTTCTTCCTCCCTCCCACTGATCGAATTGATAGGCCAAGTTTCGTTTCTGCACATTAAATAGCTTAAATGCTTATCCGCGGGTCAACAAAACGTCTCTAAAAACGTTTTCAGTTCTCATCTTTTTATATCTTCTAATTTCTCAGTATTACTAGAACTTATTCTCTCTGGCAACTTTTTCAGAAACTTAAGAAAACCAATAAAAAATAGTGAGAACTGAAGTTCTTCCTCTTACTCTTTGGTTAAGGCAGTCATCCGAAGTGTATACCACAATCTCAGATGCGACTTCTTCCCGACCATACCAGATGACTGCACTACTTTAAAAACAGATGGACATTCCTCATCAGTGGGAACACATCATTCATCTTCTTGTCTAGCAGATGACTGATCACACATTTCAGTAAGCAAAAATTCGCAAACGGCTCACAAAAGGTGTCAGGCAAACGCTGCAGATTTTATGGCCGTAGCAGGCTCTCTATCTATCGGAAAGGATTATGGAAAAAAATCTTCACCATTTTACCCATTTTAGAATGCAGGTGGGAAACCTCATTTTAATTATTTCTGTATAAGAGATAAATCGCAAGACATAAAAGATTTGCATTCAAATGATTAAAGCGCAATTGCCCAATACGCATGTGGGTGATGAGCTGATAACCGACGTGCAAGCAAGTGGAGCGCGAATGGCCGCCAACATTTCAGTGAGCATAATTAGGAAGGGTTCGAGAGACGTGGTACCGATAAGTGCTGCAGGCGACGAAAGTTTATATCAGCTAATCGCTACTGCACCTGTATGAAACATGCTTATATCTGCTTTGCCTATGAACACAAATGTTCTATCAAAGTTGCATTCTTTACGAGCTGCGATTTAACACTCCAAGAAAGACATCTAAATGGCTCACGTTCAGAATAACCGTTGTTGCGCAAAAGCATCGCGGTTACTTCACCTACCAAAGCTTTTCAGATGTTTCTCGCAACAGCTAGCGTACTGTTTGCCGTTTCACAAACAGGTTTATGATTGCATGCTCATAATTTTCACAAGCAAGCGGCGCTCTCCTATGCAATTTGCAAATCGCAGATCAGCTCCAGAAAATCCCCGACTCCTTTTAACGTCTCGCATGATAAATTCGGGAGAAGTGAAACCACCGTTCTCTTCCACCCCAAGCCAATAGAAACAGGAACGATGAGAAACGAATTGTTGAATCAGTTTAAATTAAAAGTGGGAATTCTTGAGTCGTGTTGACAATATTACATTTGATTAGGTCAGTCTAATAGGCGCCTTAATGGGGGAAATATATGCAACTTCTGCACAAAGAGAAAGAAATGAAAGATGAGATTTAGGCTTACTCTCATTCTTGCATCGTACTATGACGGATTATAGTCTGCCGCGCATTATTGCGTCAACTGAGAACATTCACATGCGTCGTTAATCTACTCATTACAATGCCCTCAGTTTACTGATGATTATACGGTCGAAGGCAAATAACTCCTCGGCTTTGGTTAGATGCAGTTTAATTCTGTCTATAAAAATGATGCGCCTGCCTCAGCGTTTAGCTCTCTTCGTTTTCCGTTCCTGCTAGCTCTACTGTATCGATATGAAGTTGCAGTTGAGGGAGGAACTCACATTTTATTGCTAGTCACCGTATATATATCTCCGACCAGGATAATCGTTTTATCCGCCCGACTGTCACCTGTGGTACTTAAAGCCTGGCATAGCGTCGTCGGGCTGATGTTGATGTTGCAGGTTGTGCCGTAAACACCACTATTTGATTCTCGTGCATCCGCATGAGTCTTTCAACCGTTTAGTTTCCGTCCAAAAGCTTTGTTCAAATCCCTCTTTTTCTTTCATCTCCGATACTGCTTTCAATCTTACATTTTCGACTCTTAAATGTTTTTACTGGTCATGCTGCACCCTGTTGCCCCATATGAGTGGAACAAAGTGCCCTTGATTCCATTTCGTCCATTGGTGAGAAGTGGAACTGGATCAGGAGGTAGATTGAAACGTCTTAATCAAATCTGTTCAGATGCGAATGAATTCTATGCAAGTTTTTGATGACTTTCTTATGTAAACTCTACTGCGATTTAACACCAGTTATCGGTTTCCGTTCATTACTCCTTCAATAGAAAATTGTATTCAGGGAAGGATGGCATTATAGCAGTTCTTTACTTCGTGACGAGAAGTATGATGAGAAGGACAATAAGAAAGAGGGTTTTTACCGTAGTTTACTCAAATTTTCTGTTGGTTTTTTTCCTCGACCTAAAGAGCGTACTACTAGCCCATCACGTCACTTACCGTTAAAGACTTTAGATATTTCAGTAAGGACACATCCCTTTCAAAGTGCTAGTTTTCATTAGGCTCCATCTGTCACTTTCTTCGAAATTTTGTCCTAGGAATTAATAAGTCAAACTCAGGCCTGATGAGTGACATCATTTTATTAAAGAAGCCGCAGAATATGCTGACAGAGCGCAAGGAAGCGGAAGTCAACTTCAGCGTTTAATTCATCGCAGGTTATAAATGATGGCGCTGCCCGCAGTGGCTACCGAATTATTATACTGCATCATTTTTCAGTAGGTACAATGAACATGAACTTTTCACATATTATATGATGCAAATTTATCCTTCAGGTATGAAATGAATATGGGTTGTTTGCATGACTAAGGTGGCTTACCTCCTTCCCGCAGAACTCGCCATTATGCGCGGTGCGATCGTCGATTGACCCATCGATTGTACCGTCAAATATCCTCAAAAATTCAACACAACTAAAAGCAGGCAATATGCGCTTGAGATATATGGAGGCTTACCTTTCCATACGAGGAGAGAATTCAAAAGTGTCGAAGACCGCCTCAATAATATGGTCGGCAGGTGCCATAAAACTGTACAGGAGACACGTGTTTTGGGGAGGCCTCGGACTGAGGTAATTGGGCGTTTGGAAAGCACCGCTAACGTTGAAATGTATGCAGGTACACGTGGCTAGAGAGCGTGCACTTGCAAATGAGGTACTCATGAACGAAAATAGAACGACCACGGTGAGCATGGTGCCTAATAAGCAAACCGGCAGGTAAGCTAGCAGTCGCTATCGAGCGCCGCACATGCATCAAAGGAGACCGACGACGCTGCAGGACAGCCGCCTGTGGTTAGCGTTGGCGCTGTTGCTGGAAGGCAATCGATGTGTATTCGAGACCCTTAAGCGCTGCCGCCAAATTTTTCTCGGCCCGATTATGCCCTCACATAAGCCGAGCACAGCTTTATTTGCTTCATCCAATTCTTGCGCCCACTACAACATCGGATTGCAACCGGGCAAATGTCACGCCCACATCATCCTAACATTCGCTTCTACCGTTTCGTCGGCAATCATTACTTTCCGTCGCCTCATTCCCTTTATTTATAGCAAGACTTGAAAAGCACTGCAGCGTTATAGCGATTTTCAGAGGTGCAAGTCTTGGCGAGATAGCATCCTTCCACAGTAACCTCATCAGAAAACAGTACCATGAGGGAGCCATTTACAACAAGCTGGAACTGTAGAAGCTATCAAATACTTATGTATATTTCAAGCTATTAAATACTACTTGCGTAGACGCTGCTATGCGATTTAGTTAGTTAACACATACTACCTACCAACTGCTGTAATGGTCGTCATCCGCGCTATCAGTGATTCCAGGTGGGACTTACTGGCCATCAAACATTGTGCCTAATCGCGTTACTTATGCGTAACTAGAGCTACAGCAAGAAGTGTTTAAGTGGCGCCTTCCTAACAGAAAGCCTTTACAGTTTAAAGTTATTATGTATGCAGTTTTTCGAAGCGCTGCCCTCAAACACATCTTCGCAAACAGTGAAAACCATAGCAAAAAAACTTTTGGAAGAGCAGGTGTCTTAAAGCAGCAGTGGCGGAGAAGAGGAGTTAAATACATTCCAGGCAGGGTTAAATCGAATACCATACGTATCTGCCCAAAAGAGAAATTGTCAGTCCTTTAAAGCAGAAATATTGAGCAAATTTTTCAGTGCCTCGAAGCTTGCCAATACATGCTCCATGATTCTCTTAAGAACAGGAGGAACAATATTCCATTAGTGAGTGAAAAATTCACAAACGACCTGTACTTTAGTGAATAAAAATTTGCAAAATCAACTACCGCAAGAATTGCAGAGAGATGACCAACCAAGTGATTTCAAATGACGCAAATTGAAGAATTCATCATAAGTTTGGATTCAACGGCAAACGTGTTTACGTCGTTCTATGTAATTGTAAAGTGCAATATCGGAAATTGCTCTTCCACACTTTGCTATGGCAAACCCGTAGTCGTACCATTTTACATGCAAATAAATTTTGCAACCTTTGACTTTAAAAGCGATATTTCAAGATCATAGAACTGAATTTGGCATGCATAACTAGATTGTTGGCTCAGCGTGTCACTTGTGAGTATGTTCCTCTAATCCTCTAGCCCAAAAGCGACTTTGTGATGGTCATATATTGGACCGATTGAACGAACGGTTTTGATCAATCCATTCTTCGTTTACTGCTTAAAGCCTCCTAAAAATTCGATAATGATTGTGTTGAACATCGACCGAACGTCAAAAAATCATAGCCAGTGATATCATCGCACCAAAAACTACTGCACCTTTCCCGATCTGCATCTGCCTGCACTAGCACGTATAGACTGGCGTGTAGCATAGCGTGAAAAATCTCGAGGTCCATAATTAATATAGCTGTTGAATATTGTATTCTGTTCCTCATTGATACAGACAAATATTCGTCTTCATTTTATGTTCATTTCTTTGTTTCAGTGGTTTTTCTGCTTCATTTTAAGCTATTCCTCTTCTCTTTTTCTCTTCTTAATTTGGTATTCGAACCGTTTATGTGAGTAAACTTTGTTTATGAACTGATTTAAGAAAGCCACAGGTTTTGGAGTGTAATCAGCGTGAAGTGGTTGACGGCTAGTCGAACATTTGAAAGTGTGAGATAAGGTTGAATATGCGGACCAGGCGAAAGCACGCGCGCATTTTAAAGGTTCGATAAAACGATATACACAGCCAACAAACTCGAAAAGCTGAAGGGGAAACGCGGATAAGGAATTCAAGGATTGCGCAGAAAAGAATCGTTGCATGAGTGCTCTTCAAAAGCTCCTAGAGCAGCCGAATGTGTTTGTAATCCTTCCCATCAGCCGCTCATTTCGCGAGCGTTTAGCCGTGTTAAATCTACCATTCGCTCCCTAAATTTTCAAGAAGGCTTTTCCTCTCCAGATAAGCCGCCGAGGAACATCAATAACATTGTGACAAACGCGAAAGCTTTTGTTCAGGCGTCGATCGACGTTGACATTGAGGACAAAAGGTGCACCGAATGCTTGGCTACTGTGTTAACAACGCATTGTTATGGAGATGGACCTCTCAAATTTAAACTGCATTCTTGGACTGAAAGAAATTACGCGATTTCGACGCGAAAGCTGTTAGGAGGACTTAATTGAAAAACTTTGAAAAAAGAAGAATCGACGAGTCGTCGATATACAGTGTGGTGATCGACGTGGGCGCAAATATGTTGTGCGATTTTAAAACTGGATGCAGCATGTTTCATCCCAGAAGAAAACACGAACTGCGAGGGGAAAGTGCCGTAATCAGTCCGCTGAAATAAAAATAAACAGTTTCAAAGAGACAGACAGAATGACTGGGCTTGGTGTGTAATTTCTCGGAACACTGAGCTGTAATTCCCATGTCCTGTTAGTGGCGCTGGCGCGAGCATCTCATTCATGCATATGAAAGAAAATGCATGCAAGTTATTGGTCAAAATATTTAGTACGCTTTCGTACCACATCTGGGCCCATAAGCGAAATATAAGTGCAGCATATTTAGCGTTTAAAAAAGTGATGCAAGTCCAGCATTGTATAACGTTTGCAGAGGGAGTGCAATATTTCACCAAAATCCTCGTATTATGACGGAGGTAGTAGTAAGGTCGTACCAGTTCGAAATGTTTTTAACACGCATGTTTCGACAACTGTTAAGGTTTCGTTGGGAATACTCTGATATTAGTGGATGGAGCGACTCATATCGGAGCTTTTGACCATTTAAGAAACTATAGCCGACAAAATGTGAGGGGTGTGTCAGGTGCCATCTCACTTGCCGTCAATCAACATCCTTCTTGATTGTAATTCTTAATCACTGCGCCAATTTGGGAAATGTATTTTCGGCTTTTGTCGTTTTAGAAAGACTACAGAACTTCTCAGGCTTTTGCTTTTTAGTGACAAGGGACCAGGTGTTTGAAAGTTGACACCGGACGAAACACCCACT